>CM067368.1:17508646-18214970 GCA_034401795.1 Chaetoderma sp. LZ-2023a | reverse complement strand
ACGACACGACGATGTTTAGGCCAAAAGAATAGTATTTTTGAAAATTTAACACTGGAATGGCTGGATCGGCCTGCAAATGGCCATTCCTCAAGACCACTACACAGGCTGGTTTGGGCCGCCTTCGGTATGATATGGTGAACATATATAGACCAAAAGCGACACATTCTTTAGTTTCTCTGTATTTTGTAGAATATTTTAGAAATAATATGACTGAGAGCTGTTGGTGCCTATGGCAGCGACAGGTTCCTGTAGAATTTGTATTTAACAGCATTCCTTTATAGTTGTCGTGAAATCGAACCTAATTTGATTGAGACATTGCTGATTTCTCGCTACGAGTATAATTTGCTACTTATTTGTCATTTTAGCTGGACATGGCTGCTAGATGAGCTGCCTTAGGCAGCAACAGCACCCAGTCAAATTAGTTTCAAAATATTCAACAGCTTGCCTGTGTAGCTTTTTGGAAATTGATAGTCAGAGTTTTCAGAGATCGATCTATCCCAACACGAGCTAGGTGTGGGTGGAGCTTAGCTAGACATGGGCGGGGCATAGCTAAAGCCATTGTCACCCGTTCTCCCATCACTACCACTAGGGATGTCGTCTGTTTTCGATTCACGGTCACAATAGAGTTAATAAAGTTCACTAAACGAGTCAACAATAGAATACAGCGTTGTGTCGTCCATTCCATCTATCTCCGTTAGAAATGTAGCGAAATTTGTAAAGGTAGTCCTACAATTCGTAAACCAACCTAAGTAAGTCAGGACATTGATCATTGCAACAATGCAGCCGGCCCACCAGGTAATACATAGCATGGAAACATATACTGAACCCTCGTACATGGAACATCCCATATGTCTCACTTATAGTAGATAGGTGTATAAAAAATAAACATTAGACGATGAAGAGAAATCATAAGTGATACCAGGCAGGCAGGCAGACAGACAGACAGACAGACAGACAGACAGACAGACAGACAGACAGACAGACAGACAGACAGACAGACAGACAGGCTGGCAGGCAGGCAGGCAGGCAGGCAGGCAGGCAGACAGACAGACAGACAGACAGACTGACTGACTGACTGACTGACTGACTGACTGACTGACTGACTGACTGACTGACTGACTGACTGACTGACTGACAGGAAGGCAGACAGACAGACAAACATACAGACGTGGGGGCGGGCGGGTGGCCAGGCACAGGCAGGCAGACATGCAGACAGACAGGCACGCAGGCAGGCGCATGCACGCACGCGCGCGCGTGTGCGCGCACACACACACACACACACACACACACACACACTCACACACACACACACACACACACACACAACATGCATGGATGCGCACACAAACAGACAGACAGCTAGACAGACAGACAGACAGACAGCAAGATCGAGAGACAGACAGCAAGATAGACAGACAGCCATCAAGACAGACCGACGGACGGACGGACGGACGGACGGGCGAGCAGGCGGGTGGGTGGCTGGGCGGGTGGGTGGGCGGACGGATGGATGGACAGATGGATGGATGGACAGACATATAGTCAGACAGTCTAGTAATATCCTCTCCGCCCTAATGGACGTAAGTAATATTAAATGGAACAATCAGTGTAGTTTTCCAGAGAGATTCGATCTCGCTAGCTTAATAATAATTTCCTTTCAATAAGATGATAACATCGGAATCTTTGTTCTACCCCCATGATATTTGCGAAATCTAGACGTCATCTGGCTTGTCTAATTGTGGGACAATCAGGACCTTCTAGCAGACTTGGCATGTCTGATACATATAGGTGGTGCCAACAACAAATAATATAATTTATTACAATATTGGCACGACAACATACATATATTTAAGATGTACTGGGATATGTGATGGCCTAGTTGCATATACCAATGGGCACAGCTCTCAGTTTTCATTTGCCGACTTCCACGGTGTGAGCAGGGACCACGGTGGGGTCAGGGACCATGGGAGGTGCGGGACCGTGGTGGGGTCAGGGACCACGACAACGGTGGATACATGGACCAGGTGGGTGCAGGGACCAGGGTGGGAGCAGAGACAATGGTAGGAGCAGGGACCACAGTGGGTGCAGGGACCATGGTGGGAGCAGGAACCACGGTGGGTGCAGGGACTATGGTGGGAGCAGGGACAACACTGGGAGCAGGGGCCATGGTGGGAGCAAGGATCAATGTGGGAGCAGGGACCATGGTGGGTGCAGGGACCACAGTGGGTGCAGGGACCATGGTAGGTGCAGGGAGCATGGTGGGTGAAGTGACCACGGTGGGTAAAGTGACCATGGCGGGAGCAAGGACCATGGTGGGAACCGTGACCATGGTGGGATCAGTGACCATGGTGGGTGCAGGGACCATGGTTGGTGCAGGGACCATGGTGGGTGCAGGGACCACGGCAGGTGTATTGATCGTGGTGGGAGCAGGAACCACGGTGGGTATAGTGACCACAGGGGCGGGGTGAGGAGGTGTAGTGACCACGGTCGGTGCAGGGACCACTGTTGGAGCAGGGACCACAGTGGGTGTAGTGACCATGGTGGGTGCAGGGACCACAGTGTGTACAGGGGCCACGGTGGGTGCAGTGACCACGGACCATGGTGGGTGCAGTGACCAAGTGTGGCTGCAGTGGACTTGACGAATTTGCATTTGCAGGCTAAGAGCAGACTATTTTTGAAAATGTACCACTTGAATGACTGGCTCGGTAACCGAGCCTGTCATTCCAGTTGTAAATTTCAAATGTAATCTTGTCTTGGCCTGTAAATGACCACTGACTAAACGAGAACTTAAGTTTCTTGACCATTGATCCATTAACAATCGAGTGTTCATCTTGAGGAATGGCCATTTGCAGGACAACAGAAAACTATAATTCTAAAATTCTGGTACTGACTCGACAGTTGCTTCAAAGAATCGAATCTTCAATTTGCTATGGAGAGGTGCCTTCCAGATCTTTACCATTCCATTGGGACATTAATTGAAACCCAGTTTCATATCCTATTTGTGACGCATCGCTTGCCGGAGCCATCAGTCATTGTTTTAATTGGTCAGTTTAAGCAGGTCCACACAGCCAATAACCGTTGAATATTACACGCGTTCATATCGAAAAAAATAGAGGTTCTGTAAGCCGTGTTTATATGATAAACAAAGTTATCATCTGTAAATAAATTTCCGATACTGCATTACGAGTGTCTGCCAAGACACTGCTATTAATAACCATATACTAGATTATTACTGCATAGACATTATCATTTGCTGAACTCCTACACAAATCTTGCCCCTCACTCCGCCCCATCCCCCAGACAGACAGACAGACAGACGGACGGACGGATGTACCAACGTAGAGACACTTGTGCAATTTTTAACTTGTGGGGTGCATCATTGTACAAAGGCCATTTATGAGTAGCACCCTAGGACCACCTATATGTGTGGGGTTATCAGGACATAATAAGCTGGCTAAAAGCGCCATAAGTGTGTGGTGCAATGGCCATGCCCACGGGGAATTTTGTTCACTATTGCGGGGTTCACTGGCCATATAATGTGGGTTAACAGCCATATCCATGGGTAATTTTGTTCTCTCATGTGAGGTTCATTGGCAATAATATCCTGTGGGGTTTAATACCTATGTATATGACAAATTGTGTTCAAAACTGCTGTTTAAGGGCAGTAACTTTTTAATGCTTTAATTCATTTTTACCAACAGAGTTACTGGTGGATAGACCACAGACAGCAATAAAACCCTGGGTGCTGGAAGCATGGGGCAGCGGGGCCTGCTGCCCCCATTGCCCTTTGGGCAGGGGGCAGCGGGGGCAGCTGTGCCCTTTACCCATTTCTTTGCGAAAAATGAGTACACTCAAGATTTCTAGGATATTCAGAGCAGACTGAGCAGGTGTATTAGTTCGGTTGTTTTGACATAAACATAGGTCTATAAAGTAATATGGGAGTGCTTCTAGGCCGAATCAAATCATCAATGCAAGCACTATTTATGTAGTGGCAGTTACATGTAACATATTGCCTCTTTTATCTGTAAACGTTGCATGCATTTTTGCAAGATATATACTCATGATACTGGTCCACGCTCCATTAATGCCTTGCTTAGTCAGTATAATATAACATATGTGCAATGATGGGCGGCTGGGTGCAGCAATGTGGGATATTAATTAGAATTAACAGCAGCTCTCAAACTCAAATTTTTAATGGACGTGTGAAGCAGATGCAAAGGTAGAAATAATTTGTACACAGATGACCGAAGTGCAATGTCGGCGGGTGCATTTGAGGAATGCGTCTAAGATTTGTTAGCTCTACACCCCCCCCCCCACACACCCCACCCCACCCCAACGCACGCACGTAGGCAGGCACGCACGCACACACAAACCCACGCACGCACGCATGCACGCACGCACGCACACACACTTAGAATGGGAGCGGCGTGTGTCTGGGGCCTCCATCGAAAGAATGTAAAAATTAGATGCGCTTGGATGTCATCTCCTATAACTCCTACATGGATCTCTAAGTAATAAATATCATCCTCTTGGATTCTTTAACACTGTGCTAAATATATGTGTATGAGCTCCACCCCCACCCCACTCGTCCCCACACCCCACCGCCACCCTACCAACTCGTACGGTTGTGATACACGTACATGTCTAGCCATGTCAAGCTCTTTGAGTTCTAAGCATAAAAATGATACCACCATTCACACATAAACAAAATCAGACATTTGAAAGCCTCCTTTTACTGTTACTCGTATGGTGTACTAAACTATTCAAGGTTCACACAAATCAAAAGTATTATTAACATATATGTCAACCTTGAAGCTGCATATTCACAACAAAATGTGTGAAAATAAAATTGTTTATAGATCTAAATTAGATGAAGTAATGTAATGAAATGAGATAAATCTTAGCATATGATGGCTTACTTATGCATAGATATACACTGTTTTCTTTTGTGAAATTGAATTAGGGATTCGTAAGTCTATTTCAATTTCACAATTAAAACCTATTATATTTATTTAAAATGGAGTAATATATATATATATATATATATATATATATATATATATATATATATATATATATATATATATATATATATATATATATATATATATATATATATATATATATATATACGAGATGCACCCCAAACATTTGGACAAATCACCTCTGAGATGATGACCATCTCAGCCCATGCAGTATGGACAAAACATGCATATGAGCTTTACCCCAATGATTCACAGACAAATCACCTCAGAGATGATGACCATCTCAGCCAACAGATTATGGACAAAACATGCATGAGCTGCATCCCGATTATTCAGGCAAATCACCTCAGAGATGATGACCATCTCAACCCACACATTATGGACAAACTTGCATATGAGCTGCATCCCGATTATTCAGGCAAATCATCTCAGAGATGATGACCATCTCAACCCCCAGATTATGGACAACACATGCATGAGCTGCATCCCGATTATTCAGGCAAATCACCTCAGAGATGATGACCATCTCAACCCACACATTATGGACAAACTTGCATATGAGCTGCATCCCGATTATTCAGGCAAATCATCTCAGAGATGATGACCATCTCAACCCACAGATTATGGACAACACATGCATGAGCTGCATCCCGATTATTCAGGCAAATCACCTCAGAGATGATGACCATCTCAGCCCACACATTATGGACAAACTTGCATATGAGCTGCACCCCAATTATTCAGCCAAATCACCTCAGAGATGATGACCATCTCAGCCCACACATTATGGACAAACTTGCATATGAGCTGCACCCCAATTATTCAGACAAACCACCTCAGAAATTATGACCATCTCAGCTGTGTCATGAAACATGGTACATTTCGTCCATCTCGTCCTTTCCTTTTCGAATAAAGATTTGGCCATAAAATTTGAGGTGTGAATTGCCAAATTTTTTGTGTAGGCCAAAAATGATGGGGGGCAGAAGGTGTTTAGGCACATACGTTTGTGGGATGCACCCCCTAAGAGCAAATATTCCCACAAGCGCCTTGCCACTTTTACCCCTTAACTGTATTTCCACAGGTGCGGACGGACAGACGGACGGACAGACGGACAGACAGACAGAGCAGCCAAATTATTACAAAGAGGTAATCAATGCTTTGTAATGACTGAGTGAACCGATTTGCCCAGATCATAAAACTGTATAACTTGTCAGAATTTTTTCCTATTTTCGAACACATGGCAACGCCAACTAATTACAAAGAAGGAATCAACGCTTTGTAGTGATTGAGTGAACCAATTCACCAAGATCAAAAAACTGTATAACTTGTCAGAATTTGTTTTAACAATCTTTATTCAGGAAACCTGCCCCTCGCAGTACTCAAACAACAAGTAAATTACTCTCAACCGCCATGATTAAACATATCTCGGCAGCATTTGATCTAGTGACTGACCAAATAGCCCTCATTGTTATTCTCACACCTCAATCACCAGAAACGAACCGGTGTACTAACCCATGCTACAGTTAGATAAGCTCAATATAATTAAACAATCACGCCTTTTGTATTAGCTGTGTGACTTCAGTAACGCCCAAAGCGCCCATTGATCTAAAGCAGGTCTTCGGGTTGGGTTTGATCTTTTGTGGAGAGACTGATTTAATAGTTAATCAGTAGTCACCATTGCAGTAATTCTCCTATACATATGTAAGAATTATCAGTTGCCATTAGATCAGTTTTTTCGCTGCATGGCGAAGACCATTACGTCGAAAGCGCTCCAGCAAGAGACAGTGTAAGCTTTAATTTTGTATATATATAATAATCTTGTATTAATTCTCCTCACGCACCTTCTTCTGCTCCTCTTCCTCCATCTCCGCCTCCTCTCCCTCCTAGGGAGAATAATAGTAACCTGTCTGATAGGAAGTTTGCTAAGTACCATCATCAATCGCATAGCAAGGGCCTTTGGAGGATCCCCAGAATCACAAAAAAGATTCTGATGATAGGGTCCTCTAATCTAGCCCGAATTGATTTAGACGTCCATCCTGGCATCCAGGTTGAGTGCTATCCTGGTGCCGCATTATCACATTTCAGAGCAATGGCTATGCGACACCAGGATGGCCCTAGCCCAGAGAAGATCATCCTGAATATTGGCATCAACTCCAAAAATGAGCATCCAACCAAAGCCTCAAGCCATTTACGGTTCATGGCTCGAGAATTTAAGAATAGCTTCCCTAATGCTGAGTTGCACTTTGCTGAGATTAACTTCTCTGACAGCTTGTCAGACAGGCAAAAGTACTGTTTCAAGCGTATCAACGAATCAGCAATGTCCAAGTGCCACGTTGATAAGGTCATCCCCGAAATTTCTGACGCCAATTTTCATGTTGAGAAGGCTAGAATCCATTGGACGAAAGAAACCGCTAATTGTATTTATAACCATTGGTTGACGGTACTTAGTTTAAACTAAATGTGGGTCAAGGCAGTAGCCCCCCCTAACATAGGATTAGAAACAAACCTTGTCAATTTAGCAGCTGACTATGATCTCTCACCATCTGAAAAATCAATTCTCGATCGTGGTCTTACCTTTGTACCAACTCCAAAACCAAAAACAGGATTAGATTTGCTTTTAGACACAGGTCTTATTGAAGTAGCTAATTTTGGTCATTCAGTAAAAATAGCCCATCATTTTCGAAATTTAAATGGAGAGTCAAAACCATTCACTGGAAAATCCGGTTGGGACCCTCCAGATAGGCTAGTTGATGACAATATTAAAGCAACCATAAAAACGGTTGCTGGTATAGCCAGATCATTGCCAATTATAAACAATAAGCAAAACCTTTCATTTCTCGAACGACAGGCTATCAACAAAATTACGTAGAAATCAAAATATTATTATAAAACCAGCCGATAAAGGTTCAGCAACTGTGATTATGTCTAGAGAAAACTACATCCGCGAGGCCGAAAGGCAGTTAACTAACACCAGGCATTACAGAAAATTTGATAATTTAATTTGGCCTCAAAACCGACAAAATTTCATTGAAATACTTAATTCATTGCATACAGATAAGTACATCGATAAGAAACAGCTAAAGTATCTGCTAGGTGAGAATAATCCACAAAATCGGACATTTTATATCTTGCCTAAAATCCATAAACCTATCAGCAACTGGTTAGATCCATTGACACCACCTGGACGACCCATCATTTCAGACTGTGGCAGTGAGTCTTATGGCATTTCAGAATATATTGATTACTATTTAAAGCCCATTGCTAATAGACACAAGAGCTTTCTCAAGAACACAGAACACTTTCTTTCAAAGTTATCCAAATTGTCAGTTCCGAAAGATGCATATTTAGTCACATTAGACATAGATGCTATGTATACCAATATAGATATTGATGCTGGAGTCAATGCTATTAAGAATTCTTTTGTCAAATTTCCTGATCCAGACCGACCAGATACGGAAATTCTAAAATTATTAGAGCTAAGTCTTAAAGGAAACGATTTCCAATTTAATGGTGAAAATTACCTTCAAATCTGTGGATGCGCAATGGGTAAACGATTCAGCCCAAATTTTGCCACGATTTATGTTGCGGAGTGGGAAGAGGAGGCACTGAACAAATCAACCAAAAGGCCTCTTCTTTACCTCAGATATCTAGATGACATCTTCATAGTTTGGCAACATTCAGAAGAAGACTTTTGGTAATTTGTTCGCATTTTAAATAACCAAGATTCAAACATCAAGCTAAAAGCTACTATTAGTGGAACATCGGTTGACTTTTTAGATGTCACGATCTATAAGGGTCCTCAATTTGATTCCTCTGGAAAATTAGAATATAAAGTATTCTTTAAGCCAACAGACTCACATCAGCTGCTTCACAAAATATCATTTCATCCTCCACACACATTTAAAGGTTTGATCAAATCGCAAATCATAAGATTTTTTCGAAACTCTAGCAACAGGCAAAATCTGAATAGTGCATGCTCTACTCTCTTTGATGCTTTGAAAGCACGAGGCTATTCAGCCCGTTTTCTTCGAAAAATTAAAGCAGACACCATCAATGAGCTTGAAAATCTAAAACCTCATAGCGAACCCGAGTTTGAACCTGTCCAAATTAAACACAACAAACCAATCATGTGTGATGGATCAGTTTATAAATGCGACAACACAGATGCAAAGTAAACAACTATATTGTAAACCAACAAACATTCCTGAGCTTTCAAACTAAAAATGAATATCATATCCGAACTAATATGCATTGTGATTCTGAGAATGTAGTCTATTTGATCAATTGTGCCCTTTGCCAGAAACAGTATGTTGGTGAAACAAAAAATGAATTTAGAGTGCGTGCTAGACGCCACGTTTCTGATATTAACACCTCAGCAGATACCCCAATTGCTCAACATTTCCAACTTCCTGATCATTCAGTTGAACATCATTTTGAAATCATGCCAATAGAACAGATTCCGACCTTCGATACGAGAAGGCCATTGGATTAGAACACTCCAAACAAAAGCACCATTTGGAATAAATGTAGATTCAGGAATATCACAAAAGAACAAAATTATCCCATTTCAACTCATATACAATAGACGTAATGTTGAATTAGCGAAAACCATGAAAGACGAATATTCACAGTTGCAATCTAAATTAAAGGAACCGATCAAAGCACGACCAGTAACAGCTTACAATAGAAATCCAAACCTGAAAGATTTGCTAGTAAGATCAAAGTTGGACCTTATAGTTCCTGATAACAATGACAAGGTTTCATCCCTCCCTACCTATTCTTAAATAAATCTAATCCCAACCAAAATCAATGGTGGGGCAACATGAAATCATATCCGTAGGACATCTTTTAATTATGTGTCTGCAAAAGTGTGCGTGCGTGCGTGCGTTCGTTCGTTCGTTCGTTCGTTCGTTCGTTCGTTCGTTCGTTCGTTCGTTCGTTCGTTCGTTCGTTCGTTCGTTCGTTCGTTCGTTCGTTCGTTCGTTCGTTCGTTCGTTCGTTCGTTCGTTCGTTTGTTCGTGCGTCCGGGCGTTTGTTCGTATGTGTATATGTGTGTGGGTGTGTGCTCGTACACCCGTACGTGTGTGCATCTATAATTGCGTGGGTGTATGTGGCTGTGGGTGCATTAATTCGTGAGTACATTAGTGCCTTGGTGTGTGCGTGCATGCATTCGTGCGTCCGTTCGTGCATGCGTTCATGCATGCATTTTTGCGTGCATTCGTGCATGTATTACTGTGTGCATGTATTATTGCATGCATTCGTGCATTCGTTCAGATGCGTGCGTGCGTGCGTGCGTGCGTGCGTGCGTACGTGCGTGCATTCGTGTGTGTGATTTCTCTATAATGTAGGATCAATCCCAGCCTTTACCTGTTAAAGCGACCTACTGATTAATTCACTTTACCCCAACTAATCTCAAGGGGGAACCACGCTAAGTAAATCTAAACTTGGTCTCGATAGGACAAATTTAGGCAAAGAAAATTTTAATTAAATTCCTGTGCCAATGCGGTTTTTTCAATGTAAAGACGGACTTGCTTGTGCCAGGCCTCCATATTTGTCCCAAATCAAACAATTTTAAACTGTTTATATGTACAAATACACTGTCGGAATTGGTCTGCTGGTAGCTGATATTTCGTTTGCACGGTCGTCCATACGTGCAATCGTGCATGCATTCGTTCGTTCGTTCGTTCGTTCGTTCGTTCGTTCGTTCGTTCGTTCGTGCGGGCGTGCGGACGTCCGTCCGTCCATATGTGCGTTTATTCATACATTAGTTAATTCATTCATTCGTTCGTTCATCCACCTGTCTGTTCACTCATCCTGTCACCTGTCCTTGGCCTCTCTATTGGTTTACTGGTCTGTGCCTCCCAGACATCAATTGATTGTCTATGTGGATGGACTGATGGATGCATTACTGGGTGGGTGGCCGGGTGGGTGCATGGATTGTTTGGACATATATGTTTGTAAAGGTACAAACCACCTCTCTTCCGCAACCACCTGCCGTATTTTATTCTTATATTTTCAACAGCCGCACCAACTCATTGCAAAGAAGCAATTAGCGCTTTGCAATGACAAGTGAATAAATTAAAACAAAATTCGGAAATGAAATTGTAGCTTTCACCCATTTGCCTATTCATTTGCCTATTCATTTGTTCAGTCGTCTAGTCACCCACCGGGTGTCTGTCTATCAGTTTACAAATCTGTTCTCCCCTTAATCAAGTATTTGTTTAGGTGGATGGCAGGATGGACTGATGGATGGATTAATATGCTGGTGTCTGGGCGGGTGAATGAGTGCATGGGTTGTTGGACATATAAGCTTACAAAGCTCAAACAACCTGTGACTTACAACCACCTCTCTTTAGAAGGAATCTCACTAGACCTACAACATTCAGTCAATCCACAATGGATCATCCTATGTCAGAAAGACCTGCTCAAAACTATTTGTTTATTCCTATTTTCGAACACATGGCAACGCCAACTTATTACAAAGAAGTAATCAATGCTTTGTAATGACTGAGTGAACCGATTTGCCCAGATCAAAAAACTGTATAACTCCTAACTGTCAAAATTTGTTCCTATTTTCGAACACACGGCAACGCCAACTTATTACAAAGAAGTAATCAACGCTTTGTAATGACTGAGTGAACCGATTCGCCAAGATCAAATAACTGTATAACTTGTCAGAATTTGTTTTAATAATCTTTATTCAGGAAACCTGTCCCTTGCAGTACTCAAACAACAAGTAAATTACTCTCCGCCGCCATGATTAAACATATCTCGGCAGCATTTGATCTAATGACTGACCAAATAGCCCTCATTGTTATTCTCACACCTTAATCGCCTGAAACGAACCGGCGTACTAACCCATGCTACAGTTAGATAAGCTCGATATAATTAAGCAATCACGCCTTTTGTATTAGCTGTTTGACTTCAGTAGCGCCAAAGGCGCACATTGATCTAAAGCAGGTCTTCGGGTTTGGTTTGATCTTTTGTGGAGAGACTGAATTAATAGTTAATCAGTAGTCACCATTGCAGTAATTCTCCTATAAATATGTAAGAATTATCAGTTGCCATTAGACCAGTTTTTTCGCTGCATGACGAAGACCATTACGTCGAAAGCGCTCCAGCAACTGACAGTGTAAGCTTTAATTTTATATATATATAATAATCTTGTATTAATTGTTCTTATTTTTCAGTTTCTAAATTGTTTCAACACATATCGCTCTAGTTAATATTTGGTAGTTAACTTTTTTGAATCTTTCTGACTAAATTTGACATAAATCTATAGAAATTTGATTACGTTCTAAAAATGGCCAAGAATTTCAACGGCCCAGTGGGTAAAGGACGCAAATCTGGCAACCCAGCGTCCAACCTTTCATCAACCAAAAGTGCTCCTAACCAGTCTGTTCAGGCCTTTCAGAGACTGGTTAAGATGTACTTCCATGTGTTGCAATAATAATAATAATAATAATAATAATCTTTATTTCAAGAGGGTACATCGTCAGTGGCCTGATGTTCCCGAGGCCCTCAAAACATATATACACTATGTACAATAATATATAATTATATACACGCCAGGTATGTACAAATAGACATGTGTACAATAATTGCACTTACACGCACGCATGCACGCACTCGCTGAGACACGCAGGCGGGCGGGCAGGCAGGCATACAGTAAGGCAGGCAGGCAGGCAAACATGAAGGGAGGTAGACAGGCAGACTTATACTAGTTGCGAGTCTTCAAGGTAACAGGTAAGCTGTTAAAAATATTTTGGGAAACTAATTTGACCGGACGCTGTAGCTACCTAAGGCAGCATCTGCCTCCAGCCATATTAGCCCCAAAATATTAAACAGAATATTTATTAAATCATACATGTTCAAGTTCACTTTATATAAATGTACATAACGACTGTGGTGGTAGAGTATTTGCAGTACAGTAATAATTACATGTGTGTAATATTCATAATTCTATGATTCGGTAGTAGTAGTAGTAGTAGTAGTAGTAGTAGTAGTAGTAGTAGTAGTAGTAGTAGTAGTAGCAGTAGTAGTAGCAGTAGTAGTAGCAGTGGTAGTAGTAGCAGCAGCAACAGCGGCGGCGGCGTTTGGCGGCGGTGGCAGCGGCGCCGGCAGCGGTGGTAGTAGCAGCAGTAGCAGTAGTAGCAGTAGTAGCAGTAGTAGCAGTAGTAGCAGTAGTAGTAGTAGCGATTGTAATAGTAAGTCATTTTTTTTCTTTTTTTCATCCTAGCCCTTAATTATCGTATTATAATTGTCCCAAAGGAAAGCCTGGCACGTGTCTAAGACCATTGTGAATCCCAAAGCGTTTTCGTCTCTTCAGATGACCAAAACTTTGTCTCGAAGGCAGATGTGGCAATGAAACGAAGAAGAACAGATGATTATTATTATTATTATTATTATTATTATTATTATTATTATTTTTATTATTATTATTAGATGTTCATCTATCTTGTATGTTTGATGTGAATGACCTAAGTGTTGACGAATGCTTAGTATTTATTGGTACAGAATTCCACATTTGCGTTGCCATGTATGTGAAACTGTACCTCCCGTAATCTGTTCTTATTTTTGGAGGCTTTAATAGACTGTTCGTCTTCGACCGTAAATGTCGAGAATGCGTGTCTTCTACCAACGTAAACATGTCTTTCATGTAGATAGGTGCAAGGCCGTTTAATGATTTATATGTCATGATATTGGTCTTAATTGACATTCTCCGAGTTAATGTTGTCCAGTTCAATGTTTCGTACATTTCTTGTGATGGGGTCCTATAGGGTACTTCTAATATTATTCTAGCTGCACGTTTTTGTAATTTTTCAAGCTTATTTAGCAATGTAGGCGTACCGGCATAATACACAAGACAACAGTAATCTATATGGGAAAGGATATATGCCTTATAAAACAGGTTTCGTTCTCCAACATTCATATATTTCTTATTTTTCTTTAGCATATAAATAAGTGAAGCGATCTTGTTACAAATTTTGCTAATGTGCTGTTGCCATGAAAGGTTGTCATTAATATATAAGCCTAAAAGTTTTGCTTCATTTACTATTTCTAACTCGCCATTATACATCGGTATCTTCATTTCTTCATGGTTAATCTGCTTTCGTTTGTTTGCACTGCTTATGATTAATAGTTTAGTTTTCTCCGTATTTACAACCATTTTATTATTTTGACACCAATTCTGTATCAAAGCCATATCATAAGTTAGTTGTTCTTTTATCTTTGGCAAACTGTCAAAATTACAGTGCATAGTCGTATCATCACAATACATGTCAATGTTACTATTTACACCCATATGAAGATCGTTTACATATAATATAAACAAGAGTGGTCCCAACACCGAACCTTGCGGTACACCTACACTTACCGGTAAATGATCAGACACCTTATCAGAAATGGCCACATACTGATATCTATTTTCTAAATAAGATGAAAACCACTTTAGCGTTAATGAATCAAATTTATAAATGCCTAACTTTTCTAACAATATACTATGATTAACTAAGTCGAATGCTTTCTTAAAATCTATTAAAATAGCGCCTACAAACTCGCCATTATCTATTGCAAATCGCCATTTTTCTACTAATTTAAGTAATGCAGTCTCGCATGAATGTTTCGGCCTGAATCCTGACTGCGCGTCATTCAGTAAATCATAATTACTTAGGAATTTGTACAAATGATTGTGAACATGTCGTTCAATAATTTTGGACAGAATCGGTAAAATAGATATGGGTCTATAATTATTAATATCTCCTTTGTTGTCTGATTTGAATAACGGTTTTACCTTTGCGCACTTCCACACTGTCGGAAACACGCCCTTATCGATGCTTATATTAATAATACGTGTTATTGATGGCGCTATGACTGGTGCTGCTAATTTGAGGAAATGTGCATTCAGCCCGTCAAAACCGGCAGACTTATTTGTTTTTAGGCGGCTAAGTTCATCGTAGACGTAATTTACTGTTATTCTCGGGATTTTGAATTTAATTTCGCTTGGGACTTTATTTCTAACGTACGTTCTAAGGTCATTTGATATTGCGTGGGAGTGTGTATTTATGGAATTTGCTAGATTAACGGCAACAGTAGTGAAATATTGATTAAACATTTCGCAGTGTTTTTCCATGTCTCTAATTTCATTTCCGTCAATATCGTGCAAAACCAATGGCATTTTGTTCGCTTTTGGATTGATGCTTTTCATAATGTTCCATATATTCGAAGGATTCTTTTTATTTTCAACCAACGCTGTGCTGAAGTAGTTTTGCTTAGCACGTTCAATTAACGACATTACTTTATGTTTAAACTCTTTGTATTTAATCATGTTCTTAACCCTTTTATAGTAATCTCTGTCTTTAATTGCTTTTAAAATGTCATCGTTTATCCACCCAGGCTGGCAGAAACGTTTGACTCTACGTTCGATAATAGGAGCGTGATTATTTAAAATATCTATGAATGCGTCCTGCCATATTTGTAGAGCTTCATTAGGATCATTTAGCAAATCCATTATCTCCCAATTATATTCAGACAATGTTTGAAGAAATTTCTGATTGTCAAACTTCTTCTTGCATCTATATTTTATAGAATGGTGACTGTGCGACTTTTGCCTAAGATTCTGACGCATACCAAAAACGGGAGAATGGTCGCTTGACGCAAAATCGCCTACGCTTACTGACGTAAATTTTGTTTGCTCTGTAACGTATATATGATCTATTAGCGTAGCTGTTTTTTCGGTTATTCTAGTCGCAGTTTTTACTAATTGTTCAAGATGAAATATTTCCATTACTGATTGCCATTTCTGCGCGATAGGTTTGAGAAAATTAATATTGAAGTCGCCTATGAGAATGATATCCGCATTCTCTGAATATGCCGGCTCTAGCAAAGCTTCAAACTCGTCTATCCAGCTTGTAGTGGAATCCGGGGGTCTATAAACGCAACATAATAAAAATGATTTCGTTTTATAGGGCGTAACCTCAATCCATAATGCTTCTATATTCAGAGTTTCTAGATCAAGTCTCCTACGATGGGACTGATTTTCGGCTATGTAGATCACGATTCCTCCTCCTGCATTATTTATCCTATCTTTTCTCTCAACACTATAACCTTGAATATCAATTAGATTATCCGTAACAACACTACTTATACATGCTTCTGTTATACCAAATATTTCTATTTCCTGTACACTTTTTTCCATTATTATTTTTAATTGGCTTATTTTAGGCATTAAATGCTGTATATTTAAGTGCCCAATACGTATACCCTTTCCCGTTAGATTAAATGACGTAATATCATACTGCCTCACGCGTCTGATAAACCTTTTGCTGCAAACCCACTGCTCAGCGGCAGTCTTAATACTGGCATGCGTATATAGAGCGTTACCATCTTTAATTTTACAATATTGTATAATATTAAGGAGATCGATAAAATTTAATTTAGTCATATTATTATTATTATTATTATTATTTTTATTGCCAATATCATCATGATCATTATCATCATCATCATCCTCATCATAATCATCATCATCAGCAGCAGCAGCGGCGGTAGCAGCAGCCGCAGCAGTAGTAGTAGAAGCAGTAGTAGTAGAAGCAGTAGTAGCAGTAGCAGCAGCAGTAGCAGTATTAGGAGATGGTTCATCCTCCTCATCATCATCATTTTTTATTGTGGTAATGGTGGATGTGGTGGCTGGCATGATTACATTATTTGTAACCATGACGCGGCTACGTACATCGTCAAGCGATAAGGAAGGAACAGGTGTGTACTCATCAACAACGGCAACAAATGTGTCAATGGTTTCCGCATCCATATTTCCATTAAGATCATTAATAAGTAACTTATCAAATCTGTTAGAGATAGATACATTGTAAATAATGGCATCATCAACATCATCATCCTTATTATTATTATTATTATTATTATTATTATTATTATTTAGAGTCTTACCCAAATTTGCGTTGCGTCCAGTGTGATCATCACCTCCTTCCCGATAATCCGTAGCTAGCGTTGGCGCTTCTTCTTGGCCGGATGCTTGCATCACTGGTATTTTACGAGAGCATTTGGCATCAGACTCTCTCCCAAAATCTCTCAGCATGAAAATGGAGGAGATGAACTCGTTTTTCTGCCCTGCCTTACGAGATGACGACTTTTTGAAATCGACCAGCATGATAAACCAAATTTGGGCTCATAGCTGCTTAGAAAATTTAATCAACCATTATCGAAGCAAATTGGACAAATTAAAGGCAGAGGTAAAAGTGGCCGAATCTAATGTAATTCTTGATCTACACAGAGCCAAAGGCATAGCATTGAAATGGGGTAGGCAAAATTTTGGAAATAAATTGGCCACAACGACAATCACAAATTTTTGGAAAGTTTTGGCAGAAATAGCTAGTGATGAGCAAAATAGAGTGATGTCAGTACCAACACCGGCGGCCAGACCAAGTACAGGTTCAGGTTCACATTCAACAGTGACTAACAAACGACAACGGTCACCAACCACCTTCACACCCTCGCCTACCACTTCCAAGCGGACGAATATGTATACATCACCAACACCAGCACCTGGTGTTGATGATGTAACAGAGTCATGGCCGGCTCTCCCAAAGACAAATTCTCCTCCTGTGCGCCGTTGTCGGGTTGTTACTCACTGTTCCCCCAATCTACCACCTAGCAACTCTTCCTCATCTCTTCCACTATCTTCTCCTCGCCACCTTCTGACTCGATCTTCTCCTCTTCCTCCTTCTCCTCTCTCAATCCCGCCTCCTCCTCTTCCTGCTCAAACTTCTTCTCTTCATGCATCTCCATTCTCAATCCCGCCTCCTGCTCTTCCTCATACTCTTCATCTCTCTTCTCCTCACGCACCTTCTTCTGCTCCTCTTCCTCTGTCTCCGCCTCCTCTCCCTCCTATGGAGAATAATAGTAACCTGTCCGATAGGAAGTTTGCTAAGTACCGTCATCAATCGCATAGCAAGGGCCTGTGGAGGATCCCCAGAATCACCAAGAAGATTCTGATGATAGGGTCCTCTAATCTAGCCCGAATTGATTTAGACGTCCATCCTGACATCCAGGTTGAGTGCTATCCTGGTGCCGCATTATCACATTTCAGAACAATGGCTATGCGACACCAGGATGGCCCTAGCCCGGAGAAGATCATCTTGAATATTGGCATCAACTCCAAAAATGAGCATCCAACCAAAGCCTCAAGCCATTTACGGTTCATGGCTCGTGAATTTAAAAACACCTTCCCTAATGCGGAGTTGCACTTTGCTGAGATTAACTTCTCTGATAGCTTGTCAGACAGGCAAAGGTATTATCTCAAGCGTATCAACGAATCAGCAAGGTCCAACTGCCACGTTGATAAGGTCATCCCCAAAATTTCTGATGCCAATTTTCATGTTGAGAAGGATAGAATCCATTGGACGAAAGAAACAGCTAATTGTATTTATAACCATTGGTTGACGGTACTTGGTTTAAACTAAATGTGGGTCAAGGCAATAGCTCCCCTAACATAGGATTAGGAACAAACCTTGTCAATTTAGCAGCTGACTATGATCTCTCACCGTCTGAAAAATCAATTCTCGATCGTGGTCTTACTTTTGTACCAACTCCAAAACCAAAAACAGGATTAGATTTGCTTTTAGACACAGGTCTTATTGAAGTAGCTAATTTTGGTCATTCAGTAAAAATAGCCCATCATTTTCGAAATTTAAATGGAGAGTCAAAACCATTCACTGGAAAATCCGGTTGGGACCCTCCAGATAGGCTAGTTGATGACAATATTAAAGCAACCATAAAAACGGTTGCTGGTATAGCCAGATCATTGCCAGTTAAAAACAATAAGCAAAACCTTTCATTTCTCGAATGACAGGCTATCAACAAATTACGAGAAATCAAAATATTATTATAAAACCAGCCGATAAAGGTTCAGCAACTGTGATTATGTCTAGAGAAAACTACATCCGCTAGGCCGAAAGGCAGTTAACTAACACCAGGCATTACAGAAAACTTGATAATTTAATTTGGCCTCAAAACCGACAAAATTTCATTGAAATACTTAATTCATTGCATACAGATAAGTACATCGATAAGATACAGCTAAAGTATCTGCTAGGTGAGAATAATCCACAAAATCGGACATTTTATATCTTGCCTAAAATCCATAAACCTATCAGCAACTGGTTAGATCCATTGACACCACCTGGACGACCCATCATTTCAGACTGGCAGTGAGTCTTATGGCATTTCAGAATATATTGATTACTATTTAAAGCCCATTGCTAATAGACACAAGAGCTTTCTCAAGAACACAGAACACTTTCTTTCAAAGTTATCCAAATTGTCAGTTCCGAAAGATGCATATTTAGTCACATTAGACATAGATGCTATGTATACCAATATAGATATTGATGCTGGAGTCAATGCTATTAAGAATTCTTTTGTCAAATTTCCTGATCCAGACCGACCAGACACGGAAATTCTAAAATTATTAGAGCTAAGTCTTAAAGGAAACGATTTCCAATTTAATGGTGAAAATTACCTTCAAATCTGTGGATGCGCAATGGGTAAACGATTCAGCCCAAATTTTGCCACGATTTATGTTGCGGAGTGGGAAGAGGAGGCACTGAACAAATCAACCAAAAGGCCTCTTCTTTACCTCAGATATCTAGATGACATCTTCATAGTTTGGCAACATTCAGAAGAAGACTTTTGGGAATTTTTTCGCATTTTAAATAACCAAGATTCAAACATCAAGCTAAAAGCTACTATTAGTGGAACATCGGTTGACTTTTTAGATGTCACGATCTATAAGGGTCGTCAATTTGATTCCTCTGGAAAATTAGAATATAAAGTATTCTTTAAGCCAACAGACTCACATCAGCTGCTTCACAAAAAATCATTTCATCCTCCACACACATTTAAAGGTTTGATCAAATCGCAAATCATAAGATTTTTTCGAAACTCTAGCAACAGGCAAAATCTGAATAGTGCATGCTCTACTCTGTTTGATGCTTTGACAGCACGAGGCTATTCAGCCCGTTTTCTTCGAAAAATTAAAGCAGACACCATAACTGAGCTTGAAAATCTAAAACCTCATAGCGGACCCGAGTTTGAACCTGTCCAAATTAAACACAATAAACCAATCATGTGTGATGGATCAGTTTATAAATGCGACAAAAATAGATGCAAAGTAAACAACTATATTGTAAACCAACAAACATTCCTGAGCTTTCAAACTAAAAATGAATATCATATCCGAACTAATATGCATTGTGATTCTGAGAATGTAGTCTATTTGATCAATTGTGCCCTTTGCCAGAAACAGTATGTTGGTGAAACAAAAAATGAATTTAGAGTGCGTGCTAGACGCCACGTTTCTGATATTAACACCTCAGCAGATACCCCAATTGCTCAACATTTCCAACTTCCTGATCATTCAGTTGAACATCATTTTGAAATCATGCCAATAGAACAGATTCCGACCTTCGATAGTGAGGAAGAAACGAGTTCGTTTCGCAAAATCCGAGAGGGCCATTGGATTAGAACACTCCAAACAAAAGCACCATTTGGAATAAATGTAGATTCAGGAATATCACAAAAGAACAAAATTATCCCATTTCAACTCATATACAATAGACGTAATGTTGAATTAGCGAAAACCATGAAAGACGAATATTCACAGTTGCAATCTAAATTAAAGGAACCGATCAAAGCACGACCAGTAATAGCTTACAATAGAAATCCAAACCTGAAAGATTTGCTAGTAAGATCAAAGTTGGACCTTATAGTTCCTGATAACAATGACAAGGTTTCATCCCTCCCTACCTATTCTTAAATAAATCTAATCCCAACCAAAATCAATGGTGGGGCAACATGAAATCATATCTGTAGGACATCTTTTAATTATGTGTCTGCAAAAGTGTGCGTGCGTGCGTGCGTGCGTGCGTGCGTGCGTGCGTGCGTGCGTGCGTGCGTGCGTGCGTGCGTGCGTGCGTGCGTGCGTGCGTGCGTGCGTGCGTGCGTGCGTGCGTGCGTGCGTTCGTTCGTTCGTTCGTTCGTTCGTTCGTTCGTTCGTTCGTTCGTATGTGTGTGGGTGTGTGCTCGTACATCCGTACGTGTGTGCTTCTATAATTGCGTGGGTGTATGTGGCTGTGGGTGCATTAATTCGTGAGTACATTAGTGCCTTGGTGTGTGCGTGCATGCATTCGTGCGTCCGTTCGTGCACGCGTTCATGCATGCATTTTTGCGTGCATTCGTGCATGTATTACTGTGTGCATGTATTATTGCATGCATTCGTTCAGGTGCGTGCGTGCGTGCGTGCGTGCGTGCGTGCGTGCGTGCGTGCGTGCGTGCGTGCGTGCGTGCGTGCGTGCGTGCTTGCTTGCTTGCTTGCTTGCTTGCTTGCTTGCTTGCTTGCTTGCTTGCTTGCGTGCGTATGTACGTATGTGTATGTGTGTGCATTCGTGTGTGTGATTTCTCTATAATGTAGGATCAATCCCAGCCTTTACCTGTTAAAGCGACCTACTGATTAATTCACTTTACCCCAACTAATCTCAAGGCGGGACCACTCTAAGTAAATCTAAACTTGGTCTCGATAGGACAAATTTAGGCAAAGAAAATTTTAATTAAATTCCTGTGCCAATGCGTTTTTTTCAATGTACAGACAGACAGACAGACAGACAGGCAGGCAGGCAGGCAGGCAGGCACCATCAATGAGCTTGAAAATCTAAAACCTCATAGCGGACCCGAGTTTGAGCTTGTCCAAATTAAACACAATAAACCAATCATGTGCGATGGATCAGTTTCTAAATGCGACAAAAATAGATGCAAAGTAAACAACTATATTTCGAGTTCGTTTCGCAAAATGCGAGAAGGCCATTGGATTAGAACACTCCAAACAAAAGCACCATTTGGAATAAATGTAGATTCGGGAATATCACAAAAGAACAAAATTATCCCATTTCAACTCATATACAATAGACGTAATGTTGAATTAGCGAAAACCATGAAAGACGAATATTCACAGTTGCAATCTAAATTAAAGGAACCGATCAAAGCACGACCAGTAATAGCTTACAATAGAAATCCAAACCTGAAAGATTTGCTAGTAAGATCAAAGTTAGACCTTATAGTTCCTGATAACTATGACAAGGTTTCATCCCTCCCTACCTATTCTTAAATAAATCTAATCCCAACCAAAATCAATGGTGGGGCAACATGAAATCATATCCGTAGGACATCTTTTAATTTTGTGTCTGCAAAAGTGTGCGTGCGTGCGTGCGTGCGTGCGTGCGTGCGTGCGTGCGTGCGTGCGTGCGTGCGTGCGTGCGTGCGTGCGTGCGTGCGTGCGTGCGTTCGTTCGTTCGTTCGTTCGTTCGTTCGTTCGTACGTGCGTGCGTGCGTGCGTGCGTGCGTGCGTCCGGACGTCCGCGCGTTTGTTCGTATGTGTGTATGTGTGTATGTGTGTGGGTGTGTGCTCGTACATCCGTGCGTGTGTGCATCTATACTTGCGTGGGTGTATGTGTGCGTGTGTATGTGGGTGTGGGTGCATTAATTCGTGAGTACATTAGTGGCTGGGTGTGTGCGTGCATGCATTCGTGCGTCCGTTCGTGCATGCGTTCATGCATGCAATATTGCGTGCATTCGTGCATGTATTACTGTGTGCATGTATTATTGCATGCATTCGTTCAGATGCGTGCGTGTGTACGTGCGTGCGTGCGTGCGTGCGTACGTACGTGCGTGCGTACTTACGTGCGTGTGTGTATGTGTGTACATTCGTGTGTGTGATTCCTCTATAATGTAGGATCAATCCCAGCCTTTACCTGTTAAAGCGACCTACTGATTAATTCACTTTACCCCAACTAATCTCAAGGGGGGACCACTCTAAGTAAATCTAAACTTGGTCTCGATAGGACAAATTTAGGCAAAGAAATTTTTAATTAAATTCCTGTGCCAATGCGTTTTTTTCAATGTAAAGACAGACAAGACAGACAGACATGCGGGCCGGTGGCTGGGCGGGCAGCTGGCCAGGCACAGGAAGGCAGGCAGGTAGACAGACAGACAGACACAGGGGCGGACAGGCGGGTGGCCAGGCAGGCAGGAAGGAAGGCACGCACGCACGCACGCACGCACGCACGCACGCACGCACGCACGCACGCACGCACGCACGCACGCACGCACGCACGCACGCACGCACGCACGCACGCACGCACGCACGCAGACAGGCAGACAGACAGCAAGACAGACGGATGGACAGGCGGGCGGGTGTGTGGGTAGGCGGACAGTTGGACAGATGGATGGATGGACAGACAGACAGTCAGACAGTTTCGCAATAACTTCTCCGCCCTATGGGACATGTAAACAATAACTATTTTGTAAATATAGATTTCTATATATTATCATAAGTTGTTTATTATGAGATATTTGTCACTGTTTGTTGTCAGTGTGTTTGCTTGAACAATCTCTCAAGCGAATGTAGCATCTTGATGTTATTAAATTTTATGTGGAGATGTCTGTAAATCTGCTAAAACTGTCTGCTTAAAATAAAAAAATAAAAATAAATAAATAGATAGATAGATAGATAGATACATAGTAGTACATTTATATTGCGTTGAACTCCGTGCATGCGCTAAGCGCATAATAAATATGATGTTGTTCTCGCGATTAGAAAATAAGCTGAGACGTCAAATTATGTGTGAATGAGATCCGTGAATTGATGATACATTAATGAGATGTTTATTGTGTTTGCAGTGCTGCGTCACGCGCGGGTTATAGGTGACGGGAAAGGCAGTGGTGTGAATAAGTTTAGCAGTCCTCAAGGTGTGGCTGTCAGTCCTGCTGGACGCAGATTCTATGTCGTGGATACGTGGAATCACCGCGTGAAGATTTACAGTGATGAAGGCACGATCATCAAAACATTCGGACCAAAAGGTCAGCGTGATGGACAGTTTTACCGTCCTATAGGACTTGCTGTTAACAGTCACGAGCACGTCATCACAGCAGACTACGGTAATCATCGTATTGTGGTGTGTGGTAGAGACGGTCAGTTTAAGTATACATTCGGCACAAAGGGATCACACACAGGACAGTTTAATGCTCCATGGGGCGTGGCTGTAGATATGTCAGATAACATGTATATATCTGTGAGTGGTCCAATAACAGAATACAAGTGTTCACGAGGACTGGTGAGTTTAAGTGCCAGTTTGGCCGAGCAGGAAGCGCACCAGGAGAATTGTCCAAGCCACCTTATGTAACTGTTGCTATGACGACTGGCCGTGTGTACGTGACAGAGCATGGTAACAACAGAGTCAGTGTGTTTACTGCTGAAGGTGGCTTTATATTTACATTTGGTACACGTGGAGAGGCTAATGGTGAGATGAGGTATCCACGAGGTATAGACATAGATGAACATGGGTTTGTCATTCTGTGTGACGCTGACAATCATCGTATTCAGGTGTTTGATGTTGATGGCAGGTTTATCTCTACATTCGGCAGTAAAGGTGTTAATAATGGACAGTTTAGCTATCCTCATGGACTGGCCATCATGCAAAATGGTGACGTCATTGTCGTTGACGGGGGTAATCACCGGATACAGATTGTGTCTAAATAGACCTACAGATGATGAACCTTTAGTGTTCTAATGAGAGAAAGGAAGTTTATATTCAGGATGCTGTTGCTCAAAGATTTTTTTGTTTTAGACAGTTGCAACCGTATCAACCGGAAATATCAAACAGCGACAAACATTTTCAACATAATAACTATTCTGTTGGATATTTTGAAAATAATCTGACTGAAATATGTTGCTGCCTATGTAAGCAACAGCTTCCTATCATATTAGTTTTAAAATATTCAGCATTTTAGCTGTAACAGTATGGTTGTCTTGAACTTGAGATTATTTCATGGTTGGTGTGGTTACTGGTGTGTTGAGATTATTTCATGGTTGCTGTGGTTACTGGTGTGTTGAGATTATTTCATGGTTGCTGTGGTTACTGGTGTGTTGAGATTATTTCATGGTTGCTGTGGTTACTGGTGTGTTGAGATTATTTCATGGTTGCTGTGATTCCTGGTGTGTTGAGATTATTTCATGGTTGCTGTGGTTACTGGTGTGTTGAGATTATGTCATGGTTGCTATGGTTACTGGTGTGCTTAGCTTCACAATCAACTTTATGTTAGGAATAGACCTTACCAGTTTTAGCTATGCCCCGCCCATCTCTAGCTAAGCTCCACTCACACCTCGCTCCTGATGGGATCAATCGATCCCTGAACTCCCTGACTATCAATTTCGAGAAAACGATACAGGTAAGCTGTTAAATATTTTGAAAATAATTTGACTGGGTGGTGTTTCAAAATATTTAACAATGTTTATTAAATGATAAAGTCATTCATGACGTAATGATTATGACGTCAGCCTACACGTCAGGTAGTTGATTATGACGTCATTTGATTGATTGATGAAATGTATTCAGGAATTATGATTATTTGGTATCATTTTAGAGAGTTTCATCGAGTCTAAGGATATTATGACATATATTGGTGCATATCACATGCAAGCCCGCATATACGGACACAAACACCCAGGATCACGAATTCATAAAACTCTTAACTTAAGGCGATCTGGTATTTCCCTCACGGGAGGGCAACACACACACACCCCCCCCCCCCACCCACACCCGCGAAAAGCGTGCTTTAACTTTACTGCACAGCTACTAGCCATAGAGCTCATTATAGTGATATCTAAAATGACAGATATTCGCGTGATTCCACATTTTTGGCAATTAAGTGTCTCAATTTCAAAACGACTATACAGGAAAGCTGCTGCATATTTTGAAGCTAATTTGTCTTGGGGCCATTGCTGCAACAAGGCTGTACATACCGCATGTATAACAAATGTAATAGCTGACAGGGCAATGACTTTATCATAGCTATCAATACAGCGAATTAATTATCATCAAACTATTGTTCATCACAACACGGAGAATATTGATTATTTCCGCCCCCCCCCCCCCCGCCCCGCCACACGCCCCCCCCCCCCCCTCTCTCTCTCTCTCTCTGATTTATGTAAATATGAATTGTGCATATACGTTTAGTTATCGGCTGGCGTCTAACAATTCTGTATGGAGCGAGTTGTCAGAACTTGTGCCCCAGTCCCAGTGTACAGGTTCTACAATAAATTATGTTTAAAAAAACAAAGATCTGTCAACGATATGTCATCTGTCAATGTGAGCGTGTCAATTACAGCAATCAACATATCCATATGAAATGGATTATCCGTGTAGAAAAGCTAGATCAGCTGACAGTTGCTGTGACGGTAGGCACGGACACCCGCCCCCGCACCTTGCTTCAGCAAACCCACGTCATACAGCTGCTAATGACGTCATCAAATCTGACACTGAAACGTCACATGACCAGGATGATATTAGCGCTTTGTCTTTACTGTCTACACTACAATGGTCCATACCCCGTCACTTATACACAGATTTAACTACGTTTGACTTCGCTGTCAAGATATCTAATTAAAAGATTACTTATTCTACATGTCACGTTATGATAACATATCTCCCTCAGACGTCTGAGAGGTCATACATTCGTTACACCAGTGCTTAGCCATGGCTACAGGCTGTTAGTACACGCGCACACAATTATACAACGTTTGTGTGTGTGTGATAACAGCCTGTAGCCACGGCTAAACACTGGTGTAACTGATAGTGTGGTCTGACCAATAGTCCGACAGCCCAATAGTCCAACAGCCCATTAGTCCAACAGCCCATTAGTGTGGCATTAGTCCGATAGCCCAATAGTCCGACAGCCCATTAGTGTGGCATTAGTCCGACAGCCAATAGTCCGACATCCCATTAGTCCAACAGCCCGATAGCCGACCGCCCATTAGTCCAACAGCCCATTAGTCCGGCAATTGACAGCCAATTAGTCTGACAGCCCATTTATCCGGCAATTGACAGCCCATTAGTCCGACAGCCCATTAGTGTGACAATAGTCCGACAGCCCAATAGTCCGACAGCCCATTAGTCCGACAGCTCATTAGTCCAACAGCCCATTAGTCCAACAGCCCATTATTCCAACAGCCCATTAGTCCGGCAATTGACAGCCAATTAGTCTGACAGCCCATTTGTCCGGCAATTAACAGCCCATTAGTCCGACAGCCCATTAGTCCGACAGCCCATTAGTGTGACAATAGTCCGACAGCCCAATAGTCCGACAACCCATTAGTCCGACAACTGACAGCCCATTAGTCTGACAGCCCATTATTCCAACAGCCCATTAGTCCGGCAATTGACAGCCAATTAGTCTGACAGCCCATTTGTCCGGCAATTGACAGCCCATTAGTCCGACAGCCCATTAGTCCGACAGCCCATTAGTGTGACAATAGTCCGACAGCCCAATAGTCCGACAACCCATTAGTCCGACAACTGACAGCCCATTAGTCTGACAGCCCATTTGTCCGGCAATTGACAGCCCATTTGTCCGACAGCCCATTAGTCCCACAAAACTATAAAGAAGCAAGTTAATACTCATAATAATACTTAGAAACAGCCACCTTTCCCGCCTGTTGGAATCAATTTAGGCCTATATACACTTTGAATCCTGATTTCCCAGAATCATAATTTCAAGGTAATGAAACACCTAATCTGTTGAATATTTTGAAACTAATTTCCCTGGGTGCTAGGCAGCAACAGAGCCCATTCAGATTAATTTGAACATAATTTGTATTAAATTGCAAAGACATGCACGCTGCATTGTGAGTTCTGTAGTAAAGGGTTGTGGGGGGGGGAGAACTTCATTGGTCATCCCAAGTCATGTGGTTTCAAGTGGGCGTGCCCTAATTGACCATATATGGAGTGGCCAAAGCTGCGTCTTCTGATGGGCGTGTTTGTACAAGGACGCCCACTAGATCACGCCCCTTTTTGGATACTCCATATATGCTCAATTAGGCGTGTGTGGGCACGCGTACGTGCGTGTGTGCGCGGTTGCGTGCGTGTGTGTGCGTACGTGTGTGTGTGTGTGTGTGTGACGTCGCGGTGTAATAATACTATGTGGCGTCATCTATATGGTCTTGAATCCCATCGGTTTACCCTGTCAGCCAATAGATGGATTTCTATCTATGACATAGCTAAGCTCAGTCAACATTTTAGGCATGTTGAAATCGACATGAAGTTTTGAAGGCCGAACTCCCAAAATCAGAATTTCAAGGTAACTATACAAGTAAGTTGTTGAATATTTTAAAAGTAATTTGACTCGGGCTGTTGCTGCTTATGGCAGCAAATTCCTCCAGTGAAATTAGTTTTAAAATGTTTATTAAATTGTAAAATTGTACACTCGTAACGGACTTGCCGATTTTAGTGACGGAGCTATACGTGTTTATTATTATGACGTTAGCTAACAATGGACGTGATTATGATGTCAGCTACTTGAGTGACAGATTGGAGTGCTCCATTATAGCCATTGATACATAGGCTACAGAAAGAGTTTCATAATTACAGACACCAAAATTAAAAAACGGCACTGAATCATCGGAATATGTTATGTCAAATGCGTGACATCATATCTTCAGGGTAAGGAAAACCACTGTTATAAGATCAGTCATTCTATCACATCCGTCGATGCATTGTACATTAATGCTATGATTGGCTGAATCATTTCGTGACAGTGAGATTCCTTGCTATGATCATATAACAATAAGCAAACATAGAAATATCAAGAAAGCAGGATTAGCTACACTCAAGTCAAGAATGGACCTGTGGAAGCTAAGGGTTTTGGCTGAGGACAAGACACAGTGGGAAAAAGTGAAGAAGGACTGATTGCAGCTGTAGGATGTTTCTACTACTACAGTCGCAGAATACAGTAATCATACAAACACACATAGAAATACGTTTTTGCTGACGAATCAACTTATTAAATAATAATAATTGCTTCCAATTATTGTTAGGCCCTATCTACGTTAATATCTGACATTTTCGGACTATATTTTGAAAAGGACGCATATGTCCTTAAAGTACTCCACCAGTAAACTGACAAGTCCTTCAGTCTAACAACTTGGATGATTAGAAACTTATATTTTATCTGCGTTAGAGATGAATTCACATTTCGTATTGCAAGTAACGAAAGAAAATGAATTACAAATCTCTTTCTTACTCTGTATGGCGTGTGTCATGGTATTTAACCTGCTAAATCTTATAAATCAGATATGGCAAATTCTGTTGAATATTTTGATACGAATTTGACTGAGTTATTGCTGCCAATGGTTTATGATAACATATATTCAAAATATTCAACGGTTTTCCTGTATATTTGTCCTAAAATTGAGATCATGACTTTTTAAGCATTAAATGGTACAGAAATAGATATACGAACGTAGGGGCTTATAACATGCAGACACATTTCCGCTACACTACACTTTCCATCAAGTATTTTAGACGTTCATTAAAGTAAGGCGTTGATGAGTTATCTTCCTTATCCTAACATTAAAGTAAGGCGTTGATGAGTTATCTTCCTTATCCTAACATTAAAGCAATCGTAAGTGGCAGATGATATAAATTAAATATGGCACCCTCCGCCCCCACCACCACCACCCTAACCCACCTCCACCCCAACTCCAGCCCCAGCCCGTGAAGAGAGACATCTTAGTAGGATGATAATCCAACTGGTTTGGATAGACGAATAGATGCACGCGCAGACGAAAGAAGATACTGATTATGAATAAAAGCCAGCCTTTCCATGAAGATTTGTCAAGATACTTCAAGCAGAAGTTA
This sequence comes from Chaetoderma sp. LZ-2023a, assembly GCA_034401795.1. Classification (NCBI taxonomy): domain Eukaryota; kingdom Metazoa; phylum Mollusca; class Caudofoveata; order Chaetodermatida; family Chaetodermatidae; genus Chaetoderma; species Chaetoderma sp. LZ-2023a. The sequence continues at coordinate 18,185,227 of CM067368.1, read as the reverse complement.
CCCAACAAAAAGACAAAAGTTGCATGAATGGACGGACACACGGTCAGAAAGTCAGATGCATGGGCGGAATGACTGACCCAGAAAATAACGTTCATTCCACTACTACGATAGCCAACATTCCCATGAAGTTTCGTCACTCTATGGTAGACGCTGCTTTCCATGGCATGAATGGACTTTCTGCAAGAATCTGCTACAATATATACATCATGTACATCTTACCACGACTGCTATATGGTCTTGAAGTATTCACTCCCTCCAGCAAGCATATAGCTGATTTGGAGGCATTTCACATTTCAATGTTGAGAAAGATTCTATCTCTGCCGGTTCGTACAACAAAGTAAAGTAGATCCAACATGTCAATTAGAGACTGACGATTACTATCATATGCTACTAAAGTGCAACACCCTTTTTAATCACAGAGTCAAATATTTCCTGGAGCTCGTCATTTGTTACACAGTACCTAGGAGACTCTACCTGGAGATCCTTAAACATGGAATTTGTATAAGTTGCATATATTTCCAAGCAATGGGGCGAATGGAGCATGGACGGGTACAGAGAATACTACACAGCCAAATACAATTGGGTCAGACGTATGCTTTTATAACATGCACCATGGCATTCCAATAGTCTCGGAGATTCCGGTTGCCTGCATTGTAGTCTCGCTTTAGGCGCCTGTGGATCCTCTCTTAATTGTAATATAGTGGGTGATTAATTGATGGATGGATGGATCGATCAATCGATATTGATTGATCGATTGATAGATCGATTGATTGATTGATGGAATGAGCCGGATCCCGTGATGTTTCAGTTTAAACACTCAGGGAAGGGTAATCAATTCACCAGAACCATACATTAGTAAACACTGATACTGCAGCTACCGCCGATACTGCTACTGTTGGAAGGGTAATCAATTAGACTGAACACTATATTAGTAAACACTGATACTGCTGCTACCGCCGATACTGCCACTGTTGGAAGGGTAATCAATTAGACTGAACACTATATTAGTAAACACTGATACTGCTGCTGCTATTGCTACTACTAATACTACTTCTATTTACTACTACTTACTACTGCTGCTGATACTGCTACTACTGCTACTACTGATACTGCTACTACTACTACTACTACTACTACTACTACTACTACTACTACTACTACTACTACTACTACTACTACTGCTACAGCTGCTGCTGCTGATACTGCTACTACTGCTACTACTGATACTGCTACTACTACTACTGATACTGCTGCTACTGCTGCTGCTGCTGCTAATACTACTACTACTACTGATACTGCTACTACTACTACTGATACTGCTGTTGCTGCTGCGGCTGCTGCTGCTGCTGCTACTGCTGCTGCTGCTGCTGCTACCGCCGCTACTGCTACTGCTGGAAGGGTAATCAATTAGCCTGAACACCACATTAGTAAACACCGCTGTTGATATTGCTACTACTAATACTACTTCTATTTACTACTACTTATTACTGCTGCTGATACTGCCACTACTGCTGCTACTGCTGCTGATACTGCTGCTGCTACTGCTACTGCTGATACTGCTGCCGCTGCTGCTGCTACTACTGCTTCCTCTGCTGCTACTGCTGCTGCTACTGCTGCAGCTGCTACTGCTACTACTGCTGATACTACAGCTACTGCTACTGCTATTGCTGCTACTGCTATTGCTGCTGCTTCTGCTTCTACTGCTACTGCTGCCACTGTTACTGCTACTACTACTACTACTGCTGCTGCTGCTGCTACTGCTGCTGCTGCTGCTGTTACTGCTGCTGCTGCTACTGCTGCTGCTACTGCTGCTGCTACTGCTACTGCTGCTACTGCTACTGCTGCTACTGCTACTGCTACTGCTGCTGCTGCTGCTACTGCTACTGCCGCTGCCGCTGGTGCTACTGCTACTACTACTACTACTACTACTACTACTACTACTGCTACTACTACTGCTGCTGCTGCTGTCGCGGCCGCCGCTGCTGCTGCCGGCGCCGCTGCTGCCGTTGTTGCTGCTGCTGTTGTTACTGCTGCTGCAAAGGGCCCACCACAAAACATGTACGTCTATTCGTATTTAATTCGGTCGTTGCAATGTCTATTGTACAAGCCACAAAGAGTAAAAAAACTTGTACGATTTTACAATCACTGCCAATACAACATGCTCACCTTCTACTAAATTGTTCGCGCTTGCAATGCTATCTCGGTTGAACACGTTCTACATTTTGGGCGGAAACTCCCCATCGAAATAGTTCCGCTGCATATATACAATAAAGGCATGTACATCGGGATACCGTCTGATAAGTCGTGCTGTTGAGTTTGCAGTTGCAAGTATCCTAAAGTTCTGCCGGACCAGGGCGACTGGCAGACACCCTAATGCCATACATTTCTGTAGACACTTGCGAAGTTTCTCCGACGAGCATATGGGCCAGCCAAACCAAGCCCTTGAATCCTCAGCCACGGGCTTTGGCAGAAGTGGAAATAGCACCCTGATCTTCTTGACCGTGGTAGTTCTGTCTCTATTGTCTGCAGTAGTGATATTTCGAAGTCAGATATAATACGTCATGGTTGGAAATGATGGCCAGTTAGCTGCCTAACTCTCACATTGGCGTGTTTTAATTAATAACTGCTGATAGTGTCCAACAGTTTTACCAGTCAAGAATGGCATGACAAACGGAAGTACTCTGCCCTGAAACATTCCATGAATTGTGACGAATTGGACGTATGGATGTGGACAGGTTTTAAATGTTCCATCAACATAGACATTGCTGCATCGCTGTAGTTTCCTGAGATTGGCCTCTGTAACAAATACTGCAATTCCCCAATCATTGTCTTGGTGACTAAGGACCGGTTCATCACGCCAGGTATTCAAATACTCGTCCTCAATCAGAACATCGTGCATCTCATGTGGAATGTGTGGTATCAGTGAGAGTCGCTTTCTGGTTAATTTGGATCTCACAGAATCAAATGTCGGGATTTCGTCATCTTCCACATCATGGTCTTCTAACAAGGCTCTATCGTATATACGTTTTATTGGCATTGATGGGTCCCTATCAATGTTTGCTACCATCCTCTGTGTGAGACTGCTTGTATCGATTAGACCGGTATCTTGTCCATGATCGAAGTGTTCTTCAACCTACAAAATCACGATTCTTACATCCATACTAGATAGTTAGTAATAAATGGAAAAGGGTATTGCATTCATTCATGCGTGCGTGCGTGCGTGCGTGCGTGCGTGCGTGCGTGCGTGCGTGCGTGCGTGCGTGCGTGCGTGCGTGCGTGCGTGCGTGCGTGCGTGCGTGCGTGCGTGCGTGCGTGCGTGCGTGCGTGCGTGCGTGCGTGCGTGCGTGCCTGTCTATGTGTCCAGAGCTGCATCTCAAACAACTTTTGACCCGATTTGGCTCAGATTTTAACACAACAAAAGATCGGATTGTGAAAGCGTATTTTCAGACCTTGACCGAAATGGGATAAATAATTGATCATTTGATTTCTCGAAAACTTCTGGTCAGACACGAATCAAATGTAACGTGTCAATCAATCAATCAATCAATCAATCAATTTATTGGATTATTGATAGAACGATTGCTTGATTGCTTGATTGATGATTGATTGATTGATTGATTGATTGATTGACTGATTGATTGATTGAGCATTGAGCCATTCAGTGATCGATCAGGCGATTGAGTGAGTGATTAATTGAGTGATTGATTGAGCGATTGATTGAGTCATCAAGCGATTGATTGATTGATTGATTGATTGATCGACTGGTCGATTGATTGACTGATCAAATGTTTGATGGATTGCATGATTGATTGATCGGCTGATTGATTGATCGATTGATTGGTAGATCATTCAATCGATTGATCGACCAACCAGTCAATCGATCGATCGATATATTTTCAATAAATAAATTGATCAATCAATCGTACGATCGATCATATCATACGAGTGATCGATCGTATTATTGGCTGATCAGTCACCCGATCGATCACTTGGTATAATCAGGTCGATCTGATCAACCGATTGGCTGATCGATAGATCGATTGACCAATCAATTGATTGAATGGTCTACCATTGATTGATCCATTGATTGATTACTGGTCAGTTGATCGGTTGGTAGATCAATTGATTGATCGAATGATCTACCAAGCAAACAATAGTCAATAATACATCAAGGAAATCAATCTACCAAGTAGCTGATCAATCAATCAATCGAACGATCGATCGATCAGATCAATCGTTGGATGACTCTGATCGATCAATCAAATGATTGATTGATTGATTGATTGATTGATTGATTGATTGATCAATCGATTGATCAATTGATTGACAGCTTGATCGACCGCTTGCTTTGTTGATCTTTCACTCGGATGGATGGATTGATCATTCATTCATTCACTCATTCATTCATTCATTCATTCGAGTTTAATAAATGGATGAAAGATTTATGGATTGAATATGTGAAAGGATGAAGAAACATACTTGGAATGAATTGATCGGGTGGGAACGGCATGACTGAAGGAGAGGCGGAAGGAACAGAATAAGGGAGGAAGGAAATGTGGATAGAAGGGTATAAAGAAGGAAGGGAAGGAGGAGTGCTTGAGGGGAGCGAGGGAGGGTTGTAGAAGGGGTGGTGGGAGAGATGAAGACAGCAAGGATGAGCGGATGGAATGAAATACGGAATTGATGCTTAAGATGCTGATTGAGTGAGTGATTAATTTAAGAATTCCAGAATTGATTGAATGGTGGAATAAACGAAAGAACAAAAGAACGAATAAACGAATGAATGAATGAATGATTGAATGAATTGTTATACTTACAGACTCGAATATTTGGCTGATCGGCGTTTAGATCTAAGTGATTACTCTGTAGCACGACACACACCCATGCCAACATCTCCAATATATCTTGTTATTTCTGATACGATTATTTTGGTATTGAAACCCGAGGTATTGTAAACAAATTTCCATTGACCATAGTGGTCATATTAATTATTTATTTCTAATAACTAATAACTGCTTGAGGAATGTAGGACCTAATCTAATCTAACAATGCACGTGTTGCTTCACCATAATAATAACTACATATGTCATCCAGGGAGACACCATCGTAAAACAAATGAATCAAACAGTCGGAAACATGAAAAGCCGTTTCATTTCTTTGTGTCTACGGATGTTGCAGGGTTTTGTTTTGAAAATAGACTACGTGAAATGTAATTTATTATAATTTCCTCTTTTAGAAAGTCACATGAAATCAAAAGACATTTTCTTTTAACCCTTTTCATGCCGAAACCAACATCTGCAGTCGCTTTTATGAATGTCCATTTGATGGTCAAGGCCAAGATAAAACACTTCTTTATATTTACAACTGTAATGACTGGCGCTATAGCTGAGCTAGTTATTCCAGTGGTAAATTTTCAAACTTGGTCTTCTCTTGGCCTGGAAATGAACATTCAATAAGAAAATGTTTATTTGCTTAACTAATTTTGACCATTAAATGGTTAGACAATTTTGTATGTTTAACTAATATTTTGACTTTGATGATCAGCGAGTACATTACAGCTCATAAATACCTTAACGTGTTTACAAAATAAAACGTAGGCCTACTGTTGAATAGTGTGAACATTGGGGCCTAATTGGATTGGAAGATTAAGGTAACAATGTCTTTTCAATCAAATTTTGTTCAAAATAGTCAACAGAACATTTATTACTAACTCAAATGGTTCTGGGTTATTATTTTGGAAACGTTTTAGCTTATTTCGGAGCTGTGCTGTAGCAAGCTTAAAGCTGATAATACGGGTAGGTTAATGAACGGATATTATCTGTTTCTGAATACGACAATTTGTTGTTGCAAAATATTGGTTTCTTTGAATTCTCACCCACGCCGCCAACCACAATGAATAATTAGTAGCCATGTAATGAATGCACATATTTGTCTGTTCATTCCTCTATACGGATATCCATCCAAAGTGTCCAAATAAATTTGGAGAATTTTGTTTTACACTTCATCACCATCGTCTCCATGAGATAAGTCAGAATTTTGGCTTACTAATAACGTTCGCAATCCTAGAATGGTCGCTTTCAAAATCTGTTTGTTAATCTTAAGATTTATTTCGTCTCCTTGCATCAAAGGACACAATTTACGCCTCCAAAATGTAGAATTTTAACATTTTTATTTTATTTTCAAACATTCTGATGTGAATGTGAGCCTTTAATGTGATAAAAAGGAATACTGGTTGCAGTTGAATCTCTCTGCGCTTAGGCTAATGTATACGGTTTGGTAAATAATATTTCAACAATGAGTAGGAATGGTGCCGATATATAACAGCCTTGTATTTGATTTAACAATCAGGCATAAAACATGAAACAACTAAGATTAACCGCTTTCCATTTTGGTAAGCATGCATACAATATTGAATCATTTATATAGAGGTCACGCATGCGTAATATATAGATCGCTTTTATCTCGTCTGACAGGTGGTCTTTGTGGACAGGTTTGGATGTATTCACCACCCGCACCGCCCATGCGTAGGCATGCACATACGTACACACACGCGTACGCACAGATACACGTTTATATATTATTTACACTATATTATCTTAGAAAAAATTCAAAAGAAAATCAGCTGAATGCTAACATACCCCTCCACCTACCCGACCCACCACCCCAATCCTCCCCAACACGAGTACACCTCCAACCTTGAATATTCGGCGCTTCTCTGGGTTGTTGTCCATTCATCCTGTCAAGCTTCATACAATTCTCTCTCAAACTGTAAGACGAGTTGCAGCGACCATACGTACATGTACGGATATACGGGCTCAAAACTTAATAGGACCATACCTCCGCTTACTCGTATCCGAGAAGGGAGGAGGGGTGAGGGTGGGGTGGGGGGGGCGGTGGCGTGGTGGTGGAGCGGTATACTATTATAAAACCTAATGCATAGCTCTGTAAAAAAATCCATAGCTTTCTTTTGATGTATGCCTTCAATAATATTATCCAATTTATCTTAAGCGCTACTGTGCAATTGTCCAGTGATTATCAGCTAAATATCATTCCAAGAACTGCAAAAGTAGTAGTAGTAGTAGTAGTAGTAGTAGTAGTAGTAGTAGTAGTAGTAGTAGTAGCAGTAGCAGTAGCAGTAGCAGCAGCAGCAGTAGCAGTAGCAGCAGCAGCAGCAGCAGCAGCAGCATCAGTAGCAGTAGAAGTAGTAGTAGTAGTCAAAAATTCAAAAATTTAATATCTTTTGGTTTATCTTACTGCCTGAGATTTGTCATTTTGTTTGAGGAAAGCCATATGGCATTAATGTTAACCATTTACTGGTTAAATGTGTTCAATAAAATCCAAATATGCGTTTACTTATTTAATGTACATTTGGAGGCACAGGCAAGGTCATTCCCGAGAACATGCCCTGGAATAACTGTCTCTGTTCCCGAGCCAGTCATTAGTGGTAAATTCTCAAAAACGTTTTCTCGATTATAGGTCAGAATGAATGGAATTTTGTCACATTGATCAGATAAGCCTGGGTCCGAGTTTATTCACCTTGGCCACTGTGTTTCGAGTTCTTTAATTCAAAACGATTCTCTGTTTTCTTTGTTTATCAGTTTCTTCTGCCGTATCTGAAAGGGTGGCTGTTCAATCCGCATAATTTCAAAGTCACGGGGGACTAAATGGTCAGGAAGATTAAAATGTTTCAAAACATGTGTCTCTTCCTCTAGCCTAATATCTGAGAGGTGTCGAGTTTCCCACCATCTTAATGGACATTTGGTTTCGCTGACATACTGTTTTGGCACAATTTGCATGAAATTAAATAAATAACATTTTCAGAGTCACAATCTAGATTAGACTGAAGTTGGAAATTGCTTTTGTTCTGAAAGCTCGTGAAAGCATTTTGGTCGATGATTTGAGGCATTATCTGGAATGGTTTCCAAGCCGTCGTTTCAGATTTGATTTTGCGCAAGAATCGTGAGGAGTAACCTCGTGCTTTGAGAGCTTTGAATAGGGTAGAGTACGCGTCTTCAAAGTTTTTCATGTCACTCGAATTCCTGTGAAAACGGATTATTTGCGATTTTACGATTCCTTTGAAATTATGCGGCGGATGGCAAGACTTTTTGTGCAGTAGCTAATGCGAATCGGTTGGTTTGAAATACAATTTGTAGTCTAAGTAGCCACTTTAGACCTTTATATACAGTTACATCGAAAAAATCTACAGACATCTCGTCAATGGTTGCTTTTAATTTGATATTCGGACCGTGATTGTTCAGAATTTCGAAAAATTCTTCAAACTCTGCCTTTGTGTGTTGCCAAATCATGAAAATGTCATCAAGGTACCTGCGATAAATGAGGGGCTGTTTTGGACACTTTTCTAACGCTTTCTCCTCCCGCTCTGCTACGTAAATATTGGCAAAACATGGGCTATAGCGCTTGCCCATCGCACAGCAAAACATTTGTTGGTAAATTTCGCCATCGAATTCAAAATCATATCTCGGGAATTTACCAAATTTGGTAAATACATTGCTATTATGAGTGGCTAGAAAATTCTTTAGTTTGGGGGTCAACATGTTCAAAATTAAGGTCACAGGCTCACTTAGTGCATCCCGAAATACACATCTTTATACCCTGCCAATTGTTTGTGCCAATTATGTAATTGCGTGGGTGGGCGGGCGGCAGAGTGGTTTCCAGATGATAACTATGTTGCCATTTGTCCGATAGTTTTGAAACTTCATAGAGTGGTTGGACTACGTCTGGGGAAGAAAGCTATCAGAATCGAAGATGAACCGAAATCCAAGATGGCCACCAGCCGCCGGCAGCCATCTTGAAAATTTGTTTGTGGATGATAACTCCTGAACCGTTTAATGGATCACTTTGAAACTTCATAGGATTACTGGTCTGGGTCTGAGGAAGAAATCTCTATTTTCTGATAGATGTCATTCATTGGTTTGTCATCATAGCGGGGTATTATGCGCCGTTTGCGGAGCTCTTGTCAGCCATAAATTTGGAATGCAAATAGGTAGACTCACCAAATATGGCACATACATTGGCATTATGAGTGCAAAGAAAATATTTTAGTTTGGGATCAAACGGTAAAAGATCGGGGCCACTGGGTCGCTTAGTGCATGCAAGAATACACATTTTTAGAAATAAATCTGGAACGCAAGTAGGTAGAATCAACAATTTCTGGACACATTGATATCACGAGTGGCTAGAAAATGCTTTAATTTGGAGTCAAAAGGTAGAAAATCAAGGTGATGGTGGGGTCACTAAGTGTATTGTCAAGACGCAAAGGCGTGAGTCAGCATCATCCTTGAGTGCATTCTAGTTATTATAGTTATTAACATGACAGCCAGTTTGATATTTCAAATCTAAATTCTGAACCAAGAACCATTAATTCTAAATTTTAATGGACAAAATCATGTTATAAAGTCATGGGATTATCTAACGGTCCATGTCCGTCCTAGGTTCCAAATGATTCAATAGTTGATAGTGGTCTACATTGAACAGATCGAGTAGTGATCATTTTCAACTTAGATAGGGGATGTACCCAGATCTAATCTCCAGTTAACTAAGGGCATTTATGATTCTGAAGTAAATTTAATCGTCTGTGATCTTCTTTGAGGCAGGGTTGGGGTCAATTCCGATTGGAATAGGAATTGATCAGTCAATTCCAATTCAATTCTGGAATTGGAATTGGAATTGATCAATTTTAAGGCACCGGAATTGGAATTGGATTTGGAATTAATAATTTGAATTGACCGGAATTGATAAATTCCAATTCAATTCCAATCAATTCCAGTCATATTTGTCATAGATTTACTGAACAGTGTTTGGCAATACAATGTACATGTCATATCTGTAAATTATACACTGCTGTTTGTATTCCCTTAATGTATTTCATCCTAAATGATCTATATGATACCAGTTACCACATTCCATTCTATCTGCCGGTTGATGACATTTATTATGCCAGCTGCTATTAGATGCTTTATTGAGTATTTTAAAATTAATTTGATTAAATACTTTTGTCTCCTATGGCTGCAACAGTTTCTATTAAAATTAATTTTAACAACTTAGTTATATGTTTGGTTTGAAGACTAGAGTTTGAGATACTGATAATTCAGTGATGAGCAAGTTAGCCTTTAACCCTTTACCACCCAAGCCGGCCAAAACACCTTCTGCAATGAGTTTAAGAAATGTCCATTGGTAGGCCAATGGAAGACTATTTTTGAAAATTTACCACCGGAGTGGCTAGCTGGATAACTGAGCCAGAAATTCCAGTGGTAAATTTTCAAAAATAATTTGAATTGACAAAATAAGGATCTGATAAATGCTATGAACTTTAATACATTATTGAATTAACTCAATCCTCCGTGACCAGTGACCAATCAAGCCTTTGATCCTACATGAGCTTTGTACCTCCTTTATTCAATCAAAGCAGCTGATCTTGAACTTATTTCATTCTGCATTCCCTGGAAACATGAAATCATGATATTGTTAAAATCATACAAATTAGTTAAAATGATTTCAAATATATAAGCTAGAACCAAGATAACCAAACTGTGTTAAGATTATTCATCAAGATGTTAGCAATAGTGTTCAGTAAAGTGATAACTATCATCTGCATGGAATGAAATGGGTGACGAAAGGAGTACATTACAAGATAATTGCCCCGTAATTATACCCTCCTACATAACAAAGGAATCATTGAACAACCCACTCTGTGAAGTGTCTCAGATTTTAAAACACACACAGGTGTTATTCAAACTCTACATACCTGTGCTCTGTGCTCTCACTCAGTACTGCACTATATACATAGTATTACAATGGTTTTTAATGCAAACATTTAAATAGTGACGTTTACATGTATCTACAATAGTTCGACATGGCATTAACCGTTAAGTCATATTCATCAGATAAAGACTTGGCATTAAGCTATAATTAAGTCAAATAAACTAAAAATAAGATCTGCTGAATGTTGACCTTTTGGACAATAATTTGACTGAAAGCTATAACTACCTATTGCCAACAACAGTTTTTATTCTAATTGTTTTAAATATTGACGGAGAAGTCAGTCAAAAATGTCTTTTGAACTGGTCTTGAGGAATGATCATATGTATGCTAAGAGACTATTTTTGAAAATTTACCATGGAATGACTTATTCCATAACTGAGCCAGTCATTGCATTGTTAAATTTTTTTTAATAGTCCTCTCTTATCCTGCAAATGGACATTTGCTAATGATAAATCTAGTTTTTCTTGGCCAACCGTGCCCATTAAATGGTTAAAATATAGCAATGTTGATCTCAAGTAAATATTGGTATAGAATTGGACTTGGAATTGATCAAATGGAATTGGAACTGGAATTGATCTTTTATGCGTGGAATTGGAATTGATAAAATGAATTGATGTGGAAACGAAATTGGAATTGGAATTGATAAAATGAATTGAGGTGGAATTGGAATTGTAAGGGATAAAATGGAATTAACCCCATCCCAGCTTTGAGGATTGATATAAGTGGCATTAGATCAAAGAATGGATTTGATGTGATTAATAGCAAAACTTAAAGAATGAGCAGGGATTGGATCAGCCAGGATCACTCGTCTACTGATAATGGGTGTTTCAATCTAGATATCACTTTGTCATCATAGTGATCTTGTTTCTATCAAATTAGTTTTAATGATATTCAACAGAGGTCTCAATAGAGGGATTGAGTGGTTTTTTCAGATCACAGATTCTGACACCCTGGTTCAATAGGACCATATACATCTTCACACAATAAATTATTTAGAAAAATTATTTCATATATACAGTACACTACTGATTTAATTTGAATTGTCACAAAAGAAAGAAGTCAAGAATGAATGAATATTAATTTATCAAAATCTGTGTTTGTTTATTTTCCTCTTTACTATATCCATCTTTTGATCCAATAGTTCACAGTTCAAATACTAATGCAGATCACTCTTCCATACATCGCGCCAAGATAAGAGTTGGAATTTATATCGAATCGGTCCTTCGAGTAAAAGGGTTAATCATTCATAATGGAAATCATATGGCCTACTCCTAGGCATCTGTTTTATCATTTGCATTTGGGTAAAGTGGTGTTGGCAATAAAATATTGGGACACCATTTGATTAATGACATCACAATCATTACTTATGTTCAGTCTTTTTCAAAATATTTAACCGAATTCTTACATTGTATGATGAATTTGTAATATCTCATCTGTATAGTTGAAAGGACGTCTACAAAACCTTCTATAAAATCATCAAAAGGCTATTGTGAACGACAAAATCACACACAAGCCTGTTGATAACGGACACTCTGGGGGACCATAGAGAACTGTCATTTATGCACAGCTGTCATAATCCTCATTTATGAATTAAACCTTTCAATGAGATGTCTGACTAATTTGGCTGACAAGCATGGATTTTCCGAAACTTATCCAGAAATCCTTTAAACCATATCGCCTCATAAACTGCTTGGAAGATTTTAACCAAATTTGTCTGGCAGGGTCCTATGGTGGTAGCCTCTAAAGCTTCTATTCAGAGATTTGATTGGCCATTTTTTGTGGCCATCTTGGATTTACTGAAGATTTTCAAGAACCATTTTAAATGTTACTCCTTAATCAAGAACCTGATTTCAATAAATGTGTCTGGAATGATTCTATGGCCGTAGGCTTCAGCATATCAAACACGAATTTTGATTGTTCAATTTATCTGGTGACCATCCTGGATTTTCCAAAAATTATCCATTATGTCTACACTGTATTTAAATGCAGATGGTTCAAACGCTAATGGTCCAGGTGAGCGTCAACAATCCCCTGATAGGATTGCATGATTACGTGATTTAATGGAAAATTGCGATTATTTTTTAAATTATAAAATTGTTATGATTAAAAATTAAATAATCGAATAATCGTGAATAATTTTTCCTGCATAACATATTTCAAAACCTACATTTGTAGCTCACCTGACCAGAATGGCTAATGTGTCCGTCAAATTTCTCTTTAAACGACCTCAAAAACAACTGGGCCGATTTCAATTATATTTGGCAGGAAGCGTCTTTAGGGCATAGGGATCCAAGTTTGTTCAAACGAAGTCGATCGGCCAATTTGGTTGGCGGCCTTCTAGGATTTTTGCACATTTTTAGAAATGTCTAAAATTTTTCTCCAAAACTGCTTAGGGGAATCGATTCAAACCTCAGGAAATATCATCTAGGGCAACAGCTGAACTAAGTTTGTTCCAGTAAACTTGATTGACCAAATAGTTCGGCAGCCATCTTGGATGATCTAGTTTTCACAAAAACCGCTTCCCTAGAACCGCTGAATAGATCCGGCCGAAATTTGCCAGATATGATTAGGGACTAAGTTTGTTCTAGGTTGTTGATCCATCAAAACACCTGGCCGCCGTGGACCAATCAAAATGTAGTGTGGCGGCCATATTGGATTTTTTATTTGACAGATTTTGAGGCAGAAATTGATATTATATATCTTTTTTGGCCATTCTGATTTCAAATTTGCCATTTCAAAAACTGTCGGATAAATGAATTGGTGGCCATCTTGGAGCATTTTCCAACCAAAGCTCCCATACTAAAGCAAAGGGAAATTTAAAATGTCTTTTCGAGAACCACTGGGCTGATTTCAATTATATGTGGCAGGAACAATCCTTATGGCATAGGAATACAGGTTTGTTCAAAGGAAGACGATCGGCCAATTGGGCCAGCGGCCATCTTGGACTTTGGCTGACTTTTAGAAACGTCTTTAAAAATCTTCTCCGAAACCGCTTGAGGGATCGATGCAAACCTCATGACATATAATATAGGGCAAGAGTTGAACTGGGTTTGTTTGAGGGAACTTGATTTGCTAAATGGTTCGGTGGCCATCTTTGATGACCTAGTTCTCGCGAAAACAACTTCAGAACCACTGAATGAATCGGGCTGAAATTTGGCAGATATTATTAGGGCCGAAACGACATTAAAATTTTCCGTGGAAAGTTGATATATGAAAAAACATGTCTGCCATGAATCAATCAAAGTTTCGTGTTTTTTCTGCAAATCTCTGAGAAAATCATGAAAAGATGACTTATTAACCAGTGGGCCAATTTTAACAAAACTTGGCTAAAGCTTCTTCACAGAAATTTGATTGGTAAATTTTTCCAGTGGTCATCTTGTTTTGTTCGGTTGTGCCAGTAGCCAATAATTTCAGGTGAGCGATACAGGCCCCTTTAGGCCTCTTGTTAGCTCACCTGGCCTGAAAGGCCAAGTGAGCCTATGTCATGGCGACTGTCCTTCGTGTGTCCGTCCGTCATCCGTCTGTCAACTTTTCCTTTAAAACGACTTCTCAAGAACTGCTGGGACGATTTCAATTATATTTGGCAGGAAGCATCCTTAGGGAATAGAGATCCAAGTTTGTTCAAACGGAGCCGATCAGCCAATTTGGCCAGCGGCGATCTTAGAGTTTGGCCTATTTTAGAAACGTCTTTAAAAATCGCCGAAACCGCTTGAGGGATTGAACGAAATCTCATGAAATATGATCCCAGGCAAGAGATAAACCAAGTTTGTTAAGGGGAACGTGATTGGTCAAATGGTTCAGCGGCCATCTTGGGTGACCTCGTTTTCGCAAAAAATACTCTTTCCCCAGAACCGCTGAAGCGATCAGACTGAAATTTGGCAGATATGATTAGAGATGGCCAGTAAAGTTTGTTCAAGAGAAGTTGATCCGTCCAAAAACATGGCAGTCGTGCGTGCGCCACCCAAAATATAGCATGTTTGGCGGCCATATTGGACTTTTTTATTTGATGGACTTCGGGGCTGAAATTGTTTTTATATAGGTTTTAGGGTATTCTGATTTGAAATTTGCAATTTTCGAAACTGTGGGATAAATGGTTTGGTGGCCATCTTGGATCATTTTTCTGCCAAAACCTCCCATACTAAAGCAATGGGAAATTTAAAATGTCTTCTTTTCGAGAACTACTGGGCCGATTTCAATTATATTTTTGCAGGAAGCATCCTTAGGGCATAGAGATTCCATTTTGTTCAGACGAAGCTGATCGGCCAATTTGGCCGGTGGCCATCTTCGATTTCAGCTGCTTTTTAGAAATGTCTTTAAAAATCTCAAAAACCGTTTGAGGGATCAATTCAGACCTCATGAAATATGATCTATGGTAAGAGCTGACCCAAGTTTGTTCAAGGTTACTTGATTGACTAAGTGGTTCAGCGGCCAGCTTGGATGACCTCGTTTTCGCAAAAACCACTCCTTCCCCAGAACCGCTGAAGCGATCAGGCTGAAATTTGTGATATATGATTAAGGACTAAGGGCCATTAAAGTTTGTTCAAGAGAACTTGATCTGTCAAAAAAAAATGGTCGCTTTAAAATGTCTTTAAAAATCTTCTCCAAAACCGCTTGGGGGATCAATTCAAAACCCATGAAATATCATCTCGGGCAGGGGCTGCACCAGGTTTGTTTCAAGGGAACTTGATTGGCCAAATGGTTTGGTGGCCATCTTGGATAACCTAATCTTTGCCAAAATGACTCCAGAACCACTGAGCAGATTGGGCCGAAATTTGGGAGATATGGCATTGAGTGCCATTAAAGTGTTTTCAAGGGAAGGCGCTACGTCAGAAACATGGCTGCAGTGGACCCATCAAAATGTAGCGTGTTTGGCGGCCATATTGGACGTGCCAAAATGTCCACAAACTCATTTAGAAGACTACTCCTAAACCACCCACCAACAATTGTAACAAAAATGCATAATGCTCCAGGTGAGAGACACAAGCCCCTTGGGCCTCTTGTAATTACCTTTTTATGCGATCGGTCATGAAATTCAGTGACTATATGCTCATTTGCAGGTCAAGAGACTATATTTGAAAATGTATCACTGGAATGACTGGCTTGAGCAAATGCAAATTTTAAAACCATTGTAGCGTTTGTCATTGATATGCCTTTGTTGTTATGTCTGAGTAATTTGTGTCCAGGCAACTGTTGATTAATCCGGTAAAGGATTTATCCTGTCCTTGCCCGTTACGGAAGGTAAAACGTTATAACTAGGACACGCATTGTCTTCTGGGTAGATTGATTAGATACCAGTCTCTAAATTAACTGGATACCAGTCTCTATATCTAAAAATATAGTGGGTGTGATCTCGCGAATTTCCTAAGTGCAAAACTTGCGCGTATACGGATGCTCTTGAATCAAGTGGAAAAGATTACCCACAATATGATGTACAATGTGCCTCCTAGTTATGACTTTTTAACTTCCGTAATGGGGAAGGACATGATAAATCCTCTCCCGATTAATCGACTAATCAAGATTATTTAATAATCTTAAGTAATCGATCGTGATAAACAATACTTGCACAAGCCTATATATAGCCTTAGGGCCTCTTGTTGATGGAATATGTTGTCTAGTGCACCATAAAAGCATTTGTTGGCCAGTCATAAAATATAAATTCTTCCATATTTACCCCCTAAATGCAGATGCCATATCAGAACATCTAAAGTTCCAAATTTGTCGGAGTGGGTTGGGGGTGGGAAACCACCCTGACCCAGCCCCAACAACCCTAAGCATATGAAGGTGGTCACATATAACAGGTTTTATCAGTGACCAGCAAATACTATGTTATGATGCACTAGACCTTGATCATGCATTTAATATGATAAATTAACATACCAGATGTTGAAATTACCACTATCCCTCTAGCCAGAAGCTACAGTAGTAGAAATTGACCGCAATCTAGTAGCCATCACGTTCCACTAACAAGTTGCTCATCCGAGTTAATTTTACATCCTGCAAATCAGGTTGGACATTTTTAGGTTAATTTAGCTGTAGGCTACAAGTCAGGAACGCATTCCACTTGAAATAGCTCCAAATTATTTAACAACAACTTTATCGTGAGGTTGGAAATGAGATTCACGTTTACGCGCAGACTATATGACAGATTGCCTTAGTATAGAGGTGTTTTCTACGCATGCAGACTATGTGACAGGTGGCCCTAGTATAGAGGTTTTACCCACCCCTCTCCCTGCAGTCCCTGAGCGCATATAAGAACGCCAATACGCGCACTTGTCTGTATATATAGACACTGTATGCGGTGTTGATAATAGTGGCGGTAATTCATGAAAGCGTTATGCAACACCGTTAATAATAACCGCTGAAAACCAGGCGTGTCTGTAGTCTCGTCAAACCCCAAACTCGGGTCGCTTACAACATTAAAAATCATCTCGTTTTCAATCTTTCTTGCGAAATTTAACGGTTCTGGAATATTGAAAAATATCGTACTCGTCGTAACTACAGGGCAAACCCTTCGGCGGGATGTTTTTCCAACCATTTACAACATATTGGCGCAATATTGTGTAAAATCTCAAGAAATAGCATAATATGAAATTCGCAATTTATGCCAATCCGTTATTTACTCATAACTGTCAAAACGATGTCATGTGATCGTTATTTTATCACGTGATGAGAACAATCAATCACACGATGACGTCATCCCGTGATAATTACGGAAATTGAATAAAACGACTTTTGATAACGAAATTTAATATTTAATATGGAAATAATGTATTTTATTTTAATTAGATCATGCAAAAGCCTCGTTTGGCGTGTTTTAACACCCCTGCATTTGGGTTACCCTTTAGTGAAGATATTAGAATTAAAATAAAAAGGAAACACAGATGTTAGCAAAGATTCCTGGAAACAAGAGATGAAGAGATGTATAGAGAGTATACTAGAGGGAGAAACCAAGTGAAAGGACTAATACGGAAATCTAAGTGAGATAATGAAAAGGAGATAGCCAGGAATGCCAACGCTAACCCCAAGAAATTTTGGAAATATGTAAACTCAAAGAGGAAAGTAAATAGTGGCATCCCAGTGAAGATATAGATAGTGGCAGACTGTTTTACGAGCGTTTTTACGTGTGAACCAGATGGGCCCGTGCCAGAGTCCCAGAAACTAAAACCAGAATTTGAATTCCAAGACAAAACATTCACCCAGGATGATCTGCTGAAAATACTAAAGGGAATAGATAAAACCAAATCACCTGGTCCAGATGCAGTACATCCCAATGCATTAGGAGAGCTAAAAGAGAGATTGTGCATGCCCTTGACTATTATATTTAACAAATATATGGATAAGGGGATAGTACCAGACAAGTGGAGGCCAGCCAACATCACAACAATTTACAAAAAGGGGACCAAATCTGACCCTGGAAATTACAGACTAGTAAGTCTGACAAGTGTATTGTATAAATTAATGGATTAGCTAGTGGGGTCAGAAATAATAGAACATATGAAGAGAAACAAATTGTTCAGCACAAGACAATTTGGTTTTATGAAAGGAAGATGAACAGCACTGCAACTAAAGGTACTGGATGAATGGACAAAAGTGGTGGACAAATAGATGCCATATATATCCTGCTTGTGACATACATTAATGATCACCCTGACTCTGTAAGATCTACATGTTATCTCTTCGCTGATGATACAAAATTCTACAAGCAAATCAGATACAAGGAAGATGAAAAAGAGTTGCAAGAGGATCTGGACTCCCTTTGGAGTGGTCAAGCACATAGCTATTGTGATGCTACCCACATAAATGCAAAATATTGACGCTAGCGAGCAAAGAAGGTAAACACTCAGATGAGAAGAGCTACCGCATTTACAAGCAAGATGGGACACTAGTAAATCTTGAGAATACACAACAGGAAAAGGGCATTGAGTTTACGGTAGATATGAACTTAACCTTCTCAAGCTACATTCGCGCCCAAGTTAACAAGGCAAACAGTATTATGGCGCCAATGAGAAGAACATTCACATACTTAGATGAGCAAATGTTTAAGCAGTTGTTCCAGGCCCTGGTGAAATCCCACCTAGAGTATGGACTATGTGTGTGGTGCCCTCATCTGAAAAAGGATGTAGTCTTAATAGAAAATGTACTACGGGGAGCATCTAAACAAGTCCCAGCATTAAGCAACATGAGCTATATAGATAGACTGAAGAGACTGAAAATGCCCACGATGCGGTATAGAAGGATGAGAGGAGACATGATTGAGGTCTATAAACTCACCCGTGAGATATATAATCCCGAAGCGTCTGAGTTGGAATAACTAGCCTGGCGCTATAGTAAATTGTAGATCTGTCTTTGCCTTTGAAGTGGCCTTGGATAAATCTTGGGAACAACATGCCATTAAATTTGATTTCACGTCCGAATATTGGATGCTGGGAAGTCAGGAACATGGAACATTTTCACTGGAATAAGATGCAGGCATAGAGGCTGAACAGCAGCCTGAGTCCTCAGAAAGATCCTAAGAAGTAGGAAGCAAACAGTGGATGTGAAAGCCAAAAATAATTGTATTGAAGATGATCTTAAGAAGTTGGCACGAAAGGTATCAAGCGACAAGCTACCAAACCCAGAAAAGACCTCCAATTAATATGTGGATGCCATGTTTGATACTGGTTATGTGAACAGATGTGCAGTATGTTACCAGGCTGTCACTGAACACTCCGAATGTATAGAATGCTGCGTATGCACAACATGGTGAACAGCGAAGGTAGCAAGATTGTGCATGATAGCACAATCAAAGATGATGTGTGTTGCTCGGCGATGCAATCGTCTAGTTTGGACACTCATAGACCAGCTCTTGAGACAATACCTAGTACACAGTTGGCCAACAATGTCATTGAACAGACAGATAGAGCTCAGTGTCCAAGTTAGACCAATCAGCTCAGCCCTCATTAATTCCAGTATATATTGTGAAATGAACGATCTTAAATCACACCTGAAATCATGGGACTTAGGAGGGACACACATCCTTTGCCATTCAATGCAGGCCCTGTGGATCTTCGAAATCTCAGAGATTAGCAACAGCAAACCCGTAGTATGTCATGCCAGTTAGAGAGAATGAAATCAGATTTGCCGAATGAGATGAGCATCATGAAGGCTGATGTATCTCCGAATATGATCAATGAGGTGCGGATATTTAAAGAGCAATTACTGGCACAGTCACTGAAACAGACCTTCTGGTCGTGTGATGATAGGGATGGTTATCCATCAGTGCATCCATGCCAACTTATTCATCCAGAGGAGGCCCGATGTTTAGAACATGTGAATGAACAACGAGGAAGGCATCAATTCAATTCTCAGTGGTATGCAGTCTTCCACAGGGAAGAGTGCAGAGATGGGCGTCAGTACTCCCCAAAGTATGATCAGATGGATAGATTCACAAATGATCACACTGCATATCGGTTTATAGACCCAGACAAGGGCTTGCATAGACGATATCCGAATGACGATCGGGTGCCTATGGATGATTATGCATGTGGATGGCAGAAAGATTATATGCTTGAAAGACAGTATGACTGGAATCTGAGGCAATCCAGAGATTATAATCGGATGGCTGATCCTAGGGATGATATTGAACACCATGTAAGATGGCGCTCTCAAGAACGATATGTGACGACATCACTTTTTACAATGGGACACGTGACCCATTTTATAGCGTGCCCCCGCTGTCAGAGGATTCTGTGAAACTTATTCTCGATCATGCCACCTCGTGGAGACAAATAGTCCATACACCATGGAAGAGGAATTGGAAGAAAAACTCCACCCTCGCCGCTTTAAGAAAATAGAAAGGAAACCCCAAGCACTCATGTCTGTAGACACTGCACAAATGGCGCTTATTCAATAAATCCCACTTGTCAAAGGAAAAGGATTTCAGATAAGAGAATTTTTGATTTTCGGTAAAGGTTCCTGCCGAATTTTCTAGTTAAATATCCTGGAAAGAAAGAATTAATTATCATGTCTTCGAATCAGCATAATATTGGCAAACCATACCGCTGTCCATCTTGTGAGAAAACTTATACCAGGTTAAACAACCTAAAAGCCCATGAAGAATCAGCCCATCAAGGATTGTGGGCAGTCTGCCGCGATTGCTCACCCGTCTTCATACATACTGCTGAATGGAGGAATGATGCCAAAAGGTTGAAGCATGAAGTTACCATAATTACTGTGATCCCTAGCGAGAGATCGCTGGCTCTAAAGACCCAGTTTCTTGACCATCAGATTAGCAGTAGAGTTCCCAGGCCAGACTGAGATGCTTGGCGATGTGGCGGCTGTGCTCATTGATCTTTCTACACACGGTCCCGAGCTGATTCCAAATTCTGCTGCACTGGAGCTGCTGTGTCGTCCCATCTCCAGGGACTCTTCCACAATTTCTGCCACATGGAAAGTCTCAAAACTGCCCCGGCAAAGTGACTGAGCCAGCCGTTGACCACTAAAATCCGAAAGCAAGCTATTCAGCTCTCCGCTGCCACCACCTAAGAACAAAGAGGGTATCCTCACAACATCTCACCCTACAAAGAAATCGACTGACCAATCAGCACCCAGCATCATTACAGCGACGTCCTTGCAGGCTGATTCCCGTGTCCTCAGATGGACACAGCCAGTACTGCTCACCGTTGGACACATACCAACATTTTTATAGCTCCAACCAGATCTAGAACTCCGGGACTCTTCGACTGGTAACAGTGTCAGTCAAAGGTTCCAGCTGGTAACATCTATGCCACAACCGCTTGAGGTTAGTTCCGAAGGTCTGATCACCAATCGTTTTCAGCAGGTCTTCAGTGAGAACAAACATCTCGTCTCTGGCACCCTTCAATCACTCGTTGGGAAATCCACTGTCGCCACTGTCGCCATATTGCTTGCCGTAACAGTCACCACTATGAGCATGATTGTCCTGACCACTTTTCCTGCCACCACCTCCGTTTCCATTTCCAAGATGGTCAACGCTACTTCTCCTGTGCCACAAGCTTCATTTCCATAGATTCTGGCTTCCTCACCCGTTCCGTGAGTCGTCACTGTGCCTCACATCCTTCCAACATGCCTATCTGGTCCGCGACTGTGTCACCTTTTGACAGAATGTCCACTGCCTCGCCATCACTGGAGTTGCCAAGCATGCCTATCTCAGCCACCATCACCACTTCTGCCGCTGACAACACTGAACTCCACCATAACACTACGACTGTAAGCACTCCAGTTACTGCCATTCCCAATGCAGCCACCACTCCCGTCGACACAGCAGTAACAAGTACCAGTTCAGCCACTCACACTACCACCGCACCAACCATCGTTGAATCTCCACTCTTTCTGTAATTCTCAGAGCAGCTTCACCTCACTGATGAGGCACTCACCGAAGGAGTATTGATCTCCAGCGTGATATGACTTACCTGGGCCCCCAACAACTACCTGCAGGAGTTGCTTCGATTGATTTGTGCCTGTCCCGCCACTGATTTTAGTGCCGCTGAATCACACACCCAGGCTTTCCTTTTACCTCAGCTGCATACCCTCACTGCACTTCTCAAGGAAACCACTCCATTCCATCACCTGAGGAGCTGTAACTAATCATGATGAGAAGATGGGAATTTTGCACTACTGTCTCCACCAGCTTCACTTCGCAGGGGATGCAGACTGACTTTGCTTTCATCAATTGCTCGCTCAGCCAGATTCTGCCACCGCCACAACAGCCGTGTGGTTTGCTGAAAAGGGAGCCGTGATGATATCATTGATGCATCCCACTCAGAAAGTGATCACGCACCAACTCCGTTTAGAGGGGGCTCCTGTTCTTAAAATTCTTTTCGCTGAAAATCTTGACCTGCACGATTCTTGGCGAGTTTTAGATCATCACATCTTTCAGTCGACCATTTCTTTCCATGACGCACCTCTCTATGTCAACATTCCTGTGTTGATCATTGTCGGCACCGAAGCCACTCTATCCATCTTTTATGCATCATCAAGCCTCTCATCATTCATGATCTTACATGCCACATCTTCCATGCACGACCATAGGATTTCACATTTTCAATCAAATGCTGGGTGAATGATGACAGAGCCCGGAGGGAAGACGCTGTATATATGTAAGATGGACGTAGAAAACTATTATACATATATATATATATATATATATATATATATATATATATATATATATATATATATATATATATATATATATATATATATATATATATATATATATATATATATATATACATGTATATATAGGCACTAACCTAATTCTTTTTTTCTTTTGCATAATTCTAGAAACAGCCTTAAGCACCATTTATTACATACTTGTATAATTACATATTATATGCCTGCCACACCAAAACATGTAAATGCCCGAACTTACCAGCTCGGGTAAAAAAGAAATCCAAAAGTATGCTGCCCATTCCAAACCTCTCCCCACCCCTATAAAAAATATCTGTGCGACCCATGACCTCTCACTACCCTCAGGATTATCGCCTTCAATAGATATATTGACGGCTAAGGGGTGGGGGTGGGTGGGTGAGTGGCTGTGTGGTTGGGTACTGGAAAGGACTAGCCAACCCATAACCAGTAATTTCCCTCCCTGGGATAGGCTACGGTCGCCCTGTGGATGGCTATACCCAAAGCATCCATGATTGTGAGAATGTCTAAGACACGATTTGCCCCTTCTGCGCATCTGCCAGCCCACTGAGAGTAGCCCTGTAATGGACAGGTTTTCTTTCATAGAATGGGACATGGCCGCGTTTGCGCGATGCTGATGACTGAGTGGACACTATTAGTTCTTTTTACATGATCTTTGCACGACTTCTTCCTCGTAATGGCCATGATCACAAACATTCCGGTAATGTTTGGTACCTCTAGAAAGCCTGAAAGTTCTGTTTCCTTGTGGTAATAATGCCAAGTCAAGACAAAGAAAAAACACTGCATAAGACTTGGATCCCTGAGCATACTTAGAGGACAATAACACAGAATGCAATCTCGCTATTGAACTCACTGACACCTGCTATAGCTGCTAAGATCAGCACACCCGTAAAGACGATCACTGATTGGCTGGAGATCTCGTAAGAAAACCAGCCATTCGTCAGAAATAAATGAAATGCAGAGCTACGAGTATAAAAGCTGATTGATCTGCGAATTCGGGACAGAGCCACTGAAAGGTTGCTCGCTGACTGCCTCGCCAATGGCCCCAGTCGAACATATACATTCCGGTTCAGAAATGATGGGGAATTGCACTGCGGAACCATCGGAGCTTTAACCACTCAGAGCGGGTCAACATCATGTAAGGCAGTGGAGCAACCTATTTTTTTGAAAGGTCATTTCTTAAAGCGGCCAAATTAACAACCTAAATTCCTCCATCTTCAGAAAATTCCGCTGCACCTGTTTCGCTCAGAAATCTCCGCTGATTGACTTTGAAGAGAAGTAGATTCAACTGTACACTGGCAGAACTGTTGACTCATCTTGTGCTGAAACACTGCCTAGAAGCACCTCTGCCACCATCTGTTACAAAGGAACTCAGAAAACCCTGTTCGGTACCTTTTCTGAGTGGGTTCGCCTTCCGGCGCTTCATGTTCTCATTCCAAAGTACATTGTACCATGTCAAAAGAACTTTCTCCTGGTCTACTGATTCCTTTTCTCCCTTAGGAATATACCTACCAATGTTGGTTAAAAACCAACAATGTCCACAATAGCAAAACCTAGACCCCGCATTTGCGGAACTGTTTCAACTGTGACTGTGAATTTTCTACTGTGTTTAGGAATTGAACTATGCATGGCAAAACCTTAAATGTACGCACTAACCTAATTCGTTTTTCTTTTGCAGAATTCTAGAAACAGCCTTAAGCACCATTTATTATTTTTCTTCGCCTTCGAGCGTCTGTTCCGTTTTTGCCTCAAGCAACATTCTAAAGAAGATTGTCTGTCTTAGCCCTAGCTTGCGGATGAACACAAACTATTAGCATTGTAATGACATGGCCGTTACCAAATATTTGTGCTGCTTTATTAAGCACGATACGCACTCCTCGCTCAGCGCGAACCCACCCCCAAACAGGCTATTTTTTTTCTTATTCAGTAGGCCCGGCGCATCTCATTTGGGCCTCCCCTAACTGGTATAACTGTCACCAGCGAACTAGCTGCCATTCCTTATAATTAGCACCAACTGAAATTCCTGCAATCGGCGCACATCTTCAATCTGCACTGCTTCAGCCTCGCAGAGTAAGATATATCGCTAGGACTAGGAAAGCTGAGTCCCTCAGTCCATTGCGTCTCTCAGCTCACCTTACCCCCCAACCCACGTGGGCCCCCCCCTCCCAGTCTAAAACCCCATCACCGAATTTACTGTTCCGTGGCGAACGGATTCGACATCGCAATATTGTTTCATGCCGCATAAGACTGCTCCCCTTGAACGCCTCTCCGTCAACACTTCGATTAACCTCTGTCATCCTTTCACCTGCCCTGATGGGTTTTGTGACCCATGCATGCTCTTTTATATAGACAAAGGTTTTGCCACTTAAAACTTCGCATCAATCACTAAGACGCACTAAGCGTGTCCTCCTGCTAAGTAAACTTTTCTTTTAGGACTGCTTAGTCGACGGTCAATACAAATGCAGCTTTAATTAGATGATCCTGTGGTTAGCACCAGTTCTGGCGACCAAACCAGATAACCGCCGCATCTTAGGAATATCTTCCAAATTTGTCGCATCTTCTTAGCACTCAGACTCGGCGGAGGTCCCACTAAACTCTATCCTCTTTAATTGCATGGGCCTGTTTGCATGTCTGTAACTCAGGAGGACTGCCCCCTGGACCACGTCAAGCCCTTATTGATGTCGCTCAAACCGATCAAAACCCTGAGCCAAACATTTGCCTGACCCTGCGATGGAAGAGGTTCTCACATAATCTAACCGATAGCGTCATTTTGCGGCCATCTGAGGCTTTAACTTTGATAGCCAAAAAACACTGCCTTGCGTGGGATCCATGCTAAACTGTTAGAATTAGGCACACACAGAAGGCCTGACACTGGACGACTCATGAGAACATCAGTTCAACTAGGCAGGAACTACTAAAAGGAAGCCTTACACCCGCACCTTTTCACCACATTAGGAAACTAATGTAGGATTCTTCTTCCGTCCTGCTTCAAGCAGACTTGTTAGGGATCTTGTTATCTTTTAGCACCAAACGACTCTTTTGACTAACTAACATTAGATATATAGACAGATGAAATGAATTCGACCGCTAGCGACATACTGACCATTCGAGATAGAGAGGAAATTCAGCTGTCTCTGCTCCCACCTCTCCCACTCCCCACCCCCCCCCCCCCACCCCCCGCTTAGGCATCCTCCCCCCACCCCCCAGAGAGACCTGCGACCGTACCTACATGTCTCCAAGGACGGCTGACCGCTCCACTCAGCAAATGCTTGTGGGGGAGCCCCACACCTGTGTGAACGGAATGGCTTCACAAGCCCCGGGACCAGCACCGAGACCCGAAAGACACCCACAGGGACTCGCGAGTGTAGACAGTCTCCACCTCCTCGATGGACTGAGCTCCTCGACGCTCGACTGGTGCTACTGCTTGGGGGCCGACGGGACGATGAAAGGAGAGGACGATAGCTCGCATGACGACCGGCTACCAGATGATAGCTTGCTCGGATGACAGGGGTGGGTGGCAGGTGGGGATGGAGGTCGGTTCATAGGTGGGTTTGGGGTGGGGTGGGGGAAC
This sequence comes from Chaetoderma sp. LZ-2023a, assembly GCA_034401795.1. Lineage (NCBI taxonomy): Eukaryota > Metazoa > Mollusca > Caudofoveata > Chaetodermatida > Chaetodermatidae > Chaetoderma > Chaetoderma sp. LZ-2023a. The sequence goes on along the minus strand of CM067368.1, from coordinate 18,158,706 downwards.
TAGTGCCGGACACTGGCCGTCTGGCCACAATATAATGAACAAAATGACAGTTCTGAAGATGATTATATTTTTGACGTTAACTAAAACAAACCAGAAGTTTTATGATAGACACTGGTGCAAGCGTTAACGTCATAGATGAGAAGACATATGAAGTGCTAAAGTGTCCCAAATTAGCAAAAAAGTACACAAATGTTTACACATATGGTAGCAGAAGCACTGGATGTAGATGGTGAGTTCATTACAGACATTAATATAGGACATAACGTGACTAATAAACGGTTCTGGAAAACTTAAGGAGTTAACTGTGCACATTAACCAAACAGTGCACCAGTTGTACAACCAACACCTTACAGAAAAGGGTGGAAACTGCGAGAACTTGAACAGTTAGATATAATTGAGAAAACTGATGGAACAACTCGCTGGATTTCGCTAATTGTTGTTGTGCCAAAACCGGTGGGTGAAATCAGAATTTGTTTTGATATGAGACAGGCAAATTTTGCGGCAGAATGCGAACGACACCCAATTCCTACAGTGGATGAAATTCTTCAAGACATGAATGATAGCTCTGTGTTCAGTACGTTTGACTTGAAGATGGGTTACCATCAAATTGAACTGGATGAACTGTCACGGGAAATTACAACATTCACAATGCACCTTAGATTATAAAGGTACAAAAAATTAATGTTCGGAATTTCCTCAGCACCTGAAATGTATCGATATGTAATACAGCAAGTATTGCATGATTGTGGAGGAGTTCACAATATCTCGAATGCTATCCTTATGTATGGTTTATACAAAGCTGATCACGACAATAAGCTCAAAGCAGTGCTTGATCAGCTATGAGACAGGGATCTTGTTCTCAATGAGGAGAAATCTAAATTTAATATGTCTAAACTGAGTTTCAGAGGACATGAAATTTCGAAACATGGGATCGTACCAGATATTTTGAAAGTGGAAGTGATTACGAATGCAAAGCAGTCAGACAATGCATCAGAAGTTCAATCGTTCGAGGGATTAGTTACGTACTGTTCAAACTTCATTCCTGATTTAGCAGCAGTATCTGACCATTTGCCTCGGCTTAGTAAGAAAAATGCGAGATTTAAATGGAACATTGAACAACAAGGCAAGGTATCCTGGAAACAGGTTTAACAAATGCTGCTACTCTAGTCTAGTTCAACAAATGTGAAAAAGCAGTGACTTGGATCATTGCAGATGCATCACCAGTAGGACTTCAAAAAGCAAATTGGTGCATTTCATCCAATATATTTTGCCAGCAGGACACTTGCTGATGTAGAACAGCGTTACTCACAGACAGAACGAGAGGTACTATCATTATTATGGGCATGCGAACGGTTCAACATGTAACCATATAACGTATATGCAAGAGTGTTTGAACTATATACAAACCATTAACCACCGGAAGTATTATACTCGGCGAAATCATGTCCTTCCGCTCGAATTGAGAGATGGCCAATGCGAAAAGAACCATATAAGTTTACGGTTAAGTATAAGCCAGGACCGACCACATCCTTCTGCGGCCACCTGAGGCCTGAAACTACAAACAACCTTAAGTTCGCTAAACTATCGCCTACGTGGGATCCCCTAAATCATCAAGTTTAGGCACACAACGAAATCCCGCCACTGGAAGTCTCCAGAGAACATCGGGGCAACCAGTCGGCATCTACCAAAGTCTGCTGTGAAGAGTTTCCTACCGGCAAGCCTTCCCCAGTCGACCACTCATTAAAGTAGATAATATGCCTTGACCCGCCTTAAGTGGAACATGTAGAGTTACTTCTAGTACCAATGACATTCGCGACCCACTAACATCTTATAGACCAATGGGACGTATAGCGACCGATAGTGATACAACTACCACTGGGAATATTGGAGTTGGACTACATGGTGTCAACAGATTGAACCCTAGTGTCGCACCACAGTTGATTGAAACATACAGACTCACAGTACTCACATACGGAACATAATCCTTACTATTAACTCAGATTGAAGCCTTATACAGGAATGTTCTAAAACAAATTTTGTCACTTCCAGGGAGAGAGTTGCGCAACCAGCACAATATATACTAATAGGCGTGCTGTCTATTGAGGCGAAGTTCCACCTTCAAATGCTCATCTTCCTATGAAACATATATGTGAATGAGAACAGTATCCTTCACAAGATTTGTATCTAGTCTGATGAAAGGTATTGAAAAGAGGATTTGGTCCAACGACGTCAGGAAAGTACTTGCTCTATATGACCTAGCGTACATCCATGACATACTTAACAAACCTCCTAGTAGTCAGGTGGCTTAGCAACAACACGGTGGACAAAAGCACTAAATTTGGCACAGAGCTTCTTTTTGGTCCATTAATTGATTTTAGCCTAGGAGCCATCTTCACAGTTTCCGGTTTTCCAAGATGGCGGCCAAAATCCAAAATGGCCCCCAGTGAAATCAAAATATTACATATCTTTAGAAGTAGAAGTCACAGAGAGACAAACGGGTTGTCTAAACATGAGTTTTCATGGTCACGGAAACTTATATTAGGGAGGCGATCTTATAACTGCTACTCATTTTCAAAATGGCGTTGGGAAATCCAAGATGGCCGGCACAGAAAGTAGAAAATTCCATATCTCTAGTTGTGGAAGCCATGGAAACCCAAATGAGGTACACTAAGGGGTCGCAGAACCTCATTCTTAGCAAGCTACCTTGCTAATGTGGTTCATGTCCAGCTATGCCATGAGGCAGTTAAAACACAATAAGGGATGATGAGAGGACTATATTCATAGTCGTCATCGTTTTGATTTCTATACTTTCAACCGTGACATCACAGAATCCCATTTCCAAGGGAACTATAGAGGTGAGCTGTTTGATATTTTAAAATAATTCGACCAGATTTTGTCACTGTTGATAGCAGCAGCACAGTTAAATTAGTTTCAAAATATTCAACAGAATGTTTATTAAATAGTAAAGATATACAATTCGCACAGCTTAATGACTTTTCAATGTTCCTGATGGCCATAGCTACGTCATTCATTACGTATTTTGACTGACATCAACCTTCATGTGGCATAATTGATTATGACGTCAAAACATGAGTGACAGGTTGGATAACTTATACCCTCGTTCCATAAGAGAATCGGTGCATTGCGATTGAGTCTACATGTGTCCGGGAGTGCAAAGCTAACTATCTGACTGCTGTTGCTAAAATATGTGGTCCCTTATTGCAAGTGGTCTATGTTGGGTGGACCACACCTTACTAAGTGGCATTGGCCGTTTATTGCTCAAATTTGTGCATGCCAATTTCAAAGGTGGGATCCACTAGCTAAGCTCTGACGGGTTTTCGGTGTGCTGGAACCAATTTATTTACTTTGATTCACGACTTCCCAGAATCCCAATTTCAAGGTAACTATACAAATATCGTCAACCTAATAGTGCCTGGTCAAATTAATTTCAAAATATTGAAAAAATAATGTTGATTAAAAAGTAAAAACATATCATGTGTACACTGACAGACTATTCAATATTCAGGCTAGAGCTAGAGACGTCATTCACTAAGCATTTTGACTATGACGCATGTGAATCTTTTATAGGACGCAATTGATAATGTTAAAGACACACAACGCCCAGGCAAATTAGTTTCAAATATTCAACAGGATGATGATTAAATAGTAAGGCCATACAATTCGTAGTGCCCAGTCAAATTAGTATCAAAATATTCAACAGAATTTTGAATATTGTCTGTATGTCCACCTGTTGGATTTGTCAATGAAGATTGCTTGCTGGCTTGGTAGGTAGGTAGGTAGGTACGTATGTTTAGTTTTTTAACGTACTGGCAACGCGATGACTTCAATTTCTGTGCTAACCTCTGCTTTCCGCTTGACCATAGCACCAAAACCAGAGGTTTTTTTTAGCGAACCAGATTTCACATGTTAGATATTCCAATATACTGGCGAGTTCATATGAGACAATCTTTTGGATGCACACAGTGTGCTGTGTATGATATGCCCTCACCGGGTCTCCGTCATGATACTGACAGTAGTTGATTGATTGATTGATTGATAGATTTATCGATTTATTTATTGATTGATTGATTGATTGATTAAATACCGGGGATTAAATAGTAAAGACATAAAATTTGTACACTTGATGTATTGCTATTTACATCTTTCATTACGTATTTGGATTGTGACGTCATCCTAAATATGACGCGAATGATTATGACGTCATATACTTGGGCGACAGATCAGATCCATCCATTATCAGAGAATATCCTATGCTTATTTGCAAACCAAGAGACTGCAGTTTTTGGCACTTTGCCATTGGAATGATAGGCTCAGTTATCGAGCCAGGTATTAGTGGTAAATTTTCAAAAATGTCTACCTCTTAGAAGTAAATGGTTGTTTCTCAAGATTACTACAAAAGCCATTTGACCAGTTTGATCCAGACGAGTGTTGAAGTGGAGATTAAGATATGTACGTGGGCACAGCGGGACAGATCACAATGCCATTTTATTTCTGATGCAAATATATAAATTTGCGTCTGTTCAATTTCTCTTCCAATTGCCAAGAAAGAAAAATTTACCCACTTTTAGAGGCTATATATGGAGCTGATCGTCTGCGTCAGTCAGTCAGCAAATAGCTCAGGCCACCAGCGGTAGGTACAACTAGCCGCAACAGTGAGGGTACGCGTTTAATGCACACGAGCGATCTAGACAATATATCCTAAATCTAGGATTCCAATCTAAAAAATAGAGGCAAACTACCTCGCTCTCGTTAAAAAAAATTATATATATATATATATATATATATATATATATATATATATATATATATATATATATATATATATCGCTCTCGTTAGCGGTAGATCTGGCGAGAACGTGAATGACAACACTCCGTTGCGCAAAATGACCGCGCCTATAGGCAATGAACCTTTCCAGTTTTAGCCATTCACCGCCCACCTCCAGCTAAGCTCCACCAACACTTAGCAGTGTTGGAATCGATTGATCCCCGAATGCCCTGACCATCAATTTCCTGAAATCTATACAGGTAAGCCTTTGGATATTTTGTAATATTTTGTAACTAATTTGACTGGGTGCTGTTGCTGCCTATGGGAGCAACAGCGCCCAGTCAGATTAGTTTCAAAATATTTAACAGAATATGTATTAAAGAGTAGGCATACAATTCTTACAACAACGCATAGTCCTTCTTCAATGGACCTTTCCAAGCTTATCCATCAACTATATGACGTCATAGCCAACTAAGTGACGTGCATGCTGACGTCATAAACATTATGTCATAAATGATTCTAATTGGCCGTTTTTAACTCTTAATAATCCAATATGTTGTAAGAATTGTATGGCTTTGCTATAAGCAGCAGCAGCACACAGTTAAAATTATTTAACAGCTTACCTGTATAGTTTTCTGTAAATTGAGTCAGGTATTTCGGGGATCGATCGATCCCAACACGAGCGAAGTGTGGGTGGAGCTTAGCTAGAGATGGGCGGAGCCTAGCTGAAACCGGAAAGGCCCATTATGCGTTAGTGATGCACTTGTCTACGTCATTTAAGACGTCATTGATTATGATATCATTCCACACGTCACATAGTTGATTCCGGCGCTATGTGATGGATGGATAATGGGGAACGGTCCATTCTAGACACAACCAAGTGAATGTGTGGCGCTGAGCGGCCACGGAAAGAGATGATAGGCCTACATGCATATCCGTGGTAGTCGTCGTGATTTATATACTTTGAACCATGACTTCCCAGAATCCCCTGTTCACGGTAGCTATAGAGGTAAGGTGTTGAATATTTTAGAACTAATTTGATTGGGTGCTGCTGCTGCTTATTAAATTATAAAAGCGCTTCAATTCGCACAGCTGAAGGACGTTTCAATGTTCCTGTTGGACATAGCTACGCCAGTCATTACGTATTTTGACTGTGACGTCAGCCTACCGGTGACATATTTGGTTTTAACGACAATGTTCTACAATATCTGACCGCTCTTGCTAAAATATGTGCTCACTTATTACAAGTGATTCGAATGCTTAAGCTACGGTACAGCTAATAAATAAGCTAATATACTTAAAAAACATAAACAGAAATTCTATCTTGTTTTGCAAACATGTTAATTTATTTTTTAGATGTTCTATACCGTCGAATCGGCGGTTTTACAGTGCAGCTCATACATGTAAATAAGCTACTATATTGACAAAGAAAAACAGATATTCTACCTTGTTTTGAAAACGGTAATTTACTTTTGGGGTCTTCTATACCAAAACGGTGTCAGGTTTCGCGGTTACTTTCATAACATTTTGCCAGAATGTTATTGCTGCTATAGGCAGCAATAATTGTCAGACAACTTGTTCTGTGAATAATTAGCCTAGAGCACCGCAAACTATCGACTCGATGAACTCGGCTCGACTAAAATGTATCACCTGGCTAGTCTGGTATATAAAGGGAATTGTGACGTCACAACTCAATACAAGATTGCAGACCAGCTCTTAGCTGGAGAGCATTTTCCTTAGACTAATTTGGTTGTTTTATTGGCTTATGATAGCTTTAAGCTGAAGTAAAGCACCATGGTAACGGGTTGCACAGAAAGGCGGAAGACATTAAATTAATAAAGACAATAATGCAATAGGAAGACAATATTTATTTAAATTTCAATATCTGAGTAGATATAACAGTGCAATTAGAAATAGCATGATTGAAAATATGAATATGTATAATCATACGATATATGACAACTAGAGGCCCAATGGGTCCTATATCGCTCACGTGGAATTACTGGCTATTGGCTCATGCGAGAGACCTTGGCATTATTGACAAAAGGGACCATCATCCATGAGACGAATGACCAACAAATCAAGTGTCATTTACACTATTGACCCATGGGCCAAGCAGCGATTGTCAATGCGGAATGCACAACTGATGTCAATTATCGATGGATCAAGGGTCCTTGGTTATATGAAAATTTGTGCTGGAAAGGTTTATGTATATCTAACACAATTGTCCAACAGGGAAAGTTCCATTGGCTCATGAGGCATGTTAAATAGAATGGGGCAAGGGTCACTGATAAAGATGTGGAGAGGAAACGCGAGAACATAGCCCTTCATGACATTATTATCAAATGGTTCAAGAGTAGCAACATATCCTATTTACCCATGGGTATATGGCTATAAGCACATATTTGAGCCGGCATTACAAATATATCTGTATCATTGGTCAATTGGACAGAGCAATTGCTAAAGAGTCTGAAAGGAGGCGATTTACCAACGGAACAATGGCCACAGTCACGGGGCAATGGCCACAGTCATGGGACAATGGCCACAGTCACGGGACAATGGCCATCGTCACGGGACAATGGCCACAGTCACGGGACAATGGCCAGAGTCACGGGGCAATGACCACAGTCACGCGACAATGGGCACAGTGACGGGTATATGGCAACAGTGACGGGACAATGGCCACAGTCACGGGGCATTGGCCACAGTCACTGGACAATGGTAACGGTAAAAAACCTGGATGAGAAAGTGCAAGTATATTGGCGTTGACGGGAAAGGTACCATTGATCAATGGGGCAGACATTCCTAACACAATGTGAAATGTCGCAATTGCACCAAGAGACGCCATTTACCAATGAGATAATGCCCACAAGCAAAGCTTTCCGGGAAATACAAAGATATTGGTGATGTTGAGATTACTAACCAATGAGAAAGCTACCAGTGGGCAATGAGCCAGCCATCACTGACTCTTTGCCGATCGTTCAAATGTATCAATAGTTGCATTTACCAACGGAACAATTGTCACAGTCAGAATTTAGATGAGGAAATTGCACGAATATTGTCTCTCAATAAAAGACGAAACGTGTCACAAGTGTTGACAGACGATAAACTACAGTCAGATGATAGAAATCCAGACAACAGACAGACAAATCGTGATTGTATAAGCTCACCAGGTGAGCTGTAACAATAAACCATAGCATTGACATGGTTCATGGAATTGTACATATTGTTATTCTAAATGGAGTAGAAACGGCTTTAAACAAGGGCCATAACTCTGGTTTTCCTTCTACGTGTTCCTTATTTTTTTCTAAATTATCACGTGGAGAAACGATTGTTATATATTAATTGTCATTCCTGATTACTATGCTCCATTTCGAGGCACATGTACAAGAAAGCTATTGCATATCCTGAAAATATTCTTCCTGGAACATACTGGCAGCAACAACTCCCAGTCAAAGTTCCTTACATATTTAGCCAGTGTTCACACTGCAAATTCGCTCAAAATACAAATCGAGGTATTGACTGAATCTGAGAAATCTGAGAAACAATATCGAGTAAACGGTAACCATGAAATCTATGAACATGCTAGTGATATAATTAAACAAGGTAACACACTATATATATAGTTGTTACATCAGTAGTATTGCCAGAAATGTCAACGATTTGACCATCAAACAGACAGACCGCAAGATGTAACTAAGATGTATACAACTGAATAATTGTTATAATACCGTCACCAATTATTGTCAAGAGTTATATTGTCGTGTCATATTATCAAGAGCCATAATGTCAAGTGCCATATTGTCAAGATTCATATTGTCAAGTTATATTGTCAAGTCATATTGTCAAGAATCATATTGCCAAGAGTCGCATTGTCAAGAATCATAGTGTCAAGTCATATTGTCAAGTCATATTGAAGATCCTCTATATATCATTATAGTTCTGTCATTGACAGGGGGTAAGTTCTGGTGCAAGGTGTTAATCTTCAAACAGATCCTCTGTATATCATTACAGTTCTGTCATTGACAGGGGGTAAGTTATGGTGCATGGTGTTAATCTTCAAACAGATCCTCTATATATCATTACAGTTCTGTCATTGACAGAGGGTAAGTTCTGGTGAATGGTGTTAATCTTCAAACAGATCCTCTATATATCATTACAGTTCTGTCATTGACAGAGGGTAAGTTCTGGTGAATGGTGCTAATCTTCAAACAGATCCTCTGTATATCATTACAGTTCTGTCATTGACAGAGGGTAAGTTCTGGTGAATGGTGTTAATCTTCAAACAGATCCTCTATATATCATTACAGTTCTGTCATTGACAGAGGGTAAGTTCTGGTGAATGGGGATAATCTTCAAACAGATCCTCTATATATCATTACAGTTCTGTCATTGACAGAGGGTAAGTTCTGGTGAATGGTGTTAATCTTCAAACAGATCCTCTATATATCATTACAGTTCTGTCATTGACAGAGGGTAAGTTCTGGTGAATGGTGATAATCTTCAAACAGATCCTCTATATATCATTACAGTTCTGTCATTGACGGAGGGTAAGTTCTGGTGAATGGGGATAATCTTCAAACAGATCCTCTATATATCATTACAGTTCTGTCATTGACAGAGGGTAAGTTCTGGTGAATGGTGTTAATCTTCAAAAAGATCCTCTGTATATCATTACAGTTCTGTCATTGACAGAGGGTAAGTTCTGGTGAATGGTGTTAATCTTCAAACAGATCCTCTATATATCATTACAGTTCTGTCATTGACAGAGGGTAAGTTCTGGTGAATGGTGTTAATCTTCAAACAGATCCTCTATATTTCATTACAGTTCTGTCATTGACAGAGGGTAAGTTCTGGTGCATGGTGTTATTCTTCAAACAGATCCTCTGTATATCATTACAGTTCTGTCATTGACAGAGGGTAAGTTCTGGTGCATGGTGTTAATCTTCAAACAGATCCTCTATATTTCATTACAGTTCTGTCATTGACAGGGGGTAAGTTCTGGTGCATGGTGTTATTCTTCAAACAGATCCTCTGTATATCATTACAGTTCTGTCATTGACAGAGGGTAAGTTCTGGTGCATGGTGTTAATCTTCAAACAGATCCTCTGTATATCATTACAGTTCTGTCATTGACAGAGGGTAAGTTCTGGTGAATGGTGCTAATCGTCAAACAGATCCTCTGTATATCATTACAGTTCTGTCATTGACAGAGGGTAAGTTCTGGTGAATGGGGATAATCTTCAAACAGATCCTCTATATATCATTACAGTTATGTCATTGACAGAGGGTAAGTTCTGGTGAATGGTGTTAATCGTCAAACAGATCCTCTATATATCATTACAGTTCTGTCATTGACAGAGGGTAAGTTCTGGTGAATGGTGTTAATCTTCAAACAGATCCTCTATATATCATTACAGTTCTGTCATTGACGGGGGTAAGTTCTGGTGAATGGTGTTAATCTTCAAACAGATCCTCTATATATCATTACAGTTCTGTCATTGACAGAGGGTAAGTTCTGGTGAATGGGGATAATCTTCAAACAGATCCTCTATATATCATTACAGTTCTGTCATTGACAGAGGGTAAGTTCTGGTGAATGGTGTTAATCTTCAAACAGATCCTCTATATATCATTACAGTTCTGTCATTGACAGAGGGCAAGTTCTGGTGAATGGTGATGATCTTCAAACAGATCCTCTATATATCATTACAGTTCTGTCATTGACGGAGGGTAAGTTCTGGTGAATGGGGATAATCTTCAAACAGATCCTCTATATATCATTACAGTTCTGTCATTGACAGAGGGTAAGTTCTGGTGAATGGTGTTAATCTTCAAACAGATCCTCTGTATATCATTACAGTTCTGTCATTGACAGAGGGTAAGTTCTGGTGAATGGTGTTAATCTTCAAACAGATCCTCTATATATCATTGCAGTTCTGTCATTGACAGAGGGTAAGTTCTGGTGAATGATGTTAATCTTCAAACAGATCCTCTATATATCATTACAGTTCTGTCATTGACAGAGGGTAAGTTCTGGTGAATGGTGAATCTTCAAACATATCCTCTGTATATCATTACAGTTCTGTCATTGACAGAGGGTAAGTTCTGGTGAATGGTGTTAATCTTCAAACAGATCCTCTATATATCATTACAGTTCTGTCATTGACAGAGGGTAAGTTCTGGTGAATGGTGTTAATCTTCAAACAGATCCTCTATATATCATTACAGTTCTGTCATTGACAGGGGGTAAGTTCTGGTGAATGGTGACAATATTCAAACAGATCCTCTATATATCATTACAGTTCTGTCATTGACAGGGGGTAAGTTCTGGTGAATGGGGATAATCTTCAAACAGATCCTCTATATATCATTACAGTTCTGTCATTGACAGAGGGTAAGTTCTGGTGAATGATGTTAATCTTCAAACAGATCCTCTGTATATCATTACAGTTCTGTCATTGACAGAGGGTAAGTTCTGGTGAATGGTGATAATCTTCAAACAGATCCTCTATATATCATTACAGTTCTGTCATTGACAGAGGGTAAGTTCTGGTGAATGGTGACAATATTCAAACAGATCCTCTATATATCATTACAGTTCTGTCATTGACAGAGGGTAAGTTCTGGTGAATGGGGATAATCTTCAAACAGATCTTCTATATATCATTACAGTTCTGTCATTGACAGAGGGTAAGTTCTGGTGAATGGTGATAATCTTCAAACAGATCCTCTATATATCATTACAGTTCTGTCATTGACAGGGGGTAAGTTCTGGTGAATGGTGACAATATTCAAACAGATCCTCTATATATCATTACAGTTCTGTCATTGACAGAGGGTAAGTTCTGGTGAATGGGGATAATCTTCAAACAGATCTTCTAGATATCATTACAGTTCTGTCATTGACAGAGGGTAAGTTCTGGTGAATGGTGTTAATCTTCAAACAGATCCTCTGTATATCATTACAGTTCTGTCATTGACAGGGGGTAAGTTCTGGTAAATGATGTTAATCTTCAAACATATCCTCTATATATCATTACAGTTCTGTCATTGACAGAGGGTAAGTTCTGGTGAATGGTGTTAATCTTCAAACAGATCCTCTATATATCATTACAGTTCTGTCATTGACAGAGGGTAAGTTCTGGTGAATGGTGTTAATCTTCAAACAGATCCTCTATATATCATTACAGTTCTGTCATTGACAATCCTCTATATATCATTACAGTTCTGTCATTGACAGAGGGTAAGTTCTGGTGAATGGTGTTAATCTTCAAACAGATCCTCTATATATCATTACAGTTCTGTCATTGACAGGGGATAAGTTCTGGTGAATGGTGACAATATTCAAACAGATCCTCTATATATCATTACAGTTCTGTCATTGACAGAGGGTAAGTTCTGGTGAATGGGGATAATCTTCAAACAGATCTTCTATATATCATTACAGTTCTGTCATTGACAGAGGGTAAGTTCTGGTGAATGGTGTTAATCTTCAAACAGATCCTCTATATATCATTACAGTTCTGTCATTGACAGAGGGTAAGTTCTGGTGAATGGTGTTAATCTTCAAACAGATCCTCTGTATATCATTACAGTTCTGTCATTGACAGGGGCTAAGTTCTGGTGAATGGTGTTAATCTTCAAACAGATCCTCTATATATCATTACAGTTCTGTCATTGACAGAGGGTAAGTTCTGGTGAATGGTGACAATATTCAAACAGATCCTCTATATATCATTACAGTTCTGTCATTGACAGGGGGTAAGTTCTGGTGAATGGTGTTAATCTTCAAACAGATCCTCTATATATCATTACAGTTCTGTCATTGACAGAGGGTAAGTTCTGGTGAATGGTGTTAATCTTCAAACAGATCCTCTATATATCATTACAGTTCTGTCATTGACAGAGGGTAAGTTCTGGTGAATGGTGATAATCTTCAAACAGATCCCCTATATATCATTACAGTTCTGTCATTGACAGAGGGTAAGTTCTGGTGAATGGTGACAATATTCAAACAGATCCTCTATATATCATTACAGTTCTGTCATTGACAGAGGGTAAGTTCTGGTGAATGGTGTTAATCTTCAAACAGATCCTCTATATATCATTACAGTTCTGTCATTGACAGAGGGTAAGTTCTGGTGAATGGTGATAATCTTCAAACAGATCCTCTATATATCATTACAGTTCTGTCATTGACAGGGGGTAAGTTCTGGTGAATGGTGACAATATTCAAACAGATCCTCTATATATCATTACAGTTCTGTCATTGACAGAGGGTAAGTTCTGGTGAATGGGGATAATCTTCAAACAGATCTTCTATATATCATTACAGTTCTGTCATTGACAGAGGGTAAGTTCTGGTGAATGGTGTTAATCTTCAAACAGATCCTCTGTATATCATTACAGTTCTGTCATTGACAGGGGGTAAGTTCTGGTAAATGATGTTAATCTTCAAACAGATCCTCTATATATCATTACAGTTCTGTCATTGACAGAGGGTAAGTTCTGGTGAATGGTGTTAATCTTCAAACAGATCCTCTATATATCATTACAGTTCTGTCATTGACAGAGGGTAAGTTCTGGTGAATGGTGTTAATCTTCAAACAGATCCTCTATATATCATTACAGTTCTGTCATTGACAGAGGGTAAGTTCTGGTGAATGGTGTTAATCTTCAAACAGATCCTCTATATATCATTACAGTTCTGTCATTGACAGGGGATAAGTTCTGGTGAATGGTGACAATATTCAAACAGATCCTCTATATATCATTACAGTTCTGTCATTGACAGAGGGTAAGTTCTGGTGAATGGTGTTAATCTTCAAACAGATCCTCTATATATCATTACAGTTCTGTCATTGACAGAGGGTAAGTTCTGGTGAATGGTGTTAATCTTCAAACAGATCCTCTGTATATCATTACAGTTCTGTCATTGACAGGGGGTAAGTTCTGGTAAATGGTGTTAATCTTCAAACAGATCCTCTGTATATCATTACAGTTCTGTCATTGACAGGGGCTAAGTTCTGGTAAATGGTGTTAATCTTCAAACAGATCTTCTATATATCATTACAGTTCTGTCATTGACAGGGGATAAGTTCTGGTGAATGGTGACAATATTCAAACAGATCCTCTATATATCATTACAGTTCTGTCATTGACAGAGGGTAAGTTCTGGTGAATGGGGATAATCTTCAAACAGATCCTCTATATATCATTACAGTTCTGTCATTGACAGAGGGTAAGTTCTGGTGAATGGTGTTAATCTTCAAACAGATCTTCTATATATCATTACAGTTCTGTCATTGACAGAGGGTAAGTTCTGGTGAATGGTGTTAATCTTCAAACAGATCCTCTATATATCATTACAGTTCTGTCATTGACAGAGGGTAAGTTCTGGTGAATGGTGTTAATCTTCAAACAGATCCTCTATATATCATTACAGTTCTGTCATTGACAGAGGGTAAGTTCTGGTGAATGGTGTTAATCTTCAAACAGATCCTCTATATATCATTACAGTTCTGTCATTGACAGAGGGTAAGTTCTGGTGAATGGTGCTAATCTTCAAACAGATCCTCTATATATCATTACAGTTCTGTCATTGACAGGGGGTAAGTTCTGGTGCATGGTGTTAATCTTCAAACAGATCCTCTGTATATCATTACAGTTCTGTCATTGACAGAGGGTAAGTTCTGGTGAATGGTGTTAATCTTCAAACAGACCCTCTGTATATCCTTACAGTTCTGTCATTGACAGAGGGTAAGTTCTGGTGAATGGTGTTAATCTTCAAACAGATCCTCTATATATCATTACAGTTCTGTCATTGACAGAGGGTAAGTTCTGGTGAATGGTGTTAATCTTCAAACAGATCCTCTATATATCATTACAGTTCTGTCATTGACAGAGGGTAAGTTCTGGTGAATGGTGTTAATCTTCAAACAGATCCTCTATATATCACTACAGTTCTGTCATTGAGAGAGGGTAAGTTCTGGTGAATGGTGTTAATCTTCAAACAGATCCTCTATATATCATTACAGTTCTGTCATTGACAGAGGGTAAGTTCTGGTGAATGGTGTTAATCTTCAAACAGATCCTCTATATATCATTACAGTTCTGTCATTGACAGAGGGTAAGTTCTGGTGAATGGTGTTAATCTTCAAACAGATCCTCTATATATCATTACAGTTCTGTCATTGACAGAGGGTAAGTTCTGGTGAATGGTGTTAATCTTCAAACAGATCCTCTATATATCATTACAGTTCTGTCATTGACAGAGGGTAAGTTCTTGGGAATGGTGTTAATCTTCAAACAGATCCTCTATATATCATTACAGTTCTGTCATTGACAGAGGGTAAGTTCTGGTGAATGGTGTTAATCTTCAAACAGATCCTCTATATATCATTACAGTTCTGTCATTGACAGAGGGTAAGTTCTGGTGAATGGTGATAATCTTCAAACAGATCCTCTATATATCATTACAGTTCTGTCATTGACAGAGGGTAAGTTCTGGTGAATGGGGATAATCTTCAAACAGATCCTCTATATATCATTACAGTTCTGTCATTGACAGAGGGTAAGTTCTGGTGAATGGTGTTAATCTTCAAAAAGATCCTCTGTATATCATTACAGTTCTGTCATTGACAGAGGGTAAGTTCTGGTGAATGGTGTTAATCTTCAAACAGATCCTCTATATATCATTACAGTTCTGTCATTGACAGAGGGTAAGTTCTGGTGAATGGTGTTAATCTTCAAACAGATCCTCTATATATCATTACAGTTCTGTCATTGACAGAGGGTAAGTTCTGGTGCATGGTGTTATTCTTCAAACAGATCCTCTGTATATCATTACAGTTCTGTCATTGACAGAGGGTAAGTTCTGGTGCATGGTGTTAATCTTCAAACAGATCCTCTATATTTCATTACAGTTCTGTCATTGACAGGGGGTAAGTTCTGGTGCATGGTGTTATTCTTCAAACAGATCCTCTGTATATCATTACAGTTCTGTCATTGACAGAGGGTAAGTTCTGGTGCATGGTGTTAATCTTCAAACAGATCCTCTGTATATCATTACAGTTCTGTCATTGACAGAGGGTAAGTTCTGGTGAATGGTGCTAATCGTCAAACAGATCCTCTATATATCATTACAGTTCTGTCATTGACAGAGGGTAAGTTCTGGTGAATGGTGTTAATCTTCAAACAGATCCTCTATATATCATTACAGTTCTGTCATTGACAGAGGGTAAGTTCTGGTGAATGGTGCTAATCTTCAAACAGATCCTCTATATATCATTACAGTTCTGTCATTGACAGAGGGTAAGTTCTGGTGAATGGTGTTAATCTTCAAACAGATCCTCTATATATCATTACAGTTCTGTCATTGACAGAGGGTAAGTTCTGGTGAATGGTGTTAATCTTCAAACAGATCCTCTATATATCATTACAGTTCTGTCATTGACAGAGGGTAAGTTCTGGTGAATGGTGTTAATCTTCAAACAGATCCTCTATATATCATTACAGTTCTGTCATTGACAGAGGGTAAGTTCTGGTGAATGGTGTTAATCTTCAAACAGATCCTCTATATATCATTACAGTTCTGTCATTGACAGGGGGTAAGTTCTGGTGCATGGTGTTAATCTTCAAACAGATCCTCTATATATCATTACAGTTCTGTCATTGACAGAGGGTAA
Organism: Chaetoderma sp. LZ-2023a; assembly: GCA_034401795.1. Classification (NCBI taxonomy): domain Eukaryota; kingdom Metazoa; phylum Mollusca; class Caudofoveata; order Chaetodermatida; family Chaetodermatidae; genus Chaetoderma; species Chaetoderma sp. LZ-2023a. The sequence goes on along the minus strand of CM067368.1, from coordinate 18,142,230 downwards.
GTTCTGGTGAATGGTGTTAATCTTCAAACAGATCCTCTATATATCATTACAGTTCTGTCATTGACAGAGGGTAAGTTCTGGTGAATGGTGTTAATCTTCAAACAGATCCTCTATATATCATTACAGTTCTGTCATTGACAGAGGGTAAGTTCTGGTGAATGGTGCTAATCTTCAAACAGATCCTCTATATATCATTACAGTTCTGTCATTGAGAGAGGGCAAGTTCTGGTGAATGGTGTTAATCTTCAAACAGATCCTCTATATATCATTACAGTTCTGTCATTGACAGGGGGGTAAGTTCTGGTCCATGGTGTTAATCTTCAAACCGATCCTCTATATATCATTACAGTTCTGTCATTGACAGAGGGTAAGTTCTTGTGAATGGTGTTAATCTTCAAACAGATCCTCTCTATATCATTACAGTTCTGTCATTGACAGAGGGTAAGTTCTGGTGAATGGTGTTAATCTTCAAACAGATCCTCTATATATCATTACAGTTCTGTCATTGACAGAGGGTAAGTTCTTGGGAATGGTGTTAATCTTCAAACAGATCCTCTATATATCATTACAGTTCTGTCATTGACAGAGGGTAAGTTCTGGTGAATGGTGTTAATCTTCAAACAGATCCTCTGTTATATCATTACAGTTCTGTCATTGACAGGGGGTAAGTTCTGGTGCATGGTGTTAATCTTCAAACAGATCCTCTATATATCATTACAGTTCTGTCATTGACAGAGGGTAAGTTCTGGTGAATGGTGCTAATCTTCAAACAGCTCCTCTATATATCATTACAGTTCTGTCATTGACAGAGGGTAAGTTCTGGTGAATGGTGTTAATCTTCAAACAGATCCTCTATATATCATTACAGTTATGTCATTGACAGAGGGTAAGTTCTTGTGAATGGTGTTAATCTTCAAACAGATCCTCTATATATCATTACAGTTCTGTCATTGACAGAGGGTAAGTTCTGGTGAATGGTGTTAATCTTCAAACAGATCCTCTATATATCATTACAGTTCTGTCATTGACAGAGGGTAAGTTCTGGTGAATGGTGCTAATCTTCAAACAGATCCTCTATATATCATTACAGTTCTGTCATTGACAGGGGGTAAGTTCTGGTGAATGGTGCTAATCTTCAAACAGATCCTCTATATATCATTACAGTTCTGTCATTGACAGAGGGTAAGTTCTGGTGAATGGTGTTAATCTTCAAACAGATCCTCTGTATATCATTACAGTTCTGTCATTGACAGAGGGTAAGTTCTGGTGAATGGTGTTAATCTTCAAACAGATCCTCTATATATGATTACAGTTCTGTCATTGACAGAGGGTAAGTTCTGGTGAATGGTGCTAATCTTCAAACAGATCCTCTATATATCATTACAGTTCTGTCATTGAGAGAGGGTAAGTTCTGGTGAATGGTGTTAATCTTCAAACAGCTCCTCTATATATCATTACAGTTCTGTCATTGACAGAGGGTAAGTTCTGGTGAATGGTGTTAATCTTCAAACAGATCCTCTATATATCATTACAGTTCTGTCATTGACAGAGGGTAAGTTCTGGTGAATGGTGTTAATCTTTAAACAGATGCTCTATATGTCATTACAGTTCTGTCATTGACAGAGGGTAAGTTCTGGTGAATGGTGTTAATCTTCAAACAGATCCTCTATATATCATTACAGTTATGTCATTGACAGAGGGTAAGTTCTTGTGAATGGTGTTAATCTTCAAACAGATCCTCTATATATCATTACAGTTCTGTCATTGACAGAGGGTAAGTTCTGGTGAATGGTGTTAATCTTCAAACAGATCCTCTATATATCATTACAGTTCTGTCATTGCCAGTGGGTAAGTTCTGGTGCATGGTGTTAATCTTCAAACAGATCCTCTGTATATCATTACAGTTCTGTCATTGACAGAGGGTAAGTTCTGGTGAATGGTGTTAATCTTCAAACAGATCCTCTGTATATCATTACAGTTCTGTCATTGACAGAGGGTAAGTTCTGGTGAATGGTGTTAATCTTCAAACAGATCCTCTATATATCATTACAGTTCTGTCATTGACAGAGGGGAAGTTCTGGTGAATAGTGTTAATCTTCAAACAGATCCTCTATATATCATTACAGCTCTGTCATTGACAGAGGGTAAGTTCTGGTGAATGGTGTTAATCTTCAAACAGATCCTCTGTATATCATTACAGTTCTGTCATTCATAGGGTGTAAGTTCTGGTGCATGGTGTTAATCTTCAAACAGATCCTCTGTATATCATTACAGTTCTGTCATTGACAGAGGGTAAGTTCTGGTGAATGATGTTAATCTTCAAACATATGCTTCACACTTCAAAGGCTACTTAAATCATAGACCATTACTTAACTAATACGCATTAAACAACACTAATTTCTATCGAGTGCTTTCGCTTGTTTATTTAGCAAGCGAATCTATGAAAATGTAGAAACTAAAGATGCATTATATGTACATTTCCCTGGCCCATGTCAATCATCAGGTTCATGTTTATAGTATTTAGCCACAATGCTAACAATTTTCATATTCGATCAAACACAAGTTGATGCATTGAAAAACTATGTTTGTGCAGTTCATATACAAGCTGTAAATCCCACAAAACACTTGTATAACTAATATTATTATGTATATTTGTCTACAATATATTGTCATACAAGCCTGTACATACGCACGCACACACGTAAATCAAGCGTACGCGTGCAAACACGCACGTACGGAAGCATGCACGTCCGCGTGAAAACACGCACATGACGTCAATCTCAGAAATCCTGCCAGGTTGGCTTCACATATATGGCATTTTGCCAAGGACCACGCGATGGTGGGTGAAATGTACACCTGCCAGTGACTCATCAACAATGACAGGTCTATTTCAAGCTGATGTTGATTGCAGAATGACAGCATATTCAATGTTCTCGTGACAATATGTTTTTGCTACAAATAAACACTAAGTGAAGTTGGAGTAAAAAACTGACATGAAATCTACAATAGCCTTGTAGTAAATATCATTCAGACGATATTGAATGAAATGGATTAGCCTATGATTGACAGAACTTACATGTATATATCTGTGTGACGTCATTAACCCTTTAACAACGAAAGTGGACAAAACCGGCCTCTCCAAATATGGTCATTAAAGTGAAGTAACTCGACTATCATTATTATGACGGCATAATTATAAGAGCTGCTTGTATCAAAATACAATAACTCTCTTATTTCCCGTGTCAGCAACAAACACACACTGGATACTCTCCACAAGGTGTATATATATCATGTTTCGGGAGCTCTGGCTCAGCTGATGGTGACATGATACATCCATGTGGTATATGTGTAGATGATGCAGGAGATGTGATTCTGACTGATTTAGCGGCAATTATCGTATATAAGTATACCACGCTGATTGAACATTGCTCAGTGATGACACGGCTCTCCAGGCCTAGTGATGTGACACACCTGCACTCTGTAGTTATCATTGTCTGTGATGTATACACGACCTGTATCATGAGCAATGGCTATATACCATGGCCTGAATACACGTGATACACTTCCTGGCTGTATCATCTTCCTGAGGAAGGTGCCATCAGGACTAAACACCTGCACACGATGATTGTCATAGTCACACACAGATATCTTGTGCGTGACATCTACTGCCAAGCCAAGTGGTCCGTTAAACTGTCCATCATTGAGACCTTCCTCACCAAACCATATTTTCCTTCTCTGTTCAATATGAGAATACGGTGATTGCGTGTGTCTGACACAATGACGTTATATAGATCCTGTTACCTGCAGGACTAACAGCTATACATTCAGGCCAGCCACACCTGCCACCGTGACTCTCATCTATCAATACCTTCCCCTGTCTCCCAGGATAGAGTTTTGTGATTTTACTGTACATTAATATACTCTGACTCAGTTCATGTGCATTTATAGGTACAAAGTTAACATTAGGATGTGTTGTGTTGGGAGAACTACTGGACAGATTGACATCATCTTGTTCATTATAATCAGAAACTTGTGTGGATATTGAGTTCTCTATACCGGATTCTACATTGCTGAGTATTTTCGGCATAGCAGTCTACAGATCCAGACAAACTTAAGCTGTTGGCTAATTCTGCTTCCAAACGTACAATGTCTGATTGTAATGTATCATACGCAATGTTTGCCTCTACATCCACATCATCACACAAACCTCACTCTCTCTCTCCCGTATTTCCTGAATAAATCTTTCAATACGTTCATTTATCTGTGTTTTAACATTTTCATATTTATGCCTCAACTTGCCTAGTTCGCGCATCACAAATACGTCCCACACATCATTATAAATTTTCTGGGCGATTTTGAACAGACGTCTTCCCCTTTGTGAAATGTGAATCACTACAGCCTGAGCATGTGACGTCACCATAATGACGACACGCTGTCAGGTCTGATTGTATCGTTTCTGCGCATGCGTGTTTGAGACCAAGCTTTAGTTTTGTACTGCGTCCAAGCTCATTTATAATCTGATAGATGGCCATCAGACTAACAATTGTATCATTGGTAGATAATTCTGATATTCCATCAGCTGACAGATTATGAACAGCGTCACATTGTGGGCAGGGAATTTTGTTGTCATTGACTACCATGGCCTCTAAACAGGTTTTGCAGAACGTATGATGACATTGCAAAACCTTTGGATCTTTGAATCGCTTCAAACAAACTGAACATTGTAGCCGCATTTTGATGCCGTCTGATATCTCACCATTATCATTCGCAACCTGAAATACATAATTATAAATTCCTTAATGCAATATCTGTATAACTTTTTGTGTTCTGTAACTAGACTGGTTTACTAGCTTGGTCTATAGAGGACAAGACGACTGATTTACTAGCTTGGTCTACAGTAGTCTAGAGATGACAAGAGGACTGATTTACTAGCTTGATCTACAGTAGTCTAGAGATGACAAGAGGACTGATTTACTAGCTTGATCTACAGTAGTCTACAGAGGACAAGAGGACTGATTTACTGGCTTGGTCTACAGTAGTCTACAGATGGTAAGAGGACTGATTTACTAGCTTGATCTACAGTAGTCTATAGAGGACAAGAGGACTGATTTATTAGCTTGGTCTACAGTAGACTACAGACGGTAAGAGGACTGATTTACTAGCTTGGTCTACAGTAGACTACAGCTGACAAGAGGACTGATTTACTAGCTTAGTCTACAGTAGACTACAGCTGACAAGAGGACTGATTTACTAGCTTAGTCTATAGTAGTCTACAGCTGACAAGAGGACTGATTTACTAGCTTGGGCCACAGTAGCAAACACGGATAGACAGCTTGATAGGCGGATTGAAGGGTGGGCAACTGGCAGCTGGGCAGGAGGCTCTGGCAGATGTGAATCACAACTAAAATGCCGTTTACTACCAACCCCCTCCCAAGGTAGGATCCGTTAAAATGATTATATACAGGTTTGTATATTTGCACGAGGGGAGCGGGTGGGTTAGTGTTACGGTGTATGGGAGGATGTGGAAATGGGCCGTCGTGTCGAATGTTTAACAATTCCTTAAGGGCAGGTTTACAGTACACAATTTTATACTCGATTGATCCATGTACGAGTTGCGAGAAATCATGAAATTGGAACATGCTAGTAGGAATGATGGGTGGCGGAGTGGGGGTGGGGGTGGGGGGTAATAGACACGCGTTTTGATTGGCTCTCAAAAAACACAATGTAGTAATACAATGCCCATTGCTAGCTAAACCATGTACATTTGTAGCTATGCCCCGCCAATTGCTAGCTATGCCACGCCCATTGCTAGCTATGCCACGCCCATTGCTAGCTATACCACACCCATTGCTAGCTATGCCCCGCCCATCTCTAGCTATACCACGCCCAATTCTAGCTATAGCCTACTACGCCCATTCCTACCTATGCCTATCCGATTGCTAGCTATACCACACCAATTGCTAACTAGTCCACGGCCATTGCTAGCTATAGCACGCCAATTGCTAGCTATACCACGCCCCTTTCCATTGCTAGCCAGACCACACACATATTTTAATACAGTACGCCCATTTCCAGCTATACCACGCCAATTTCTAGCTATAACATGCCAATTTTTGCGATGCCCGCCCATTGCTAGCTATACCACGCCCATTTCTCGATATACTAAGCCAATTGCCAGCTATACCAAGATCATTTCTAGCTTTATCAAGCCAATTGCTAGCCATACCACGCCCATTTCTAGCTATACTACGCCCATTTCTAGCTATGCCTCACCCATTTCTAGCTATACCACGCCCATTGCTAGCTATACTACGCCCATTTCTGGCTATTACACGCCCATTGCTCGCTATATCACGCCCATTGCTAGCTATGCCATACCCATTTCTAGCTATACCACGCCCATTGCTAGCTATACCACGCCCATTTCTAGCTATACCACGCCCATTTCTATCTATAGCCCACCCATTTATAGCTATACAAAGCCAATTGCTAGCTATACCAAGCCCATTTTTAGCTCTACCAAGCCAATTAAGAGCCATACCACTCCCATTTCTAGCTATACCACGCTTATTTCTAGCTATACCACGCCCATTTCTAGCTGTCTCACCCATTTCTAGCTAGACCACTCCCATTGCTAGCTATACCACGCCCATTTCTAGCTATACCACGCCCATTTCTAGCTTTACCATGCCATTTCCTAAATATACCATGCCCATTGCTAGCTATAAAACACCCATTGCTAGCTATACCACACCAATTCCCAGCTATACCACGCCCATTTCCAGCTTCAACACGCCAATTTCTAGCTAGACCACGCCCATTGCTAGCTATACCACGCCCATTTCTAGCTATGACTTGCCCATTTCTGGCTACACCCGCCCATTTCTAACTATACCACGCCAATTTCTAGCTAGACAATGCCTATTGCTAGCTATACCACGGCCATTGGTAGATATGCCTCGCCCATTGCTAGCTACAGCACACCGATTGCTAGCTATTCCATGTCCAATGCTAACTATAACACGCCCATTGCTAGCTATGCCACAACCCTTTCTAGCTGTATACACCCATTGCTAATTATACCACGCCCATTGTTAGCCATACCATGCCCATTTCTAGTTATAAAACGTCTTTTTCTAGCTATACCACTCCCATTTCTAGCTATACTTGCCAATTGCTAGCTATACCGCGCCCATTGCCAGCTATATCACACCAATTTCTATCTAAAGCACGCCCATTTCTAGCTATACCACGCACATTGCTAGCTACACCACGCCCATTTCTAGCTATTACACGGCCATTGCTAGCTATAACACACCTATTTCTCGATATACTAAGACTATTGCTAGCCATAACACACCCATTTCTAGCTATACCACGCCCATTTCTAGCTATACCACGCCCATTTCTAGCTGAGCCACACCCAATTCTAGCCAGACCACGCCCATTGCTAACTAGACCACGTCCATATCTTACTACAGTACGCCAATTTCTAGCTATACCATGCCAATTTTTGCAATGCCCGCCCATTGCTAGCTATACCACGCCCATTTCTCGATATACTAAGCCAATTTCCATCTATACCACGCCCATTTCTAGCTATACCAAGTCAATTGTTAGCCATACCACGCCCATTTCTAGCTATACCACGCCCATTTCTAGCTATGCCTCACCCATTTCTATCTATACCACGCCCATTTCTAGCTATACCACGCCCATTTCTAGCTATGTCTCACACATTTCTAGCTAGACCACGCCCATTTCTAGCTATACCATGCCAATTGCTAGCTATACCATGCCAATTGTTAGCTATATCACGCTCATTGCCAGCTATACTACGCCCATTTCTAGCTATATCACACCCATTGCTAGCTATTACACGCCCATTGCTCGCTATATCACGCCCATTTCTAGCTATATCACACCCATTTCTAGCTATACCACACCCATTTCTAGCTATAGCACACCCATTTATAGCTATACAAAGCCAATTGCTAGCTATTCCAAGCCCATTTTTAGCTCTACCAAGCCAATTAAGAGCTATACCACGCCCATTTCCAGCTATACCACGCCCATTTCTAGCTATACAATGCCCATTTCTAGCTATGTCTCACCCATTTCTAGCTAGACCACGCCCATTTCTAACTGTACCATGCCCATTTTTAGCTATACCACGCCCATTTCTAGCTATACCACGCCCATTTCTAGCTAGACCACGCCCATTTCTAGCTATACCACGCCCATTTCTAGCTATATCACGCCCATTTCTAGCTATGTCTCACCGATTTCTAGCTAGACCACGCCGATTTCTAGCTATACCATGCCCATTTCTAGCTATACCACACCCATTTCCAGCTATACCCCGCTCATTGTTAGCTATACCACGCCCATCGCTAGCTGTGCCACGCCCATTTCTAGCTATATCACGCCTAATGCTAGCTATATCACGCCCATTTCTAACTAAACCACGCCCATTTCTAGCTAAACCACGCCCATTTCTAGCTATATACAGGGTTAGTGACGCAGCCCTGTCATGTTGATTGTAACATCAGATAACAAGTGATATATTTGATTTTGATGTCAGATAATTGATTGACAGATCGAACCACTCTCTTACAAATTCTATAAACTCTCTATAAACCAATCCCCTCTCTTACGTCACATGTAGGCTGACGTCACAATACATAGTGTATTTTGTGGCTAGTTTGAGGGGTGGGTGGGGCTTTAGTTGCCATAGCAACATCCGCCTGACAAATTGGTTGCAAAGTATTCACCAGCTTTCCTGTATAGTTACCTTGAAATTGTGTTTCTGGGAATTCGGGGTTCAAAGTATATAAAGTGACCCCAACATGCGCAAAACAATTTGGTTATTAAAGAACTGACGAAAATGGAAGAGCGAGGGTTTAAGTCGAGGTTTTGTAATCTCTGATTCCTCTTGTTTATAATGCAATGTTATACAATGTTTGTACCATATAAAGTATATATAATGCAGCTCATAAATAATTTTAAATGTTTCCAATAAAAAGTAAAATGTTCTATTGAATCTTTCGAATATAATTGGATTGGAGGACAACTTCCAATCCAGTTATATTCGAGTGATTGAACAGAACATTTCTTACTAAGTAACATGTTTCTGTTATAGCTTTGGAAACATGTTAGCGTATTTATGAACTGTACTGGATACATAGTGGTCTGAATAAATAAATAGCTTTTCTAAGAGAATTATATCATGCTTAAACACTCACGTGTGCATTGAGTACTCTCCAGAAGACGATGGCAATGATGCCGATGAAAAGAACGAACAGCAGGCCGAAAACTTTTGTGACGTCAATCTGAAAATATCAATCGGAGTCATCGTCATCATCATCATCATCATCTTCCTCATTATTATCATCATTGTTGCCACCGTCGCCGCCGCCAGCACCACCACCACCTCCATCATTATTATACTCATTAGTAGTAGTAGTAGTAGTAGTAGTAGTAGTAGTAGTAGTAGTAGTAGTAGTAGTAGTAGTAGTAGTAGTAAGTAGTAAGTCGTAATAGTAAGTAGTAATAGTAAGTAGTAGTAGTAGTAGTAGTAGTAGTAGTAGTAGTAGTAGTAGTAGTAGTAGTAGGAGGAGGAGGAGGAGGAGGAAGAGGAGGAGGAGGAGTCATCGTCTTCTTTATCATCATCGTCTTCTTCGTCATCATCATCTTTATTCTCAGCCTCCTCCCCTCCCCCTCCCCTCGCCGTTGATCATCATTATTATCATCATCAGCAGCAGCAGCAGCAACAGCAGCAGCAATCGTCAGTTAAGTCTCAAGCATTATGATTCCCTCTCCCCATAGTTCCTTTACCTGGCTGAATGTTAGCTTTTGACACTCAGTCAGTAAGCTAATGGTCAGACAACCAATATCATAATGTGAATAGATTTTCTACCCAAGAGCATTGGCACACACGCTGACCAAAACAAGTGATATGTCTATAATACAGGGCAGAGTGCATTGTTAAGATACTTGTTTGTCACCCATTTAAAGAAGTATAATGTCCGCCACAAGAGGGCTAATATGTGTGGCATAAAAATGTAAAAGATTGAGCATTGATAAGTCAGTGTAGCTATAGCAGGTTTGAACTGTCTGGCAGGTGTACACGTGGTTGTTGAGAATATGCATACCATTTCCTCATAATTAGGCAATTTCCCTTCCTCTTTCAGATGATCTGGTTTCAAATAAAAACAGAAAAGACAAGAAAATATGTGATTTCTATGTAGAAGATCAACTGTCTTATACTATGTATAAGATTAACCGTCTGTAAACCACCAGACAGTAAATTCAATTGGCAATAACTCTGCTGGATATTTTGAAAACCATTTGACTGAAACTTGTTGGTGGCTTAGCCATCAACAACTTTCACTCAAATTATTTTCAAATTATTCAGCAGGACCAGAATTGAACCGTATATGGAAAATGACGTCTGCATAAATTCAGCAGGCAGACAGTTGACTGAAAACCAGGTAGGATTTATGTCAGAAATGGGCAAACGTGTGTTGTTATTTTGCGCCAGAACAATGTACTAGATACCTGACTGGTAACTTACAAACAATTCCACTGGCCAGAATAAACATCAATATATTGGTTAAACTATAACAGCCTGGAAGATTATGTTAGGGTTTAACCCACATGTCTGCAGTTTGTATGATAACTGTTATCTGCGATGTAGAAACATCCTACACATGCAATCAGTTCTTCTTCGCTTTTGACCACTGGGTCTTTTCCTCAGCCAAAGGCTTTAGCTTCCTCAGGTCCATTCATGATTTGACTGGACCCAATCCTGCTTTCTTGAGGTCACCTAGCAGCACGTTTGACAGATGTATGCAATGGCGTCTTCTCCTAGCTGTGTATTTTCTGGCTCACAGTAGGGCCAATTCCTAGGCTCTCTGTGCTGGTGTGTCCCCTGGCCTGCTTAGCATATGACCAAACATGGACAATCTATGCTGGTGTGTCCCCTGGTCTGCTTAGCACATGACCAAACATGGACAATCTATGCTGGTGTGTCCCCTGGCCTCCTTAGCACATGGCCAAACAAGGAAATCTGTGCTGGTGTGTCCCCTGGTCTCCTTAGCACATGACCAAACATGGACAATATATGCTGGTGTGTCCCATGATCTCCTCAGCACATGGTCAAACATGAACAGTCTATGCTGGTGTGTTCCCCCCCCCCCACTGGCCTCCTTAGTATATGGCCAAACATGGACAATCTATGCAGGTGTGTCCCCCCTGCCCTCCTTAGTATATGGCCAAACATGGACAATCTATGCTGGTGTGTCCGCCCTGGCCTCCTTGGCACATGGCCAAACATGGACAATCTATGCTGGTGTGTCCCGTGGCCTCCTTAGCACATGGCCAAACATGGTCAATCTATGCTGGTGTGTCCCCTGGCCTCGTTAGCACATGGCCAAACATGAACAATCTATGCTGGTGTGTCCCCTGGTCTGCTTAGCACATGACCAAACATGGACAATCTATGCTGGTGTGTCCCCTGGCCTCCTTAGCACATGGCCAAACAAGGAAATCTGTGCTGGTGTGTCCCCTGGCCTCCTTAGCACATGACCAAACATGGACAATATATGCTGGTGTGTCCCATGATCTCCTCAGCACATGGTCAAACATGAACAGTCTATGCTGGTGTGTTTCCCCCCCCCCCCACTGGCCTCCTTAGTATATGGCCAAACATGGACAATCTATGCTGGTGTGTCCGCCCTGGCCTTCTTGGCACATGGCCAAACATGGACAATCTATGCTGGTGTGTCCCGTGGCCTCCTTAGCACATGGCCAAACATGGTCAATCTATGCTGGTGTGTCCCCTGGCCTTGTTAGCACATGGCCAAACATGAACAATCTACGCTGGTGTGTCCCGTGGCCTCCTTAGCACATGGCCAAACATGGTCAATCTATGCTGGTGTGTCCGCTGTCCTCCTTTGCAATGGTCAACCATGGACAATCTATGCTGGTGTGTCCGCTGTCCTCCTTTGCAATGGTCAACCATGGACAATCTATGCTGGTGTCTCCCCTGGCCTCCTTGGCACATGGCCAAACATGGGTAATCTATGCTGGTGTGCCCCGTGGCCTCCTTTGCACATGGTTAAAGAGGAACAATGCTGGTGTGTCCCCGGGCATCCTTAACACATGGCAAAACATGGACAATCTATGCTGGCGTGTCCCCTGGCCTCCTTAGCACATAGCCAAACATGAACAATCGATGCTGGCATGTCCCCTGGCCTCCTTAGCACATGGTTAAAGAGGAACATTGCTGGTGTGTCCCCGGGCATTCTTAACACATGGCCAAACATGGACAATCTATGCTGGCGTGTCCCCTGGCCTCCTTAGCGCATGGCCAAACATGAACAATCGATGCTGGCATGTCCCCTGGCCTCCTTAGCACATGCCCAAACATGAACAGTCGATGCTGGCATGTCCCCTGGCCTCCTTAGCACATGGCCACACATGGACAACGTTTGTCAACACTACACCTCAGAAACAAAATAAAACGTACTGTTGAATTGTTTGAGCACAATTGGATTGAAAGACTAAGGCAGCGATATCTTCCAATCCAATTATGTTCAAAATATTCAACATAACATTTCTTGCTAACTAACATGTATCTATCTTTGGTATTTTATTTATGAGCTGCACTGTAGCGAACCAAAATACTCAACTGATGTCACTGGGCGGTCAGAAACACCAATGGAGAATGCTTGTATTAAATGTGTCAAGAGAAATTGGTTCAAACCTAACAGGATATACACACTTAAACTAAGATTCACACACACATATGCACCCACGCATGCACGCACGCACGCACGCACGCACGCACGCACGCACGCACGCACGCACGCACCCATGCATGCACACAGGCAGTTAGGGACGCATGCACGCACAAGTATGGTATTATGACCACTCTTGGTTCACAACTAACAGGATATACACACTTAAGTTTAGATGACCACACCCCCTGATGGATTACCAGCACTAACATGATATGCACACAAGCTTAGATTATCACACACCTTGATGGATTATCAGCACTAACATGATATGCACACAAGCTTAGATTATCACACACCTTGATGGATTACCAGCACTAACATTATATACACACGTAAAGCTTAGATTACCACGTGCTCTGATGGATTACCAGCACTAACATTATATGCACACAAGCTTAGATTATCACACCCCCTGATGGATTACCAGCACTAACATGATATACACACGTAAGCTTAGATTATCACACACCCTGATGGATTACCAGCACTAACATGATATGCACACAAGCTTAGATTATCACACACCCTGATGGATTACCAGCACTAACATGATATGCACACTTAAGCTTAGATTATCACACCCCCTGATGGATTACCAGCACTAACATGATATGCACAAAAGCTTAGATTACCACGCGCCCTGATGGATTACCAGCACTAACATGATATGCACACTTAAGCTTAGATTATCACACACCCTGATGGATTACCAGCACTAACATGATATGCACACTTAAGCTTAGATTATCACACCATTATCACACACCCTGATGGATTACCAGCACTAACATGATATGCACACAAGCTTAGATTATCACACACCTTGATGGATTACCAGCACTAACATTATATACACACGTAAGCTTAGATTACCACGTGCTCTGATGGATTACCAGCACTAACATTATATGCACACAAGCTTAGATTATCACACCCCCTGATGGATTACCAGCACTAACATGATATACACACGTAAGCTTAGATTATCACACACCCTGATGGATTACCAGCACTAACATGATATGCACACAAGCTTAGATTATCACACACCCTGATGGATTACCAGCACTAACATGATATGCACACAAGCTTAGATTATCACACACCCTGGTGGATTACCCGCACTAACATGATATGCACACAAGCTTAGATTATCACACCCCCTGATGGATTACCAGCACTAACATGATATGCACACAAGCTTAGATTATCACACCCCCTGATGGATTACCAGCACTAACATGATATACACACGTAAGCTTAGATTACCACGTGCTCTGATGGATTACCAGCACTAACATGATAGGCACACAAGCTTAGATTATCACACACCCTGATGGATTACCAGCACTAACATGATATGCACACTTAAGCTTAGATTATCACACCCCCTGATGGATTACCAGCACTAACATGATATGCACAAAAGCTTAGATTACCACGCGGATGGATTACCAGCACTAACATGATATGCACACAAGCTTAGATTATCACACACCCTGATGGATTACCAGCACTAACATGATATGCACACTTAAGCTTAGATTATCACACCACCTGATGGATTACCAGCACTAACATGATATGCACACTTAAGCTTAGATTATCACACACCCTGATGGATTACCAGCACTAACATGATATGCACACTTAAGCTTAGATTATCACACCACCTGATGGATTACCAGCACTAACATGATATGCACACTTAAGCTTAGATTATCACCCACCCTGATGGATTACCAGCACTAACATGATATGCACACACAAGCTTAGATTATCACACACCCTGATGGATTACCAGCACTAACATGATATGCACACTTAAGCTTAGATTATCACACACCCTGATGGATTACCAGCACTAACATGATATGCACACAAGCTTAGATTATCACACACCCTGATGGATTACCAGCACTAACATGATATGCACACTTAAGCTTAGATTATCACACACCCTGATGGATTACCAGCACTAACATGATATGCACACAAGCTTAGATTATCACACACCCTGATGGATTACCAGCACTAACATGATATGCACACATACGCTTAGATTACCACGTGCTCTGATGGATTACCAGCACTAACATGATATGCACACAAGCTTAGATTATCACACACCCTGATGGATTACCAGCCCTAACATGATAGGCACACAAGCTTAGATTATCACACACCCTGATGGATTACCAGCACTAACATGATATGCACACAAGCTTAGATTATCACACACCCTGATGGATTACCAGCACTAACATGATATACACACGTAAGCTTAGATTACCATACCCCCTGATGGATTACCAGCACTAACATGAGATACACACTTAAGCTTAGATTACCACGCGCCCTGATGGATTACCAGCACTAACATGATATGCACACTTAAGCTTAGATTATCACACACCCTGATGGATTACCAGCACTAACATGATATGCACACTTAAGCTTAGATTATCACACACCCTGATGGATTACCAGCACTAACATGATATGCACACATACGCTTAGATTACCACGTGCTCTGATGGATTACCAGCACTAACATGATATGCACACAAGCTTAGATTATCACACACCCTGATGGATTACCAGCCCTAACATGATAGGCACACAAGCTTAGATTATCACACCCCCTGATGGATTACCAGCACTAACATGATATGCACACAAGCTTAGATTATCACACACCCTGATGGATTACCAGCACTAACATGATATGCACACATACGCTTAGATTACCATACCCCCTGATGGATTACCAGCACTAACATGAGATACACACTTAAGCTTAGATTATCACCACGCAGTATGCACTACCATAACTAACAGGATAGATACACGCCGCCGCCACCACAACCGCCACCATCCATACCATGAGATAAGAAGGGCGAAGGTCTGAAATGCTTTAAATCACCCATCTCACATATGACGAACATTTCACTCTTTGAAGTTCTCATCTATTCTTAAAAGATATATATCCTAGCTAAATTTCTGACTATTTGGTACTTTATGTACACTTTAACTAACTTGGACTGTAGCCGCCATTTTAGATAGATATTTGCTGGCGCCATTATTTCAGACTCTATTGTCTTCGCCGGTGAACAGTTGTCCGTGTAAAACCATTCATGTAATGCTAATACTTGTCATTCTTTTGCAGGCTTCCGAGGTGAGCGTACAATAAGCATAGTGTACTAATACTAGTACTATATTTCCTATGGTGCAAATAAAAACAAATATATCGATAACAAGTTTACTGAATACTGTTGCTGCCTTCCGTCAAATTGTTATCAAAATAATCAGCTGATAACACAATCTTCATAAGCGAGCCAGTCATGAGCCAGTCATTCGCGTGGTAACGATCAAAAGATCACATGCTCTTAGGCTGCAAATCACCTGCTCTTGTCTTGAGCTTCAAATCACCTTCTCTTGAGCTGCAAATCACCTTCTCTTGAGCTGCAAATCACCTTCTCTTGAGCTGCAAATCACCTCTTGAGCGGCAAATCACCTTAACTGTGCAATAATTTAGCTTTTCTTGATCAATCTCAAGCAACCACTTAATGAACCACCTGACTTAGTTAACCTCCTGGCTTAGTGAACCACCTGACTTAATGAACCACTTGTCTTAATGAACCACCTGTCTTAATGAACTACCTGACTTAGTGAACCAGCTGTATTAATTAGCAACATGACTTAGACCCACCTGTCTTAGTGAACCAGCTGTCTTAATGAACCACCTGTCTTGATGAACCACCTGTCTTGATGAACCACCTGTCTTGATGAACCACCTGTCTTAGTGAATCATCTGTCTTAATGAACCACCTGTTTTAATGAACCACCTGTCTCAACGCACCACCTGTTTTAATGAATCCACTGTATTAATGAACCACCTGTTTTAATGAATCCACTGTATTAATGAACCACCTGTTTTAATGAATCCACTGTATTAATGAACCACCTGTTTTAATGAATCCACTGTATTAATGAACCACCTGTTTTAATGAATCCACTGTATTAATGAACCACCTGTTTTAATGAATCCACTGTATTAATGAACCACCTGTTTTAATGAATCCACTGTATTAATGAACCACCTGTTTTAATGAATCAACTGTCTTAATGAACCACCTGTTTTAATGAATCAACTGTCTTAATGAACCACCTGTTTTAATGAATCAACTGTCTTAATGAACCACCTGTTTTAATTAATCAACTGTCTTAATGAGACACCTGTCTTAATGAACTACCCGACATAGTGAAGCAGCTGTATTAATTAGCAACACGATTTAAAGAACCACCTGTCTTAGTGAACCAGCTGTCTTAATGAACCACCTGTCTTGATGACCCACCTGTTTTAATGAATCAGACGTCTTTATGAACCACCTGTTTTAATGAACCTCCTGTCTCAACGCACCACCTGTTTTAATGAATCCACATGTCTTAATGAACCACTTGTCTTTATGAATCAACTGTTTTAATGAACCAACTGTTTTAATGAACCACCTGTCTTAGTGAACCACCTGTCTTAGTGAACTACTTGCTTTTATGAACGACCCGACTGGACTTAATGACGCACCTGCTATGACGAACCACATGCTTTAATGAACCACATGTTTTGATGAACCACCTGTCTTAGTGAACCACCTGTCTTGATTGAAGTGAAGAAGGACTGATTGCAACTGTAGGCTACAGAAACATCCTACAGCTGCAATCAGTCCTTCTTCACTTATGCCCACTGTGTCTTGTTCTCAGCCATGTATGTATGATTACTGTATTCTGCGACTGTAGTAGTAGTAGAAACATCCTACAGCTGCAATCAGTCCTTCTTCGCTTTTGCCCACTGTGTCTTGTTCGCAGCTAAAATCCTTAGCTTCCTCAGGTCCATTCTTGACTTGAGTGTACCGAGTCCGGCTTTACTGAGGTCACCTCGTAGCATGCTTAGCAGATATATGCAATGACTTCCTCTCCTGGCTTTGTAGTTGCTGGCTCCCAGTATGGCGAATCCCAAGGCTCTCTGTGCTGGTGTCTCCCCGGGCAACCTCGTTACATGGCCAAACATGGGCCATCTTTACGGACAGTGGCGATGTATTACACATATTACATAGTGCATCATTGGAAATTATACTGTCTGGCTATCGGTATCCAGTGACGGTGCGTAGGTATTTTGTGGTGGCAGGCATCAAGTTTGCCTAGAGCTGCCTTTGGCGCTACCCACCTGTTAACAGTTATACATATCTACGAATCCATAGCCTCGAGAAAGACTGGTAAGCTATGTTCACCATGATACAGCGTGCAGCAATGTCAGCATTACTACAAAGCAGTGAGCATAGGATTGTACTTTTCCTCCATGGTTCGCCGTTATGAAGTGGATCGTCATCTTCTTTAATTTTATACTTTATCTGTGTGCTGAACTCTGTTTTGGAATCATTCATAAAAAGATTTTCAATTTTTAGTTTGCTTGCAGCTATTAGGTCATCAAGGGTTTGTTTTCGTCGTCTATGAAGTCCACATCGTCGGCATATTCCATCTCTAGAGGTATACGCAGTATGGGCACTGGGGAGTTTGGTCTTTTGAAATTTCCCCACACGGCTTACAATGCAGCAGCAAGATAACCGGTGAAAAGCACTGGGAATAGACCATCTCGCTGTGGGAAGCTTATTGATGTTGTGACGACTATTGCTATCATATGATCGCGAGATCACACATAGAAATCGTATTTCCATACAAACATGTTGGCTTATGCCATCCGCAGCATGGGTGAACTCCAAATCCGCTACAATATATGTAACCAGATTATCATCCAGTCTTGCTCGCTTTCTTGTGAATTTCATGAAATGAATTACTTCATGTCAAGTATAAAAGCGTAGGGGATATTCGTAATCGGGATTTATGCAATTTGATAGCGCTTAAAGATTAGATAACTGTAATTGTTAATATAATTATGTTATAATCAATATAGATCTCATTATTTATAATATGTATGGAGACTATTGTTTTATTAATTATGTCAGGAGTTACTATGCGACCTTTGTAAGTGATTGTCGTGTTTCAACAAAATATGTGATGTAGGCAGCCATCGTCTCACGTTGTACGTCTCACGTTGTACATAGTCCTATGCCGACCCTATACACCGTGCTGATGAACGGATGGTCGTGCGGATGAACGTTAACATTTAATACAGTAGAAGATGCTTGATATTCGGATAGCATTCATCATTCAGAAACGTAAATAAGTATGGGCATCATCTCAGTTTCTAGGCCTATCAACAGCTAATCAATCTTAGGAACAGTTACAGTTCATGCTGCTCTGGTCAAAACACTGTTAGAAAATCATTATCTAATCACAGTATACACGTTCATACAGAAATCACTCCATAACTTTAGCCCATCATAATCATCGACCGCATGTGATATCATCCTTTATGTGGTAACTGTCTCCAGCTCCTGGTCATCATTACCAATAGCCAGGTCTCCAGCTCCTGGTCATCATTATCAGTAGCCAGGTCTCCAGGTCCTGATCATTATTATCAGTAGCCAGGTCTCCAGCTCCTTCCAATTATAATCAGAAGCCAGGTCTCCAGTTCCTGGTCATTATAAGCAGTAGCCAGGTCTCCAATACAGACCCTCTCAATAGCCAAGAAGATGGGAACTAGAACACATTTACTGAAGTAACTGTAAATCTGCGATTACTGGGCATTAATGAGTATTATAAGCCATCTTCTCATATGATCATTGAACATGTCTGATGCTGATCTGATAAAAAGTTTAAGTGTTGTCGCGTTTTAAAGATCCATAGTTGAAATTACCATAGTTTTACACAGGGTACGGAAAAGCTGATTTCTTTAAAACCGATAACCTTGACCCTGAGGTATAAAATAATGTGTCCTGATTTGGTGTAGTGGAACTTTCACCAAAATCAAGGAAAATGCCATTAAATGTCAAATAAATGAGAAATTAATTAATTAAAAGGGAGGCAATTCATGCAAAAAACTTACCAATTTTGTTTTTGGCATGAAGTACCTCCCTTTACCTATTGAAGTTGATTGTGTCAGTTCAATATGATGAATCTCGATTCTCATGATGGTTTGAAAGTGACCCGTCCAGGTCAAGGTCAATCAGGGGTCAAAGTTACCAATTTTAGATTTTGGCATGAATTACCTCCCTTTACCTGTTGGAGGTGATTGAGGCAATTAAATCTGGTGAATTTCGATTGTTTCCGACTACCTGGCCCAAACAAAATTCATTAATTTCTACTTTATTTGACGGGCTTTTCCTTGATTTTTGTGTCAAATGTGTGACTACGGATTCTGGAAGGATATTAAGTTTCAACATGATCTGCAGAAACCGTAAGGGGAGTCGCTAGACAACACGTGGAATTATCGGGAACCATACACCAGATCCAATTTCTGTAGATGATCTATACATGCCTGGTGCGTACTAGAAATGTACCAAGTTTAGATAAGATATTTCCAAAACTGAAACAACCCGACCATAATTCCGTCATCTATCAGCAAATCATGGACATATTGTTTAGTGTGTAGATTTGCTATAATAGAAACGTTAAGATGTCCACTAACGATTGTATTTTAGTAAGCAATAGTAGCCTCTGGTATCTTAGGATGTCAAAAATGATAACCCTCTGACTGGGACAGAAGTAAGAATTCTCGTGATGTCAAATAATAAAGTCAATGACTTGTAGAAAGTATGCGTGAATGTTACGCGTTTGAGCGCCAAACAATACATCACAGAACCTAATTATGTAGCAATGGATTGCGCGTATGCGTGTATATTTACTCAATAGAATTTCCAGTTATAATTCCTGCTCTATATTCTCAATTCATTACACACACATACACACACATACACACACACACACACACACACACACACACACACACACACACACACACACACACACACACACGGCGGATCGGTAGCCGGATGAGTGGATGGAAATTTGGTAAACTCACGCGCTCACGCACGCATCCATCCATCATTCCATTCATCCATCTCCAACCTCCTGGATCCTTTCTAAATGTCTGTCTATATACGGTATAAACGACATATATACTTTGAAAATAGTATGACTAAGTCTTTGCAAATTATTTTTCAAACTATTCAATGCAACGCTGAAACTCATTGATATAATACAAATTGTTTCATGTTTTGAAAATAAAGTTTCTTCATTATTTTGGAAACAACGTTGCTGAATTAAATTAAAAATAACGATTCTAATGTGGACGGCGGCGCTTCTGTGTAGAAATAATAAGGGCGATGACTCCTGATAGGTTAATTCAATAACAATTATACTGTGGACGGCGGCGCTTCGGCGTAGAAATAATAAGGGAGAATGATGACTCCTGCTAGGCTAATTCAATAACAATTATACTGTGGGCGGCGGCGCTGCGGCGTAGAAATAATAAGGGAGAATGATGACTCCTGCTAGGCTAATTCAATAACAATTATACTGTGGGCGTTGCGGCGTAGAAATAATAAGGGAGAATGATAACTCCTGCTAGGCTAATTCAACTCATCAAAATGCTACATTGAAACAGAGTTGGCGAAATAAATTTTAATTAAATCGGTTACTTTTTAGGCATAAAAGCCACATACGTAGTAATAAATGTCAATTTTCTGATCAAGAGATGACTATTTTAAAATTTTATCACTGGAATAACTGGCTCGATTATCGAGCCAGTCATTCCAGCGAGCCAGTCATTCCAGCGATAAAGTTTCAAAAAATAGTCCACAAATGAGCATTTCTCAAGACCACTGCAAAAGCCATCTTAGCCATATAACTGAATTTCTCTTTGGACTTTATCATTCAAATTTGTTCAAAAAGATTTCAATTTCTTCACAGAAAATTTTCAAATATTCACATCAGAATGCGTGAAAATAAAATTGCATACTTTTTTGGAATTAGATTGTGTGGCGAGATGCAATGAAACGAAGAAATCTTAACATATGATGATTTCATTTACGTATGTTGATTCTGGACGAAAGGCTTAGTCTATGGTCCAGATCAATTTCGTACAAATTAATACAATTATTTTAATTTCGAAGTTCCATATATAACTGATCTCAGTGCATTGCTAAGAACACCTTTTGGATTGATGATATGGGATGGTGTTATGATTACGCGTCGTGCGCGCGACAAATAAATGTTTTCACACTACGATTAAAGTTGAAATGGCTGAAAATAAAATTATTAAAATTGTATACTTTTAGAGGCTTAAATTGTGTGACTAGGTGTTATGGAACTAAAAATTACCATGTGCTGATTTCATTCCATATAAATTAATATAATTTTTGTGAAACAGAAATAGAGGCGTCCTTAATTCAAATTCACAACTTAAAATCTTATATTAATTTATACGGAAAGAAATCATCATATGTTAAGATTTATTTTATTTTATTACATCTCGGTCCACAGCTTAAGTTTCTAAAAGTATACAATTTAAACAATTTTATTTTCCGTAATTTTGCTGTGAATATGCACCTTTAACTGCCTATCGACAGAAATAGATAAAGATACCTTTCCCACATCAGCGTATTTTGGGAAAATACTTTCCCAGAATGCATTGTGCATAGGGGAAATACCTTCAGTCAAAACACAAATTAAATTATGTTCCTGATGTACATAATTATGTCTATGATGATAATTAGGGACAGTTGACTATAATTAACATAATGATGTTAACAATAATAATAACGACGACGACGACGACGACGACGACAACAGTGTTATTAATTATTTAATTAATTAATTAATTATGTTGATGATTATATTGATGATCACAATAATAATAATGTTACTTATAGCATAAGGCCATACCAGTTTGGTTTTTTTGCTGTACAAAACCCCCTCCTAATTTAAATATCCAGATCTAGACTCGGAATTCTTTAGCGTTTTCTCTAACTCTTTGTTCTCTCCCGCTGTGTTAAATGCTTAATGGTCAAGCCGGTCAAAATGGCTTTGTAATAGTCATGAGAAAAGTACATTTGCACGCTAACAGAAGCCTATTTTCACAGATTTACCACTGGAATCCCTGCACATGAACGCTCACTGAGAAAACTGTGCTTAATTTTCTTGATCAATCATGACAACTAACATGAGCTTTAAAACATCTGAGCCTCAAATTGCGCATTATTTGAAAAAATAAATTTCCCATCTCCGCTCGCGTCTTTTGACTGGGAATATTCGTAGGGTGAAACATAAAATTGGTCGGGCCTAAAAGCATTAATGATGATACATAAATATGGTATGATATGTATGATAATCAACCATGACGAGCACAACCATCACCCACCCCACCCCACCCGAACATGTTTTACAACAAACAGTACATGTTAACTTCTTCATATGTATTTTTATGTATTGTAAGTTATGTGAATGCCTTTTATTGTTGTCCTCTCTGTGTGTCTTGTTTCTAATGTAGTGTGATATATATTTGTAAGGAGTCCATCATTTTATAGGCATTGCCTTGGATGGACTGCCTGTAGTATCTGTTTAAATGTACATAAACCGTGAAATAAATAATATTGAACTTGAACTTGATACATAATCCATTTCATATGGATATGTTGATTGCTGAAATTGATACGCTCGTCACACTGACAGATGACATTTTATTGGTAGATCAATATTCTCGTGTTGTGATGAACAACAGTTTGATGATCGAATATCTGCCATTTTAGAGACATATTATTATGAGCTTTATGGCTCGCTGCGCAGTAAAGCTAAAACACTCTTTTCGCACGCGGGGTGGGTGGTTGGGGGCGGGTTGAGTGGGTGGTGGGTGGGGGGGGGGGGGGGGGTACCGCACGGTATTGCCCTAGCGTAAGGGAAATCCCAGATCATCCATCCCCGATCCTAACCAACCAAATAACAGCACTTGGTCATGTGACATTACTGGGGGGTGGGGGTGGGTGGGGGAGGGGTTGGGGTAATAAGTAACTATACATTATAGCAAATGCTAAATCGGCAGAGCGGAGATGATAGAACAGTGTTCTACTGCACTAAGGTACAAGTCGGCCTGGTCGTGGTAACAATGCATGCTTTATTTCAATCAGTAGAACTGATAGACGCAAAAATTTCGGGCAGTATAACCCGTATGGCGGGAAACAAAGTGTGAAGATTCGTGAGTCAGTCTTGTTCAGGTCAAATGGGCAGCTCCTGAGAAAATGACAGCGCCACCTAGCTCTCTCAGTGACATGGCGAAAGTAAGGACGAGAGGAAGATAACTCGTATGGCAAATTTGTCTTCCCATTGTTGGGAATGGAGGCGTGGCTTCATACGGGTATACGCAGATCATCTCGTATCGAAGGAGATCGCGCGAGACACGACTGTCTCAGTAAATCCACGAATAATCGTAAACATAGAATTTAACCCTTCTTGTGTGACGATTCAATGGTCAAGTTGGTCAAAAACGGCCTCTGCAGTGATCTTGAGAAATGTCCATTGGCAGGCTAAAAGAACATTTTTGAAAATTTACCACTGGAATGGATGGTTCGGAATCCGAGCCAGTCATTGCACTGGTAAATTTTCAAAAATACTCTTCTTGGTCTGCAATTGGACACTGGCTAAGCAGAAATTTGAATTTTCTTGACCATTACACCTTTGATGAATGCCCATTTGAAGAATAACAGAAATCTATTTTTTGTACATTTTCGTCATAAATGGGCAAAAAAAATACTATTTTTGGCTTAAAAAATGAAAACTACTTTGAAAAGTATTGGCAATTAAATGGTTAATTGAAATAAATATTATTTTGAGCGCTTTAATGCGCTGTTGACAAACGAGGGGTTAAAATCAAGCAAGAATATGTAACTGTGATCACGTGACCGTGATCACATTATGTTTACAATCAATAGTTAAACTAATGTCAAACTTTGTATTCTATATTTTAGGCTAGGGGGATAGAAACACGATTTCGCCCATTGAAAAACTAGCATTTACCTAATTCTTGTCACGCCGGACATCATTTGGATCCTATATCGAGATACTCCTCTTCGCGACAATAACAAGCGAGACACGCTACAGACATACGCAGGCATGCAGTTTTGTTAGAAATTTTAAAAATTCGACAGACCTATCGATCGACAGACAGACCGACAGTCGGGTCGATAGATAGATAGATAGATAGATAGAGACAGCTACAGACTGGCTTATAGTTGCGAGACACAGATACTAGTCTATAAGATTGGCAGATTTGTCAAAAGGACTTTGGATGACTTTATTATAAAATGACTTACCTTGAAGCTCTATAGAGGTCGTGTGCTGTTGTTGTGTAGTTTTCAAACTTGTGATGTGATCTGCCTTGATCTCTCTCGCGCACCAGTAATATAACGACGTCCTAGTTACAAGCCTAGCGATACAAAACACGAGAAATGATCGCGTGACAAAGTTGTTAGCTTTCTGCGAAATGCTATTTATCGATGTTCAACGCACATTACAGTTTGCATGCACTGTCATGATTGTGTGTCTGCGTCCTATATATAGAATTAAAACTTTGGACAAATGATCGACTCGCTGTATGTATTGTAACGTTTAAACTCGCATTATGTGTATAGTCGTAGTGTCTGCCCTATTATGTAGAGGCGCATCTTAACTTAGACAAGGTCTTTGATGAGCTGATCAACGTGACGTCACATAGACAATGTCTTTGATGAGCTGATCATCATGACGTCACATAGACAATGTCGTTGGTGAGCTGATCATCGTGACGTCACATAGACAATGTATTTTATGAGGCAATCATTGTGACGTCACATAGCAAATGTCTGCTGAGCTGATCATCGTGCCTTCACATAGGCAATATCTTTGGTGAGCTGATCATTGTGACGTCACATATGCACTGTTTTGATGAGGCAATTATCGTGACGTCACATAGGCAATGTCTTTGGTGAGCTGCTCATTGTGACGTCACATATGCACTGTCTTTGGTGAGGCAATTATCGTGACGTCACATATGCAATGTCTTTGCCGAGCTGATCATTGTGATGTCACATAGACAATGTCTTTGGTGAGCTGATCATGGTGACGTCACATAGGCAATGTCTTTTCTGAGGCGATCATCATGATAATATCTTTGGCGAGCTTATCGTCATGACATCACATAGATAATGTCGTTGGGACGTAACATATGCAATGTGTTTTGTGAGGCGATCATCGTGACGTCAGATAGGCAATGTCTTTTCTGAGACGATCATCGTGACGTCACATATACAATATCTTTAGTGAGCTGATCATCGTGACGTCGCACAGACAATGCCTTTGCTGAGACAACCATCATGACGTCACATAGGCAATGGGAAATGTCTTGTGAGGCAATCATCATGAAGTCACATCGGAAATGTCTTTGAGGGGGAAATGGAGCAATGTTCTACTTTTCCAGCACAACAAAGGTTTTTGTTGGTACTAACATGGTTGTACTACATTCAACCTTCATCCTTTCCCTACCCTTATCTACCTATCACTATCATAGATGAGCTTAAGTTTCAGTTTATGTATTTACACCCAGGTCGCCATATTGCGACATATGTTTTTGGGTTTTTTTTTACAATTTATATATATTGGTAACATAGCTGTACCAGGCAAAACATCGACCATAGCTGTACCGAAACTATATCTCAGGATAAGCGTCAATAATGAAAACTAGTTTGTTATACTTATTTCAAACAGTCATCTTATAAACAATGGGGTACGTAAATGTCAATAACTATGATGACCTGGTACACCTAAGGCCCACAGGGTAAAACAACGACCATAGGTGTACCGCCAAAAATATGGTAAATTATCGACCATAGCTGTACCAGGCAAAACATCGGCCATAGGTAGACCGCAAAAAATAGAGCATATGCACACGCTTAAGATTAACTAAATTGCGGTGCAAATATAAATCTATTGATAAATTGAATCTATTCATTTATAGTCTACGTAAATATTATCGAGTTTGGCTTTCACTGCCGTCCGCGTGGCGTAAGATGAAGTGTCACGTACAAATGTTCGTTAGACTACGTAAAGACGATAGGCTCGCGATCTCTGAACCTGGTGTCAGGTCACCTACCTCTTTATGAATTAGTTCATCTGCTATAATCAATTACGTCACGTTTATGCAGACGTCATAATCATGATTGAGAGAGAATACTTCGTCCTGATGAGGGAATTCCGTGCTGCTGGAAATTTCGGTGTCAATTGACACCCCCCCCCCACACAGCCCACCCCGCGCCAACCAAAAGCAATCTACGCCACTGAGCAGCAGGCAAGGCACACGCCCCAAGGAACACATTCTATTATGAGTATTTCAGTTTCAATTTTATTTCACTGTCTGTGTCTATGATCTTCTACTCCTCCCCGAAATAAACACAAAACAAACAAACAACAATCCATCCCAGATATTTATCATTCCGAATCTTTTAAAGAATGGCATTATTGGATCCGCAATTACTAGGCTAGGGTTCGTTCCTAACACAGGGACTCCTGTAGAGTCCAAAAATAGACATCGCATATATTACCATCCGCTACACTATATATCATTATATATATATAGTGTAGCGGATAGTAATATATACGACGCCAATTTTGGGACTTGATATGATTCCATGTGGTTCCTAAAGATTATTTCTCCCATACACTGAAATATTGCCGATTCTCTTCATTATTGGCATAGTTGTAGGCCTATTATGCGAATATAGCTATCCATAAAACCATTTAAAATCCGATAGATTTGCAAAAATCAACCTGAGATCAATTATGTTATCGTATGTGAAGTTCATCCCAGTAAATGCACGTTTAAAAATATGTTACCTTTGTACAAAAGACCAAGACATATTGACAGCTCACGGCGCCGTTCCCGATGTGACGTCATATCGAGATGTGACGTGTTTTAGATTGAGGCATCAGTTAATCTCGTTATTGGGATGTCTAACATATTTTGTTTCACTCCAAAGTGACGTTACATTGTATTTAAATAGTGCAATAGGCGATAAAATTACTTTAAATTCGTTATCGACCTCAATTCCACACAAGTCCAATAAGACGTTTTTCAATAATTCTGATTGCATGGGAGTGATCTTCTACAAACTTGGGTGAAAGCCTATCTGTGGTGTCACTAACGTATAAGTGTTCCCAAAAGAGGAATCCATTTCTAAGTAGGTCACGTCCATTTCTAGCTAAGCTCCGCCATCATTTTGCGCGGTTTTTTGGGAGCGATTTATATACTTTAAACACTGAATTCATAGAATTTCAATTTAACGGTAACTATTCTGGGAGGCTGTTGCACAATTTGAAACAAATTTGACCGTGTGCTGTTACTGTCTATGGCTGAAACAGAACCCAGTAAAATTAGTTTCAAAATATTCAACAGAAAGTTGATTAAATAGTAAATCCATCAAAGACATACAATTGCGGGATACATTTCTAGCTATGCTCCGCCCACCTATAGCTAAGCTCCTCCCATACTTATGGACGTGTTGTGATCTATTTATGCTGGTCTACTTTGAACCCGGACTTCCCAGAATAAATTTTCTAGGTAATTTTACAAGTAAGCGAATATTTTGCAATACTTTTACTGTGGGATGTTTGATCCCTATGGCAGCAGCGGCGTCCAGTCAAATTAGTCTAAAGATATTCAAAAGAATGTTTATTAAATAGAAAATCCATGAAAAATCCATCAAAGACATACAGCTCGAATACTCGAAGTACTTCTCCAGATTTCTCCAGAGTATTCTCTGTTAATTCTGATTGGGACGTGATTCATTATGACGTCAGATACGTGAGTGACATCCATTATGGGGTCAAACGCCAAAACGCAACAACAACTTTCAGCAAATCTTTTTTAAAATGGACACTTTTCAATACTACTAGAGCGATCATTTCCAAACTTGTGCGGATGTTTGTCTGTTGCGTCCCATAGACATGTACCAATTTTGGATTCAAAAGCTAAAGCTCAACAGCTTTCCACAACGTTGTTTCCAAAATAGGCCTTTTACCTCATGGCCTCCACATCGAAAAATATATCAACGACGCTGGTATTGGTAAAATGTTCATTGTTTCGTCATAATGTATTTGTTTCCTTGTTCGCCTGTTTGTTTCTCCGCCTCTTTACTTAGCATGAATATTTGCTGAAACACTGAGAAAATATTTAATACGAGGAAATTAATAATTAATAAAATTTAGATTTTAATCGGCACCAGATGCCAGAGTAATATTATGCGAAATATGCACACCTGTTTAAAGCTGCATACTGAGTTAGTAATAGCAGATGGTGGCTCTTTAAGGCAGAAAGAACACACATTTTAAAAGAACTGCAATCTAAGAAGTATGTCGTCGTCGACATTCATACTCTACTAGGTAGGGGACTAGTAGTTATTAGTTTGGTTGGTGTATATCGAGTTACTCATTCGAGGTCCGATTCATGACATATCTATGCTGGTTTTGGTTATTTCGGTGTATTACTCGTCACTGCCCCTGTTTTAACACTGATACCATTTTCTCCTGGGTGGAGAGTGAAGAAGATTGCCCCTGTTTCCAACGATTTGCGAAATCTGTAATTCGCGGAAATTTGAACCGGACAGCTGATTCGAAGCCAAGCGCGTTACCGGTACGTCAATCGTCTCGCCATAACTCGTTGATTGAATGGTTAAAATTTATATATATATGGTTTTGAAAAAGGTAAAATATCCTTTTTCAAACCATGCCCGTCACGCTATCTCCCCACAAATTATTTTGTGGAAAGGAATTCAACCAAATTTGTAAAGCGAGGTGACATTTGTACTTGGATCACACCACCACCACCACCCCCACCCCCACCACCCCCACCACCACCCACCCCCCGCATTGACAGGGGGTGGTGGCAAAGTATCAAATGTCATAAAGACTTTGTCTGTCATGCTATTTTATCGGAAACCGTTTGGTGGAGTTAAACACAATTTTATGTGATTTACCCATATGATTGCGCATTGCGACATGAGAGTTATATTTGTATTTGATGATTATAGTAATAATGATAATGATGATAACGATAATGATGATATAAGAGTGGGAAGGAAATGGGCCTTGGGAACATTGATTTATGATAGAACACCATAATTCCATCAAACTTAGATAGGTTATGGAAATATTACCACGTTTATGTGCATTTAATTGTGGGAAGCGAAAACCATCCGCCATTTTGGATTTTACGGCAATCTTATACTAGCCATTTGAAACCCATCGTACTAACATACGCCCACTCACATAGCTACGCTGTAGCAGAGCGGAGGACGGGACCCGTGCAATAGGACGATGTTTGGAATCGAGCTCGGGTACTCGGTCGACTATAGTTGACTAGCTAATTAACTATTTCAAGTTTAACTATGGTTAGCCAGTCGAACTTGACCATGGGTGAAATAAAGCTTAACTGCCCTGTTTTCCGAACCAGTATCAGACCACGGTCAAACCATGGTTTGACCAAGGTTTGGACATGAATTGACCATGTCAAATCATCATTGGCCGTGCAGATTAGATCGCAGCACAGTCAGACCATAGCCGACCATGATCAACAAATTTCTCATGACCATGATAAAACTATGTTTGACAGTCGGCGACATACCATGTCCAAACCATGGTCAAACCATGGTCAAACAGGGCATGGTCAGACCATGATTTGACCATGATTTGAATTGTGACATTTGACCATGTTTAACCATGGTCTGACTATGGTGCTATTTAGCCTGCATGTCAGACCATGGGCAAAGGAACCATGGCCTGGAGGTTGGTGCTCCACCATGGTGGATCATGGTGCTATTTAGCCTGCATAGTTGACCATTGGTCGGCAATCCAGCTCCACCTCTGTAACAAAGTGTACATGTGCCAGACTGTTCAGCCTACAACAGTAAACTACTTTCGTATTAGTCCAAAGGCTGAGAAGCAATTGCAACATTGTGAGCATTGTCATTAGCTACGGTAATAGTCATGAAGACATAAAATAGTGATCAAACTTTGTAGATCTATAAGACAATGAAGATTTTGGCATGCTTAACCTACATTGGCATTGTTTGAAATAAAGTGTATACAAGAATTTAGTGTGCATTATTACAGGTGTCTTTCTATGTAATGACATTTACTATTCAAATGTCATAATTAATGATGATTATATAATGTATGTGCAATAGAATAATTAAGATTTTAAATGCGAAAAGACACTGTTTTGAGTGAAAGAGTTGTCTCCCTTAGTAAATTACACCGACCATGGTCAAAACATGGTCGACCATCGTCAAATAATTGTTTCTGAATACGTTCATAAACTGTTTCAGAAAGGGTTTTTTTAAAGAAGTTTAAAGTATAAGAACTAGTGTTTAGTTGTTCCAGAAAATATTCAAGAGCAGCTTAAGTTCAAGAATTGCTTTTTAGTAATATTCTTTTAGATATTGAGTGACATCACTGACCATGATATCACTGTCAATAGGAATGACATTGAGATTCTCCGGTAACCACGGTCGACAATGACGTGAGAGAATCGTAATATACATTGTGGGGACAAAGAAGTGAACGAAGGTGATGTACATTATGGGGACAACATAGTGAGAGACTAATGATGCACATTTTAGGGACAAGGAACGCATATCATGTACATCGTCAATCTCTCACTTGTCTGTCCCAGAATGCACACCATCACTCTGTCACTCCTTTCTCTTCAAATGTACATCAGCATTCGTTCACTTCATTGTCCCCACAATGTACACTATCATTCCCTCACTCTTTTCCGCCAATAATGTGCATCATCATTCTCTCACTTTATTGTCCTCACAATGTACACCATCATTCTCTCACTCCTTTGTCACCACAATGCACACCATGAGTCTCTCACTTCAATGTCCCCACAATGTACATCATCATTCTGGCGCGTCATTGCCACCACAATGTACACCATCATTCTCTCACTCCTTTCCGCCATAATGTGCATCATCGTTCTCACTTCTTTGTCCCACAATGTACATCATCATTCTTCCACTTCATTGTCCCCACAATGTACACTATCATTCCCTCACTCTTTTCCGTCAATAATGTGCATCATCATTCTCTCACTTTAATGTCCCCACAATGTACACCATCATTCTCTCACTCCTTTGTCACCACAATGTGCATCATCATTCTCTCACTTTATGGTCTCCACAATGTACACGATCATTCTCCCACTTCATTGTCCCCACAATGTACATCATCATTCCCTCACTCTTTTCCGCCAATAATGTGCATCATCATTCTCTCACTTTATTGTCCCCACAATGTACACCATCATTCTCTCACTCCTTTGTCACCACAATGTGCATCATCATTCTCTCACTCTATTGTCCCCACAATGTACACGATCATTCTCCCACTTCATTGTCACCACAATGTACATCATCATTCCTTCACTCTTTTCCACCAATAATGTGCATCATCATTCTCTCACTTTATTGTCCCCACAATGTACACCAACATTCTCTCACTCCTTTGTCGCTACAATGTGCATCATCATTCTCTCACTTTATTGTCCCCACAATGTACACAATCATTCTGTCACTTCATTGTCTCCACAATGCACACCATGAGTCTCTCACTTCAATGTCCCCCACAATGTACATCATCATTCTGGCACGTCATTGCCCCCCACAATGTACACCATCATTCTCTCACTCTTTTCCGCCATAATGTGCATCATCGTTCTCACTTCTTTGTCCCACAATGTACATCATCATTCTCTCACTTCAATGTCACCGCATTGTATATCATCATTCTCTCACTTCAATGTCACCACAATGTACATCTTCATTTTCTCACTTCTTTGTCCCCACAATGTACACCGTCATTCTCTCACTTCTTTGTCACCACAATGTAAGTAGTTAGAGGGCTTTGCCAGACCTAGATTCTGATACCAAAATAATTTAGTTTTTTCCTGTGGAAATCCGTTTCCTTAACAACTTCCTTGAGTGATCACACCCATGACCTGAAACAGGACATCCGGACCGCTAACAGGATATCCGAACCGGAAACGAGATTTCCTATAGTCGTAACATGTCTCCTGAATTCCCGTGACTACTTCCTGAGTGATAAGATTACATCCTGAGCGAAAACAGGACACCAGTCCAACTTTCGGTACTTCAGGATCATGAACAATACGTCCAGACCAGAAACAGGACATCTGGACCGGAAACGTGATTTCCTGTAGTAGTAACATGTACCCTGAATTCCCTTGACTACTTGCTGTGTGATAAGATCACATCCTGAGTGGAAACAGGACACCAGTTCAAGTTCCGGTACTACCTAATCGAGAACAATACTTTCGGACCAAAAACAGGACATCCGGATCAGAAACGTGATTTCCTGTAGTAGTAACATATCCACTGAATTCTCTTGACTACTTCTTGAGTGATAAGATCATATCCGAAGTGGAAACAGGACAC
Source organism: Chaetoderma sp. LZ-2023a (assembly GCA_034401795.1). Lineage (NCBI taxonomy): Eukaryota > Metazoa > Mollusca > Caudofoveata > Chaetodermatida > Chaetodermatidae > Chaetoderma > Chaetoderma sp. LZ-2023a. The sequence continues at coordinate 18,108,986 of CM067368.1, read as the reverse complement.
CGGTTCCACTTCTGGTACTTCTGAATTGGAAACAATACTTTCGGACTGGAAACAGGACATCCGAACCGGAAACAGAACTTACATATTGGAATTGAAAATAGGTTATAAAAAGGTGTGGCTGATTTTGGTGACATCACACCATAATTTAGTGTTTGTGACATCATATCTTAATTTTCCATTTAAAAAAGCGGTTATCCTGACAGGAAACATGATATCCTGACAGGAAACATGATTATCTGTTATATCAGGGATCCACACATCCTTCCTGTGGAAGGAAATTCACATCATGTAATGAGTCACATCATGGCAAGAACTGATTGGTCTGGATCAGGATCACTACCCCCTGACAGGATATCCTGATAGGAAACAGGATATCCTGACAGGAAACATGATTACCTGTTATATCAAGGATTTACACATCCTTCCTGTGGAAGGAACTCCACATCATGTAATGAGTCACATTCTGACAGGAAATGGCTGATCCGGATCAGAATCACTACTTCCTGACAGGATATCCTGACAGGAAACAGGATATCTTGACAGGAAACATGATTATCTGTTATATCAAGGATCCACACATCCGGGATCACTACTTCCTGACAGGAAACATGATATCCTGGCCGGAAACATGAGTATCTGTTATATCAAGGATCCAGACATCCTTCCTGTGGAAGGAAATCCACATCATGTAATGAGTCACATTCTGACAGGAAATGGTTGATCCGGATTGGAATCACTACTTACCTACAGGAAACAGGATATCCTGACAGTAAAAACATGATTTTCTGTTATTTCAAGGAACCGACACATCCTTTCCTGTGGAAGGAAATCAACATTAGGAATGAGTCACATACTGACCAGAAATAGTAGATCCAGATCCCACTTCCTTTCGGAAACTATACTTCCGGAGCGGAAGTGTTGTAATGTATAAAAGGATAGGATACATTTTGGATTTCTACATCTAATTTTGTCTAGAAAAGCTGCATCAGGATTTTTTTCTGAAATATGTAAATGCTGTCACATCATGGGTGGAAAAGTTGACAAAGTTGATAGATACCTGAAGAATTCTTCATTCAATTTGGCACTATCTAATAGTCGTTACCTTAGAGTTGATAAATGGTGATAAATATGTTGACTTTAGAGAATTTCATCCTGAAGGTTATCCTATGAAACATGGTGTTTATATTACTGGAAGTGCCTTTTACGACTTTAGCTGTCTTATAGGTGATTTTGAGGAATGCTGTGGTGGTTTATTTGGAGACTACAATTGTATATTGGTTGATGTAACTCGTATATGTCTAAATGACAAGTTTCCAGTGTAGACATTCGTAGATATTGGTGCAACGAATTGGACTCTGTTTTCTATCCTACCCGAAACGGAATTCATCTGTCTATTTTTTATCTGAGCATAAAGAGCAACGTGACTGATATTTTGATTGCGTTGGGTCTTGGTGGAACATCATCATCTGCTACACCATTAGATTCTACAGTATCTGAATTGTCAACTTTGTCAGATAAGGATTTGTTGACTGGAGTTGATAGCATTGAGGTTAGCTGCCCTCCTAAGAAGAAAAAGAAGGGCAAGCATGGTTCAAGCAGAACTGGACAGGTTTGACGATCTATTAAGTATAAGGAATGTTTAAAAGACCCTTGATATTGATGAAACTGCAATAGGGCTAAAAGGTGATAAAGCACGGGAAGAACTATTTGGATTACTTGGAACCTCTCCAGGATCGGGTCGCCGTATGTATGTACGCTGTTTATTTAAACCTGAGCGATGGTATGCTATTGTAGAGATAATACGCTTATGATCATGTCGATAGTCACATACATGACTGGCGGTATGATCAGCGAACGAAAAGAAGAAGAAAAAAAAGAATATGTGACAGATATCAGCAGAATAGATCATATTTTAGAACGATTGATGAATTTCTGAGTATTAGCATTGAAAATGATGACTGTAGCTGCTGGTTAGGATCCGGTCTCGGGGTGACGGACCTTGTACGAGACTGCCGTGCGGGAAACAAAAACTGGCTCCTAAGGCCGGTGGAACTCAATCGTTTCGGTGGGGCTGTGCGACCATTGTCGCGAACAGTAAACACAACTGTCTCATCCTACGAGTTTGTGTCACCAGTATGCCTGTCCATAGCAATTTCGTGATCTATGGACCTACACGATTTGATTTGGTGACCTAAAAATATAAGTCTATACAATGAGTTTGCCTAAACAATTATGAATATGCTAGATAAATCTACAGCAAGAGCATACAAAAATACGAGACATAGAGACAGGTAGATGAACTTTTAAACATGGGGCCCCCGGAGGTACCACACAGACTCGTAGGTCCGCAGAGGTATCCCCACAAGGGAGGCTCCCATATACGAGACTTAACTATTTAACTTAATATAAGTTATTATACTTCTAAGCTGAAAGGAAGAAGGTTATCTCAGACGAAAAAGTGATGTGCCACACGCGGGCACTACTCCTCGTGCAAGTTTTGGGTGAGGAGTATTATCCTGGCATGGACCGTCGTCGCTGAATCCTTGCGAGAGGCAAGTGCCTCATGCGGGCCTGTGTCTCGGGAAGGTGTTGCCACTGCTTACAGCGGGTGTTGAATGGTAGGCAAAAATGGGCCTACTCTAGAATTTCAATCAAAAATGCTTTAGAAAGACAAGACCATACCTAGTGAAATTATGACTATTGGGGTGCGTACTGTTTTACGTGAAGATGGGACGAGGGATTCCCGCTGGATTCCCTCATCACCATCTTATGTGATTCTTAATATGCTGAATTAGTAGTTGCCGCTTTATTTCTGCAGGCCTTCTGCTTTGCTTAAGTCCGTATAGTTGTTTCCAGAACAAGAATTATTTTAGGCTGCAACTGGCTGATATCTACCTAGCTATTAGACACGGCTGTCATGGAGAACAGATGCCCTAAGACATCAATTACTAGAGACAGCGCTCATACATGTTACGTAGCAGGATCTCCGAACTGGATAAGAATCCGGACATCCCACCCCGTAACCACATAGAACATTACAAGACATGGGGTACATTTCACAAAAGCATTATTAGACCATTTCTCTTATCGTTATGGTGGGGGTAAGAGAGACGAATACCCACCATAAATGTCCTTCCCGCAAGGGTGTGGCAGATCTAAAATATCATGCCCAGACATTTTAGCGGAATTCGGTGGGAATACGCATCTCGTCCATCACCAGGTCCTATGGAACTAACCGTTTTACCTGCCATTAGGTTTATATACAAGTTGCCAGTTTTGCACTGCAGTGCGAGAGGATTGTCAGTAAATAAAATAATAATTAATACATGTGTTTTCACAGTGCTTGCCTACATTGGCTTAAAGTGCTATCTACTAAGTATCCGGAGATACACAGGAATGTGTGTGATACCACACCCTGGCCAACACCGCTCAGAAACCCCAATAGTTTCCCAGAGTCGGATCAGCCCATGGTGTGGAGAGGGACATCCAAACAATTAAGAAGCCACAAGGCTGAGCGGAGACAAAATCTTACTTATGAGTCTTACCGGAGTGGGGGGCTAGATTATCGCACTACCGGAAGAGAAGAAGAATATATTACACAGTATGTAATGAAGACAGTGTTTCTAATCGTTTTGAACCTATCCTATGGAGCTAAATAGAAAAGCTTAGTTGGTAGCATGCCGGGCTAAACAGAGTTATAGCATGGACAACGACCTCAGTGAAAAATTCTTGGTGGCGGGAGAAAGTGCAGCATGTATAAGTGTTGCTGTATAGTGTTTCTTATGTGCACTGCAGTCCTATATTTTCTATGACTAAGCAAAACATATGAACGGATGGCCACTGGCCATATATACACCTGTGCAAAAGTTAAGCACCAGCAAAAACAATAGAACGTAGAAACATGATGGTACAACTAGGCTGCCATACTTTTTGTCCCCGCGTTAGCTGACATAATTCCAAGTACGAAATGCACATGCATGCATGACTTCACGCCGCTTGATGTCCGTGCGTGGCGGGAAACAGCACACGTGTTCAGTTATGTAAAAGTCCAGTTTGAGGTGTAGAACATTACATACAGATTTAGGCGACAAGATTAGGAATTTTGTGTTCATGACCGTGGTTTATTTGTACAGAGAGAATTAGCTCTTGATTGTGAACCGCTATGGCAAGACGAAGGTTAAGTGATCGTGTGAAATGGCAAATCATAGGCATGCATACCACTGGTATGTCATGCAGAGAGATTGGCAGACAGCTGAACATTAACCATACTGTAATCAGTCGTTTGATTGCAAAACATGGGCAAACTAACGAGGTGAAGGACAGGCCTAGATCTGGAAGAATGAAGAAGACTACTGCCCATGATGATCGAGCCCTAGTACGCCTTGTTAGGAGATCTCCATTCACTAACAGCAGAGTGCTCAGCCAGCAATGGGAAACGCGCAATAGAGTGTCAATGTCTACCGTCAAAAGGAGACTGTATGCTGCTGGCATGAAAGCTAGGAGACCTGTCAGACGTCCTCTCCTCACTGCACACCACAAAGAGGAGCGTCTGAGGTGGTGCAACGAAAGAAGACACTGGAACATGAGATCCTGGAGACGGGTACACTGGTCCGATGAAAGTCGGTTCCTGCTTCATGCCACAGATGGTCGAAATCGTGTATGGAGGTCCAGACGCACGGCGTACGACCAACGTAACATCATGGAAGAAGTTCCATTTGGTGGAGGTTCCGTTATGATATGGGGGTGCATCTCATTTGATTGTAAGCTGGATCTGTTGACTGTACCTGGAACACTAAATGGACAAAGATATCAAGATTCCATACTGGATAGAGTTGTGGTCCCTCATTTTGTAAATCATGCACCTGGAACCCACCCTATATTCATGGATGACAACGCCCGACCACATCGTGCTAGAGCTGTGCATGAATACCTCCGCCAGAATGCCATCGAAACCCTACCATGGCCAGCAAGGAGCCCTGACATGAACCCTATTGAGCATATTAACAGACGCACTCCATCTTGAATGGCAACGAATACCACAATGGCGTATCAGTCGGTTGGTGACCAGCATGAGACGTCGTGTCCAGGCCGTCATCCAGGCACAAGGTGGATATACCCGGTATTAATAATGACAGTCTCAAACTCGTGCACAGATGTTAAACTTCGTTTTCAGACACCATTAATGACAATCTAGCCACGTGTGTCAACTGTAGGGCAATAGTTGTCAGTTGTGTCAACGTAACCATATTCAGGCCTCGTTTTCAAGTTCAAACAAATACATACAGTGTTTCCCCACCATCATAATCAGCATTCCTCTAGTTGCTTTATTACCTCTTGCACTAAGATGGATGGGTACATAAATGTTTATGCTATTGCTTTCTTCATAGCACATGAATATACCCTCGCATGTGCGTAAAAATAGGGTGGTGCTTAACTCACCTCGTTAGTTTGCCCATGTTTTGCAATCAAACGACTGATTACAGTATGGTTAATGTTCAGCTGTCTGCCAATCTCTCTGCATGACATACCAGTGGTATGCATGCCTATGATTTGCCATTTCACACGATCACTTAACCTTCGTCTTGTCATAGCGGTTCACAATCAAGAGCTAATTCTCTCTGTACAAATAAACCACGGTCATGAACACAAAATTCCTAATCTTGTCGCCTAAATCTGTATGTAATATTCTACACCTCAAACTGGACTTTTACATAACTGAACACGTGTGCTGTTTCCCGCCATGCACGGACATCAAGCGGCGTGAAGTCATGCATGCATGTGCATTTCGTACTTGGAATTATGTCAGCTAACGCGGGGACAAAAAGTATGGCAGCCTAGTTGTACCATCATGTTTCTACGTTCTATTGTTTTTGCTGGTGCTTAACTTTTGCACGGGTGTATATATATATATATATATATATATATATATATATATATATATATATATATATATATATATATAGACCATGTAACATACCCTTATGGGGTATTTATCTATTAATCACACCGAATTACTTGCGCACCCTGGGTAAATAAAGGGGTATGCAACACGTATCACTTAGTATTATCATTATATATAAAATATCTATTTTGCGGGCCGTTATTGCGGGTCCGCAACGGGCAGCTCTCGCTGGCCCCATATCCGTCCTGACGTCTGAGACAGGAAGAAAAATAATAAGAAAAATAGGATATATAATAATAACTTTAAAACTGGTTTATCAGGCAGCCTCAGCGTACGGGATTGTAACGTTATTGCACTGCGGGATGTTGTATTCTTTATGTCGCAGACGACGTTCTTACAGCATCAGAGTCCGTAGTGCTCATTTCGTGTGAGACACAACCGGGCACTTAAAGTGTGCGGCTGTGTCGGATCAGCATTTGATATGCCGGACATTTTGACATCTGCAACAGCCGCTCTTGCAGCAGACCTCTTGAAACGTCGGAAATCAGTATAAGAACATGTAACGCCATATGTATACATGTCATTTATGAGTAGGGTGGGTGGGTTGGTGGGTGGATGTGTGTGTGTGCGTGCGTGCGTGCGTGCGTGCGTGCGTGCGTGCGTGCGTGCGTGCGTGCGTGCGTGCGTGCGTGCGTGCGTGCGTGCGTGCGTGCGTGCGTGCGTGCGTGTGTGTGTGTGTGGATAAATGGATGGACGGACGCACGATTGAGCAGCGTAGGAGGGTCGGTGGATAGATGGATGGATGGGTGAGTGGTTGAATGATTAGGTGTGTGGTGTGTGTGTGCGTGCGTGCGTGCTTGCGTGCGTGCGTGCGAGGGGGCGTGCGTGCGTACGTGCGTGCGTGCGTGCGTGGGTGGGTGGGTGTGTGTGTGTGTGTGTGTGTGTGTGTGTGTGGATGGATGGATGGATGGATTGATGGATGGATGAAATTGTAGCGCATGTATGGATATTTGGCGGATTGCCTATTGAATGGATCACAACCAGTTTGACATCATATTAACCCTCGTATCTTCAGGTTGATTGAGGTCTAAAATCCACAGATATCGCCATTTACAATTATCGTCAGCATATTAAACCTGGTTCTACTCAGCACAAGTTTGTCTGAGCACGGAAATAGATTACCGCGCACTCACATTAATGAGTATCTCTTCATAACGCTATTAGTGTTATGCACATAATAAACAACTTATTGCTCGCTGTTGCTGATGTTACGTGGCTGCTGATGTTCCGCTGCTATATTGCTGCTGCTCTGTTGCTGTCGTTGACCAGCAGCATATCCGGCTACAAATAAGTACACCTCCATCTGCAAGTCTTAATTTAGAGAGTTGTGGCTCCCACCAGCTTCGCTGTCTGGGGGTCAGAGGGAGATAAGACCTGGGGTTCACAACTGAATGCAATCAGTCTGACAAGGTCTTTCCCAAATCAGACAAACACGTAATCACTGCCAGTTTATCTCGACATGATGGGACCAACCTTGGTTCTTCCTGGCACCTCGGCTATGAGCACCAGGTAGAATGTTAAAGTTGGTACCCTCTGCTCCATGGCAGACTTTAGCGTGTTTACATGTTACATGAACTAATTTCGAGCGTATGCCTTCAGCAGAAATCCCCTACCCTCTACATATTGTAGAAGTGGCAGACAGACTCAATATATTCACGGGTTGAGAGCAGTCATAGATGCTTTGTTGCAGATTGATCACGGTCGGGATTGTACTGTGATGTATCTCGGAAGTGTGCCTACGTTGCATCTAATATCATAGCAGTCTCGGACTCTCGGTCCTGGAGGACACGCATGAAAGCACCACCATATGAGCAATGTCATAAGTAGAATCAACATCGTAAACATCCTGGGTATCAACAGTACATCAGTGTGGTATGCATCACAGCTGGTTCTATGACATGAAAGCCGAGGTAAGCATCCAAGATGTTAGCATCCTCCACCTTGCCCTCAGTTACTTCAATCAGTGGCTAGAGGATATACTTCTTCATCATGAAGTCACCGCAGAACGCAATCTAGTTACTATCTCTGTCTCGACCCAGACATTCTTTCCTAACATCCTTCAGCTCCGTTAGCATGCCATCACGATCGATGGGATGGAAGGAGTATGTCTTCGAATACACTCCATAGAGCTATGCGAATGACTTACAATTGTTTTGCTGTTCGGCGCCACCAATCAAGTATACATCTACTGACGATACCCATTGGGTTAGAAAATATCAGCTCCATTGTATACAGAGGGTTTATACGAGAGGATATACTCTCGACAAGTCATGATCGTGCGACCATTACTGCAAGCTGGTAACAATGTGATCACGCCCTAGCAGACACTATCTGGTGGGTAGACGTGTGGTACACTATCAAGTAGAATGGGTCCTCATCAAGGTGGCTCAACATTCCACCAGAGTCTACATGCATGTTGATACTATATACTTCTCCAGGCCATGTGGATCACAGCTCAATGGCTGAAGTGGACTTGAAGAGCCAATCGCATGTGGCAGGTGATCAGCCCCAATCTGTTCAGCCTCATGGATCACCTGTTTGCCAACATTAACCTTTATGACAGCACAGATTGTCTACCTAACACTCATGCAGAGTGTATGATGCTGCTACTCATAGACATATAGACAGGATTTCATATTAGACAGCCTGTTGACGCCTATTTGGAGTTTGCGCCGCCATTGCCGAAAGCCCTATCAACATGATATCATACCAGACATTCCTAAGCTTTGGCGAGATGGAGCACGTGATAGAGATAAAGGTACTAAATGAGCAAAGAATCATACACAAACAGATTTGTCAACACGAATTTGAGCAACTTCAATAGGAGACCTGGTATCAACATACCACCATCATGACCAGGAGACGACTAGAATATAAAAGAATGGCAGAGACTCCTGCAGGAGTGCATGGGATGGAGCCTGGCCTAAACGATTTTGCCTCAGAGGATGAACTCTCAAATCATGAGATAGAGCGCTTACGGTCGGAAGAGGAGCATTAATGAAAAGAAGCCAAGTCACACCCAGAGTACTACCACGGTTCGCAACGTGAGGTTCTAGATGTCAGAGCGTTTTCAGCTACTGACACCAGAGAAAGTGCTGAACTATGAGTGTCTAAGAGAGGGATGTTTCGACACCACGATTTGCAAGGGTCTTTAGGACGATTCCTACATTGACACATTGGCAGATCATACAGGTGATGAGACTAGTTTAAGCCACATGTATACCATGGCTACTTGAGATTGGCGAAAGCAATCTGAAATATATTCCGACCTTGCTGCCCATGAGGGGCAGAAGGGTGGCAATGGTTGGCGACTCAAACGGATCGATACTATGATGGTGAGTCTCATCCACAAGGCCGAAATGCAGAGCAGAATGCGCAGGCAGTATTAAACAGCCTACAGCAGTCTTGTACGCACAGCCACAGCTGCTAGTATGGTTGGAGCCATTGCCGGTGCATCTGGTGTCCCTACCCTTGCTACGGAAGTAGGTCCGATAATCACTATTCCGCTGAGCACAGTGACACTCGTCACAGTATACTGGCCACCTGCCTGGGAGTCAGTCAATACCATGTACTGAGGAAGCTCAAAAAGCATGCTCAATATGTGACACAAGCCCAGACCACGTGCATGATATCGACGAGTCAGTCAGTAAAGCTCTCAGATGATGGGCGAGTCAGTCATGAAGAGTACCATCATGTCCAGAAGACCCAAATTCTGTACTACACCGAGAAGGCCAAGGTGAGCCAGCAATTCAATAAATGCTCAAGTGGGGGCTCTGGACATGGACACATAAAAATGTGTTCCAAATCGCTTGTTGACATGTTGTCATGTAGTCTTCTGTTTAAGCTTTAAGACAGCTGGTATGAACGTCATTCTAAGTAAGCCTCATGGCAGTTGTCCAGAGCCAATCTCCTCCTGGGTACACCCTTGAATGACCAGCCGCAACGAGATGCTTGATGATATACCAGGCCTAACACTGATCTCCATTACAGTCAATGGATGATCCAGCGTCAGTTTCTTCATCAGTCCACGACATCTGACCAAACTCACGATCACCATCAAGGATGCAAAGAAAGCTCACCCAGAGCTTCCCATTACAAACCTCTCGGTCTGGAACCAACAACTGAACTTTGCTGTATGGTATGCAACGGCAGGATGCAGGGTATTGCTGGCATCCTCCATTCTTTTTCTGACGCCAACGAAGCTGTCCTTCGCCACCTATTTCAGATGTCACATGTACTAAACCGTCAGACAAATTCCCCATAAGCTGGGTGCAACCTTGCCGACTACGAATGACTTCGACCCACAGTCCAACAGTTGCAGCCTCTCAGCGGTCAGTAGTCCCCAGCAAGAATTCTGTGTGCACACAGACTACCGTTTCCATGGAGAAAACAGCAGCAGCACATACTGTGAACAGAGGAGGGGCTACTCAAGATTTCCCTATCAAATACCCAAAAGTGGCTGGTGAAAGACTGTGATGTTCTCATTCGACTCAGATTCAGGGCCTGGGTCCCTGGTACAGAATATGGGCATTACCCTCATCAAGCATGACACCCAAATGCATAGAAGCACTTCGTTCCGCACATATCATCAGGGCCCACTTCAGCAGGGATCCATCAAATAAACCAGCCATTGGAGCTATTGTGTTACTGTATCCTTACCGCCCAGACATAGCTGCACCATGGGTTGGCAGAGAAGAGGCGTAGGCCATGTTCGAGGATATGATCATCGTCACAGGCCCCAGCAGTCTGATTGTCAAGTTTCAACATGCCTTTCAGTAGGCCAGAACTAGCGGCCTAAACTGATCCTGAGCAATATGTTAATGAATGTTGAGGATCAATTTGTCAGGGGCTATGACAACATGATTGTTGAAGGCAGCTCCACCAGCATCCACTTCGGTTTCAACATGGACATCAACTCGCCGGCACATGTCATGACAACAGCCGCTTCCATCACAGCAGTTGAGGTTGAGCCACCCCATAACAAAGCACTGTCGACTCGCCATGTGCAGGAGTTGGAATGAAACAACCATATTAGGCTAATAGACCTACGAGTGGTGCTAGGCTTGGCTATCGCTTTGTCATGAGCCTTTTCCATTCCCACTAGTAGATCTACTAGAAAATCATCCGTACTTTTTCAGCTGGAGTGGGTACTGAGGCTGTCATCGAGATTGCATGAACTAGCTTGTAGCAATACAGAGTCTTGTTCAACTACCGGAGATACCATGGCTGTCTGCAGTAACTGAAAAAAACCCGATAATTGCTCCTGATCCTGGTAGAATCCCGTAGCCCATATCTGTTCAAATACACTGCCACTCATAATGATGTATTCGATTAAATAGATCTGTCAATTACTAAATCCTAGGTAGAGCTTCGGGGCTGTAAGCTCCTCCATCAACTCAGTGGTAGCGAGCTGAGCGAACTCATCCGGTGCCTTTCTCTTATAGTCCTTTAAGTATTGGAGTAAGACATCATAGTACCTCGTGAGCGGGGCCATCTTTAAAGATGCATTACCTCCAAGATATAAATAAATTTGGAAATTTTCAGTATTTTTGCTGTTGCGGTGTATTATTTTGTAAATACTAATTTTTATACATATATTCTGACCCCGTCACACATATCTGTTATTATCTGTTGTTTTTCTGGAAACTTGTGTGCGCATATGCGTTTTCAATTTAGGGAAACATAATAATTGGAAAAACCTCAGAAAATCTTAAATATATCTAGACAATTCACTGGCGACAGACAAAATACTAGTGGCATGACGATCGGCTATCGGGAACATCAACGGGAGGACTGAAACTGCAAAAAATTCTAACGGCACATCAAACAAATAAAATGCATAATAATTTTTTTTTCATACCAAACCAGCGATGAATCACAAGCCACCACTAAGTAACGGAATGCTCTTGTTTCTCTGCGAAATGGCCATGCAGGCGACCATCGGATTTATGTTCACATTTTTTTATATTTGTGAAATTCATGATTTGCATCTTCTTGGATATTGAGTAGTCGTACATATAAGAATTGATGTTAAAGTGTAAGTAAAAAGCTAAGCCAACTTACGGCGTTATTGTATGGAAATAACTCAGTATATGCTAACATAATGAGATGGTTATATAATATTTTATAGACTATTACTATTTATATAAAATTTCATATCAAAAGTGCTAATTTTCGTACCTTCCGAAAACAAAACTGGAACACCCGAAGACAAGGCTTATGACATAATATCAGGGATCCGCGTACGATGGAAAATTGACTCGCTAACATTCTGACAGCTCGCTTGCGTGTTGGTAATCATTTGATGCGCCAGGATTTTTGATATTACGGCTCAAATTGGCGAGAACCCAGGATATACATTATTATATTACCTTTTAAATACAATACAAATATCTCATGTTGTGTGGTTTAGCGTATTAATACAGCAAATCAGTTTCAATGGAAATGAAATGTATTTCCGTGATTCTGATAGCTGATGCGTGTCGATTTCATGAACGTCAAAAGCTAGTTGTAATGGCTATAAAACAAGTTTTCACTCTTCCTATGCACCTATACACTTTTATATAATAAGAGCTCTTATGTCAACAAGTGCCTCAAAATGGTACTTTACCCTTTCACCGACAAATCCCTGAAAAAGTATGGGGCCTATCTTTTAAAGTATTTAACATATTATGTTAAATATTTTGCAATTAATTTGACTGGAAGCTAAATATATGTTGCTGCAACAGGTTCTAGTCAAATTAATTGCAAAATATTTAACACTTCCTATATGGTTGCCTTGGGAATGAGATATGAGAAATTCATTGCTGAAAGGATTAAATTAATTAACCCATTAATGGTCAAGATTTTCCAAGAAAATTGTGCACATGGATTCAGAAGGTTCCGGATTCTGCAATGATTTTGCAAAAATGTACATTTGTAGGTCAAGAGAAGAACATTTTTGAAAGTTTACCACTGCAATGACATGTTCACCTGCAAATGGGCATTCACCGAGCAAAGCTTTCAATTTTCCTGACCAATCAATCTTGTTTTTCAGCCAATTTGACGAGAGGCCATCTTTTGGCCGACTTTTAGAAACCTCTTTAAAAATCCCCGAAACCACTTGGGGGATTGATTCAAAACTCATGAAATAGCATCTAGTATTAAAATTTAAATTGCTCATCCACTCCACATTGATATGGGTAACTGACATACTTCATTTGGTTGGATTCGGTCCAACAGTGTCAGAGGAGTTGCATTACAATCAATTTCATGCCCTTTTGACCCCCATCCCCCATTCCTGTAGGCGGACCCAAATGTAAAGGTGCTCATCCACTGCACAGCGGAAAATTAACACACTGAATGCGTCTAGCATGCGGCAAACCACATATACGCATGCCATTTTTGCGTAGCAGCAGCAGTAGTAGTAGTAGTAGTAGTAGTGGTAGTGGTAGTGGTAGTGGTAGTAGTAGTAGTAGTAGTAGTAGTAGTAGTAGTAGTAGTAGTAGTGGTAGTGGTAGTGGTAGTAGTAGTAGTAGTAGTAGTAGTAGTAGTAGTAGTAGTAGTAGTAGTAGTGGCACCGGTAGTAGTAGTAGTAGTAGCAGCAGCAGCAGCAGCAGCAGCAGTAGTAGTAGCAGCAGAGACGGCTATGGTGGCTGCGACGCTACTACTGCTGCTGCTACTACTGCTGCTGCTGCTACTGCTGCTGCTGCTACTGCTGCTACTACTGCTACTGCTGCTACTACTACTGCTGCTGCTGCTGCTGCTGCTGCTGCTACTACTACTACTACTACCGCCCTCGCTGCCACCAAGAAATTGTGTAGGCAGTGATTATATTCAATTAACTCACACACCACCACCCCACCCACCCACCCACCCACCCACACTTGTACATATTCCCTGTTGTTGAATATTTTTGGAATTAGTTGGTGCTCTCTATGACAACAGCAACATAATCCAGTTAAATTAGTTTCAAAAATATTCAAGAGCTTTCTTGTGTAGCTTTCTTATAATCGAGACACCGGAATTTCAAGGGTTAAGTGCCAACAGACAGTTGACTTAGTTTGCCGAGATCTTTGTTGAATGACAGAGGATTGATATTTACGACGTAATTTGGCAATGTATATTTTGTTCTTTCCCACGCATTAGGCTACTTGTGTTGGGTAGATTTTATTACGAATGTAGTTGATATGGTCTATGATTGTATTATAATAATCTTTAGGTTCGAGAAATTTGCTCGTCTGTTAGAAGACGTCTTCTGACACCACGTCAACGTTATTTCACTCAGCTTTTTCAGGCAAGCTCAGCCGATCCCTGAAATGACGTGACGCGCCAAGGTTGTTCTCATTTCGTTTTTCAGCGAGTCGGCGCAGGATCGATGAATTTAAAATAAATCTGAATAATATCTTCTAATAACACATTCTATTTCATTCTTTAGTGCCCAATGTTGTATATGAAAGCCACTTTCAATGCCATTGTACTTCTTCTTTAAAACGAGAGTATTGACCCACTGGAAGCGTTTTATGGACATGGTTCAATACATATGAAATGTATAGCTCTATCAGGTATTGCGCCTTTAAAGCTTGTTATATAGCAATAAATAGTATAATACTAAAGGGATAATACAGAGCTGGATATTCCTGGGAATATTGCAAGAGCCTATAGCAGAACCGATGGGGAGGATCTGAGTGTCTCTCGAGACAAAATCCAAACATTTCACTGCACTGTATAATCAAAGCTTAAACAATGACATCGGCGGTGCAGATGTTAAAACAATTGCCCGAGAGCTAGGTGAGTCATCCAAGGTGGAGTGGTTGCTCAAAGGCAAAACCAGAAGCTACTGACACAAGCTAAGCCCTTGTCAGTTGATGTTGCCAGCAAAGTGGCACTGAATGTTGCTGCTGTAAAAATGGCAGGTGATGATGAGGTTAATCCTGCGTGCGTAGGTGCTGTACTTGCTATGCTAGTGAGTGGGGGTTGTCAAGCACTATCTATGAATAACTCACCTCATCCCAAATATCGCCATCTGTGGCACCTCATATACAGTTGTGGCAAAGGTAATGGGGGAGAGTGTTCAAACAATGGAAGCAGTTGTACTTTGTCTGCTTACAGCAGCTATGGGCAGAATCGTGCCCACATCTAAGACACCTCTTTAGAGGTAATATACCAGCTTTATAGCTAAGATATAACCACGTCTCTGTCACTCGCAAATCTAGCTAACAATGAGCTTGGAGACTTGTTCACTTATAAAACACCTCGTTTTGGAGGACACTGTTGCTTTAAATTCATTTCTAAACTTTAACGAGAAGGGGAGGCCAGGGAGGTCCGAATTACCATCCCAGCCAAAGACTATCTATCACCAAGGGAATGGGCATCAAGGACAGTCGCGATGCACAGCATGATCAGAGTAGATGACGCTGCTGCTCTAAAAGTGATGGCTGAATTCTATGCAGAGGACATCCTCAGAGACCTGCTGCAACCAGGGATCTTATTTCAAAAGCTCAACAAGTTCCATCATATCATGGCTGTCCGTGCTTGCATCAGACACAGACTCGATCTACTAGACTGGACAGGTAGACAATATGGTATGTAAACGTATTGGATGCAAGCCCAACAGGACGCTCTCACCATTGTCGATGTGAACAGCAGGTACACGGGTATAGCATCACTTAGGCATACATCCGTGGGCCAGGTGATGGGCGTGTTCCACCGTGTTTATGAGAATCCACAAAAGCCCATCAAGTGGCCAGAGGTGATGCAGTTAGATGAGAGTGAAGCGCTCAGAGATAAAATGGCAGCACTAATGCGCAAACATGATGTGGCGATTATGCAAGATAAGGTGAGCAATCACTGTGCCCAAGCAATTGTGGTGGAACCAAACTGCCAGAAAGGCTCTTCCCGCCTCAATATACCTAAGGTATAGAATAGGAGCAGAGTCTGGGTGAGAGTGTTGCCTATAAGCTTTGATCCATTTCTCATAGGGGACTCCAGGACCAAAGTACATTCAGATACCAAGAAACGTCAGATCGGGTGTGATGAGGAAGATTGTCGGCGTAGCTTTTTCTTGGCGACTTTCCCTGTACCTGTGCTCGCCTATACCCAGGGTGTTAGATCATCTACTAGGTACTGCTTGATGCGATTAAAGTCATGCCCCCCCCCCGCCAGCATTTAACTATCAGTCACAGCACCCATCAATCATTCGCTGATGTTGCCTCAAGAGCTTGTCAAAGTCTGCTGGTATGAACAGTGCCCGGCTGTCTGCTCGTCATTGGATCTCCTGCATAAACACTGAGATCAGGGGGGTTGGGAAGGTGAGTCAGCTCGCTACATCTAAGGAGCAATCGACAGACATCAATATAAGTATGTTGATGCTCTAGCACATAAGAGATTTTGTGGACCATGTTTGATGCCATCTAGGAGGGCTTCAAAGTCATAGACGATGAAGTGCAGGTATTCGCTTGTTGTGGAGGCAGTGTTGCCGTCATGGTAGCCCTGCACTCCCACTACATCACAAAGGTGTATCCTCATGCTTTAATCTTCTTGTCTTCCTGAATCACTCTGCTGTTGACGATATCAGTGCAAGAAACAGCCATAATATCGTGTTTGTAGTAGGCTCATATCCATCTATGGGAGCTCCATCGATCCAATGCACGCCACATGGCCACATGATGCATGATGGATGTGAATGCCTCTTTGTTGTTTCTCTTGCTTGACCCATTGAGTGGCGGCTGCAGTGGTCTGTTGAGGTGGCTAGAAAGCTTTCTCATATGCAGATTGTAATTACACAACATTCTTCCCTGCAGTAGACGATTGTGTTTTGGCTGGATCTTTGCCATGATTTTGGCTGTTATGTCGCCATTGAGGCACTGGAAGACACCACAGCATACTATTCCTCGTCCTTTTTGCATTAATATTTTCCCACATTCTCACATGATACTCTTGGCTAAGTGTTCAAATCCTGGTCCCCTCAATGATTTCCTGCTCAGCAGATGAGGCAGGTGTCCTAATGGATGGCCTGTCATCCGAGTTTCAGGGTAACAACTGTCTCATCATACAACTGCCGAAACCCATGGCACCGCTTTGCTTTCATGTGTTATCAGGATCACCTTTGGTAATTTCTGGGAACTCTCCCATCTGATGTGCTCAGAAGAGTCACTTTTGCAGCTCCTCGGCATGGGCCTTTCAAATCATCAGGAGCAGGTCGGGTTTGTTGGCCGTAGAATAACCTCTAAGGTCGAGTTGCTTTGTTATCGCTAAAGGTTCTGTTACAGTGAGTGCACAGCTTTTAACCACTAAACGATTCTTGTCTCTAAATGGAAGTTCAGACTCTATCCATCAAGGTCGATCACCGGTATATCCTATGTTGATTCTTGTCTCTATATGATTGTTCAAACTATGTAATGTGTGATAGATTAATGGTGATCAGATCGTGTACATTGTGGATGTTTGTCTCTAAATGGATGCCTAGACTATGTAATATGTGGTTGATCACTGGTGGTCAGATCGTGCATCACTGTGGATGCTTGTCTCTAAATGGGTGTTCGCATATGTATACCTTGTCAGCTGTAAATACAATGGCATAAGTATAGACTGTTGTCTCTTGTGGAACACCAAATGAATGGCTGATGTCTTCCCAGCCGTATACATACTTTTTCGAGCTCACAATCAGACAACGGCCTAATATGCCATCGAAGCCAACATGACTAGAGTTGTCTGATTTCGCAACAATGGCCTAGTTTTCCATCAAAGCTAACACGCCTCGACTTATCTGGTTGCAGGGCAATGGCATAATATGTCATACATAGTATGTCATTATAGCCAACAACCCTAGTCTTGTCTGATTGAACAACAATGGTCTACTATGTCATCAGAAACAACCAGTCTAGACTTGTCGGATTGCGAGAACAATAGCCTAGTATGTCATCAGAATGGTGGTACACGCGGGCCTGATGGCATAGATAATGAACACCTTAGATGTGCAGATAATACCATCTCGACACAAATCGCACACGTTATCAACTCAGCCTTGAACAATACCTCGCTATCGATGATGTGAGCGAAGGTACACTCATCGCACTCCCTAAGCATAAGGAAGCACCCGAATCGATGTCAACGTCCTGAGGCCAATACTGCTTTTGAACAGAATCCGGAAAATTCTATAAAATGTAGGATTATCTCGTATCAGAGATAAAATTGACAAATTCACTGGAAACTGGCAGAGTGGTTTTAAGTGGGGATGGTGCTGCGATAACATAGTCCGGACACAACGCACGTTAATATCGGTAGTACTATCAAAGCATTGGGACTACTACAAGATGGGAATCGACATGTAACGTGCATTCGATACCAAAGGAGACCGCCACATGTTCTGCAATCTCTCAGCCAAGATGCCTGTGATGATGACGAACCACGCCTGGTGATGCACTTATTGGCAAACACAAAACTAAATGTTTGCGTCAATTCAACGCTTTCTTACTACTTAGTACTCAATAATAGGAAGCGACCACTTCCAGATAATACAGTAATATGATAATAATATTTGTTACAGGATACTTCTACAGTAGCCTAGATAAAATGACTTAACAAGGTGTACCTGCTAGTACTAGGTATACTAGATATGCGTAAATACGCCATGATACACCATTCATCAATTCACTGAAAACCACCCCTTTCCCAATTATGCTTAACCCCATTCCGTATTTGAAGCTGGATACCGGAGGATAGGTGAGTGGAATAAGCTCTCATAGTTAAGCCTCACCAAGTGTAATACCTCAAGCATCTAGCCACCAGCATTATCATGTCATCATAGGCAAGCCATGCATTGCCTATCATGACACCATAACGCTGATGCTAACAAACCAGAATACCGTCTGTATACAATAAAGTAATAATAAAAATATTCTCTTTTCCACGGGATGGCTGAAGACAGAAGACTCCACATCATCAGACGAAGCAGACGCAATCAGAAGACCAGCAGATTAACGGTAGCCGGAAGAAGACAGATGTACTCAGAAGAACAGCAGATTAACGGCAGCCGGAAGAAGACAGATGCACTCGGAAGACGGATCGAAGATAACATCGGAATACGGCAGACACAGTCGGAAAAACTGCAAGTTCCATATGGTTGGAAGATGACATACACAGGCAGAAGAACTGTATATAAATGCAGTAGGCTAATTAAGTGCGTAGATAATAATAATAATAATAATAATAATAATAATAATAATAATAATAATAATAATACAGCATTTGTAAAGCGCCATGTGTCAATGTCAATTTTCAAAGGCGCTTGTGAAGAGATGTGTTTTTAATTTTTGTTTGAAATCATTAATTGATTGGATGGATTTGATGTGGACAGGTAGCTGGTTCCATAGTCTCGGAGCCACAACACTGAAGGCTCTGTCCCCACAGGAGCATAAATTCGATCGCGGAATTTGGAGCAATAGCTTATCCACAGAACGAAGTCTGCGACATGGATCATATGTCAAGAGAAGTTCCTGCAAATAGTCGGGAGCGTTGTTGTTTAGACATTTCCAAGTCAAGAGCAGAATCTTGAACTCAATCCGTTTCCGGATGGGGAGCCAATGAAGATCTTTCAAAATTGGTGTTATGTGATGACGCTTTTCGACCTTGACTACCAGACGAGCCGCAGCATTTTGCACATATTGCAGTTTATCAAGGGATTTTTCGGTGATGCCATATAAGAGACTGTTTCCATTGTCCAATCGTGATGTGATAAACGCGTGAACAAGTGTCTCTGTGGTCTGATATGTCAGCACATTTCTGATGGAATTAATGTTAATGTATGGTCCTATACTGTAATAGCAATGTGTTTGAGAACCACCACTCAAGCGGTTCACTTTCAGAGCTGGTCATAGAACGTAATTGATTGCTAATCGCTAAGAACCACCGTCATCATACATCAGCATCTCTGTCTTAACGAAAATTGTTACTGTCTCTAAGAGCAGTGTTTTTGAGAATCGCCATCAATAAAATTCATGTGGTGCACTTCCATAATATTCAATATTTTCCTGTATTTTTTTGACAAGTATCACATTCAACTGCACTATGCAAGCGTATTAATAATTAAATAATTAATAGAAATAGCAACGCAAAACTCGAGTGTTTTAGTAATTCATAATCTATGAACACCACCCATGCAACAGAAAGCTGTTACTAGTGGCCGTGGAAACATTATTAATGCTGGACCATACTGATCTTTTCCTTAATTTCCCCTAATTTATACAAGTTTCATGTGCCAAGCACGCTATGTAATCGTATTAATAATTCTGGAACTAGTAACGATTGTAACACATATCTCAGGTGCCTTAGTATGTGTAAACCTCTGAATACGACCCTTGCAACAGAAACCTCTTGCTACTGGTCGTTGCAAAGTAGTGATTTATCCAACTATTCCCAGAATTTATGCACGTTTCGCGTTCAAATGTCGATATGCGTTATGTAACTGTATTAATTTCTCATCAACTAGCAGCAATAGCAACATGCAACCGATATCGATTAGTATTTCATAGCTTTAGAACACGACCGTTGCAACAAAAACATGTTGCGGTTAGCAATTGTAGACGTATTAGGGCTGGAACATAATGATATATTCTATATAATCACATAGTTGACTCTATCTCCCCCCCCTCCACCCGTCCCTTCAACTACCCGCCCCCTCCACCCCCACCAGTCCCTTCAACTACCCGCCCCCTCCACCCCCACCCACCCCTCTCTCTCTCTCTCTCTCTCTCTCTCCTCCCTCTCCCTCGTTTCAACCGTATATATGCCTGGTGGTTATCAATAAAACGCAAGTGGTCTACCTTAGATAGGTAGTCATATGCATTAGGCTAAATAATCGCTTAGATGGGTGGTCCTATACAGGAATAGCAATGTGTTTTTAGAGTCACAACTCAAGTGGTCCCCTTAGATAGGTAGTCATATGCAATAATTTTGCTGCTAATAGTTAAGAACCAATCACCAATAGCTATGTTTTATTAAAACAACCCTTAATAAAGGTCACGTGATCCTATACGGCAATTGACCGCTAATACTTAAAAACCACCATCAACATCTATGTTCTAGTGAACGCTGTTGCTGCCTTCAATAACAATGTTTTCATTGACTAAACTTGCTCAATAAAGGAGTAAATGTCAGCATATATTATAGTACTTTTTCCACTACATTTGTAATAGTTATCCACATACAAAGCACGCGCGCACTGCAAGTGTGTGTTCAGGGCGTGGGGTGGGTGTCGGAGGAGGGGTTTGTGACATCTGTGTGGTCACAATGCAAATGATTTGTCGGCCATGCAATGCATAATAAATAGCATTGTATTCACTCAAAGGCCAATTGCCTATTGTGTAATAAATCTATCTATCTAGCTAACTCTTTAACGCTTAAGCTGACCAAAACGGCTTCTGCGGTAGTTTTGGAAAATGTTCGTTTGCATACCAAGAGAAGACTATTTTTGAAACATTATTCTCTCTCTCTCTCTCTCTCTCTCTCTCTCTCTCTCTCCGTCTCCCGCTCCTCCCCTTCTCCCTTCCCTCAATCCCTCCCTCGCTCCCGCCATCCTCTCCCGCCCTCCCTCAATGCCGCCCCCTCTCTGTATTATAGTATAATGTGATCCTATTGTATGATGGACACCAGATGGAATGGTACCGAGTGCAAAATGAATGCAGAAACATCAGCTAATACGTTGATATATGTGTATGATCTCTCAACGTTAAAATGAACAGCCTTGCGTATTTAAAATGTCATGATATTTGATTGCAGATTTCAAAATTACCCAATTTGTCCCACCCTTTAAACAGCGCAGATTGGACCTCTAAAAATAATGCCGGTGTTTTGGGCTAAGTTTTTGCAACATAATTCAGCAACGGAATGATCATAGGTACATAATTAATTACTATCATTGACTATATAAATTCCAATCTACGGCACAATAATCGTACCATCGGCTTTGAGTTCTCTCACTAATATAGATTGTCCAAGCGTGGCGGAATATCAGCCTCAGTCCGTATGCTACAACCCGGCCAAATTGGGCATGGCGCTGAATAGACATAGAACAAGGACAATTATTGCGTATATATATATACCCATATGTATAGGTCACATATTTTAACAAGGCCAATCATAGATTGTTGCCCTGAATACAATGTACTCGTCCTCTGACGAAGGGAGGATAATTAATAGGCCTACCACTTGCTAATGGCACACTTCTATTTATTTCTGTCTAGAATTGCCTATAGGCGCGGCCATTTCGCGCATGGGATTATGGGGCTGTGTCTCGCGAGATCTACATCGATACGAGATCTAATAATTCTCGGCGCGAAGACACGGCTCTATTTTTAGGTTGCTGGATATCTCATAATTATTATCTTCACGCGCGTGGGTGATTCATGGCGAGTTCTCTTATTTGTTCTGGTCCGACTGTAATAGAGTTTGTGCGGCGATGACCGCTTAATTATTTTAATAAACAGCCAACGGAACTCCAAATAACAACTCTAAATCTAAATAAGTACTCTTCTTATGCTGGAGGACTGCTTACAAAACATGTTTATCATTCCTTCTGCAGATGAAAGTACTCAAGCAGACGCCCACTCGCGACGTCTCTTATATGTCCACTTTCGCACTCTATCAAACTGACCACAAATGGCTTCTTGCGGTGATCGTGAGAAATGTCCATTTGCATTATCTACTCGCCGGAGAACTTGTTTTGAAAGTTTACCACTGGAATGACTGGTTGGATAACCGATCCTATAATTCCAGTAGTAAATTGCAAAACAAAAACCACAATGGTCTCTTGGACGGCAATTAGACATAGGACATTTTCTATGATAATGGATGTTTCTGTATATGACGTCATAATTATTTAGGTCAGAATAAGCTGGACGTCACAATCAAAATGTGTAATGAATGACGTATCTAGCTCCACTAGGAACATTGAATAGCCAGTCAAGTATGCGAATTGCACGTCTTTACTATTTAATCAACATGCTGTTGAATATTTTGAAACTAATTTGACTAGACGCTGTTCGAATTGTATGTCTGCTATTTATTCAACAGTCATTTTCTATGATAATGGCTGGGTTCCATCTGTAACTGAAGGATATGACGTCATAATCAATTACTTCATATACAGGCTGACGTCACAATCCAAAATGTGTAAATGAATGGCGTATCGAGCTCAGTCATGAACGTTGAATAGTCCGGCAAGTGTACGAATTGTATGTCTTTACTGTTTAATCAACATCGTGTTGAATATTTTGAAACTAATTTGACCTGGCATTGTTGCGGCCAGAGGCAGCAAACCTTTAAAAGCACCCAGCCAAATTAGTTTCAAAATAGTCATCAGCTTACCTGTATAGTTACCTTGATCGATTCCAACACGCAAAAAGGGGTGGAGCTTAGCTAGAAATAGGCGTGGCATACCTAGAAATGGATCTCTCTATTGAAATTGTCATGAGCAAATTGAGCATTACATGGCTAATACCACTTGGTAATGCGTGGTCCACACAATATGGACCACTTGTATTAAGAGAACACCCATATGTATAGGTCACATATTTTAACAAGGCCAATCATAGATTGTTGTCCTGAATACAATGTACTCGTCCTCTGACGGAGGGAGGATAATTAATACCACTTGCTAATGGGCATTTTCATGTTGTCTATCCATCATATTACGTCATATGATGTCATAATCAACGACGTGACGTATATGATGACATCATAATGATGACGTCATGACTGACTCAATTTAGTCCGTCTTAAATGCTTAATAGTTCGACACGTTGTACGAATTACATGTCTATGCTATTTACAAAACATGCTGGTGAATATTTTGAAACTAATTTGACTGGGAGATGTTACTGCCACAAGCATCAACAGCACCCAGTCAAATTGGTTTCAAAATAGTCAACACCTTACCTGTATAGTTTTCAGGAAATTGATAGTCAAGAAGCTCAGAGATCCAGCGATACCAACACGAGCGCGGTATTAATGTATTAATATACCATCCGGATTCAGTGACGGATTGACTAACGTTAGGCCTATGGAAGTCATTTCAAGCAACCGCCACCCAGATGTGACTTACGTGGGCACAATTGTGTGTTTTTCTAACAAAATCCTTTAGATTGTGTGACACCGAAATTTCAATATCTCAGATAAAGACAACTATACGAATATCTTTTTAATACTTTGACTGGTAGCCCACCCCACCCTACCCACCTACTTGTTGCTATCATAGACCTGTATTAAGTATTGCAACGACAACGACTGCCCATGTAAGCCTATCATCTTCTCTTAATGTATTTTAACCCTTTCATGAGGAGGCAGCCAAAACCGGCCTCTACAGTGATCTTGAGGATGTTAATTTGCAGGTCAAGAGAAGATAGTTTTTGAAAATTCACCACTGAAATGACTGGCTCGATAATTGAGCCAGTCATTCCAATAGTAACTCTTCAAAACAGTCGTCTATTGGCCTGCAAATAGGCACTCAATAACCAAATAATTTTTTTATATTCTTGACTCAATTTACGTAATACAAGGTTAATAAATTATGAGGACGACGATGATGTACCATGTCTGTTTAACCTTTCCCGTATTGTATTATATATAGTATGATTCACATTCGTTGCATTCGAGATAGGGTAAACATTACAGACTTGTTGCAGACAGTCTTGAGGCGTACTATGTGTGTGGTAAATTTCAAAAGAAAAACATGCATAATAATATTGTAGAGGGCGAAAAAGTAGACAGAGTTCGCTAACAATAATGGATCCATCTAAAAATAAAGGCTTGGCTTCTTTGAAACTACACCTCTAATGTAATGACCGGTCATCTTCTTATGTTATCACAACGACTAGACTGTTACACAGACTCAACTTCGGATATCAGACAGACCGGGACCCAGTCTATCTCCGTAGCAGACTGTAAAATCAACACCGTGGATCGTGAAATCGCTACGTCAATGGCTACTCAATAGGCCCCTAATTACGAGATACATTTCTCAATATCTCGTATCGAAAGAGAACTCGTGGGATACGAATGAATAATGGATGTGTGATTATCAGTAGTATCCTTTTGTCTTTAATCCATCCTTGGGTATAAATCCATGTAGGGCCAATGCAATTATGTAGCAGTATTGATAGACTACCAATGTTCCAAATTTCCAGTCAAAACTGCTGTCAATAATATTGTAGCAGATTGTTGAATACAAAAATCAACCGAAAGTGTAGGCCTATGCATGTGCTAAGTTAAGAACGTGTACAGGAAATTTGGCCACAGAATTTCAACCATATAGTTAGATAGGTATATCAATACGCTAGTGAAGTAATGGATTGAGGTTAACAAAATTTTTACCATGAAGTAATTTCATAGTGCACAATTTCATACCGAAAATTTGCTAAATCTCCGGTGATTCACAGTTTTCAGTGCCCTATTGTCTGTAGTATGTTTAGCCCCATAATTTCACCCACATAGACTTGAGCCGTAATATACTAGGTAAGAACTCTTGCAACTGTCTCGAGTTCTCTCCAAATGGAGCTCATACCCTGTTCGTCAACTGACCAGAGACTCGTAAGATCAAATCGATCATTCTCAACAACAACAAACCAGCATGGACTGACCCAACAGCGTCGCTGTAGCATGGGAATTCAACATCTTTTGATTTAAGTATTCTCGAACCAGAACACGTGTCTCGTTTAAATTATCGCTGTCTCTCTTTTAACAGACTCCCAATTTGACCTTGATTGAAGGCAATTGTACAAACACATCCTCTTCAAACTTACACGCGGCCCACTGACCGTGTACACGGAAACTGTCTTTCCAACAATGCTCTCTACCAAACATGCTTTAACGTAAATGCGGCTGTCTGTAATTTTCAATAACAGGTAATTAAGCCTCTATAACAGACTGACCACTCTATTAGCGACACTAACATAAATTCGACGTCCCTATTTATAAGACGTGACTCAACCATGTCGTGTTGTTGCTAAGCAACCATTAACATTATTCGTAAGCAACTGCCTCTGGAAATGTATTAACGCTGCCTGACGATACAATAATCGTGAAAGCGTTAATAGGTTATCATAAGTCTAAGTAGTTTTGTAACTATATGTCCTATAGGCCGATGCCAAATGGTAACACTGTAAACGTAATGCCCAATTTCATTGCCTTGCAACCCATGTAGCACCCGCCCCCAAATACGCTCTATGTTATGAAAAGAATTTAAAAAAAATACAATTTCACATGGTGATAGGCTGATTTTAGATCGAACGTAAATAAATAATTGCCTCAGGCAAACAACTGATTAGCAATTGTTATATCTTTGAATTTGAATTTATATTTTTTTTAAAACAAATTTATCCTTTTGCAATCTCAAACTAAACGCTGCTTTCCACACTTATTAGAAGCCGCCTGTAAGGAATTACACACATTCGGTACCGTTGATGCTTGTGTAAAGCACCCTTTTCAAGTAAACGTTTCAATCTCGTGAAAACAAATTCCGATTTGTCTATAGAAGACATGTTATGTCTGGCAAAAATAGTAACTTGTAACCATCTCTTATAGTGTTAAGTATATAGGTGACAGCTACAGATTCTTTCGAACTTTCGTAAGAATGTTTTTATATGAACAGCTGAACCTTCGCTATTTGCCGCACATATTGGATCTACTGTGTGCGAACGCATATTATTGCTCCCCCACCGCTCTCTCACTCGCTCTGACGCAGAAAGTATGGGTATTTCATTTTGAAAATCAAGCATAGCTAATCGCTGCATTCGATTATTTAAATCAAAACTAGAGGCATTAGATATATGATCAATGCTATTGATACTTATCTTTTCCTGAGAATCCGGATACGCCCCCTTCTTGCTGAATGCGAACCACAACCTGGCCTTGAAAGTGAACCGTCTTTGTATACACGTATACACACGTGTCCGCCATCATTTTGAAGATACGTTTTCACCATCCATGTCGTCTTCAGTCATGACGTTCATGCATTACTGAGATCAGCAAGTCGAATTATATATGTTTATTTTTTACCAGCTTAATGACCATATCTGCCCTGTCGTAACGGGTTGTTCTTAACGAAACGCCCAAACCCGGCTTGACTTATTCTAAAATCTTGAAAACGAAACGTAGAGGCAGTAGTTATAGACTATACTGTCGAAACGTCAACAATTATATTTGACAGAAGCGAGTTAATCGCTTTGCATCGGCGCCTATAGAGAATAATAATCATACCGCTTACGAAACTGTATTCAGGTTTGTTTTTGTTATATTCGAGTACGCGTTATACCTGCACACACAGTTGACACATGGCAGAGTGCGAACCACCGGCTACGTCACTAATTGCTTCCAAGTTAAACGCTCCTAGATTTGTAAATGCTTTTTCTCAAATAATCCTGATTCATTTCCATATTTTACCAGTGGTAGTTTATTTAATATTGTATGAAATTACCAATAAACATCATTTGTTATTTCCCTTTTCTCTTCCTTCTTCTTCTTTTCGTTCGCTGATCATACCGCCAGTCCTGTAAGTGACTATCGACATGAGCATATGCGCTAAGTGTGTGGATCCATGGTTTATTAGAGTGCGCCGTGCGGCCCGGAACCTCCGTCTTCAGCACTCGAGGTTTCTGTCAGGGTTACCTCACCCTTACCTCCTTTAGTCGCCTCTTACAACACG
This sequence comes from Chaetoderma sp. LZ-2023a, assembly GCA_034401795.1. Classification (NCBI taxonomy): domain Eukaryota; kingdom Metazoa; phylum Mollusca; class Caudofoveata; order Chaetodermatida; family Chaetodermatidae; genus Chaetoderma; species Chaetoderma sp. LZ-2023a. Next base: position 18,081,348 of record CM067368.1, on the reverse strand, counting down.
CAGAGGATACGGAAGGTGTATTCTAAGCCCCACATACAAGGCATATAATCCTGATTCATTTCCATATTTTACCAGTGGTAGTTTATTTAATATTGTATGAAATTATCAATAAACATCATTTGTTATTTCCCTTTTCCCTTCCTATAATCGACAGTCTATTTTCAATTGAATAAAAGAAGAATATAAATTGAAATAAAGATAAAGACATTTTGTAGTTGAACATGCAAGCAGGCTGTCACGGCTGTATGGGCATATATGAGGGATACGCTACCATTTGTGTACGTGTAGAATATTTTCAATAGAGGTAAATACCATCTTATCTTAAGTGTCAATGTAGAACAGTTTTAAATTTTGACAACTGACGTGTGAGACAAGTCATGTTCTCGGAGTGGAATCTCAATTCCTTATTCATATAAACCCATCTTCTTATTCCTTTCGATCGCTGGTATCACACTTGGAGAGCCGTTCTCAAGATGAAATCTGTGGTTTTCTGCAGTTCTTCCACAGGCCCATACAGCTTTTCAAGAAAAGAGGTTGGCAAAGGCCAGATCTCTTCTCTCAGCAGCTGATACGTACTGCAACATTGAAGTATGTGCTCTGTGGTCTGTTCTGCTTCTCCACAAGGACAAGCGGGCGATGTCGTAAGGTGGAACCGCCTGTACATGTGTTGGTTTAGTCTGTTATGTCCAGTTCTGAGACGAAAAATGGTCACTTGCTCTGGCCTCGAGAGAGATGATGGTAGGCATCTTCTGATTGAGGTGTTCTATAGAGTGACTTGATGATAGTCTTCATCTCTGTATGGGTAACCATGTTTTCTGTCTGATTCTCTTCTGCACCCACCTTTGCCATCTTGTCTGCTTCCTCATTTCCTTGGACTCCACAGTGTGAGGGGATCCACTGCAATGCTATCCGAAAGCATATATAAACCCATTATTACCGATATGATACCAGGACACTATAATATAAACAATACCCCCTCCGACCATCTATTCCACTGCCCCACACATTTCTATGCGCCTTGTCTGCGAATTATGATGTGTGCGTGCGTGCGTGAGTGTGTGCGTGCGTGCGTGTAGGTGTGCGTGCGTGCGTGTAGGTGTGGGTATGTGCGTGTGTGCATTAAATATGCACATTCTTTAATTGACATCCTGTTTTCAATAGAAAAAAACCCAATATAAATTGAAATAAAGATAAAGAAATTTTGTAGTTGAATAGGCAAGCAGGCTACATACACACACGCACGCACACAGAGACGCAGATGCGCGGACACACATGCACGCGCTCACTCACGCACGCACACGCGGACATATTGTTGACGTAGAAATCCCCCTCCTGGTTGCAGGTCACCTAAGATGGTTGATGTATGTGAAAATCAGTTTAATTAAAAAACAGTAAGATACGTATATTTTGATATGCTTATACTAGCTGAATTGCCATTTATGGTAGATACCAGTAGGCTATATTTCAGCGAATGCTGATAAATATCCTACTGTAATCGATTACATGAAACTTTCACGCTCTCCCAGATTGAATGTGGAGGAATTGTGGATATTAACCTCTGACACTCACACTCGCATACGCACACAATATGTCATTAATATTGGGTAGTTGGATTTCACTTTTCACATAATAATAAAAAGTATATTATTCCCAATAATAGTTATGTGAGCCTTTTTCACATTGTGTGCCAACAGCGCGGCAAATCACCAAAATGCTATTAATATCATTTAACCCTTTAATGGTCAAGATTGTTAAAGGAAACATAATTTTGCGGGACAAATTTATAATTAATAATAATAATAATAATAATAATATATATATATATATATATATATATATATATATATATATATATATATATATATATATATATATATATATATATATATATATATATATATATATATATATATATATAGCTGCTATTATTCTAGTTAGTCAATGAATGGATGAATGAAACTATCTATGAATCAATGACGGAAGAAAGGAAGGAATGGACACTAAATATTTAACCTCAACGAAACGACACCACAAACCACAGCAGCCACCATCATCACGACCAGCACCACAAATAATGCCACTACCACTAAAACCACCACTGCAACTAACAACGCCAACACCACGAATCCAACCCCGCGAACACCACCACCTCTGCTACAACCGCGAAGCCACCACCACCAGCAGCACCACCACCACCAACAGCACCAGCACCACCACCACCAACAGCAACACCACACCACCCACGACCACCACCAGTACGCTGCTGTTGATGTTCCTGTTGTTGTTGTTGTTGTTGACTGGTTTGTCGTGGTGGTGCTGGTGCGGGTGTTGGTAGTGTGTGTGGCTGTGGTGCTTTTGTTGGTGGAGGTTGTTGTGGTGTGTGGTGGTGCTGCTGCTGTTGGTGCTGCCTGTGGTGGTGGTGGTGCTTGTGGCGGTGGTGGTGGTGGCGGTGGAGGTAGCTTCGTGTTGTTGCCGTTGTTAGTGACAGTGGTGGGGTGGGTGGTGGTTTTGGTGATGGTGTTGCTCTGTGTGGTGGTGGTGGTGGTGGTGGTGGTGGTGGTGGTGGTGGTGGTGATGGTAGCTGCTGTCGTTTGAGGCATCGTTTAGGTGGTGCTCCATAAAAAATATAGTACCCATTTCTTTCTTCTTTCCTTCCTTGATTGATTGATTGATTCAGTGATTGATTCAGTGATTGATTCATTACTCACCCCGCTGAAGGCCGGTGTAAGTATTGCAGTTGGTGTCGTCTGTCTGTGTGCGTGTGTGGTGTGCGCCTGTCTGTTTATACGAGGCATATCTCGGGAATCGTGTGAGGTAGATTCAGCAAATTTGGCAAATACATTGATATTATGAGTGACTAGAAAAATTCTTAGTTTGGGGTCAAAAGCTCAAAAACTGAGGTCATGGGCTCACCAAGTGCATCCCAAAATGCACACTGTTAGCCCGAAAGTCTGAAACACAAGTAGAATCAACCAATTTGGCACATACATTGATATTATGAGTGTCTAAAAAAAATTTGCTTGGAATTAAAAGGTAAAATATCGAGGTTACTGGATCACTTTGTGCATACCGGAAAAAACATTTTCGTCAATAACTCTGTAATGCAAGTTGGTTGAATCATCAAATCGGTAAAATACATTCATATTGCGTTTAGCTAAAATTAAAATTTTGTTTCAGCTCAAAGGTTCAAATATATGGGTCACGGGACACTAAGTGCATCCCGAAATACACATTATTAGCTAAAAATCGGGAAGGCAAGTGGGTACTATCATCAAATTTGGCTCATCCTTTCCTATTATTGGTGGCTAGAAGTGCTTTGAGTTTAGTACAAAGCGTCAAATATCAAGGTCACGGGGTCACAAATTGTATATTGGAATACACATTTTGTACCATAACTCTGGAATGCAAGAATGTAGAGTCACCAGATTTAACACACGCTTTCATATTGTGACAGCTTATGATAGTTTTGAGTTTGACATCAAAGGATCAGTTATCTAGTTCATAGGGTCACTAAGTGCATTGTCAAGCCAGAGCGCAAAGGCATCAGTCAGCATCTCCCTCGAGTGCATTCTAGTTGCTTGTTTCATTCATCCCACCATTCATTGACTAACTAGACTAATAGCAGCTGTGTAAAATTACCCCAAACTTCCCTACTAAAAGGAATCCCGGCCAATGCCGTAGTGACGTAATAAGGTAATGACGTAATCTGTGCAAATGGATACCGACAAGAAGGTACGTAGAGGTATATTATTTTGAAGAAATAGGGCCTGTATTGTATTAGTTTTTAAATAAGTATTGGTCAATTAGAGTGTTTAGTGTGTGCATAAATATATCGTTATCATTCTAACGTCTTCAGTCGTGGAATCCATGTCCGTTTCGAGAAATGAATAAGCGATATAAATTTCCGTCGGCGTGCTTTTCGTGTATGTGGTCAATGCTTGAATGCTGCCATTTCGAGATTTAGGGTCATCCTTTGTAGTAAGCACCGGCGGGTTTGCTGAAAATGGCCAGAGGAGACGAAACGCAAACAATATGGCGGTAGCTCAACTGGTTGGATTTAAGGGTACACATCCATATATGTTTTTTGCAAAGTAGCTGCTATTTTTGTGACGTCATGACAGCTTTAAGAACATTCACATATTTATTTAGTCATTATCCATTTGCAGGCCTAGAAAAGATTATTCTTAACACTGTACGACTTGGAAAAATTTGCGCTTTTACCAAGTCAGTCATTCTAGTAATAAAATTTCAAAAATAGTCTTCACTTGGCCTGCAAATTGGCATTCATCCAGACCACGGCCTACTTGATCACTACATGGTTTACTTGACACAAGTGGTGTGAGGGTGTATGTGTGTTAAACTCACGCTGGTATTAACCATTACCACTCTTGCATCAATATTCCATCATTTACGGTGTTTTTAGCAAAGAAACTGATGTATATTTTTCAACAATTTTGGTGGACGATGTTGCTGTCTACGACGAAATTTGTTGAAAAATTAACACAAGTTAAATTTAATTTGAAATTTTTTTAATTTTGACATCATAGTGGTAAGTTGTAAGTTGTATATACCGAAACAGACAACACCGCCACCATTTTACGAAGTATTGGCCATCGGCTTGATATTGCCTCATTGTTTTCATATACCAGTAGTATGGCTTGCTCAGTCCAATTAAACATTTCTCTCTTTGAAGTAGATATGTGGGTTGTTCTTGAATGATTTGAATCTTGTTCGTTAGTTAAGTCTCCATGAAACCGTCAATATTTCAGTGGCAATAGATTAAAAATTTTATCTCTATTTTGTGGAAATGGTGTGGTGCAGATGAGTGTTCCCCGCCTCAGCTGTGGTGTGCCACGTAACCTCATGATTACGCCCTGCTGTACCTAGCATGTGGTTTCTCGTTGACTTGTGGAGGCCTTAGTTGATCGTATTGCTGTTGTTGTCGTTTTCTGTGATTATCGCTGTCCGAGTCTCCTCTACGCCTCTATATATATTTGTATGCATATATGTGCGAGCGTGCATGCGTGCGTGCGTCTTGACGATTACATAAGAATGTAAAGCTTTTGTCAAGAGATTACTTCTATTTAGTAATTAGTAAGGGCTAAGTGACATAATATATGAAGTACAATTGTGTAATTCCTCCAAATACATTTACCGTGTGTAAATACACAATATCGGTTTTCAGAGATTTTCTTTGTGTACGTAGGTAACAGTTTCTATAGCAGCAAGATGGCGATATGACACCACTGTCTCTGATATGACAGAGGGACAGTTTGTCAGCAGTGGTGTCGTAATAACCACCCCCATCCCCACCCACCCCCACCCAGCAACCCCCGCAGCAGCGGAGAGCGGGAGCTAGGATGGGGAGGGTGGCAAGAGGGAGAGTCTGAGCGAAATTTATTCGGTCTTCCACGCGTCAATCCCTTGCTATCTTTAATATGCGTGTCTGTAGCCTATAAGATGCCGCAATGGCCATTACTATATCTTTTGTGACTGTATTTGTTATAAACGTGGAGATATTTGGGTCAATTGATTAAAATAACGGCTACGTTTCCCCTGGGCATTGATGACATGTCATGTCTATTATGAGAAGTATCATCGTTTTCATACAGGCACACGAATAAGCAATCAGAAATCATGAAATGAACACTAAAAATACACAATTACCTGATAGGGGTGGGGGTGGGCAGCCCGTCTAGCATGCCATGTATTCTTACCGTCGTCGCTAGATGCAAGGGTTATAATGTGAGAATGGAGTCATAGACTGTTGCGTGTTGTTCCTCTGCATGCTCTTGTTTTGCAGAAGTTTTTGATATAATTACCCTGGTTCTACTGACGGAATCTTCTCCAAACTTCGGTGTAAAGTTAAACATGTATATCACTCAGAACTTCTGTGTCAGTAGCTATTCTTCAGCAACATAGTTTTTAAAATGAACATTGACGCATTTTTCAATAACACTGAGGACTTCTAGAACGATCTTATACAAACAAACGTATGTGGATGTCTGTCACTGGCTCCCGAAGACATGTGCTATGTTTGTGTCAAATGCTAAAACACAAGAGCAACAGCTTTCGGCAACATCGTTTCCAAAATATACACTTTTGACCTCACGGCTGCCAGATTGAAATATTCGAGAACGTTGCCCTTGTACAACTTACATATTGTTCTACTTGGCGTATGGGGCCATGTGGGACCGACAGCCTAGCTATTTTGGGAATATTCATTCTAGGAAGGGAAATGAGCAATACCAGTTACTAGCTTGACTGCTTCAAGCAACAGCTTCAAGTCGAATTATACAACTTACTTCTATAGTGCCTTATAATTTGTTTTAAGTATTCGTAGCTAGGTTATGTGACTAACATATCTACATTTTGATATGGCATGGGTCATTGAGCCACATTGTTATAGATCCCAGAAAGAAAATAATATTTTGTAAACTATAGAAATCTTCCACTGGACCTAAGTCTAATATCTACTGGAAGAGACGTCGGAGATGCCCTCTGAGAACATCTGTATTTCGAAATTCTTTCGGTTGAGGTACCCCGGACCCCTGGTCTTGGTTGCTTTCAGCTTGCTGGCGTTCGTGCGTGAGAGGGGGGTGGCCTTCAAATAATGTTTGCAGGGGGGCTGGGGGTGGGGTCTCGTTACACTTGCTACGCCACTGTTTGTCAGCAAAAATAATGATACAAGCGCCGCTAAAAAGATATGTACAACTTAATTTATCAAATTCCATTACTCGGTATACACAGACAGCAGCAACGCCCTTTTCAATATCAATGAGATAACACAGGCGGCTGTGTAGATAAGATCCACTAATTGCCCTGGCGATGAGCACCAACATCCGCTTAAATACATCCCAGACATTTAATACGCATACTTAACATCAAGTTTCTGCGGTGGGGTGGGGCGTGGTTCGCATGTCAGTGCGCTCTGTAGAGCTTCCCTAGTTTCCGCGTTTGGTCGTTTACCTGATGACACATCGTAAATTTGTGGTGTATGCGTTGCAGGTGTTGCTCTGAGATTTAGCGAGGTGGTGGCTATTGGGAGGAGGTGTGTGGTGGGGGTGGGGGCATCCATGTCATCATTTTTATTTTGAATTCAATATAGTTTCACCTGATTACGTGTTTCCTGGGCTGCTTGGTAATTTCACAAAGTTCCTGCGTACCCATAACAACGTGTTTTAGAGAGACTGGTCATTGTTTGATGGTACTCATAGAGATTCTGAATGCTGAGATAACTCTGAGTGTGTCAATTTCAGCGTGCTTACCTTGGCCAGAACGTGTATAGTTGCGCTCACGCAACTAGACATGAATGGACGAATCCACTTTTACTATTCCCCGCCCATCTCTAGCTAAGCTCCACCCAAGCTTTGACAGTATTGGGATCGATCGAACCCGGATCTCTTTGAATATCGATTTCCAGAAAACCATACAAGTAAGCTGTTAAATATTTTAAAACTATTCTGGACTTACTGCTGTTGTTGCCATGGACAGCAACAGCACCCGGACAACGTCAGCCTACATGTGACGTAATGGACATTTCCAGTTTTAGCTGTGCCCCGCCCATCTCTAGCTAGGTTCCACCCACACCTCACTCGCATTGGGATCGATCGATCCCTGAACTCCGTGACTATCAGTTTCCAGAAAACTAAGCAGGTAAGCCGTTGCCAATTTTCAAACTCATTTGACTGGGTGCTGTTGCGACCTATGGCCTAGTTTCAAAATATTCGACATAATGTTTATTAAATAGTAAAGGCATACAATTCGTACAACGTGTCGGTTTATTAAGCTTTTAAGACGGACTAAATCGAGTCATTCATGCTGTAGTTAATTATGACGTCATCCTACACGTCAAATGATGGATGAATAGTCTTTTATGATGTGGTCTGTTTGGTTTGGTACTTTGAACACGACACAGACAGCAATAACTTAGATTATTATTATAGAGCAGTATAAGAGGTAACCCAGTACATATATATAGTAAAGCTTAGAATTGTAATCTAAATGTGTTCCTTTAGAGAATTTCAAATTAAGGTCGGTTTATCTGGGGGTTTTCTCGTTTTACTGCGAGAAAAGTTTTACATTCCGCCCAAACATGGCCCGTATTTGTTCTGCAGCGAATGGCCCATAGACGAAGATATCCTCACTTTTTGCGTGAAGTTGATGCAATACATCGAGACAGCGTACCGCCATATACGCCCCACCACACAGCACAAACACATGCCGAATCGTCTCAGGTGGAAGGGTTTTGAAGTATTTATGCAAAAGCACGGAATCCACGTCACCAACTGGTCCGTCCCAAGTTTCATCCGGGTCATTCACGATGAACTCAGCTCTGATTTGCTGATCGGCACGTGAAGAACACATGTCCTCTATTTCTTTCTTGAAAATCATATCATTGGAATCTTTGGCTTGATACAACAGTAGGACTTTGGTTTTGTCATCCGGGTTCTTACTGATACTCCTGATTATCTGATATGCGGGGGTGATTCCAATTCCACCACAGACGAATGTTAACGAGTCAAAAGTATTCGGGGTGTATTCAAAACCACCACATGGTCCTCGGAACTGTGCAGTACTACCTGCAATAAGAAGACAAATTATCATGATTACATTACAAGGCCATTATGAGTGTGTTTATTTAAAGAAAAGCTTTGAGTAATTTTTATTCTGATGTAGCACCAGCAGCAGTATTAGCAGCGGCAGTAGTAGTAGCAGCGGCAGTAGTAGTAGCAGCGGCAGTAGCTGCTGCAACGGCAGTAGTAGTAGTAGTAGTAGTAGTAGTAGTAGTAGTAGTAGTAGTAGTAGTAGTAGTAGTAGTAGTAGTAGTAGCAGTAGCGGTTGTGTTAGTGGTGTTGGTGTGCGTGTTGGTGGTAGTGACGGTGGTGGTCCTGTGGTGGTGGTGGTAGTGTTGTTATTGTTGTTGTTGTGGTTGTTGTTGTTGTTGATGGTGGTGGTGGCGGTGGTCGTGGTGGAGGTGGTGGTGGTGGTGGTGATGGTGGTGGTGGTGGTGTTGATGATAGCGTTGTTGTTGTTGTTGTTGTTGGTGGTGGTAGTGGTGGTGGTCGTCGGTGGTGGTGATGGTCGTCGGTGGCGGTGGGAGTAGTGGTAGTGATGCTAGTGCTGGTAGTGCTAGTATTGGTGGTGCTAGTGCTGGTCGCGCCATACCGATATCAAGTTGTTTCATGAACGTAGCCAGAACGCCCAAGTTCTCACGCCTCAGTACGATTTCTAGTTCTCCATCAGTATCTGGTGGTGACGTGGGTGACAAGAATCTCACAGACTCTCTTCCACCTTCAGGAATAATAATCTGGATATACTGTCCAGGAAGACAGCCAGTGTGTGATGTTCCAGGTGGCATAGCGAATGTGTAAACTGCCATTCGTTCGTCCTTTGTTAGGATGCGTTTCTCCTTCAACGTGAAGCATGTAGGGGCATCTGCTTGTAGCGCTGGTTTTGTAATTTCAGCCACCTTGGATTTTCTGACAGCCAGGGGATTATCAAAGTCAAATGTATCCGCATCAGTCTGTCCAACTGATTCCTCTTCGGCATCAACTTCCCACAGGAGGTGCTTCGCTAGTTCTGTTTTCTGTTTGCCAGTCATTTTCTTCACTTCTTGTCGAACAACTCTTGGGTTTGGTAAGTTATTCCTGTAAAATAAAATTCAGTTATTGCAATGTGCCTTTCCGGTTTTAGCTATACCCGCTCATCTCTAGCTAAGCTCCGCCCACACCTCGCTCGTGTTGGGATCGATCGATCCCTGAACACCCAATTCCCCAAAAACTACACAGGTAAGCTGTTGAATATTAAACTAATTCGACTGGGTGCTGTTGCTGCCTAAGGCAAAGAATTACAAAGACATACAATTTATACAACGTGTCGGACTCTGAGATTTGATGACGGTCTATATGGAACCCTTCGTGATGTAATGATTGTGACGTTATCAAACACGAGCTGAGCTGATTATGACGTCATACGTGGTCAGATGATGGATGGATACTCTGGAACGGTGAATTACACGTCGGCATACATTTTCCAAACACAAGGCGATAACGTTAGGACGATACCCATCAGAAATAACTTACATGTTGCCAAAACAAAATAATATGTACTGTTGAAAAGGTTGGACATATGTCATAGACAACAAGACAAATTATCGAAAGGTAATCCATCCACAGCTAACCGCCGTCCTGTGGGCACGCAAGCATGTGGTCTTCAGGGACAGCGCAACTGATGGTGTATATATAACTAGTTCTAGCCACTATAGCAAAGGCGTGATCTTATCTGTCACTCAAATATCGAACGACGAAGTTAAATGGTTCGTCATGAAAGTGTCTGAATTGCATGTCCCTGATTCATGTGTAAGTTATCAATCATTCTGGTGAGAACTATTCTGACCATGAACTGTTGCTGCTAATTTAACACTTCAAACCCGGCATTTCCAGAATCTAAGTTTCAAGGTAATAATAGAGGTAAGCTGTTGAATATATTGAAAACATTTTAACTGGGAACTCAATTCACCAAAGACACACAATTTAGATTGCTACGGTCTGAACCTTCTCGATTTCATGGCGGACGTCAGTTCAAAACATATGTAATTTAGTTATGACATATACTTGAGTATTTTGGATTTGTTTATTTACCCAGACTATATAACAGACGTACAATTTACATATTGATGTATAATATACATATATAGCATATGGGGGAAATATTATTTATACAATTGCAGGCAGTAGTAGTAGTAGTAGTAGTAGTAGTAGTAGTAGTAGTAGTAGTAGTAGTGGTAGTGGTAGTAGTAGTAGTAGTAGTAGTAGTAGTAGTAGTAGTAGTGGCAGTAGCAGTAGCAGCAGCAGCAGCAGCAGCAGTGAACGCACGCGTTTATTTAGCTCTGAAGTTGCTGCCCGAATTTGCTTGTTTCTAGCGCGATTTTGTAGATAAATTTTATACATATATTTCGTATTAGTATTTACTTTCAAACTTTATGTTTAATTTGTAAATTCTGGTCTTGGTTGGAGCGCATTTTGTGTCTCCATTTTCTAAAGGCACTCCTCTTAGCTGGCGGTTTCAGCCATTTAATAGGGCTTCTCTTACTGTGGTCAATGCAATACATTTCTCCCCGCGCCATTATGCAATTTCTATAGTTCGATGGCTAACTCATTATATTTGTCAAGATCGCTTGAGCGAGTGGATTTAATTCTTTGTCATTTGTAAGCGCAAGCCTAGTTCTTTGATTGTATAAATCTTTATAGTCAGTTGGCTGTCCCCGGTCAACTCGAACAGACTAACAAATATATGACTGTAAAATGTTAGTATACATTAGGAAACCACTTTAATAGGTTAGGAGTTAAGATGAAGGTTCCGTTAGAGATACCAGATGAACGGGTTATCAATGAATTGATCAAGTATGGCAAAGTATAAAAAGTAGAACACGAGCCCTATCCATTTGATCGAACCTTAGAAAATGGCATCAGAAGAATTTGGTTCGAAAAGGTACAGGGGGGCAAATCAAAGAGTGTAGAATCTGGTTAAGCACAGAACATCTTGCAACAGATTGCCCTAACATAAACAAATGTCTAGTTTGTGGGTCATCTGATCATTTTAAGTGGCGATGCCCGCAGAACAAATCTGTCAAAGAGGCTGCTGATAAAAGTGCAGAGCAAGTTGTTTCTAAAGAAAATGTCATGGAACCGGTAGTTGCTGAGATTGTAGCTGAAATCCATGTTAATGAGAAGCATGTTTCTAGAGAAAATATCACAGAACCGGTAGTTGCTGAGACTGTAGCTGAAGTCCGTGTTAATGGGAAGCACGTTGCTAAAGAAAATGTCATCGAACCAGTAGTTGCTGAGATTGTAGCTGAAGTCCATGTTAATAAGAAGTATGGTGAAAAAACTAAGAATCCAATCGCTGTAGATGCAGGTGATGAAATAGAGGTTCTAGATGAGGGGCTAACTCTTACTCCAGTAACAAGTCAATCCAAGTCTGATGTCAGAGAGGTTAATTCCACGCAAGTTGAAGATGATGATCAAGACCCTCTGGAAGAAAGTTTTAATTTAGGGCAAGTAAAATTCAGGTCGCAAGATACTGAAATTAACTTGATTTTCCGCTGAGTACACTCAATCTAGACGATTTGAATAATATAGAGACAGTAATTGGTGTCTCGGATAGATTGAGTGGAACAAAGCGACAGAAAGATGGAGACAGTTCTGAATCAAAAATAGAGGAAAGTGATATAGAAGATGATAATATGTCAGTGGCTGAATCCGATATATCCATTCAAACACAGAGTTCTATATCACCCGATGAAATGGTCATGTACAGGTCAGAGGCAGGAGAGGTGTTAGTTCCATATGTGACGGCAAAAGGAGTTAAATATAGGCATCTGCGTCATGATTCAGATATATTAAAATATAAGCATTTGGAAAAAGTTGAACTAAGTAGTACAGAGTTTGAGAGTAAAATAGGTAAATGGTCTAAGAGAGGGTCGAAAAAAACAAAATCTAGTTAGCTTAATAATGGCGGTTGTACACATCATGTTATTACTTTTTATTATAATTTGTACACTCAATTGTACAGGCTTAAATATTGACATAAAACAGCGTCACCTACTAGAGACTCCGAAAAATGAGCGGATTGACATTGCTTTGATACAGGAAACAAAGATTCAGAATTCAGAATTATACGATAATGTAGAAAAGATTTCTGGATCCAGAATATTCTATTCGTTATCTCAAGATAATAGTGCTGGCGTAGCAATTCTTATATTCCCTCGTTGTTCAGCCTATGTAAATATAATCTCTTCAGTATCAGATGCAAATGGTCGCTGAGTGAGCGTCACAATAGATATACAACACACACGTTTCACGTTGCTGTGTATATATGCACCTGCATCTCATCAGCTACGTCGTAATTTTTTAATGAGATGTCAACAACAGCACTAGATAACATCATTGAAAACTTAGTAATGGGTGGTGGCTTTAATTGTGTCATAGATAAAGAAAATGACAGGAATGCAACTTCAGCTTATATTGATAGATCACATAGACTCTTAAAATAAATATGTGATAATGAAAATTTAGTTGACACCTATAGAATATCAAAACCTCACGGAAAAGATCTTACATGTTTTTCGGCAGATGGTAAAGTTGGTTCAAGCATCGACAGAATTTATGTGAATAGTTGGTTGACAGGGTACTGGAGAGATGTTAATATTAAATCAGTCGCATTCTCAGATCACAACATGGTTTGTGTAACCTTTGCCAATGCTGACTGGGTAACAAAAGGGGTCGGGTTTTGGAAATTAAACACAACACTGTTGGGAGAAGAATTTTATAAGAATAATATAGAGAGTTGTTGGCAGCATTGGATTAATAGGAAAGCATCATATAAGAGCACATTGCAATGGTGGGAGGATGTAAAACTGGATTTAACGTATGTTTCCCGACAGTATGCTATTAGAAAAGCACAGGAAATACGCAAATGCAAGAAAACATTTCATCGATCACTGATGAAAATTAATGCTAAAGTAAATAATGGTGAAGATAATTATTATGAATTACTGGTTAAAATTAAAAGTAAAATAAGAGATATAGAACAATATGAGTTTGAGGGTGCAACAATTATAGCAAGAGCCCAGATGCATGCAGAAGGGGGAAAGCTAACCCGATATTTTTGCACATTAGAAAAATCACGGGCAATAGATAAGGTGATGTGCTCATTAACCATGCCGGATGGTTCAACCATCTTTACCAACAATGAAATGAGTACTATTGTCTGCAATTACTATGAGTCATTGTACAAGTCAGAGGGAGTTGATGAAGATGCAAAATTGGATTTGCTAGCAATATAGACAAAACGTGTCAGACGCAGGCAGTGAATTCTGTGTTCAACCCGTAACACTAGAAGATTTAACTAAATCCCTTGAAGGTATGAAACTAGAAAAATCATCTGGGTGTGATGGCCTTCCAGTTGAATTTTACCCAAACCTTTTGGCACCTTGTAGGTCCAGTAATGGAAGAGTTAGTCGCTGAAACTTTTTAGAAATGCCATTTACCACCAACCATGGCTAGGGCATACGTAAGGCTAATATATAAACGAGATGACAGCCATCTAATTCAGAATTACAGACCAATTTCTCTACTATGTGTAGACTACAAAATAATATCCAGAGCACTAACATTGAAACTTGGTAGTGTTTTAGGAGAAATTATTGGAACAGAGCAGACATGTGCTGTACCTAGGAGTGCAGTTTTAACCACCATCATGTTAATAAGAGACCTTATACAATTGGTTGAGAAGGATAGCATCCCTTCAGCTGTGATTGCCTTGGACAACGAAAAGGCATTTGACCGTGTTATTTTCTTTTTAATTCTTTGCAATCGTTTGGGTTAGGTACAAACTTTATTAAATGGGTTAAGATTTTATAAACGGATATCAAGAGTAGCTATTTAGTGAACAATCAATTATCCAGAGAAATTGTCTTAGAATGCGGTGTTAGACATGGGTGTTCCCTATCGCCTTTATTATTTGTTATTGTGATGGGATCACATGGCATAGCATTGAGGCAAAATAATAACTTTCAGGGCATATGCATTTGCAGCATAGAACGACCACTTAAGCTGTCACAATATGCTGATGACACAACTGTGTTTGCCAGTTCAAATAATGATTTTACAATTTTAAACCAAGTACTAGAAAGGTTCCAAAATGCATCTGGTTTGAAAATCAATAAAGGAGAATCCAAAGAATTGTTTTTGAGGCCATGGAAAGAGCGGAATGACCAGCCACTTGAAATCAATTGGTCTAATGATACTATTAAGACTTTTAGGCATCTCTTTTAGCAGAAAACCGAATACAACATAAAATCGGAATGTACAAGTATCTAAGCTTAAGAGAATATTAGCAAATTGGAAGCGTCGTCGTCTTTCGTTTTTTGGTAGAGTGTTTGTTGTCGACAACTTGGTGTTATCTGGGCTATGGTATACAGCATCTGTTGTACACATGCCAAAACATGTAGAAATGGAGGTTAATGAGCTGATATCGTCATTCATATAGGAAGAAAAGAATCATTTAGTTTCCCATCGTGTTCTCAATAATGCTAAGTCAGAAGGAGGACTTGATTTAATTGACATTAAACTGAAATGTGTTTCTTTAAGGTTAAAATTTTTTAATGATCTTATTACAACATATGCGACGTGGGAATGTGTTTCACGAGCTCTCGTGGACAGAATTGTAGAACCGTTTCTGGCGGAGTGTGTTTTACCTCAAAGAAGCCACCTCCGAATAGCCAAATGATACCAGATGTGTTTACGGATCAAGTTAAGGAGTTAGAAATATTTGACAGATACATGCCTCCACCTGCGTGCTGGAAGGAAGTACTAGAACAGCAAGTAACACCTCCCATAGCAATTAGGAGATGGGATGACTCAAGCTATAAACCATCCAGTTGGAAAAATGTATGGAAAATCATACATTCTCCATACATACCAAATATGGCTCATGATTTATTGTGGCGATTACAACATCGACGGCTATGGGTAGGACACTTGACATACAGGTGCAATATAACGACTTCTGATAGGTGTTACTTATGTCAAACAGACGAAGAAACAATCGAGCATTTATTTGCAGAATGTCCAATATTGTCACAATTTTGGGAGTTTAGCAGCCAAATCTTGGCACAAATTGGAGCAAAGCCCATTGTTCTAGAAACACATGTAGTCTTATTCAGAGAATTTGGATCAAGCGGTGTAAATATTGTAAAGTCTGATAAGACTATTTTAATAATAATGTTATCCATAGGTGTTTGGGCCATTTGGAAACATCGGTGTACACAGACGAAAAATCCATCTATGGGCAATCACAATAGAGCAATAAAGACAATATTTCGTTCATTGCTGTTGAATCATATTCCTTGCGAATATTTTAGATTAAAACAGCATGGTAAAGAAAAAGTATTCAAGGACATATGGTGCAAAACAAACATAGTTTCAATAAAGTTGGGAACTAAAAATGAATGAGCCTGGACTAGCGTAAATCATTCAATTAATACAACTGTTTTATCTGTGTCTTTTAATTAATCTGTGTCCTGTAATTCATTTTAGTCTGCATTTTGATATTGTTATGTTTACTAATTCATGTTAACAAATAAACAGACTGGGGTAATTTAATAATCATTCGATAAAGTAAGTTGCAATTGAATTATAAACTAGTCCCTGGTAATTTTAGAAACTTGTACAGGGTTTTATAGAGTTATTTGTTCCCGGGTTTACAAAACCTTACAATAAAGTAAATCGAAAATGTAAACAAGAGCGCCATCTATTTTTCTGTAATTTTGCTGCCGACTGTGTGTTATACTACCCAAATGCTACTACGCCCACTGATCTTTAAAGAATCAGTCCACTGGCGTCAATGATTGACTTATTTGTCATTGATTGACGAGTCACTTTTCAATTGTTGGACAGTTGCAATCGCCACACGGGCCTACTACCAAACCTGGATTGAATAGTAATGCCTTTGTTCAGTTTTGTTTTGCTATCATATCTTTATCAGCTTATTGTTTTGTATCTATACCAATTAAGCGGTATGTATTTATAGATTGTATTAATGCTCGTTAGTTAGATATGTTATTTATTTTTAGTTTTGGTGTAATATTAATCAGGCTTACTAGTTCACCAGGTTTTTTTGGGGGGTGTGCAAGCCTTTTTAAAGGAGTTCCGCCGTGAAGTTTGTCTCACTGCGTCAGCGTCGAATTTAAAAAAAGAAAAAGTAGTAGTAGTAGTAGCCATCTCAATATCTCACCAATAGTCGAAATTGTCTTTTCCATACAAAACATAGCCAGCAATCACTTGTACTTCAACCTCATTTGACGGACCCATGATCCAGCCTGCCTTACCGTCTCGAAGAAGTCGCTCCAAGCCTAAAAATAAATTAGATAAGTAGTCATGCCGTTACTCTATATTGACATTGTCACGGAATCGAAACCACAACTGGCTAAAGCGCCAAGGATCATAGCCCACAAGCGTTTCCACCACACCAACGTCTTGTGGGTTCGATTCCCTGTCAAAACCTGAAAATAAGAATGCATTGATTTGCAGAAAACGAGTACTTTGAAGTTAGAGAACGCATTGTTGTACAGACTATCCGGCAAGCAATCATGCAGAGTTGGTAGGTCGATAGCAGTCGGGTTACGGAATTATATATCTTTCCTTTCATTTATACCAATGTATATTTGTGGTACGATTTCGTGAAATAGCTTCAACAAATAAACGAATCAAAGACTAAATCTTTTGATTCTGCTTTAGCAATGGTGATTGACGAGCAGGATTTCCCCTGATCTTGTGATAATGAACCACACCAGAGAAGATATAACTAGAGTGAGTAAGTCTCACGAATTGCTACAGGCAGTAATAAGCGCCCACCTTAAACAGCAGAGGGAATTCTCCAAACTGGTCTACTAGGTAAGGTTATGGGCGATTTGCTTATCAATCACACGAAGCAAGAACGTGTTTGTTATTGTCGCAACTTACAGCCAGTATAAGTCGTTCATCGGTCTAACTGTTGGTCGTTGCTCGGCTAAATTTTGGCATTTTGGACCAAATCGATAAGTTACAGCTATAGAGCATCAGACTTATGTATTATTCACGTGGAAAATAATTAATCCATTAACGTGTATTCATTATGGCATTTGATAAATAGGTCCATATGATATTGATATAGGATAGTATCAGTACCATAGATAAATTCGAGTCAGTAGGTCATCTAGGGTCGCTTCAACTACTCACTGAACTTGTTTAAAGGAGAAGCGGGTACATTAGTTTCAATTACCACATCTAGGCTACTATTAACGGTGTTCCACCTTGAGTAAAGCTAAATGACTTTGTTATTAGATTCAAGCCTACAACATACCAGCCACACGAGTTCACCGATAAACACCAGCTCTGCTAACCCACCATCAGCAAAAGATTATTGATGCGTTAATGAATTTAACACCTTGTTAAACTTCCTAAAATTACCTAAACTCAAAGAATAAACTGATTGACTCAACACATTGGCCTCTCGCTTAGGAGATATGTGATGCCATGAAAATGTGATAAGATTAAATTACTCGGCCATATGCGATAAGCGGAGCTAATTGCTCCGCCAACATTTCTGCACAATGCATCACCCGAAACATTACTTTCCAATCATATTGTAAACTGTGTATCCACGGATTAAGGATCCATCTTGCCAAGAAAAGACTATTGCATAATACGCTGCAACGTATGCATCACACATTATGTACAGCAGTTGTAGCAGTTGTACAGCTCCAAATCCATCTATAGATAAGCGTGGTGGCTATCACCAATAGCATCAATGGTCGGACAACCTAATCTCGAGAGATATGATACACACTATGTGCAACAAATGCCAAGAAAAGTGGCCAAACACAGCTGATCAATGCTTGGCCAAGAAGCACTCAGAGGACCACGATTGCTCTTGTTCATTCTAGTACTTTGATCCGCCATATGCCTGTACCCCCGACTAAGTTCAATCAGGTACCATGTTCTCATTCAGCACGTACTCAAACTCTCATCAAGCCTTATCACTTATCCAGTTCTGTTATATAATATGAATCATGTGAACATAAGTAAACCCTACTGAGTTCTACCATTTATACTGATCTACCCTGATGCACCCACAGCTGCTGCCTGGTTTTGTCGCATACCAGGTCTGCTCGACGTTTTCAAAGCTGACCAATGGACCCGGTTTTAGTTATACCCCGCCCGTCTCTAGCTAAGCTCCACCCACACCTCGCTCGTGTTGGTATCGATCGATCTCTGAACACTCTGGCTATCAATTTCCAAAAAACTACGCAGGTAAGCCGTTGAATATTTTGAAACTAATTTGACTGGGTGCTGTTGCTGCCTAAGGCAACAAAAATTGCCACGTCAAATTAGTTTCAAAATATTCAACATCATGTTTATTAAATAGCAAAGAATTACAAGGACATACAATTTATACAACGTGTCGGACTCTTTGAGATTTGATGACGGTCTATATGGAACCCTTTGTGACATAATGATTGTGACATCATCATACACGCGCTGAGTTAATTATGACGTCATGCGACGTCAGATGATGCAGGGATACTCTGGAAAGGTGAATTGCTCTCTTATACGCCAGGGACTGTGCATAAGACAGAACTTAGCAAGTTAACCAAACATAGACATATTCATAGGCCTGTACAGTACCAGTAACACTTAGCCAGTTATTTATTCTACCAAGGTCAGCTGGACACTTGCAACACTTGTATAGTCCAATCGTCTACCCAGATCTGCCACACAAGTGTGACACACGCACGCACGCACGCACGCACGGACGCACGCACGCACGCACACACACACACACACAGTCCTATCATCTACGCAGAACATCCACACACTGATGCCACTTACCTAGTTCTGTCTTGTACCCTGATCCGCCACATGCTTGCAACATCTTGTCAACGATCTTGTATACGTTTTTACAGCTGATTACCTTAGCTTGGTATGACCAATGGCCTATCGGTGTCCTGCAAATGAGAAGTGTGCCGATGATATGTTATACTACTGCACTATGCGTATCTCATAACGTGGTCTTAATTGTATGTTATATGCAATTTATATTAAGGATAACCATGTTAGCAGCGAATGAATGGATGAATCGATGGATGGATGGGTGGATGGATGGACGGACGGACGGACAGACGGTCGAATGGATGAGCTGGCGCAGACAGACGGACAGTCGGATGGACGGGCGGGTGGATGGACGGATGGATGGATGGATAGATGGATGGATAGATGGAGGGAGAGAGAGCGGGAGAAAGGAATCAATGAATCAATGATTTATTTACACCCAGATCACTATAAAATAATATGTGGAGAATATACATAAAGGTATCGTGGTGGTGTCCGGTACCTGGAATCTGGGTTTCGAGATTCCCACCATAGCCTTAGCTGCGCTTCTTCCGGTTCCACCGTGGAGAGAGACTTTTCGTCGTTCTCTGGTCGTGTTCGGTTTAACCAACTCGCGACCAGAGAGAATCCGAGCCATCCATTGCTGGTAAGTGCTTAACGCATTTAATTATACAGGCAAAAGTACTACATTGTTATCAGGAGTATTCCTGATGACCATATTTAAATTGTTTTTCCAAAATATATACGATTATGCTGCTCTAGACTTTTTTCTATGAAATTCTCGATTTTCATGCTTGATATATTTAAAGCACGTGTCGAACGTTCGTCCATTCTGTTCACCAAAATATATGACTGTTAATGCAAGTTTCTAATAATATTAACCCGTATAAAATGTCCATGCTAGATTAAAGTGTGTGGATTTGCGAGGATAAAAAGGTAATTTATTCTTATTCTGTTACACTTGTACTAATAATGTTTTTCGTTCACAAATTCGGTTTGAAATGTTCATTGAAATATATCATATGTTCGTGGTAATAAACCATGTTTTATATTAGATTGTAAACAAATGTTTCTTGTTGAAATTATAAAATACAACTAAGCTACCATACTCGTTATAAAATATTAATTTGTTTAAAATCAGTCACATCATTATCAAACATGTCGCATGAAAAATTTCAGAGATTGTTAGACCGCACACAGTTCTCACTAAACCAGTCTTTTTCGCTAAAAGCCATATTGTTGGGTACTAGTAAGGGGTGTATTTTGCAAAGTGCAGATACAACAGACTTTGTGGAATACTTGTGTGAAGGTGGAGCTACTGCTTCTAAACTAGTTTCAAGATTGAAGTCCAGAATTAATGAAGCCATAGAAAGGTGCATCGACATTACTTTCTATTTTTTGGGTAGGCACTTGCGATTTGACAACTAAAGAAGGCAAGTTTTCTTTTTTAACTACTTAATGATGAAGAAGTATATAAATTAAGGCTGCTAGAACAGAAGACTGTCAGAACAGATGATCGCCGATCAGCGGCTAGAGGAGGGAGGTGGACTGTCAGAACAGAGGCGTGATAATGTTGCAGCAGCTCGTCCAAACACCCATTTAGAGAGACACATCCTTAGTGGTATACCGATCACCTGTACTCAACCACACATTACATGGTCTGAATGCCCATTTAGAGACACACATTCTACATGGTATACCGATCACATGTGCTCAACCACACATTACATGGCCAGAATGCCCATTTAGAGACACACATTCTACATGGTATACCGATCACCTGGGATTAACCACACATTACATGGTCCGAATGCCCATTTAGAGACACACATTCTACATGGTATACCGATCACCTGGGATTAACCACACGTTACAGGGTCCAATCTTCCAGAGCCGAATCTGATCAACGTTGTGTACCATGGGTTAGCCGAAGACCTATGGAGTTACATGCATGGTGTAGGCTGTGCGGCACGGCGGGAAGATTACATGACATGGGCGACTATGAGAATAGATCGCTTGAGTCCTGGAGAGCGTCCCCTGACCTAATAATCCAAACAGTAGTAGACGAGTTACTCGCCCGAAATCCACTAACAATACAGGAGTTAAGAAGCTATCCACTGACAGAAATGGCATTAACGGAATTATGGAAGTATTTACATGACCTGGGCGGTCTGTCTACAGTGATGCTATTGAGTTAGAACAAGAACATCTCGGTAAGGCTGCTCAGGTATCGGCATGAGGGGACCCACAGCCGCTTCCAGCTGCTTTGGCAATGCTCACTTGGCAGAACGCTAAAGTGCCTATCAACTGCACCATGGCAGACTCTGGCATGTTCCCATGTGACGCAGATGATCTGGTGCCACATCGGCTGCAGACACCCACGTCCAGACCTTTCTACACCATAGAAGTTAGCTGACCATCCTCCAGGAACATGTCAGTGCCATACAGCAGTAGACCAGATGATGCCGGTCAGGTTGTGTTGATCATTGCCCCATCAGGACATGGGAAAAACATCTTGCTGTGGGCCCCCGGCACAATGCGAGGCTCCTGTACTTTAGCTCAAAGAGTGGTTGTGCCCTGCTTGAGATGATATGCGACAGCCTGACCCTCAAGGAGACCAAGCAAGACTTCATCGCAGGCATGCAGAAGGTCGCAGATCTATACCTCTTCATCTTCAGCAACAAGGAGACAGGGGAGCCTGCACACTTCAAGCCTTCACTGGAGAAGACTCGAACTTCAGCTACAAGTTGAATTCAGCCAGGAAGCTCACATGTCAGTCTGGTCAATATGCTTGATGTGTCAACCGGGATGTTTTCAGGCTTGTTGAACTTAGTCCGTGGGGTGGGCTCCGCTAATTGAGGAACTGCTACAGAAGCTTGAGGAACTTCTTCAAAAGCTTGAGAAACTTCTTCAGAAGCTTCATCTATAGACTTCGCTGTCTCAGAGGGTTTGGGTAGGTGTTTCTGAAACTCTATCGCCATGACTCTATTCTTCCGAAACTTCTCGCGGAAGACCCACTTCAGCCATGACTTCTTAGCATCTGCCTTGAGAACTGTTTTGATGAGGTAGCCCTGGTAGTTCTCGGCGGGGAATATTCTAAATACTGCCTCATCTCTCACCAGCTGCTCACGCCCTCTTTCGTTCAAGATGTGCTGAACGGCCTTCTTGAGGCCGGTGGCCAGCCCCTCCTCCCTACCTTCGCTTTGACTAGGGGCATGCCCAGCCTCACGGCCCTCAGTCACATGTACTGATCTCCGCTCGGAAGTAATTTATGGTTCCATCATGTAGATTATCCAGCATCCAGTGTTCATCATCAGTGTGGAGGCCCTAGCCATCTGGAGAGCTAGAATTACAGGACTCTTATTGGGTATCCTAGGGAGATCTAGTGACCGGCACTGGGAACTGTCAAACTTCCAGTAGAGCTTCCGAGTCAATAATTCCTTTGTACTATGGGCTGGTGTGGTCTCCTCTACATCAGTCAGTATCTCGGCATCAGACGGAGGTGGGACCTTGGCTCGCTAGTGGATAATGTTGACATCATGAAGTAGTCGTCAGACGCTGTCAATTGGTTTCTTCTGCCCTCCAAAGACGATCTGCTGGAGAACATTACCAAACATCACCATTTAAAAACCTGTATATCCAGACATTTAAACATGCAACAGTATGTAAAGCATCCAGATGGGGCAGTTGAACCTGCGGCCTCGCACTACACTTCTGACAGTCATTCGACCTAGTATCCATGATGCAAACCCTTTATCCACAGCGGGGAATTTCATCGACTTCACCCTCTTGGGACAGATCCATGAGATTAGGAGCATGATGCTCAAGTTCAAGCTCAAGAGCACAGAGGCGAAGAAGGTAGAGCTCCGGCAGGTGGTGAGCAAGTGGGAGATTATGCAGAGCAACAACCCCCTGGACACCAACTATGTGAACGATGAGTACCAGGTCCTGGCTCCACTGGCTTGTGGACCTTCCTACTATGTGAAGGGTACTATGCCATCGGATGTAATGACGGCTTCACAGAATTCGACTTACAACCAGACATAGAAATACCTGTCCTGGTGCCACCCTTCTCCCTCCTCGAGGACACACACATGAACCCAGCCTTGATGCAGGATAAGCTGTTCCTCTGAGTGTACACCGACCATCTTCCACATGTAACGATGACCACTCCACGACTTCAGGTCTGGCATGATGAGAATGACCAGGAACTAAAACGTGCGGGCTGTAGACAATGAATCCTACATGTAGAGTGAGAGCATCAGCAGGTCGAGGCCATGGCTAACTAGCGTCTAGGGTTGACATTGCAACGAGGTGCCTCGGGCTGCGTAGCTGTAGCAGTCTTGGTTCAGAAGGAAGGGGTGGTCCAGGAGGTGGGGAGAGCTAGACGACTTCAAACTTGTGGTGGCTGGGACAAACGTACTCAGTGAGGTGCGCAATCTAGCTGATTACGGTCTCTATCGACAGAAAATCGAAGGTCAGTGCCAACTCGGAGGAAGGGACATCCCGCTTAACCATGGCAACCAGCTCAGCTTTCATGCTTCGAACCTGCATGGAGAGTGAGGGACACTCGCCTAGTCGGAGTAACAGTGCAGTTGGATATAGCAAGGATCACTTCTTGCTAAATGGATGTATTCAGCTTGAATGCGCATGGAGCACAACTCCAGCAGCAGTCCCAGCTACCACCACTCCTACAGCAGCCACTACTGCTATGACCTCTGCCGTCTTCTGACCTCCTAATGCCTCATAGTCGAGTGTCGGCTCGGTTTCTTAAAAGTCAATAATGCTACAATTGGCCTAACCAAGTTATGTCTTACAATCAATGGTGAACCCATCCAAGCTTTAATGACTAAGACACAGCAGGGAGAAGCCAATGTGTCCAGAGTAACATTAAGCAAAAAGTTGTGGTGGAATCTTTTGAAGCTATTAAAACCACAGGCATTCTTGATAGAGATATTACTAATGACGTAGTGCTTCAGCCTTCGCATGACCTTGATGGTCTGTTAATACCACATGCAATAGTGACGCCTAAGGATTCACAGATTCCTGTTATGCTAAGAAACCTTTCACCTAAATATATCACACTGGATGAGTGTCATAGTCTTGGTGTTGCTACTGAGATGGATGAACTATATGAGTCGGCCTCTCCTATTATTAGCCAGGTCACTACTCAAGAGTCGCCATGTGGGCCTTCATCCTACACAACTGAAGATTTAATGTTGCCAGCTTTCTTACAAGACTTGTTCGGAAGATCCACTCCCTGTTTGTCTGAAGAGAAGTGTGCACAGGTAAAATCTCTTCTAGTTAACTACCAAGATGTTTTTGCTAAGCATGACCGTGATCTCGGTTTGTTTAAAGAAATCAAACATAGAGTTGGCACTGGAGATGCCAAGCCAGTACATGCAAAGCTCAGGCACACACCGATTGGTTTTGAGGAAGAGGAGGAGAAACATTTGGCTGAAATGCTGGAAAGGGTATTATAGTCCCCTCAAAATCTGAGTGTGCATCTGCTCCAGTTTTAGTCCGAAAAAAGGATGGTTCCGTAAGGTACTGTATCGATTTTCTGGCAGTCAGCAAAGTACCCCATTGGGACGTTTACCCCTTACCAATTATTGAGACTTGTCTAGATACCTTGCCTGGCATGACTACATGAGTACACTAGAGATGGCTGCTAGTTCCTGGCAGATGGCGGTCGAACCAGAAGATCCATAAGCTTGCGTTCATGACCAAATTTAGTCTATTTGAATTTGTCCGGTTGAATTTTGGGACATCGAACAGTCCCGCGACATTTCAGAGGATAACACAGCTAGTATTGCAAGGTCTAAACTGGAATGAATGGCTTGCATATTTGGACGATGTAGTAGTTGTCGGTAAATACTTTGCTAGCCACATGATCAATTTGCAGGCTGTTTTCTTGTGTTTCCAATAACACCGCACAAAACTGAAACCCAAGAAGTGTCATCTTTTCCGCAGAGAACTCTGTTTCCTGGGGAAAATAGTTAGCAGAAATGGAATTTCAGTCAAGCCCCAATGTGTACTGAGTGTGTGACTAAGTGGCCTGCTCCAAAAATCCAGAAAGGAGTTAGAATCCTTTCTCGGTTTTATTAATTATCACCGCGAACCTATTCAGGGGTTTGCCCATATAGCTGCTCTGCTTTCTGCTCTGACTAGCTCCAAAGTTGATTTTGTTTGGTCCATAGAGCACCAAACAGTGCTTCAGGCTCTCAAGGATATGTTAAGCAATCCCATGGTGTTGGGCTACTCAACACCGCATGGTGTTTTCATTCTGGATACAGACGCCTCAGAGTCCACAATTGGAGCCGAATTGTCGCAGCTACAATATGGACGAGAGGTTATAATCGGGTTTGCCAGGAAAACGCTAACACCTGCTCAATGGAAATACTGTGTAATTCGAAAAGAATTGCTAGCATTGTTTGCGTTCACACGCCATGATAGAATGTATCTTCTGGGAAGATCCATAATTGTCAGAACTGATCACAACATCCTTATTTGGCTCCTCAACTTAAAAAATGTAGAGGGTCAACTAGCTAGATGGTTGGAAGAGTTGTCACAATACAACATCACTCTAGAACATCGCTCTGGCAAGAAACATTCAAATGCAGATGGCTTATACCCCATTCTTAATGAGTTACCTATTTGTCACCACTACAAGTCGGGACAACACTTCAAACTGTTGCTCTGTGGTGGTTGTAAATAATGTACCAGACTTGCCCATCAATGGTCTCAGTTTGATCAAGAAGTGGACGATGTGGTACCCCTGGCTGTCAGGTCCAGCGTTACAAATCCTATTGACAGTACTGATATAGTTTTAGATGATGATGATGATCTGGATGAGTTAGATGACAATGAAACAAATGTAAACACCCCAGACTTACCTGATCAAGTAAACAACTGGTTGGATACATTCTCCCATGAGCACATGAGGGAACAACAGTTGAATGATCCAGTCCTCAAAAGCGTAATCTCAAGACCTTGTACCTTCTGATGCAGAACTGTATCTAGCCCACCCTTCTATACAACTTTGGTGGGTTTGTTGAAGTCAACTATTGCTTGTAAATAGTGTATTGCAATTCCGTCATGAGAAATCCAGTTCTACACATACGTTACTAGTCATTCTAGAATCACTTCGTATCACAATTCTGAAACGCTGTCATGACTCGAAGTTAGCTTGCCACATGGGTAAGCAGAATGCATTGGCTAGGATACGGGTGAACTACATCTGGCATGGTTATACACGGGACGTTGTTCTATATGTGAAATCATGTCGAGTTTGCAGTCACAACAAAAAATCAAGGGTTAGACCTAAAGATGAATTGGGCGTGTTCCATTCTGTGTTTCCCCTTGAAAGACTACATATGGATATGTTGGGTCCCTTCATCACGTCCAGCTAAGGTAACAAGTATGTCCTAATGTTTATCGATCAATTTACCAAATAGGTGGAGTGTCATGTAATCCCGGACAGGGAGCTGAAATGATAGCCCAAACATACGTCGAACATTTCATAACAACATTTGTTTGCTCCTATTTTGAACATACCGACCAAGGCCGAAATTTCGAGAGTACCCTCTTCCAAAACATATGTATTCTATTAGAGATCACGAAAACCCGTACGACCAGTTATAAACCTTGTTCTAATGGTCAAATAGAGAAAATTAATTGCACTATCCTACAGTCCATCCGGTGTTACTTGGAACATCATAATCGCCAGAATGACTGGGATAAATGCATTCCATTCATTGCAGGTGCAATTAGATCTACCGTCAACCGCCAGACTGGGTACACACCTAATATGATGATGAGGTTTGGGCGGTAAGTCTTGATGCCAGTGGACCTAATGTGTATGTCGCCAGTGTCTTCTACTGTTAATGCATCTCCTGCCAGCTTCTTACAACAATTGCGATCGACATTGCAAAACGTGCACAGAATGGCCCAAGAACACCTTGGTATGGCCGAATGGGATTCAAACGGGATTACGATGTGCGACTTAAGTGTCATACATATCATACAGGCGACGTGGTCTACCTTTCAGATTCTGCAACGAAAAATAGGTCAGTCTAGCAAATTGAGACCCCCGTGGACTGGTCCTTTTTTATCTACAAGAAATTCTCCAGCATTCTGTATGGTATCAGAAATCAAAGGCGTAAATTGATTGTACATCATGATCTGTTGAAAATCTGCAATAACCAAGAGGTTCTAATCTGGGTTCAGCACATGCAATGCTCTATTTTATCCGGTCTCCATATTACAAATAATGTGCCCTCTGTATCAGAAGACAATATTTCTGCTGAAAGACAAACGTTACATGTAGTACATGATGACGACTTGAATGATACGATTTCGTATGGTATCGATGATTCTTTCTTGGAAGAACCTAATGATTATAAAGCCATAAATCCTGATTGGAGTTCTGACGATAATGTAGAGCTCGACCCCGATGCAGAGGATCAATCTCATTTTGAAAGCCTTACCGAAACTCCTAGTGGCATGGAGAGCCAGGCCCAAGGAGACCCCATTCCGCTACTTCCTAGTGGCATGGATATCCAGGCCTGAGGAGGCCATACTCCGCTACCTCCTAGTGGCATGGATAGCCAGGCCCGAGGAGAACTAAATAGACCCACTGAGAGACAACCAGAAAGAAGGCAAGTCAGAATTCCTCCCAGATTTCTTAGGAAGATTGTGTCCATATATATAGTCTAAATGTTGTTTGTAAATACTGCTATTGTCTCCAGATCTAGATTACGGAATGGGGACTTCTCGTTAATGGTCTTAAATTGCATATCTAACAAAATGATATGGTATTTACCCCTGTCATTTAAGATATCGATTCCCTAGCTTCTTCCAGCGTAGAGCCTTCTTGTTTATATAGCCGACCAAATATACTAATTACATGCATAAGGTTATAATGATCTGAAACTATAATTTTGCTAAAGCGTTCAAAAATCCTATATTAGTAGCTCTGATTGGTCAAGTACTTGTATATACACATATGCTTACATTTATTGTCATGGGTATTTAGAACTATGACAACATTTACTGCATTGGAATCTACTTATTTCAAGACAATCATAATCACGCCTCGGTGCAATGGCAGTGGAGTCTCATTTCTCCATAAGTTCAGGTTCAGTTAAAATTAACATAGTTGTATTTATGTGATATGTAATGTTAATCTCAGGAAGACAAAGTAGTGTACATAATATATAGGTTGGTTTGGCTTGGGGTTTTTTACATGAAAAATACACACTCAAGATAATTGTTTATTAACTAATTTTCCTTCTTTATTTTACCGATACATATTGCTAGTAACCAGTAGCATTCGAATTGCGTGGAAATGTGGAAATGGCCCGAATATGTTCAAATGTTGCTCCGTTAGTTGATTTATTCAGCAGCAAAAAACGTTATTTTATTTGTTTGCCTTTTTGGAATTTAGTAACTTTCCATAAGATAACCTGTTAACTGGGCATATGAAGACTGCGTGGCAATGTCGTTTGGCCCAATGACACCCATATGCCCAGTCATTCAAATTAAAATACGCCTGTACTTTATTACCAGCAATATGGCACGTCATTATAAGGGGAGGGGGTGGTTCTGTCCGGTACCTGGAATCTGGGTTTCCGGATTCCCACCATAGACATAGTTATGCTTCCTCCGGTTCCTGCGTGGAGAGAGGCCTTTCGTCGTATTCTGGTCGTGTTCGGTTTAACCAATTCGTGACCAGAGTGAATCCGAGCCATACATTTCTGGTAAGTGCTTAACGCATTTAATTATACAGGCAAAAGTACTACAGTATTTATATGGAGCAGATATTTTAACAATATTGCTGTTAGCTCGTAAGTATATAATTAGTATAATTTGCAATAAATATGATCTACAATGAGTCGGTATGTATACAATCAGATTACGTATCTCACAAAGTTATCACTTTATTAAATGAGAAACAGAATTTGATCTGAATAATTCTAATGTGATGCAGTTGGCAGGGATAGCACTTGGCAATTTAGCTAATGCTTATCTATCCACGTTAGTCAATAAAGTGTATTTTCCATGATTTTATTAACCACATCCTGGAAACAAGGTAGTGTAAGCATCTGGAGTAATGTCCAATATCAGCTTACAGGGGCATTGCTTTCAGAATGGACACCGGCCATTTTTTGTTTACTCAGTGCACATCGAGATATACTTCATAATATGCGAGCAGCCACTTTAGTAAAGGAGCTCTATTTTTAGGACTTGAATCAATAGCGCTGGAAAAACGTCACACTCGATATCATTTTAAAGGAGTTTTGCGTCTTATAAGAATATGCCACACGTGAAGCTCTAAACTAGGGAGAAGGATGCGGGATGCGAAAGCTTACTTTTTCGCATGGCATGTCGAAATGCAATTTACTCACACACATTTATACGGATCAACATTGACAGCTTTTCGCTCAGATAAAAATATTTTATATTCCCAAAATATTTTTGGTACTGAGAAATTTTGATTTATTATTGGGCTTGAAAAGGGCATCCACCTATATCAGAGATTTAGATCCGGAACAGATTTCTCAAATTTGGTTATGTTTTTGTTCTTTTTGTTGATTTTGTTTTCTTGTTGATACTGTGGACATTTTGTGTCTTTTTCTTACTATTCCTACAATACACATACACTCTTGATAACTTTGCTAGGCTTATACTAAGGATAATTCCAAACAAGCTCCCAGACCCCGATTTTCACCTTGCCTGCTTTTAGAAGGGAACACTTCCTTAAATTTCAAAATCGCTACTCCTCCTACAGGTCTAGGTCAAACTCGATGAAACGTTACAGGTATGTTCTAGTGAGAGGTATGGGCATCGTTACTATGCCGAGGTTTTTTCCGTCTATGACAAAACATCTTTTGAAGGGCGCCCCACCCTTAGAATTTTATATCAGTGTTATGCTGAGTACCTACAGTTATAAGCCGATCTTGAAGAATATTTAGAGGGGTGATCTATGGAATACTCCTGGCATCGTACCCGAGCTAAATATTTTATTCACCCTACGGGGTGCTATAGAGAGGGCACCCAACCCCAATTTAAAAAAATGGCTACTCCTCTATTATTAGTGAATATGCTTTATTTTAGACATGAGGATTAACATCGTAACTGTAAAAGAATATCGAATCGCGTTTCTCTTGTTTTTAGAAGGGTGTCCAACCCGTAAATTTTAAAATGGCTATTCCTCCGTTATTGATGAACAGATCTCGCCAAGATTTGACAGGCTCATTTTAGACACCTCCTAACATCGTAACTGAGACAGATGCTTGCTTTCCCATCTATCGCTTTTAAATAGGGTGACTTTTGAGGATTAATCTTTAACAAACATGAAATGTGATACAGTCACTCGTCGATACCATGTGTTTCATTTATAGCAGTCAGTGGGCTCTTGCATCCTTTACTGAAGCAAGTAGAGATCACTTTACGTGAAAATCCATTTTGGTAACATTCACAATCAACACCGCAGTGGTTACTTTGTCTACACGTGAACAACAAGCCTTGTAGTAACTTTGCTGCTGCAGTACCTTCACTGAAAACGGGAACCAGATTTCCATCTTGCTTATGCCAACCATGTCCATCTGGTTATTACAGTTTTGGGTGTGGTATATGTGAAGAGAGCCATGCCTTTGTTTGGAACCTTGCACACTTGACATGCTTACGAAGCTGTTTTCACAGGTGGGGTGTGTGATCAGAGATGAGTCCTTTATGTAGGCAAGATGCACTCATATCAAGTTGAGATTGCCATGATATTGATGATGGTTTCCTTTGATACCATGTAAGTGGGTTATTAGCACTCGTGCTCCGTCTACTGCATTCTGTTCATCATCATATGACAAGGCGCGGAAATATTGAAGGTAATAGCATTCTTTGTCAAGGAGAGCTTTCATGACAGATTTTCTTCCAATCCCAACGAAACATGATACATAATCACAACCAGTCAGAGCATGAGCCGCTGGTAGGATTTGGCACAAACCATCGACATAAAGCTTAATTGTATCTCTACACGTCTCAATCAACATATACTCAGTACCATACATGTTTATCACCGTCCTTTCTTTTCACTGGCCTCAAATATCATATTTGCACTCATGGCATGCAGCAGTATATTGTTATCCGCCTCTGCCTGCCAGAACCTGATACTGTCTTGTTGGCATATCTCTAGTTGCTTGGCGCCTTTCTCTTTCACCAGTCTTAAGCAAGCTTCCCAAAATGTCTCATATCTATCGGCCTGCATCATTTGGACTTCTGCCATAGCATCACTTATGTACATTGTGCAGTCTTTGAATTCTTTAGGAATATGCTCTTCAGATTTCTCCTCAATCCTCTTCACCAGCCCTGATTTCTGAATCTTTCACATAATTCCATCTTCGTGAAATAGAAATAGAGGAATAGGTATCAATGGGTGGCTGAGTACTGTCTCCTTGTTTACGTCCTCGCGTCTTTTGGGCATAGCCAGGGCTCTTCTGGGAACCATTTCAGGTGAAGGAGAGGAATTAACTTTTGCAGGAATTTTTATATATCATATTAGTGAAGGCAACGAGGCCAGACTTTAAAATGGGACTGTAAAGGCTGCCATTGCCAACCAGTGAAAGAGTGTTTAAGAAATATTTGCATTTTGACTTTTCCTGTTTCAGTGGCACTGAGCAGAGATTTCTGTACTTCTTTTGCAGCTGTAGCATGGACTGACCACGGGTACTGACCATCCCAGCAAAGCTGCGTCTGGAACGGCCACTCCGGATTCGCTCCAAGTACGCCCCCTGGGTAGGATAGTATGCGTACATAAGCCCTGTGAGAGAGGTTTTCGTTAAAATCGGCTAAGTCCGATAGAATGCGTGGTGCACAAGCGCACGCGTCAGAGCTTCCCCTGACAACGTGTCTCAGAATTGGAAGCGAGTGCATGCCTATAGTGTGCCGAGTTGGTACTCGTAAAAAACTTTAATTAATCGGTTCTCGTTGTTCTTGGTATGGATCAGGACCAGAATAAAACGAGCTTTATAGAACTGTTAACCATTTTAAAATCGACCTAGAAATAGTTGAGTTATCCGCGAAAATCCTCTCAAATTATCTTCAAAATATTTCTTTTGACGTCGCAATAGCGTGTATGCGTGTCAGATCTGAAATGTTCTAGAACGTGGTAAACACGTCACTGATCTATCTGCACGCTGATTGGTTATTGCTCGGCCGCTGATTGGCTGAGGCATCTGCCTCTCACGTCACGAGTAGTATAAAAGGGGTGAAAAATCGAGAATCAGGAGCATCAGCGGTGTGGAAGCCGGCCAGCGCAGGACCTCTGGCCCATCAGGAGGACGGATGTAACTGCTGACCTACAAGTGATTCTCACATCTACTGGTGTCTTACGGATCCCAGCACATCTGCGGTGGTAGGACGTCCTCGGCTTCCACAAGTTTTTGGGCACTCCCAGACGGCCATCCGGGGGTAATAAACTAAATTTAAAGTTAGACGTTCCGCATCCGGACTTTCCTAAGGGAGCCTTTCCGAGAGCGGGCCATGCACGCCCGGGATGTGATTCTATGGAATGTAGAGCTACGGTGATTCTTGGTGGATGACTCGCCGGATCTGCCAACCGCGCTGAAAAGTGGACTTCAATTTCCGCACTGCATGTCGTGTGTGTGTAATTAACTTTTTGACCACAGTCTGGTGGAACATTGCTGGTTGCGCCACAGGAGCTATGCGATTCATCCCGTACCATGTGCCAATTTATGTAACTGCTTAACATTATATACAGCCCTCTCTGTTAATGGGCAAACTTCAATTTTATTACTTCCGTCGCCGGACGGATAACCTTCTCACTTCCGTAAAAGTTCTATACTAGCTACAGAGACTATCTAATAGACATTACTTCACGGCTCTGTTTCACTGTCCGGTGTCTGTACCGTGTCTACCCTGTCCGGAGGAGCCAGCTTGCAGAGACCTACCTGCGGAACTCAGCTGCGGAGATCTGCCTGCAGAAACCCTTCCAGCCTTAGAGAACGTGTCAGCTCATGCTAGGAATATGCTAGTGCCTCAATTTCAGTAACATAATAGCCTGTTCCGTACCGATGACTATTAGATACTCAAGTAGCTATACTATTGTACATTTAATTATCATTTCCGTATTTGGTACTGATGACTAATAGGTACCTTTCCGGTCTTAGGACCGCAATTTATAATTTCTTTATTACTGTGAATATTATCCTTGTTTACTGTGGGTGCTTTCAACTAGCTACACCGTTTAAGTTTATCAATCTGTGACATTTAACTACCTCATTTAATTACATTCTATTTATTACATTGGTTAGTTGTATATGGCAGGTAGACATCCGGTTAATATGTTTTGTTTAATTGTAGAAAACTTTGGACCACAGTACGCTAGGAAATACTATACAGCAACATTTATATCCGCATCACTTTATTCCCGCCATCGTCAATTTTACATGGAGGTCACTGACCGTGCTCTAATTGTTTGAGCTTGGCATGTTACCGACTAACCTTACTATTCAGCTTGATAGGATAGGTCAAAGTGGTTAGGGACAATTTCTTCATTTAGAGACATATAGTGCACGCCTCTTTTCTGGTTGTTGCGGTAATGTAGCCCTGCATTCCGGCAAAGTTGTGTAAAATTGGCCAATTACCTATAAGGCCTCATATATATATTAAGTTATTGTCTCTTTCCACGATCCACCAGCCGTATGGCTTTCTAATTGTCTGGATTCCCCATCAACACGTTGATCGGATCTGACCCTGGGAAACTATCGGAGGTTTCCGAGCAGTGATGGTGAAAGTGCTGATTTACATACATCTCCCCCGTATCTTCGGATACTTGTTAGCTAGATAACCCTGCCAATGAAGGAAGCACTGTGAAAACATATAGTTATAAATGTGAGTTAATTAGTTTATTTACCGGCCCGCAGTGCATACCTGGGCATTTTGGAATTTAATCCTAACGACAAGTCAACTGTTAGATCCGTAGGACTCGGTGACGGACGAGACGCACATCTCCATCCAACTCGTTGCAGCGTCTGGGTGTGATCTTGGAATCCGCCACACTCTCACGGGGAGGACGCTCGTGATGGATATTCGCCTCTCCATCCCCACCATAATGACATGTTAGTAATCAAACTTGCTTGTGTGAAACGTAGCCATTGTCCAGGTGATGTTTTATCTGGTTGCGGAGCAAGGTAGCCGGATTTTCATCGAATGTTGATGCCTTGTGTCGTAACATGTATGCATGCTGTCCCTGGAGGTAGCTGCTATTCCAAAGCGACTTACGGGAAGCTGAGCGTCTGCGCCCATTGGGCAACTGTATCTAAAGATCGGTAGGAATCCCTTCCACATGTGGCCAAAGCTAGTTTCTGTTTCTAACAACTAATTGGTAGGTTAGACTGTAGCAGAAGGCCCGCATAAATAAAGCGGCATCTATCAATACAGGATCTTTGAAACTGCATAAGATGGTGACTTGGGAATTCTTCGGAAATCGCTCGTCCCGTCTTCTCGTAAACCAGCGTGCAACACCTTAACAGTAGCTTAACTAGGATTTTCAGCACTTAGCATTTTTTGTTGGACAAAAGAGTGGCCCTTTTTGCCAGCTCTTTTCCTCTGCTTCAGCGTTGAAGGTGTGTTAGGGGTATATTAGTCTATATTAAACTACCTAGTGACTTCGTTGCGGATGCTTCTCTTGCGGGGATACCTCTGCAGATTCAAGAACCTGTGTGGTACCTCCGGATACAACATGTAGAAAGAACACCAGTTAGCTCTATATTGTGTATTATTGTGTGCTCATTTACTGTCAAACGATTCACCTTGTTTGTATAGTATATATTAATATTTCTACTGTTTTAATTACACATTGTTCCATTCTCTAAATTAGTATGGACAGACATACTGGTGACACAAATAGTTGGAACGACACCGTATGGTTCAATCTTGGTGGTAATGGTCGCACGACCCCACTGGAACATCAGTGTTCCACGAGCTCTAGAAGCCGGTCTTTGTATTTCTCGGAGAGACGTCATACGGGATCCCCAAACCCGAGATCCGCAGCTAGCCAGCCATCCCCGTCATCGTGCACTTGCGGTGCGATGGGTGGAAACCTAATGGCGGACCAGTACATACCCCCGCAAGCTACAGCAGCGTACACTCACATTGCGATATTGATTAGACTTCCATCTGGATGACGTTAAACTTTAAATAGATTCCTCATCTTGTCTTGTATGTTTTGTAATCAGCGCTATCACATGTCGATCATCTTGTTTCGCCTTAGAAGGCTGTGCCTGTTCATGTGTTGGTGCTAGGTAGACGTGTAATGCAACTTCTCCTTTTCATTGTCAAAGCATACTCGCACAGCAGGTGACGAATGAGCGCCCACCTGAGCAGAGCTCATTCTTCTCTTGTAAGCCCTATTCTACTGCGACCCACTTTAGCATCCCTGATTACTGTGGTTTGAGAACCTCGTCAGTAAACCTTTCACTTCCGGTACGCGAAAATGTATGAACCAAGAACCTCGTCAGTGATTCACTGACGCTGTCAATCGCGAAAACGCACCCCTGTTCAGGTCAATGTAATATTAAGCTGTAGGAATGGACCGTTCCAATTTATCCATCCATCATATGACATCACAATTAACTACGTGACGTATGGGATGACGTCATAATCATGGCGCCATGTACAACTCGATATAGTCCCTCTATAAAATGCTTAATGTCCAATACGTTATACGAATTGTATGTCTTTACCATTTAATAAACATTCTGTTGAATATTTTGAAACTAATTTGACTGGACGCTGTTGCTGCCATAGGCAAATTAGTTTCAAAATAGTTAACAGCTTACCTGTATAGTTTTCTGGATATAGATAGTCATCGATCCCAACACGGACGAGGTGTGAGGGGTGGAGCTTAGATAGCGATGGGCGTGGCATAGCTAAAACTGGAAAGGTCCATTGCTATTAAGTCTAAATCAAGCTACAGTAACTTGGTTACAGCATAGCGCCTACTGTTAACCCACTCATTAACACTTTATTGACCAAATTCTGTCAAGAAAATTAAAATATTTCCTTCTGGAATTTCCATTTGCAGGCCAAGAGAAGAGTATTTTTGAAATTTTACCACAGCAATGGCTGGCTCGGTTACCGAGCCAGCCATTGCTGTGGTAAATTTTCAAAAATTGTCTTCTCTTGGGCTGCAAATGGGCATTCCTCAAGACCACTACACAGACCGGCTTCTGCATGATAAGGTTAAAGATATATCGTGTGAAATAAATAGATGTTATGACGTGCTTAGTCCTATATTTGCATTCGTATTTCGCGCGGAATTCTATATCGTACTCGGGAAAATATTGAAACTGATATAGAATATGGAGTGAAATACTCGTGTAAATATGGACAAAGCGTGTAATAACATATATTTATTTTATTATATGCCTGTCTATAAAACAAATTATTAATTAGTCACGTTGTGAAAAGGACAAGGAATGCGCACTTCGTCAAATAACGTAATAATTGAACATATTACATAGAGTGACACTAGGGCTTCACGGTATTAGAAAAATGAATACTGGAATCGATATCAATGGACCTTTCCGGTTTTAGCTATGCCTCGCCCATCTCTAGATAAGCTCCACAGACACCTCGCTCGTGTTTGGATTGATCGATCTCTGAACACCCTGACCATCAATTTCCAAAAAAACTACACAGGTAAGCTGTTGAATATTTTGGAACTAATTATAACACTTACTAAATAGACCACCATATGCTGAGAATACACGGGCCCGCGCTCGCTCTCATTAGAGTAGCTTGGATCGATCGCTATCTAGCAAACCCACAAACATGAGAAGGGAATAGAGCTCTCAGGGATTGAGAAGTGTTTCTCCTATCCTCGGTACCTCTTTACTTGGGCCGTTGGGTGGGCCCTACAAAGTTGTACAATTCCAAGAAATCTCTACCTAACAAGGCTGTAGTAATTGAGATAAACTATTATGACGCAAAATATTCATTTGAAATTATGATTTTCTAGCGATCAACGGGCCGAAATTATAAAATATTAGCGCAAGAAAATATATATTTTAGGCATTTTAACCATTCCCTGTTCTACGAGGTTAATTAAAATAAGTTTTATTCTATTTTTTGCGAGCATTGCATTCTTATAAACATCTAATTTTCGTAGCAGTAATCGTTAATTTATCAATTTCTCTAGCAGCCAAACAACGATGTAACACTTCCGGATTAATAAGAAAATGCTAAGTGTGGTCGCTAAGTACAGGTAAACTCTTAGTTTCCCATACGAAGAACAGTCGCTTATCACCTTAGGCAGATTTACGATTGAATTTTGCTAATGGACAGCAGATTATCTGCCTAAATAGAATATTATATCGGTTTTATGTTATATCTCGAGATTTCGGTATCAGCAAAATCATATCGATATGACTAACGGAATAGCTATAATACCGGTATTCGATATAATATCAGTATATCGCGAAGCCCTAAGTGATACTCTTTCATAATTCATAATAGTTTGAAAATCATAATGTTTTCATTTATTTAATGTTATTCTAACACATTAAGTAGACAGTTTGTTCTTTGGGTGTCTCTTTAGACTAATTCTTTCCCAATAGTCGCTTCTTAATAAACAATGAGTTCATGTACAATAGGTCTTAGATATACATATACACATTGGACACGTGTAATGTGCGTGCGAACATGCGTGTGTGCATGTGTTCGTGCGTGCGTGCGTACGTGTACGTGCACACGTGAGCATACGTGTGAGTATCGTGATCACACACCTGGGCCGATATGTTGGATCCTCGTATTTTGACCAATCACAGTTATTGGTCATCTTGTCCAGTTGCTGAGCTATGGCGATCACCATCAAGCGCGCTGCACTCGTATCGCACATTGCTTGACCGATCTTGTCCTGTATTTGAAAATAATATTATGCTTTTCATTTTCGCATATTCACTCGAGCAGAAGTCTGTTATGAAAGGAAGTATGTCTTGATTGTTTCATTGTCGAAAATAGGTTTGCTGAATTGAATTGCATCAATTCGTGAATAGAAGCCTATTTGAAATAGAAACCTTCTTGAAGTACGTGTTGAAGAGATGCATGCAATGAATAGAATCTTATCTCGAATAGAACCTTGTTTTGAGAAGTTTTGAACCGAAGCCTTTCTTGCACAAAGGTATATGTTTCAATAAACGTATTCTTAAATAGACACCTTATTGAAGAGAATCGTGTCTTAAATTAGCGCATGGCCTGAATGGAGGTGTTTAATGACAGACATTAGGCCACCCACCCCACCCCATCACACATTGCATTACATTATTCTTGATCCCAAATCTTAATTGTTACCTGTATAATTGGATAATCGCAGACTCGCATGCCGGTATCTGCATGGGTGCGGGATATTGTATGCTTCCGCGCGATGTCTATAGCTCCCATGGATATACCATTGAAGTCAGCAGCGAATAAAAGCATGCCAAGCGGATCGATAAACTCAAATAATGACAGCTCTCCTTCTCCTGTTCAACGACAGAAAAGAGAATCATCAAGAGACAACAAAACACTGAGTGTTATAGAGGCGTACTACGTCGAAGACCGTATGCCCACCTGTATTAATAGACCGAGAACAGACGGTCGATGTGCCTTTTTAAATAATTTACCTTTCCAGAGTATCCATTTATGATCAGAACTCGTATGACGTCTTAATCAGCTCAGCGCGTGTATGATGACGTCATAATCATTACATCACAAAGGGTTCCATATAGACCGTCACCAAATCTCAAATGGTTCGACATGTTGTATGAATTGTATATCTTTGTAATTCTTTGCTATTTAATAAACATGCTGTTTAATATTTTGAAACTAATTTGACTGGGCGCTGTTGCTGCCTTAGGCAGCAACAGCGTCCAGTCAAATTAGTTTCAAAATATTCAAGCGCTTGCCTGTGTAGTTTTTTGGAAATTGATAGTCAGGGTGTTCAGAGATCGATCGATCCCAAGTGGAGCTTAGTTGGAGATGGGCGGGGCTTAGCTAAAACCGGAAAGGTCCATTAGTTGTGGATGTTAGTTAAAGATTTGGTATGCTAACGCCGTCAACTTCATACCTCAGTGTTTTCCTCTAGCTTTTGACAAAAAAACAAACAACAATTTGCAATGAACGTAATACACCACACGCTTACACGTTGCTGTGTCACAATGCACATGGTTTGACTTCTAATTTGCATCTCCCTGTATACATAATAGTAAGTAGTACTGGCAATATAATAAGTAAATATAATAACAACTTTATTCAATGTATCCAACTAATGTTCCCATCCATATTAGTGGCACAGTTAGATACGTGATTAATGGATACAGAAATCATTGAAGTTCAGAAATTGATAAGATCCAATCTTTGCAAATGATTATTCATATTACTGAAACATTGAAAGTAAACTAAAATGGCTATCAACGCAATGCAATAACTGTTGCAGTCATAAAAGTATGGTGTACGAAAAACCACATTCTCTTGCTTATGTTTACGTGCATATATAATTATTTAGATTATTTAGAAGTTTCCATCAAGTCTCCACTATAGCTACACGCAGAATCATTCAGACAAAATCGAAATAGTTTCCATGCGGCTATGAAATTCACAGGTAACATAGATGAACTGAGCTTGAACTGAGCTCATGGCCTCACATCCAACTTTGGACATCGTACAAAGCTCGGACGAACAACACGTTCACGTGTGTTGTTCCTGTTGGTCTGTCCATGGTGCCTGAATTTGGTTGATTCATGCCATGGCGTGTTGGTTTCCTCGTACAGGTATAAATACTGAGAATCGCGCACACTCTGCAGACAGAAAACAACATTGCTTCACCTACATATAATCTCGGCTCCACTTTGTAGGTTTTTAGAAATTATGTTAACTTTTACTTTAGTATACCGAGGGTATTTCAAATCAATATTAAGAAAAGATAGAACCGTTTCTAGTCTGGTTAAGCATTAGTGCCATGACCGCGGATCTCAGCCGGGGTAGCTGTTTCATTGATATATATATATATATATATATATATATATATATATATATATATATATATATATATATATATATATATATATATATATATATATATATATATATATATATATATATATATATATATATATATATATATATATATATCACACTTCATGCTTGTGGAACTGATCTCTCCAGAATAAAATGCTTGTCCAGTTTACCATGCTTTGTTGAATTGACAGCAACCCTCACCCCATGCTCAACAATAGAGACAAAATCTCAGCGCGCATGCGCTAGCTTAGCAGTATGACTTGTCCAGATATTTACTATGAAATAAAGAGGCAAGGTTTCTAAAATCAGCATTTACCGGTTGTATTTATGATTTGTTTAGAATTTAACACATATGAACACAAAGTAAAATCTATTAACTTTGTAATGATGTAAATTATAATAATCTTGCCAAAATTCCAATCGAGTCCTTTTTATGTTTTTTGTTTTATATAACAGGGGTCTGCCCCATAGGGAATACATGTAAGGGTGAAAAAACTGGGGGTATTATTCAATATTTAATCAAAACATTTCCCATTAATAAAAGTTTGCCAATAAATTAACACTATAGGCTAGAATCTATGTTTTTAGTGTAGATTCTAACTATATAAAAATCTAATTTGTATGAAAAAATTTCTCATGTCCTTATTCATTTGAAGACAGGAACATAAGCAATTAGTAATTTCCGATAGTCAAAATAGATTTTTTCTGCAATCTTTAGTCGGAATTATAAAACCTTAAAATACATACTCAATTATTTAAAAATATGCCATGAAAACGTTATAAAATCTATTTTGCAAAGATGTTCGACTTGTAATAGTAGTCATTTATGATGATACTTGAAACGTGTGTTGAAAGTTTGAAAAAATTTAGAAATTGTTACGAGAAATAGCATAGACTACATGAAAACAGCTTACAATTTAGCTTCGATTAACGTCGACAGAGGTGGTAGAATCACCCATCCCACCCAAGCGTTTGAGTTATAACCGCCGTAGACGTTATGTCAGACAGAGACAGGATATTGGCAATCTTTTCCACCTGATAGCAGGCAAAATTTTTGGTGGTTTGAAAACAAAATAAAATAAAATAAAATAAAATAAAATAAAATAAAATGTTGAACATTTTGAATCTAATTTAGCTGGACGCTGTTAGCAACGGCACCCAGTCAAATTACTTTCAAAGTATTCAACCACTTACCTGTATAGTTATATTGAAATTGGGATTCTGAGAATTCAGGCTTCAAGGCATAGAAATTGACCGCAGCGTGCGCAAAGCGTGGGATGAGCTTAACTAGAAATGGGCGGTGCATGGATAGAAATGGGCGGGGCATAGATAGAAGTGGGCGTGGCGTAGCTAAATGGATCCCTCTATTACATGGAATGATACGGGTGTTTTAAAGGTATATTACTCAATTCCATTCCACTTTATACAATAAGTATTTTTGCTTTTTCGAAATACTATTGCTGCAAAATTTTTCTCTCTAAGACAGCAACAGTTTCCAGCAACATTGTTTCCATGCTGTAATTGTCTTTCGTGTTACTTAATCCCTGTAATGGTTAAATTTGATCCAAAAAAATTTTATTGGTTGCTTATTGAATGTTCATTTACATGCCAAGACAAGAATAGTTTTGACAAATTTACACTGGAATAACTGTCTCAGTTATCGAACCCGTCACTCCAATGGTAAAT
This sequence comes from Chaetoderma sp. LZ-2023a, assembly GCA_034401795.1. Taxonomy (NCBI): domain Eukaryota; kingdom Metazoa; phylum Mollusca; class Caudofoveata; order Chaetodermatida; family Chaetodermatidae; genus Chaetoderma; species Chaetoderma sp. LZ-2023a. The sequence continues at coordinate 18,039,151 of CM067368.1, read as the reverse complement.
TTGGAAGAATAATCTTCTCTTGGCCAGCAAATTGGGCATTCCTGAAAACCACTGTATAAGCCGGTTTTGTCCGTCCTCGTCATGAAAGGGTTAGCAATGAGTGCTTTGACGGCATTGCAATGTGGTTAAAGAAGACACGGGGCAAATCCTACCATTTTTCATAGTAACAGCAGCAACTTTCCGTCAAAATGTTTTCGAAATGCGCTGCAACTTCCCATGGCCGCAAGATAATAGGCCTACCCGTTGAATTCTTTGAAATCATTTGACTGAACGTAGTTGCTGCTGTCGGCAACAATGGCACAAATAGGTGTCAGTAACAATAGCACCTGTATTTCTTTCGCTGAAACTGTCACAGTGTCAAACACCGACAAAATCACCGATAATTCTCAAATTGTGTATATAAAAAATGTGTCTTAATGCTTTTAAACTACTTGGCAGTTTGAGTTTTTTCTTATTTAGCGAGAATGTGTGAGTTTACAAGAGTGATCAGAAGTTGGTGTCTCAATAGGAAGCAGCTACTATATGAAATACAGACAAACCTGTCCATAGTGGACACTTGTTTTGGAGCACAAAATGGCGAGACGCGTGGTCATAAAACCGCAAGTCATAAAGAATCTGAATTGTGTAGCCCACAACACATCATTTACGTCGCGTATTAAGAGACCTTGCTTTTAGTAATCACTCTTTGGTATACGCCCAAAAACTTCCCGCCATAGACAGGTTTTGCTGTTGGTCTCAGCGTTAATGATTCTGTATCGATTGCTACACGCACCTCATTCCATGCCATAACCCTAATATAGTAACATCTATGACTGAAGCATTGCAATGTGGAATATTTTGAACCTAATTCTTCTTGATGCTGGTTACCGTTTAAGGCGGCAACAACTTCAAGTTCGATAATAGTTTCAAAGAATTCAGACTTCTGCGTGTCATAATTAAATTTATACATCTTGTTGAAAGGGTTAGAAAGTAGAAAATGGCCCGTGGAATACCTCGACTTTACAACTTGTATCGCGAGGTTTAGACTGTTATGTCCGAGTCTCAGAGCCAAATCATTCATCTAATAAAAAGATCATCTACACCCGCATACCCAACAGAGTCTGATAGTCGCTTTTGAGTGGAGACAAACAATAGATAATCCCTTCACGGCACATGTGTGGCAATACCTAGCTTGTTGTCACGGTAGACTGGGTTTTCAAAGGCCTTGCCAGTTTATCCGAAATCTACGGGGTTAGAAATTTAGTCCTGTCAGAAAATAGGAGAATTATGTGTGATAACTCGTACTGGCGAATTCGAAAGTCCAGTGTTGGGTATGCCCCACCCACCTGCTCCATTTCATCAGTCAGATCCCGAAACATTATTTGCGTGGAGAAATATCATCTCTCTATTTCCAGTGAGACCAATTAGGATACAAGTTCCAGTTTCATCGTCATGACGTAAGTTAAATGGTAAGGTAGATATAAAAATAACAATACGAACAACAGTGCATGTGATATTAGTACAATATGATATGATGTGAGAAGGCTCTAATAGTGCCTCAGCTCGGATATCCTGACTAATCCTATCCGCGATTCTTTTGTTGAGAATCGTTGTTTTTTTCACGCGTCGTACGAAGAACCAATAATTCTCAACAAGAGAATCGTGGATAGGATTAGTCAGAAGAGCCTTCGGATCGATATTTACCGGGTGTTAAAACAAAACGATTCCCGGCCACAATGTGTGAATTATTGAAGCTCGATTTTCCATCAACTTAGGCATACTGACCTGGCATTAATTAGGCCGTGTGAGCTGGTGACATTGTAAACAAACCTTGGAATACATTTTACAAGATGGCCTACTTATATAACACCACTTTATGCGCGAGGTTCAATTTGATAAACAGAATAATATGACTATGAGAAAATACAATTTGAATCATTAACCGAGGATCGTGACCTGACTCTGACCTATAGCTTTAGTGCAGCTCGGGTACGAAACACTATAATGTTTATAGAGGAGTTACTACATTAATTCTGGAGATTTCAGTACCTCAATATCAAAACAACTACACAATAGAGCTGTTGAATAGTTTGAAACGAATTTAACTGGAACTTCTTAGTCAAATTAGTTTCAAGATTTTGAACAGAATGTCACTTTAATCATAAATAATTTGTCGTTTCTGGTCTGAAATTATTAATTATTGCAGGATTAACTAGTTTTGTTGCTTGAGTCACGCATATCTCGCTCGTTTTTTCTTTCAGTCAATTGCTAGAATATACGAGTTGATTTTACCCATTTTTCTGAATCAGTTGTTCTCCACGCAAATAATGTTTCGGGATCTGACTGATGAAATGGAACTTGAAGTTGTTGCCGCCTTAAACGTTTCATTGTATCGCACCAGCTGTTGAGAGCGGTGCAATTGTCCACTATTGCAATATACTTAATCGGGTTTCGTGTATCATTTTCATGCAATTCCGTTAAATACTGTTCCACTCATAAGGCAAATACTTTCTTGTCTAGCCAGGCTTCTGTAAGAATGGATGGATCCACGTTTAGCTATGCCCCGCGCATTTCTAGCTGCCTACGCATTGCCCGTGTTGCGATCGGTTGAACTCTGAGTTCCCCAAATTCCATTTTCAAGGTAACTATACAGGTAAGCTATTGCAAATTCTGAAACTAATTTGACTGGATGTTGTTGCTGGTTATAGCAGCAACACCGCCCAATCAGATTAGTTTCAAAATATATGTTGCATATTTTCTGGCCATTTCACTGACCTATCTCTCCAACAAGACGATCTCTAGTGAAGACGCCTTCCGCTACCATTGGTCCTGACTGGTTCCCGTGCATGCCTAACGCTGACCAGTCTTCTGTGTTGGCACGAACCTCGTCCTGGACACAATATGTAAATATTAGCGAATTTACATTAAATTTTGAAGAATGTCTAGTGAACACATTTTAAACTGAGATCTAATCTAGCTGATGTGTCTAACATATGAAGAAATATTGTGGAAATGTGTACTTTGCATGTGGTATTGTACATTCATCGTCGTTTCAAACGATTGCTGTTAGTTACATACCTTAGAAAGGTGATTTATTTTTATCCTAGAATCATTCGTCAGTCATTCAAACAAAGCCACTGACGAATTGGCTTCACGTTCATTTACATGCATACAGGTAAATCTCCATATATAAATCCAGCATATTTGTATGCATAAATAAACCAAATACATTTGAGATTTTAACAGATGATGTTCAAATTGTATCAACTGGCATTCTTCATGACAACTCATTTGAGATAACTAACAACGTTACTTTCCTGATCTGCTATTACGATCCATTACTTTAATACGTTTAGCAGACACGTTTGACCATTTAAAGCTAAAATGGCATTGTCGCAAATCATGTATCCACGTTTAGCTATGGCCGCCCCATCCCTGGCAAAGCTTTGCACCTCGTGGTGCCCATGTTCTGATCGATCGATCCCTGAACTCCCTGGATCTCAATTTCCAGAAAATTATACAGGTAAGCTGTTGAATATTTTAAAACTAATTTGCCCGTGGCAGTAACAGGGCCCGGTCAAATTAATTTCAAAATATTCAACAGAATGATTATTAAGTAGTAAATACATACAAATCGTACACACGACGGTCATTTAAAAGTCCATGATGGACTTAGCTACGTTATTCATTACGCATTTTGATTGTGACGTCAGCCTACATGTACGTAATTGAATGTGACCTCATATAGTTGAGTGACCGATTTGCTTCATCCATTACAAGATAACTATACTTATTAGCAACCACAGCCCTTATATGTCTGGACTTCGCTAATCAACAATCTTTTGTTTCACGATAATCACCAATTGAGTTGTTGCTGTTTATACATGACTGACCTCTGAAATATTTAAATAACTTGGAAATGAGCTTCTCAGAAATGGTTCTGATGGTATTAATTTAGTGTGTTTTTAATTGTGTGTGCCGATGACATCATATTATTGTCTGAAAGCAGAGATGACTTGCAAAACAGATTAGATATGCTGTCTAATTACTACAATCAATGATGTTTGACGATAAATATTGAAAAGACAAATGCTATTGTATCTAGATGAGGGGTCGATTGAGATAAGATGAGAAATAGCATTACAATGGAGTCGAGCTAGATATAGTGACAAGCTTCAAATATTTAGGATTGGTCTTTACCATCACTGGCGCATTTACAGAAGCACAAACGTGCTTAGCCGACCAAGGGCAAAAAAAAAGTTTTCATTGCAAAGATTTAGCAGTAAATTTATTGGATTAACGGCCGGACAATATTGTAAAGTGTTCGGTAAATTAGTAGCACCTGTACTGTCATATGGATGCATATGCAATATAGATAAATGTTACCTTCACATTTGCAAAAAAGCCCTTAGATGTTAAACAGTCTACTCCAAATGTCATGATCTATGGAGAGTTGGGACGACTGCCACTTTGTGTTTACAGAGAGATTAGAATGATAACATATTGGGTTTAAGATTTTGAGGATAATAGGTTAGTAAAATGTGTATATATTGCACTCTGTAATGGCTGATAAAAATGAATGCAAAATTCAGGTTTCACAATTTAGAGATATGTTACGTTTACGCGGTTTTAATTACATTTGGGAAACGGAATGCCGATATATTGACAGAAACTATTTTATGATTTTATACAAGCAAAGGTCTTTAGACACGTTCCTTGAGGACTGGATGGGACGACTTGAATTACGCATCTATAGATATATCTCTGTAGAACTCACATACAAATGTTATTTAAATCAGGTTAAAATTGAGAGTATCGACAGGGCTTACGTAGAATTCAAACTGGATTCTATAGACGTCATGTAGCAACGGGAAGATGATACAAACCCATCCCAACACAACTAAGTGAATGAAAATACACTTTCTGTGACGATAGTGAAGACGAGTTTCATTTTATTATTTATTTGTCCAACGTAATTTAGATCTGAGGAAACGGTATATCAAATGGTATTAGTTGGTTCGTCCAAATGCCTATAGGCGATCGCAACATTTCCTGTCCACTAAGGATAATCTTTTTTGAAAGCGTACTGAACTCACAGAATGAGCATATTCTCCTATAAGCTCGCAACGAAGAAATATTATTGATTACCATTTTATAAGGTGTTGGCGGTGGTTGTGGTGGTGGTAGTGGTGGTGATGGTGGTGGTGGAGCTGTTGTTGTTGTTGGTGGTGGTGGTGATTGTAGTGGTGGTTGTGGTGGTGGTGGTGGTGGTGATGGTGGTGGTGGTGGTTTGGGGTTGGGGTACGGCGGGGGGGGGGTTAATTTGTGTGTGTGTCGGAGGGCGAGTAGGGAGTTTCCATGGCTGGAACACGTGTGTGCGTGCGTGCGTGCGTGCGTGCGTGCGTGCGTGCGTGCGTGCGTGCGTGCGTGCGTGCGTGCGTGCGTGCGTGCGTGCGTGCGTGCGTGCGTGCGTGCGTACGTGCGTGCCTGTGTGTGCGTGCGTGTGCGTGCGTGCGTGCGTGCGTGCGTGCGTGCGTGCGTGCGTGCGTGCGTGCGTGCGTGCGTGCGTGCGTGCGTGCGTGCGTGCGTGCGTGCGTGCGTGCGTGCGTGCGTGCGTGCGTGCCTGTGTGTGTGTGCGTGCGTGCGTGCGTGCGTGCGTGCGTGCGTGCGTGCGTTCAAAGCGGTGGGATGTGTGGTGTGGTGTGTGTATGTGTCTGTGTTCGCATAAGTGTGAGTGTTGGTAGTTGACAGAATGGCACTAAACCAAGGGCAGAAGGGCTTAGTACTAGCCAGCTGCGGTACAAAGTACGTGCTACAGCCACACATTAACTGTCTTTGTCCCATCGAGGGCTTGATTAGCCAGATATTATCATCGTCTAGACCAAATTCTTCCTAAACAAAGTCTGCTAACCAATAGACCACAACCAAATGTGTATTGGTGTACCAATCATATGTTGCGTGCGTGCGTGCGTGCGTGCGTGCGTGCGTGCATGCGTGCGTGTGTGTGTGTGAGAGAGAGAGAGTCCGTGTGATAGTGCGCATAAGTGTGTATGAGTAAGTGTGATTGATTACTATATTTATTCACAAATTTGATATAACAATGTATGTTTGCATTGTATAGTTGAAATGTCTACCCGTTATACAGATTATTATTAGTGTACATTGTCTTCGCTCAAGGGTCATTTATTGTATTTGCGTTGTACTAATTCTTGTATATAAACTGTACATATTCCACTCGCTACCTGATGAAGCGCATTTATGCGCGAAAGCTTGTCAAAATAAATAAAGTAGGTCTACAAATTGATAAACTATTTAACTACTTAAATTTAATTTAACTAGATGATATTGATATCATAGGAATCAGCAACTCCTCGTCCTATTAGTTTCAAAATATTCAACAGAATATTCCTTGAGTCAGAAAGAAATTTTCTTTTCTTGTCTGTAGGTGTTAAATGGTGATTGACATTACCTTATACACCAGAAATACGCTCATGTTCTGATAGTTGCCGCGAAACTCTGGGCTGACTGTCTGTATGACGTAGAAGTCAGCAAACCCCGCACTCGTAGCCCATGATCCGAACTTCAAAAGCTGGAAGCTACCATCAGACAATTTCCAACATTTTGATGACAGGAAATACCAAAAGTGGCCACCTGAAGAATGTTAAACGTTGTAAGAATTAGCACGACTTTACACATCAACCCCCCCCCCCCCACCAGCCTCCACCCCGCAATACATTTCCCATGCGTATTCCGACTTTTAGGATTGGCGTTTCTGCGGTCTGGTGTATGTATTTTTTATGAATTCTCCCAATTTCAGTTAACTTTCTAGCTGATTACAACTTCAATGTTTTGGTGGGGTTACGTATAAGTAGGTATTCTCTTATTGATAATGTTAACCCTTTCATGCCGAAGGCGGCTAAAACCGGCCTTTGCAGTAGTCTTGATTAATGTCCATTTGCAGGCCAAAGGAAGAGTATTTTTGGAAAATATAGCACCAGAATGGATGGCTCGGTAACCGAGACAGCCATTCCAGTGGTAAATTTTCAAAAAATCGTCTTCTCTTGGCCTGCGAATGGACATTGATTAAGGAAATATTCTGACTTTCTTGGTGAAATTTGGTCATTAAAGGCTGAATCGTGATTGTCGTACCTGTCGCTGGATCACTGAAAGCTAATGTCCCAACCTTCTGGTCTTTGTCCAGACTTTTAAGTAAGTCTTGTATGTGCTTGTTTCTGTGGTACCGAGCAGCGAGGCAACATACAGATGCCAAATGCATTACTGTTAATATAGAAATAAAACATATGTATGAGAACGACTGGATGCTTAATTTCTGATCAAAACGCTGAATATTGGAGAAATATGATAGCATTTCATTAATTAGTAAGCCTGATTATTATGACACCAAAACAAAAAATAAATAACATATCTAACTAACGACATTAATACAATCTATAAATACATACCGCTTAAACGGCATAGACACAAAACAATAAGCTGATAAAGATCTGATAGCATAACAAAACTTAACAAAGGCATTACTATTCAATCCAGGTGTGGTAGTAGGCCCATGTGGCGAGTACAACTGTCCAACAACTGAAAAGTGACTCGTCAATCAATAACAAAGAAGTCACTCATTGACGCCAGTGGGTTGATTCTTTAAAGATCAGCGGGCATAGTAGCGTTTGGGTAATATTACACATATAGTCGGCAAGAAAATTACAGAAACATAGACGGCGCTCTTGTTTACATTTTCGATTTACTTTATTGTAAGGTTTTGTAAATTACCCGGGAACAAATAACCCTATAAAACCTTGTGCAAGTTTCTAAAATTATCCGGGACTATTTTATAATTCAATGGCAACTTACTTTATCGATTGATTATTAAATTACATATTGTGTATACAAATAATAGTCTACCGCCATATATCACATTTGTAAATAATTACCTCATAATGCTTTTGTGAAGACTGAGTGTAAATAATGGGAACTTGGATTAGAAGTAAAATTGCCATGTAGTATATTCCTAGTAAAGCCATACCAATTAAGTTTGTATTCGAGTGGTAAACTTTCCAAAATTCTCTTCTCTTGGCCTGCAAATGGGCACTCGATGAGAAAATAATTTGGATTTTCTTAATTAAACTTGACAATTAACCCGATGAAAGGATTAATACTGTAACAGCTTAAAACTTCTCAGCTTGAAATTGTGCATTACAGCAACACACACACGCACGCACGCACGCACGCACGCACGCACGCACGCACGCACGCACGCACGCACGCACGCATGAACACACCACACACACCCCACCCAGCCTCACACCCTCCCGTCTCAGATCTTGTGTTTTGGGCGCGAATTTTCGTAAAACAAAGCATGAAATTGGTCTGGTTTAAACTGTCACCGTTTTATAACGTTACCGCGACACGTGTAGCATCGCATCGGTGGGTTTTTTACCGCCATGATAATTCGCCTTTCCAGAGTATCCACCCATCCTATGACGTCATAGTCAACTATGTAATGTGTAGAATGGCATCATAGTGAATGATGTCATGAGTGGCGTCGATAAGTACGTCACGAACGCATATTTGAAGAAGGCCTGTGCGTTGTTGTACAAATTGTGTCTATTATTTAATAAATATTCTGTTGAATAGTTTGAAACTAAGTTGACTGGGTGCTGTTGCTGCCATAGGCAAATTAGTTACAAAATATTCAACAGCTTCTCTGCATATTTTCAGGAAATTGATAGTTAGGGCATTCGGGGATCGATCAACCCCAACACGGCGAAGTGTGGGTGGAGCTTAGCTACTGATGGGCGGGGCATAGCTCGTCATACTATGAATAAACACCTTCCAAAAGGACTGGAAACCAGGTTTCCATGTTATATAACGACTTGCATTAGTGTTTAACTGTCAGTGGATTATGATCTCCTTCAACTTATTTTTGTCCCGTAGTAAGGCATCATCAGGGTTTGTCTACTTTGTAATATACAACATATCGTCGTAAATAGTTTACGATTTTGCCGGGGACGTGGGATGGGGTGGTTGGGTGGGGTGGGTGGGGGCGGGGTGGTGGTATGTTGGCTCAATATCGTAAAATCGTGGTTTTTATTGCATCAAGATATGTAGAGGATCTTACACGAGTTGTGATCTCGCATCAGATTTGTCACACGACTTTAGTAAGATCTCTCTCTCTCTCTCTCTCTCTCTCTCTCTCTCTCTCTCTCTCTCTCTCTCTCTCTCTCTCTCACTGTGTGCTTGCGTGCGCACGTATGTTTGTATGTACGACGTGCGTGCGTGCTTGCTTGAGTGTGTGCGTGCGTGTCTGTATGTCTGGCTATCTAAGAGAATTGATTGCAACGCAACTCTAAGGAAGCCATCGAACGGAATTCATCCACATTTGGTGGAGTTACTCATGTGATTCCGGGGTGCATGATGACATTTACATTTGGCTCCACCGCCAGCGGTGTGGTGGGGATGTGTTCGGTCAAAAGGCAAAAAAATCGATTGCAACGCAACTCCTCTGAAACCGCTGGTCGGAATTCAACTAGATATGGTATATGAGTTAGTCATATGATTGCAGAGTAGAAGAGGCCATTTACATTGGGCTGCGCTCTCACCACCACCAACAACCACCACCCCTCCCCACCCCTCCCCACCCCACCCCTCCCCGGTAGGTAAAAAAGTTAACGCGGCGAATGTATAATAACCATAGATGAATGTCGTCTGCCACGGGATGGTAACCCAGACAACGCTGTTGTTATTCCTCTTGATGTCGTGTATCAATAAAGGTACTTGTTATAAAATATCGAATTGAGTCTATGTCCATAAAGTATTTCTTGGTGGGGTTTTTATCTGTTTTTGCTGATACACTTTCACCATCCACCGGTTAAGCGACAGACGTTGATGTCGTGCCGGTTAGGTTAGCCTCAGGCATATTAATTCAATAGATCTTGAAGACGCAATGGCGGGTGTGGGCGGTATTATCAGCGAGTGGACGTACATTAACGACGATTTTAATGTGTGCGGGGGCAGTTAACCAGATTTATCTGTCGTCTGTATAGTCGTATTGTATTGTATTATTTCTCGTGTATTTGTTTTGCAGTATCCTTATGTCTCGCTTGAACTTATCTGCCAATAAGTGGCAACTCAATCTGTTCACGTGAGGCTATTTTGCGTTCTTGCTAAGGGTAAACACCGGGATGGCGCAATATTGTCACCATTCGCTTAGCCATGAGCTGTTTAGCTTGCCCACAACAACCCCAGCGCATCTGATCGACACATGTGTCACACATCCTAGAGAGTAGGACAGCAGTTTTAATAATATGCCATTTTTAGAGACATCTGTTAATTGATGGACTAACACTTCAGCAAAATCGTTTCCAAAATGGTCAGGACCCTTCATTTCATTCAGATTTCAGACCACTGTTTCATAAAAAATTACTTGAAATTGACCATCCATTGAATGCCATTACGTTTTAAATAGTATTGCTATATCTGTGAAATGTGTTAATTAGATATCCAATACTCTGGCGAAATCGTTTATACCATCATTAGCAACCATATTTACTAACACATATGATTCCATTATACTTTTATAAAGTGTAGTCAGAAAATTATGATCATCACATGTGTTGATGTCTCAAGGGAATAAGCAACCGGCAAAATATTTTGAAAACAGTTTGGCTGTCTCGGGAAGAAATAACCTTTAGTTAAATAGTTTTTTGAATAGTCAACAGGATTCATACTTGGATACGTTGGAATTCTGCGGATCTTTGCATTGTTGCCTTCATATGCCGCTGCAAAGGCAGCAATGACTTGCATTCAAACTTGTTTCAAAATATTCAGCAGTATTTGTTTGGTTGCCTTATAGAGGTTTTCGTGGAAATGTCATTAAATTACAGGTCAGTCTAGTATTGCTCATCACTGCACACATATAATTAAATAATTCCGACATCGACATATTCAGCACACATTGTCATATTTCAGCAGTAAAGTTGATTGCAATTAACCAAGACCTTCTACAGATATAGTACTTCAAACTCCTTCGATTATGGCCTGTATGCATCGTCTCTACTCAACAGACCATCACACTCTGGAAAGTATGTACTACGTTTTACTCCCCACAAGTGCTCCTGCGTGCTCGATGAGGCGGTAAATCTATTTTAGTAGCAATAGCCTTTGTCGATCACCGCTATTCACTTGTGCTTATTGATGAATGTTGAATTAGAAACCGATATTACATCCTCAGGAGCGAAGCTAGAACTTAAAGTTGGCAATCGCATAGCAAACACGAGCAATCAGAGATTGCAGCACCCCACCTTCCATTGTTGTCGTATTCTAAAGAGCTTTCAGATTTTTCCCAATATTTCCGGATTTTCAGGATTCCCTCGATTGCCACCGACAGTTTGGTATCTTAGTGTATGGTCACACCCTTTCTTGTGCTAAGATTTGAGCAAAATCTGGCCTGTAGTCTCAGACAAATCCATAGATCCATAACATGCTCTGATCCGGATCCGGGTTCTTTTATGCAGAGCACTGCAGAGCTCTGGCAATCTTTTTGCACGGTCAGACAGACGGACAGACGGGCGGGTGGGCGTTCAGGTAGGTGGGCTAACGGACGGATGGACGGAAGCACGCGCGCACGAACACACGCACGCACGCGTGCATTCATATACGCGGTGGGATGCACACAGGCGCACACACATATCTAATCGCAATATCCGTTTTTCCTTACTGGGTAGTGATAGCCTGTACTCCATATGTCAGCTGTCCAGGTGTCATCCCGTCAGTTCTTTAAATGTACTCCATATGTCAGCTGTCCAGGTGTCATCCCGTCAGTTCTTTAAATGTACTCCATATGTCAGCTGTCCAGGTGTCATCCCGTCAGTTCTTTAAATGTACTCCATATGTCAGCTGTCCAGGTGTCATCCCGTCAGTTCTTTAAATGTACATCCATATGTCAGCTGTCCAGGTGTCATCCCGTCAGTTCTTTAAATGTACATCCATATGTCAGCTGTCCAGGTGTCATCCCGTCAGTTCTTTAAATGTACATCCATATGTCAGCTGTCCAGGTGTCATCCCGTCAGTTCTTTAAATGTACATCCATATGTCAGCTGTCCAGGTGTCATCCCGTCAGTTCTTTAAATGTACATCCATATGTCAGCTGTCCAGGTGTCATCCCGTCAGTTCTTTAAATGTACATCCATATGTCAGCTGTCCAGGTGTCATCCCGTCAGTTCTTTAAATGTACATCCATATGTCAGCTGTCCAGGTGTCATCCCGTCAGTTCTTTAAATGTACTCCATATGTCAGCTGTCCAGGTGTCATCCCGTCAGTTCTTTAAATGTACATCCATATGTCAGCTGTCCAGGTGTCATCCCGTCAGTTCTTTAAATGTACATCCATATGTCAGCTGTCCAGGTGTCATCCCGTCAGTTCTTTAAATGTACATCCATATGTCAGCTGTCCAGGTGTCATCCCGTCAGTTCTTTAAATGTACTCCATATGTCAGCTGTCCAGGTGTCATCCCGTCAGTTCTTTAAATGTACATCCATATGTCAGCTGTCCAGGTGTCATCCCGTCAGTTCTTTAAATGTACATCCATATGTCAGCTGTCCAGGTGTCATCCCGTCAGTTCTTTAAATGTACATCCATATGTCAGCTGTCCAGGTGTCATCCCGTCAGTTCTTTAAATGTACATCCATATGTCAGCTGTCCAGGTGTCATCCCGTCAGTTCTTTAAATGTACATCCTCTGATAAAAGTGAGATCTTTTTTTCGCTTTGAAAAATTGTGCATAAAACTCACTTGTAGATTATGGACAGGCGATCTGAGTCAACATATGAATTGGGGTTATAAATTGGGTGTTTCTATACAATGATACGAAATATGTTTTTAAACATTTAATGGCATCCTTCCTTATAAATTTATGCGATTTTTATACGGGTGGATGTCATTAAACGTTTAAAAATAACTCGTCTAATTACAGAGTTACACGATTCAAATGTTTGACAGTTTACAATTTGGACTATTTTTCTTTCATGCATGCTAACGTGAATGGCGGGCTGATAACTTGTATGATATATAATACTCAATAAGCACGTCAAATAATTTAGTTACATAAACCACAAAATGCTGTGACAACTTCCACGCCTATAACAGACGCCTTCTCTTAGCGGAAGCGAATATATTTGAACACGACCAAAAAGCCTCATTTGTATTATATCGCCGAGCTAGTATAGACACCTTGTCTTACCATTAGATTGCCATATCAAATTATACCATGAAATGATCGAGCCAATTCTTCTGTATGACTGTGAAGTAGTTGGAATAGAAAGTTGTAGGGGAGACTGGGGACCAGTGTGACACCGGGCACTGTGTGGCAGTGCACTTGTCTGACTTTAGAGCTGAACAATCACATCCATTGTTACACCATAGCATAACTTTTCCAGAACGTCGCCACATTGTCTAAAGTTTTACAGAGCGGAAGCTAACCATTTATCGAAGAGAAAACTTGATTTCGTATACTGTGAGTAATCTTTTCTGTTGCCATCAGTTTCTGTTTTATTCCTATGTAGGATACAACAATTCTGATGTGGTGTGTTCATGAATAGGGTAATACACGATCTGTATTATGCAACTAGGTCAATTCTCAGCTTACATTGTTTGTACTAGTATTAGATGTATGTCACCCGGATGTTGCTATGGGGCACAGTGTGACAGGGCACGATGTGACACGTCTCACAGTGCCCCGAGCATCAGTGTGATGTGTCACACCGTGCACTAAATGGGAAAATGGTAACTTGTTGCTGGTATCAATATTTGTCATATAAAGAATTTAAAATTTACATTGGAACTATTGGAAAATTATCCAAAATATGTCAAAATTTCAGTTTATATGATAAATATAATCTCAGACGAGGTGCCATTTAATATCACTATTATCAACCTCGTCGAAAATTATCACTTTGCACTCGCTAAACCTCCTGCAAAGTTATACTTTTTTACTCGTTTGATAATAATCCTCTTAAATGGGACCTCGTTTGAGATTCTCTATAAACCTTGAAAGAAAATGCACTTGCAAAAATAGTCATCTGTTTTGCGCTTTCAAATGGTGCGAATAGAAAGAGAAAAACGGGTCGCAAGCCAGCTGTTCTAGGTATAATGAAGAATAATATTGTGCTTGTGATTGATGGTGTAAAGTCTGTTAGAGAAATCGCCTCTGACGCAGGAATACATATAATAACTCTCTGGCATTATGTACAAAATGCACGTAATGCGGGCAACATAGACACTTTCGTATACCCTAATTATTCTGTCCGAAACGTGATCAGTGACGGACAGGAAACGACTTTTGAGGAATATGTGTTGAACTGTTCCAAAATATACTGTGGGAGGTCAGCAATGCCAGTGACCTGTACATCCAGGTCTGAAGACCATACTGCAACCTCAGTGCTAACAACATCTGCAGTAACATCTTTAAAATCACATACAAATAGGCACACTCTGGAGTTGACAAGTAAGTAGTTCGGGTTTTGTTGATGATGTTGGCCTTTACATTTAGTTTTCACATGCAGAGGCAAGCACCAGTATTGAGGATCACAATAAGCCATATTAACCACGTTCTGATAAGTCATACCAGCTGTCACCCTCGGATATTCCACCATATCCTAATGCAGGTGAGCGAATGGGGTGGGGGAGGCAGGGTGCTTGTAAGGATAGATGTCGAATGCTAACCGACACACCTGAAAAATTGCAACTAGAAAATGCTGCTAGTAAGAAAGGAAAGGCAAAATCTACTGGGAACGCCTCTAGTGTTAAATCTACTGGGAACGCCTCTAAGGTTCCTCATCCTAAGGAGAGGTGGAGGGGACGTTCTTAGTACAGGCGGCTGAAGTGTTCTTTCTATGGTGAGGGAGGGCTGTTCTTTCTGTGGTGGTGGCGGGTGTTCATAGTACGCGCAGCTTAAGTGAGGGCTGTGGAGTGCTCTTTCTGTGGTCGTTGCGGGTGGTCTTGTATGAGCAGTTGAAGTCTGTTCCCAAGCCAACTGGAATGGTCAGGGTATCCATGGTGTAAGGGATACGAGTGGAGTCTGTGAGCTGAGAGGTATAAAGGGTTGCAGGTGGCTCTTCACTGCAGGTGGTTTTCGGTCTTCCATAACTGCGTTCACATTAAGCTATATTTAAGCGATTCACTCTCGGATGTTAGTGTGATGGGAGAAGGAAATAGAGCGAGAGAGAAATCGCGAGGGTGGTCTTACTCTAGATCTAGTTTAGAGGCTCCGTGCACGGTATTTTCCGTTGGCCGAAAGGTGCGAAAAAGGGGAAGCGAAAGGAGCAATTTGTGTCATCATCATCAAATGGAACGTTGTCCTAAATTTAGGTCATCGCTCAAGAGGCGAGAGGGCCTGCTCGGTGGTGAGAGGCTGTCTCTCGGGTGCTTAACTTGAGGCAAAGAGTGGCTCTTCAGGAGAGAGAAGGAAAAAAGCAATAAGTTTCCCTGTGGTCGATACTCGTTCAGTCAGTCTATAAAAGATTGGTTGATCGCAAAGGTTGTTGGCGTTAATACTAATTCCTAAAGCTCTGCTTAGTGTGGGACACGGCCATGCTTCTAGTGTGGTCAAGAGAAATCAGGTGGACATAGAAGAATGTGATTGGTTAAGTTAAGTGAGAACCTCTACCCTCGCAAAGTCGGAGGAATCTCTCACCTGGAGATGAAGACTGGCTCGCCTTAAGCAGCGTCAAAAAGGTTCTGATGAGATCCAAGGGTGGCCCTTCTGAGTTGCAGATGCGCAACTGGCTCATATAACTAAACAGGAAAGAGTTTGGGGAATCTCTGTCAAGTCACGGTGCTGCTGTGGTCTAATATGACGAAAGAATGAGAAAGGCATGGTTGACTAAAAAAGGATTCCAGTTGATGCAGCGGTTATATAATTTGGTCGCCATGACCAAATGTGATAGCCGCAGGATCAATTAATTAATGGGCTTATTCTGACCACATGCTAAGTGGTCTAAAAGAAAAAACAGTTGCTAGTTGATGAAGAAGATGGCGCGGCAGTGCTTTTCCTCAAGGTTGCGCCTAATGCTTCTCAAAGGTGGGACAAGGGTCGTCAGACCCATTAGAATAAGTTGAATGGATGGTTGAGAATGTCAAAGCCTTTGAGGAATGCGTCCACGGGGGCGGAGGTGGTCTTAAGCAGATAAGGGGGAAGCGACAAGGTGGATGTCCTGCTATATCTATCGAAATGAACGATGCTAATCTATATCTTCACATCAAGTGGAGTGCAAGATCGCCGTCCGAATGAAGAAGGACGATCGTCTTTAGAAATCCCTACGCGATAAAAGGCTGCCGTAAGAGTAAGAGAGAATGCTTAAGGTGATATATAATTATATATAAAAATCTGTAAAGAATAGAAAACGTGATTAGTTATTGCATTTAAGATTTCACCTATACCTTCAAGTCCTGATAGAATGACAAAGTAATGCATCACACAGTCCTGCGGGTCCGGGTTTTGCTATTACAAGCACTGCCAGCTTTGGTAGCTATATTCTCACGGCACGGCGTTACATGATTATTTAGTCCTGGGTGATCGGAGCTCACAATGCCGGGGAGGCGGAGCTTGTTAGAGCGTGAAAGGCTTGGGCGGATCCTCCCGAGAAAAACAGGTGCATGAAGATCCTCCCAGAGATGTAGAGGAGGAGGAGGAAAGTTGAACAAATCGCTAACTGAAGTGGCAGGGGGAAAAAGTAAGTTTCTGCATGATGTTTCGTCAAAAAAGTCCTTCTGGAGACGAAAATCCGGAGTGGCACAAGACAGAACTTGGTCAAAGGCCGGTACCAAAAGTTGGGTTTTACAGTTCATCCACAGGAGGCAGATACCTAGAAATGGTGTCCGCGACTGTCACAAGTGTAGATGGAAGGTATCATAAGCAGTTTCGTTTGCCGCGTTAGCTGGCTCAGTCTGGTTTCTTCCATATCAGGGGAAGGCATGAGGTTTCCATATACATGTCCTTTGAGTAGCACAAGGAGAGGATGAAAGTCTCCAGGAGGGCGGAACAATTTAGGATGTAAGATTGGCTGCTAATCTTCTTTGCACCCTTTCAAAAAGGGGATCAAGTGCTGGTGGCTTTGCAATTATCGCTGGCACCAAGTGGGCAAAGTGCGTAAATTTCTATGGTGAAATTACGAGCTGTAGCAAGTGTTGCGGAAGCAATTGTAGATCATCGACCGGAGTTGTTGTTGAAGCATCAGTGCTTGATCTGGTGGAATACGGTCCCATTCAGTTAGTTGTTTGATTAGCATATATCAATTCCCTGATTCCAGGTCCCATTCACGCCATTATAGGCTGGTTTTATTTCAGTCTATTATCAGTAACTTCCCCAGCTTTTAAACTAGTACCCACTTATACTCCTTTGTCGAGAGAGGCAACGAGGAGTGAAGGAGATTGCCTATGTTTGCAGCGATCCTCAGTGGGCTGAAAAGAGGCGTAATCCGGGGTCGTCGGTTTTTCAGCTGTGGTCGCTACCGCCTGAGCTACCACCTCCTCGGTCTCACTCAGCGCAGAACTGGCTACTTCTATACTACTTTTATGCTTTGCATCTCATTATAGTCTGACGAATGGCCAGCATCTTAGGTGTGCGTTCAGCCAATCAGAGGTCGCTAGTATAAGTGTGCGAGCTCCAGCAGCACCCGAGCAAGAGAGCTAGCCAATTAGTGGCGTGGCTAAGTCTTTGGTTCTATATTCATGGTTGGTGGTGTTTAATGTCAAACCTGTAGTTGCTTCTTTCTTGAATGTTCCTGCGGGTATTGTCTTGAGAAATCAGATTCTCAGGGCTTCTTAACGCTACCGAACACTCCCAGTGGCATTGTGATCATAGGCCATTATTTTGAGGAAGAAGTCGTGCAAAGATATCCTAAAAAGTGTCTACCCAGTCAGTGGCATCACGCGTACATGACCATGTCCTGCCCTATGAGAAAAGCGGTCTATTACGGTGTTGCTCCCAGTGGCCCGGCACATGCACAGAGGAGGTAAACTGTGTCTTAGGCAGTTTTGCCTTCGTCTGTGCGTTTGGGTATTGCCATCCATCGGCGTAGCAGTGACATAGCCCATGGGCGGCATTTACTAGTGCTGGCTGACAAGTCCTTCCCGTTACCTGACCACACGACTTTAGGTTCAGCAAACAACCCGCTAAATCAAAGGCAAAACTGCAGTATTTTTTTGTTCAAATAGTATGAGAAAACCAGTTAGAATCAAATGTCATACAGTGCCCCATGAAATGTCACACAGTACCACAGATTTTCTTTGATGGGGGCATACTGTGACACAATTTTCCAAGCACATGTCATGTCTTCAAGAATGCTAAATGTGGAAATTCTAGTTGCCGGCTGCACACCTATGGCTCAGGTAAGCCTAGATTACCGGCTGAGTGGGCGATCAGGTAATCGCGACTTAAACCTGACTTGAGCGGAAATCCACTGAAAGGGACTTCACT
Organism: Chaetoderma sp. LZ-2023a; assembly: GCA_034401795.1. NCBI lineage: Eukaryota > Metazoa > Mollusca > Caudofoveata > Chaetodermatida > Chaetodermatidae > Chaetoderma > Chaetoderma sp. LZ-2023a. Next base: position 18,020,686 of record CM067368.1, on the reverse strand, counting down.
TGCAGACTGGCAAATTGAGTTTGGCTTACGCGAACTCAGCTCAAACCCGGTGGTGGTGGTGGTGGTAGTGGGGTAGGGGTGGGGATGATGATGATGATGATGATGATGGGGAGGAGGAGGAGGAGGAGGAGGAGGAGGAGGAGGAGGAGGAGGCACGTAAGGCTGACGAGGAGGTGTAGGATAGGAGGAGGAGGAGGAAGAAAAGGAGGAGGAAGAAGAGGAGGTGGAAGAAGAGGATGTGAGTTTGCATGGGGATGAAGCGATCAGTGCGATATGGGCCTGTTTGTATGAGTGCGTGCATACGTGCGTGCTTGAGTTGGGTGGGGTTGGCAGTGGTCGTATGCTCAGCAACAATAAAGAATATGCTTCTGTTGAGGATATTGAGGACATGTGATTTCCGGTAGCAGCGGCGGCGGCGGCGTCAGCGGCGGCGGTGGTGGTGGTGGTGGTGTAGTAGTAGTAGTAGTAGTAGTAGTAGTAGTAGTAGTAGTAGTAGTAGTAGTAGTAGTAGTAGTAGTAGTAGTAGTAGTAGTAGTAGTAGTCGCAGAGGCAGCAGCAGCAGCGGCAGCAGCAGCCGTAGCAACAGCAGCAATAACAACAACAGTCAATTTCAATTAACAACCACGCCGATTTGGTTAGTTATAATTAAATAATCCGCTATTTAGTACACTGATCTTAGATCCACATTTTACAGAAATCTAAGCGGGGTTTACGTAAGCCAAGCTGGTGTGAAAGCGGACGTGAAAAAAGAGAGCTCTACGCTTAAACCCAGAATCATATTGACTGGGGCTTGAACTATACATGTGCAATCAGCCATAAATGCTCCATATGTAAACAACTGGGTCGCTATTGCGCTCTCTTGTGCATTGTGTAGGCTAGACAAAAATCGCGTGTCACATTGAACCCCGGTCTCCCCATATATATTAGAAAAACAAGTCTAAATTTCCTAAGATATCTCCTACCATGGCACGCACACCTGAATGAATCAATGAAAGAGAAAATCTATATTTTAATATGAATTAAGGAAGGGCAGCGATAGAAACAGAATACTTTTTGCAAGATTTCGAACAAGCAACCATTGTCTACCAATCGAAGAAGATCGGCTGTGTATTTTGCATAACCAACATGACACCGGTGATGAATATCATTACCTATTTCTTTGTAATTTTTTATTAAATTGCCGAATGTCACTGCTCCCAAATTACGTTAGATTGAAACCAAACCACTTCAAATTTAGCGAGCTCTTATCAAGGAATATAATTTCAATTTTAAGCAAGCTATACAGTACAGATTTTTGTACACTTCTAAGAAGAATACTGAAACATTTTAAATGGCAAGACAACAAAAGTGACGCCGACGGCGGCGGCGGCAAACGATTACATTAAATGACTATTTCAACACCAGCAGTAACTATTACTACTGCTGCCTCTATAACTGCCTCTAACACTGCCATTGCTACTGCTATTAAACCACTGCCCCTACCACTACCATAGTCTGGCCTGCAGAACCCACCATTACCGTTACAAACAAAACTTACATATTCCTATAACAACACATATGTATAATGTGTATATGCCTATTACATTAAAAAGTGTACAGCCTACAAATTCCAAATATATTCTGGCAGTGGATACCTCCAAATTCCTCCGTACTCTTTCGAAATTCGTTTGGATGAATTGGAGCGCTTCACTCCAGACTGACCGGCCAGTAGCACTTATCATTTTAGTCCCAAACAAATGACGACACTAAATGACAATGGCAGTAGCAGCAGCACCTGCTACTGGTACTGCTACTGCTACTGCTACCGCCATTGTCACTGCCACTCACACTACTATAGCCTGGCGTGCAGTGCATATCATTATTGTCACAAGGCCTTTTCAAATGACGAACATCCTCACGCGTATGCAATTTTGCATACATGTAAATCTTACTAGGTATGTAAAAGGTAAATTTGCTACGCCTCACATGATTTATAAGAGTAGGTGCAAATAATCAGTTTATTTCAGCAACAACAACAACAGCAACAACAACAACAACAACAACAACAAAAACAACAACAACAACAACAACAACAACAATAGCAGCAGCAGCAGCAGCAGCAACAACAACAACAACAACAACAACAACAACAACAACAACAACAACAACAACAACAGCAGCAGAAGCTGACTAGATAATAACATGGAAGAAAATAAGAAAGATGATGATGATGATGATGATGATGATGATCATACAAATAAGAAATGATAATAGTGATAACGATAATAATAGCAATAACTACCGGTCTGGGTGAATACAAATCTGAAAACTGAAAGAAAATAAGATGGAAAGTAAAAATAATTACGTCAGTGTTCGGAAGAACCGCTTGGTGACAATTGTTGAAATAGATCGCGGCTACAACCGCGTTCACGGAAAATCACCATAAACTGACCGGGCGTGGCGAGAACGGGATTATTTTACTATCGGCTCAGATATGGCGCACTTTAAGCTGTTTATCTGTAGAAGTAAGATCATAATCGTATGTAAGTCTTACATCATTGGAAAGCTTATCCAGCTTTCTAAACAGTTATGTATTAGTTTTTCAATTTTTTGTCAAAATCTTGTTATGCTAATTATAGTTTTAAAATCCCCCTTGGCCAATCTAGGGAATATGGTGCATTTTTGCAAAAATCTTTACTAAAAAAAAATAATAGAGAAATCTCTAGAGACTTAATGGTGTATGACTTCAATAATATTGTGATTGTAGTCAAATGTAGTTTATCATAGGAACTGTGTGGTGTTGTTTAGCGAAATGATACCTCAATGCTTGTCAGCTGCTTGTTTCCTTATTTACCAGCCAACAAACAGGCTATGAGCGTTGATTTAGGGGAATCCCGCGTAATTACCTCAACGTGGGAATCGCGTACTCAACCTTGTCGAAATGCCCCCCTGGCGATCAGACAAAAGCAATTTTTATAGGCGGCTGACTCTTATCTGAAGGGTCAAATGTATTGTAGCAATTTATTTGACTCTTCATAAAAGTTCCCTTTATATAGAGGTAGACTTAAGAGCAATTACCAAAAGATACTCCTGTCTGAATAACTGGATCTCTGGTAAGAAAAAAACGACATCAAATTGGAAACAGTACTTCACAGTTCTAACAAGAAAGGCTATATATAATACTCTTTCATTTTAGGACGATGACATCACAAACTGACTAGAGCCAAAACCGAGTCAAGAAAGATTGTGCACAACTTGCAATGAAATGGATGACGGATATCTCAAGCGTTTTATATATATAATGAAATAAGGCGAAGATTTGTATTATTTAACAAGCACAAATCGGGATCAAGTCTAAAGATTATCCAATCAAACCGTGCTTAGAAGACTATATAACCTATAAAACACTTACTGATTAACTGTAAATCCGCGATGTCTGGTCATTATGAAATATAACTATTGAAGATGTCTGGTGGTGATCAGATAAAAACGAGGTGTAGTCGCAGTTCGAAGATACATACTTGAAATTCCCATATGTGTAAATATGGGGGACACTTTGGGCGTGGAAAGCCGATTTATCTAAAACTATTGGATTGTCAAATCAGAATTCTCGTTAGAAGTGTTGACGCCTTCTAGCATAGAATTAGTCCAACAACATTTCTTTGAAGTCGGCCAATTTCTATTGGAGGATTAGCGTTTTAAATGATTTCCAGAGGGTTATTCCAGCGTGTAGAGGTCTCGGAATTCACCTTTCCCGAGTACCCACCCATCATATGACGTCATAATGAACTGCGTGATGTGTACAATGACATCATAATGAATGACGTCATGAATGACGTCGATAAGTACGTCACGAACGCATATTTGATGACGGTCTATGGGCTGTTGTACAAATTGTTTGCTTTTACTATTTAATAAATATTATGTTGAATATTTTGAAACTAATTTGACTGGGCGCTGTTGCTGCCTATGGCAGCAACAGCACCCAGTCTAATTAGTTACAAAATATTCAACAGCTTCCCTGTATAGTTTTCAGGAAATTGATAGCTAGGGCATTCGGGGATCGATCAATCCAAACACGGCGAGGTGTGGGTGGAGTTTAGCTAGTGATGGGCGGGGCATAGTTAAACATGGAAAGGTCCATTGTTCCTGGCACATTGTAGTCCAGAGTTGTTGGCTTTGAGCCCGTGGAAGACATGGGCGGTTCTTCCTTCCATTTACGCCTCCCATTAAATCCTGCGAATTGCCACTACCTGGAACCTAACTTGGGCACTTTCTAGTGATGTAGTTGGGAAGGTGCTCCGGTTCCAGGCACGTTTCTTAGACATCTTGCTCCAAGTGACTTCTCCTGGTCGGCTGACTGAGGACTTTCCTCAACACATCGAATGATCATGGAACCTCACTTCTATCCTATTGTGCAAATTTATGTCAGCATACTGGATGAGAGATGTTCAGGATTCATGTTGCTACCAGTGGACCGATACGCATATTCGCTACTGACAAGAAGTTCCATACACGCACGCACGCACGCACGCACGCACGCACGCACGCACGCACGCACGCACGCACTCACGCACGCACGCACTCATATATATATATGCGTGAGTGCGTGCGTGCTTGCGTGCGTGCGTGCGTGCGTGCGTGCGTGCGTGCGTGCGTGCGTGCGTGCGTGCGTGCGTGCGTGCGTGCGTGCGTGCGTGCGTGCGTGCGTGCGTATATATATATATATATCAGTCAGCCACCCACCCAGCCACCCACCCATACACACACACGCACGCACACATACACACCGGGACACGGATATAATTGATCTTCCGGAAGGACTCGTACCCTGCGCAGAACAAATATACATAAATATACACCTGTGCAAAAGTTAAGCACCACCCTATTTTTACGCACATGCGAGGGTATATTCATGTGCTATGAAGAAAGCAATAGCATAAACATTTATGTACCCATCCATCTTAGTGCATGAGGTAATAATGCAACTAGAGGAATGCTGATTATGATGGTGGGGAAACACTGTATGTTTTTGTTTGAACTTGAAAACGAGGCCTGAATATGGTTACGTTGACACAACTGACAACTATTGCCCTACAGTTGACACACGTGGCTAGATTGTCATTAATGGTGTCTGAAAACGAAGTTTAACATCTGTGCACGAGTTTGAGACTGTCATTATTAATACCTGGTATATCCACCTTGTGCCTGGATGACGGCCTGGACACGACGTCTCATGCTGGTCACCAACCGACTGATACGCCATTGTGGTATTCGTTGCCATTCAAGATGGAGTGCGTCTGTTAATTCCTGTAGGTTCTGCACAGGAGGAGCCCTCCTTCTCACCATGTTTCCCAGAATGTCCCAGATATGCTCAATAGGGTTCATGTCAGGGCTCCTTGCTGGCCATGGTAGGGTTTCGATGGCATTCTGGCGGAGGTATTCATGCACAGCTCTAGCACGATGTGGTCGGTCGTTGTTATCCATGAATCTAGGGTGGGTTCCAGGTGCATGATTTACAAAATGAGGGACCACAACTCTATCCAGTATGGAATCTTGATATCTTTGTCCATTTAGTGTTCCAGGTACAGTCAACAGATCCAGCTTACAATCAAATGAGATGCACCCCCATATCATAACGGAACCTCCACCAAATGGAACTTCTTCCATGATGTTACGTTGGTCGTACGCCGTGCGTCTGGACCTCCATACACGAGTTCGACCATCTGTGGCATGAAGCAGGAACCGACTTTCATCGGACCAGTGTACCCGTCTCCAGGATCTCATGTTCCAGTGTCTTCTTTCGTTGCACCACCTCAGACGCTCCTCTTTGTGGTGTGCAGTGAGGAGAGGACGTCTGACAGGTCTCCTAGCTTTCATGCCAGCAGCATACAGTCTCCTTTTGACGGTAGACATTGACACTCTATTGCGCGTTTCCCATTGCTGGCTAAGCACTCTGCTGTTGGTGAATGGAGATCTCCTAAGAAGGCGTACTAGGGCTCGATCATCACGGGCAGTAGTCTTCTTCGGTCTTCCAGATCTAGGCCTGTCCTTCACCTCGTTAGTTTGCCCATGTTTTGCAATCAAACGACTGATTACAGTATGGTTAATGTTCAGCTGTCTGCCAATCTCTCTGCATGACATACCAGTGGTATGCATGCCTATGATTTGCCATTTCACACGATCACTTAACCTTCGTCTTGCCATAGCGGTTCACAATCAAGAGCTAATTCTCTCTGTACAAATAAACCACGGTCATGAACACAAAATTCCTAATCTTGTCGCCTAAATCTGTATGTAATGTTCTACACCTCAAACTGGACTTTTACATAACTGAACACGTGTGCTGTTTCCCGCCACGCACGGACATCAAGCGGCGTGAAGTCATGCATGCATGTGCATTTCGTACTTGGAATTATGTCAGCTAACGCGGGGACAAAAAGTATGGCAGCCTAGTTGTACCATCATGTTTCTACGTTCTATTGTTTTTGCTGGTGCTTAACTTTTGCACAGGTGTATATATATATATATATATATATATATATATATATATATATATATATATATATATATATATATATATATATGTGTGTGTGTGTGTGTGTGTGTGTGTGTGTGTGTGTGTGTGTGTGCCCCTTTCCCACGGATAGTCTTCTGACTGGGGGTAGCTTGAGATCCTTAAATCATTCAAATACTGGTTTGTTGGGTGATGTTTGGTTGACGCCCCAACGTTTAGTTACATATGACAACAGAAAAAACACTATTTGACGGACGGGCCATTGCTGACGTGTCGACATACGTGGGAAGTGTTCTAGTTAGAGAAATACGTTTAGCCTTAAGATTCCAGATTAGCGACACTTCGGCCATTCCACGTGGGATGACATGGTTGAGTTAACATTGAGATATTTCAAGCAATTGTATTGGTGATAGGCGAGTCATCGAATCGGAAACCTTAACTTATATCAAGTTCTTGTATCATTAGAGAGTCGTATATGTTGTATTAATGCTCTCGTTGTGTTTGTCAGATCCATTTGTTGGGCCATTATTACCAGCCCTGTGTATAGATCATGCCTACTCGAACGTCCGTCTCTGCAGTATAAGTCAGGTGGACTTGTTAGGAACCAGAGGATCTTCGCTGGATTAAGTCTCTCTGTGCCATGCAAACAATTGGCGGTGGTTCATCCGGTGCTACTCTGGAGTGAATCCACTACCACTAAAGAATTGTTGAGACTTGGTTCAAAGTCCTACACTAAGACATATGAACCTCGTCAGTTAGGTATTTACTCATATGTCCCTCACTTATTTCTTCGTCATTTGTGATGTCTGACAGAAGAAATTGGGTTTCATCTGGATTGGGGTCCTTAGATTTGAGCGAACCCTTAGGTTAAGAGCAGAATCCTGTCTGGTTATCCAGGAGTTACCACGCCACAGTGGGTTTATTACCTGTGTAATTCTGTCGGTATTTTACATTTGTCACCATATGTGATGGCGGCTCTAGTTACCACTTGAGCATTTAGCACCACCTTTTTGGTCTACTTCGCCCCTTGTCCTACCTTATTTATATAGATTTTGCCCATATAAGGGGCCAGACTTTGTTGAGTTCTAGAAGACATTCTGTACTTCTTGGTTTCCTGATTTGTTAGTCGTTATCTATTGTTATTTCTTTCATTTCAAGCCCATGACACAACTATTATTTTAAGGAAGTATTTTTAGCAGCCAATTAGTATTCAAGATTCTATATTCTTTCTCCCGTTGTCAAGTGGTAATCTAGTCCTTTTCTGGACTCTTATCTGCACCAACCGGCTCAAATAGGAGAAAGTATACAACGTACACCCGTTTCCACAGGTTAGACAGTTTTTTGTAGCCCGGGGAAGAATACCTGCGTGTCAAACTTCTTTCACGCTTTTAGTTTATCCATAGGCATCATTTTATTTTTTTAAGTTATCATCATTTTGCTATCTGCCCTTGGCAATTCGTTTTGGTTATCGTTATATCATCTGCATGAATTGACAGAGACGATCGTAATTGTTATGTACTGATTTCAATAAATATTGCTATATATTACTGTTGACGTGTCTTTGTTGCTCTGTATTAGCATCCCCGACAAACGATGGATATCCCCTCTGAAAGGTCTGAGTCAGAAGAGGAGGGAAGTGACCAAACCACACACACCCTAAATTACATTTGGATCTATCCAGCGTCAGGGTGTTCAGAGTGGAGCATCTGCCGTGACAATCTAGATAACCCCTTTAGGAGCGATTGCGCACTCATTCTCATAGGAACCAAATGGTGTTGCCATCCATCCAACACGTGGCTGGCATTTGTAATGTAGCCGACCAGGCCCCAAACCCATATGTAGAGAGAACCCTGAGACCTCCACAGCTCGTCAGGTGGTGGAAGGCACACGGGGCAGGCGCCTCGCCAGCGTCGTTGTGGTCATCGAAGCATGAACAGTATAAGTATGCAGTGACGCAGGAGGGGTGTGCATCTGCATCACATGACCATAGTCGCGCGGGGGTGGGGGAGTACGTAGGCAGCATTGTGGGCCTGGCACGCTATATTACGCACCATGGAAGATAAACTGATATATAGTATATGCCCTTATATCACAACTTACTGGACCGATTCTGGGCCGATACTGAAAGTATCGACACTGCCGATACTGAAAGTACCAGCACAGTATCGGCATGGCATCGGCAATGTAATCTGCTTTATCTGGGTAGTGGCCTAATTAATCAATGGATTGTAATCTTGGTAATATGACATATCGAAATATAACATCTTTACTTGAAACTAATTTGATTGATAACAAATTTTTTAGCGAAGTGTTAACGAGAAATGCACAAGCTACAGTAACTGCTACTACTACTACTACTACTACCACTACTACTACTACTACTACTACTACTACTACTACTACTACTACTACTACTACTACTACTACAACTACTACTACTGTATGTCAGGCGCAACGTCGCCCAACAAGTTCCTCCTTGAAATCCGGTGTTTCACCACTGGCCTGATGAGGCGGTTAGCTAGCATCGGGGATTGAGGGAGGGGCGAGCGTTCCACCAGCGACCACAAAATCTGACCCAGCAGGGTCGGGGGAATGACATTGTTCTCATGGGGCCAGGCGACCATTAAATTTTATAAAAGGACATAATGCCAGCGAGTCGAGGACCGGCTTATGAGAAGGCTACACCGATAAACAATATCAAATCATTAGCTAAGTATAAACATGATACGCGATGGACTGACTCTTGTTATATCTCGCCGAGGATACCTATCTTACCCTTAATTATACAATAGGTACCCCTGCAAGGGAGGCACTCTAACATGGCTAATTAATTTAATATAAATTAATGCCTCACGCGGGACACCAAGTTCGTTTTGTGAGAGCAAAGTCCCTCACGGGCCTCCGTCACAGGAAAATGCCTACAACGCCGAAGCAGAGGAGGGAGCGTGCCCGAAGCCATATTCACCATTTAGACTAATGCATAATGTATATTATATTATCCTAGTGTTATATAGTTTTTAAGGGCACTCCGACTTCAACAAAATCCGACACAATCACCTCTTATTCTAGATAGTGTTTTAGTCATCGCTGCATTATTTTGGCAGTCCTTTGAGAGGAGCTAAGTCAACCACATAGGGAGTTATTGCCTCAAACGACCTATCAGCTACTTAACTTTAGTAGCAGGTTGTCTTCCTGGCAGAATACTCCAGGTAGGCTTTCTTGGCATGTATCCACTGGACTCCTCACTCAGGCCGATGGTGCATACAATGTTGCCGGGCGACGGGTCCAGGAAGCATAAGGAAGCAGATGAGTGACTCCCACTCCACGTGGCAGCACAACCACATATCTGTATGTGGGCGATCCATCTCTTTCCCGTGTATGGACGTTCCAGCGTGGTTCCCTTTCTGATTGATGGCTCAGAAAGGTGAGGAGGCGGATGCTGAATAACATGGGTCGGAGTTACACTAATCGCTATAGGCTGCGACGGACCTGGTCCCTCGTCTATGGTAAGTTCTGGTGGAGATGGTGACTGCGGGTAGCTTGGAATGTCTTTCTCTGCAGGTGTCATAATCACTACCGAAATCAGCTAACTGGCTAACACTGTCTTAGACACTACGGTGGCAGGTGTAGTGACCATAGCCGGATGGCTAATAACTGATGCGGGTGCTGCCAAACTGGATCTTGCAGGAGACTTTTGCTTCTTACTCTGCTTCAGGACTGGTGTGGATGAAGTGACTGGTATCGGCGTAATGCTTCCAGACGCGGCTGTGGACAGGATTTCATGTCTGGCTGCCGGTACGTTGCTTACAGTAGCCGCGGGAAGATGATGACGAATGGGATATCTATGAGTAGTGTTCTTTGTGCGGGCCATTTTTTCGGTTGGAAGAACTTTGACTGGGAACCGAGATTCGAAACGGGTGGCTAAAACGGCATGATCCTCGTTCTCTTCTCCAGGAACTAATGTTACTTCTAAGACGTGGTGATGATAACGGAGCACGTGGGTCACCCCGTAGCGAGTAGCGGTGTAGAGATACTGGCACGTCACACAAAAGGCTGACTGGAAGAGATGATCCTTATTAACATGAAGTGTGCAGTCGGATTTTCTAGTAAAAGTTCTGGTACATGGCTCTCCGCTAGCTAATAACAAGTTACACAGGAACCGTTTTGGAACTGGTACCGATTCTTCTTCAGACGAATCCGATAACGCTAAATCTTCAAGGAGTGACATCTCGTTCCCGCATGGTAGTTGGCTGCGGGAACCTTATTCAAAACCTAATGCCCTATCTCATCATTGTTTTTAACTTTCCAGGCCCAGTATAATAATGAAATAATAAGAAAACAGCAGAATTTGGTTTGCGACACAAAAGAAGCCTAATAATATCTGTTCTTCCCTGGTGCCGAGTTTTTACAGGAAGCCAAAGTTTCAGAGCGCCCCTCCTCCTTTTATACTATTTGGTGACGTCACAGGCGGCGGATGACCACACCTAAAAGTTTTAACAGGTGATTCGGTCATTCTTATGTAGAAGTTTCCTCTTTTATGGCCTAGACGTCTAGGAATTAATTCTTCCCATACAAAGGGAGTATTTTTAATTATAGGAAGATTGGCTTGTTAAACTTGTCTTAATTTCGTGCATTTAACAGCCTTCGATCAACATAGAAACGTGGTACTACTTTTTCTTGGCGGTGTCTCATCTTTTAATTAACGTCAGGCAGTTCTCCAGATTGGATGCTTATAAACTTGCCTATTCCGATTTTAGGCTGGAGCGCTCGATGGGGTGTGTGGGAGCCAGGTGACGTCAGCGGTAATCTCCCGGACTCGCCCTCGCCACTCCTCCATCACGCTGTGGTAGTCGCGTCTTTAGGCGGCTCTTTTGTTTAAAGCGTTTGATCCAACTTACTGGAAATAGTAGTAAATGTCACGTGGCTCTAAAAAGCACGTGGTTGATAGGAAACATATATGCTGTTTATGGCGATGGCCAAAATGCTGTTGCTGAGGTGTAGTCTGCTGTAGAAGCGAGAGATAGAAATATATATGTTACATCAAGATCTTTATAATGTCCCGTATTTGCGCGAGTTCTTTAACATGCGTCGTGGTATGTGTCTGTGATAGGTAGTTCACAGCCCGTGTTGATTTATAGACTGGAACGCAAGGAAAAGAATTTTTTTAATTCTTTCCGTATTTTTACTGTCAGATTTTTTATGCCGCCTGTGCGCTAATGATTTGTAGCACGGTAGAGCAGTTGTGTTCTTAATCAAAAGTTTAACAGTAAAGTTGTAAGTAATTTGATGTGTGGTTTAAACCGATCTATTCAGGTGGTAGATCAACGTTACTGATCCCATCAAGATAGCTGTGTTTTCCGAGCTGGAGGGCTGGCCAAGCATTCTCCTCAATGGGTAGAACTAGCTCCATCCTGGCCTAGACCAAACACATTAATACCATTTAATAATGGTTAAATTACAGTACAACTCGCAAAGTGTGTGCCACAGTTATTACAATTTACAATGCCGTCGATCGGAGTGTCTGTGTTTCTGACATGTTGGTGAATTGAATCTGATACACATGGCTGGTTATCTGTGGATGATACTTGCGCTGTGGTGAAGGTGACGTGTTTATGGCCGCCAGATGCGGGAAGGGGAAGGGAGAGGTGGCGTGAATGTCAACCTTATCGAACGCTGAGGGTATTTCACTCTGTAATGGCCGAGCCTGTGGGCTTACTTTAGAGTACAGATGACCTGTTGGATGTTGTCGTAACTTTGATCAATCCATTGTCGAATTCAACTTTTCAGTAGCAAAATCCTACACGTGATTGAGGACAATGCGGGCATCTTGCTCTCTTAATAATATCGACTGTATTTATGTGTAGATGAAGTCTGTAGATTTAGCTGTTTCCGTACGACGTCGGAAAAAGGGAAAGGGGAGGTGTGTTGGACAAACGTCCCTCCTGTGACACGTACTGTAGATGGCTGTAGTGCATTCCTGATATCCATATGATCAGTTCTCCCATGACTGGATAAGAGGGTGTGTGCGGGAGATTTGTTGGCTGTTGTATGTTGATGATTATGCTGTTGTCCGGATGTCCGGGCTGCTGTATGATGCCAATGTTATAAGCGAAGAGGGCGTATTCCAGTTTTCCACGCTGGTGAACGCCAAATCTGTTGCTATTGGCAGGAGGTGTAGTCTGCGGGAGATATTATCTCTCCCATAATTTGTGTGGGAGGAATTTGTTGCGGGAAATTTTATGTCTCTACCGGGAATTAATTAATACCGCTATGTGCTGCTAAATGCTGTTGCTGCTGATGTTGAATGTCTCTGTTATGCTGAATATAACCGAGCAAGTATGTGATGTACGCGCAATGATGAATTGACGTATCCAGTCTTGAAGGCAGATGTGTTCTGTAGGTGTTGACGTTCTGTCTGTTGTGTGATGTTCTGACTGCTCACGGGCGAGTATGGTAGGCCAATTGGATGTGGTGGCCTTTGTCCAGGGGTATGTGGTCATCTCCCATTACACGACGGTTGGTCTCGTGTCGTAGTTTTTAGACACCGGGCAGATTTGAGCTAAGAGTCTGCTGAACAGGCTGCTTCACTGCCCACCATGGGGGTAATGTTGGTCGGTGCGGTGCGGGATGCCACCTCCTCTGTTGCAGCAATCTCTCTCATATCTGAAGATTGACAGTCAACAGACGAGGAGTGGAGTGAGAAATGGACTGGGCCAGTGATGTCCGAACTTGGTGTATAGATGAGGGATGCCAGTTAGATTTGTGGTAAGAGTGCGTTAATGGATATGGGTTCCGCTTGGGGCGGGGGGAATTGGTTTGACTGTTTGGGGGCATGGTCGGGTACACCTCGTTGTATGGTTCTGCGGTTCTAGACACGCTACGGCTTCATCCAACCACTTCACTTCCATGCTATTCACCATATGTTCCACCCCATAGGAAGCATGGCTTGAGTCAGCCTCAGCTTCCGCTTGTGGTAACTCTATGATGGAGGTGGGGGGCATAGCATGAAGTGGGTGGGAATGGGAAGAGATCGGAGGAACAACTTTCCCATCCGGTCCCTTGGACAAAACAAACACAAAATTCTTCAGATACGACTTCCCAGATCTAGTAGACCCATGCTGAGGAGGGAGAGGGCGAGTACGTATCTCATCATCGTTGTCAGCATTAGCCGCTTGTTCACCCATGTGCTGGCGTGGTAGAAAGGGGGCTGAACTAGCACCACGGTGCTCTGCGCTAACTGTGGGAATACTAATATCTATCTGAGTCCCGGTGTCATGAGAAATGCCCAGTTCGAGCTTTGGTGCTGGGTCGTCACTGACACAAGGTTTAAGTCAATCAAAGTAGATGACTGAGGTCAGGCCATCCGAATCATGGATATGGTAAGTCACATCCGATGTCTTACCTACAACCACATAGGGGCCTTTCCTCTGGTAGCTCAGCTTACTTGGCACATTTGCAGATTGTCGTGAATCATGTACCATAAACATTCTTCCTGCTTCATACGGATCGCCATGCACTTTCCGGTCATGCCATGTCTTTTGCCGCCGGTGTGCAGTGGATAAGGTTTCTCTCACTAACTCGTGGGCTGGTTCTATCCGCTGCCGCGCGAGTTAGACATAGAGAGATGGTGAATTTTTCTCTCCTGGTATCCGTGGCATGGCCAGGTCCAGGGGTAAGGCTAATTCACGGCCTAACATTAACCGAGCAGGAGTATAAGCTGTGCTGGAATGTACTGAAGTGCGATAAGCCATGAGTACATACGGGAGCCATAGATCCCAATCCTTGTTAAGCATCTCCACGAGAGTTGTGTTGAACCTCTCTACCATCCCGTCACTCCGGGGGTGGTATGGGGTTGTCCTTGTCTTGACGATATGGAACAATTTGCAGAGCTCTGATATGAGCCGGCTCTCAAAATTTCTTCCTTGATCGGAGTGCAAATCATAAGGCATACCAAAGTTGCAGAACACATTGCTGGCCAAGACCTCTGCTACGGTGGATGCCTCTTGGTCTGGCAGAGCAAATGCTTCAACCCACTTCATAAAAAAATATTGTAATACGAGGATGTATTTATTTCCATCATCCGTCATATTCAAGGGTCCGTACACGTCGATAGCCACTCACTCCCACGGTGCACCAACAATCTTAATTTGAGATGGTGCGATATGGTGTTGGCCAACAGCGTGTCTTTGGCATGGGATACATTTGGCACCCCATGCCTTGACACTATCGCGAACCCCGATCCAGTGGAATCTCGATTTGATATGGGAAACCGTCCTTTCTACGGCCAGATGCCCGGTGTTATCATGTACTTGTTTCAATATAAGTTCACAATAACTTTCCGGGACTACCAAACGGTCATTCATATATAGAATGTTGTTTATTAATTGACATTCTTTGAACCGTTGGTAATAATATTTTGCCATGGTGGATAGAGGTGTTACCGATTCCCTATGAGGACGTATCCCCTCATGAGTCCACTCGTATATATTCCATGTCCGCACCTCTGTTGTTTGGTGGTGTGCAATTTTCTCTGGATTCCACTCTGCACACCTCAATTCGGGGAATTCCGGAGATGGCTGTGTTGACTGTGTCATGGTGGCGGCCTCTTTGTGTTCAGCATCCGCGCCAATTCTACTAAGGGCATCGGCATTCCCATGCAATTTGCCGGGACTGTGAACAACGTTAAAGTTATAGGCCTGCAGGGATTCCTGCCATCTCGCTACCTGGCCCTCCAGATTTTTTAAGTTCCGGAGCCACCATAGTGAGGCATGATCTGTACAGAGTGTAAAAGGGCGCCCGTACAGAAAGTGCTTATAATACTTGATGAAATGGACTGCCACCAATAGTTCTTGCTTGGTGGTTGTGTATCTTCTCTCCGTTGTATTTAGAGTACGTGATCCATAACCCAATACCTGCCTTGTTCCATCTTCAGTGACCTGGGATAGAACCGCGCCAATAGCGAAAGCTGACACGTCAGTGTCTAAGATGAAATCGAGGCTTGGATTAGGGTGAGCAAGAATCGGGGCAGTCATCAAGAGTTCCTTCAGTGCCCTGAAGGAGCCTTCACACTCACTCGTCCACTCAAATGGTCGATCTTTCTCGGTGATCTTGTAGAGGAGTGAAGCAAACTCGCTGAAATGTTGGCTGTAACAGTGATAGTACTGGCATAGGCCAAGAAAACTAACCCTAAAAAAAAAGTAACTAACCGTAACTGAAGAGGGCTGAGGCCACTCTGCTACTGCCTTCGTTTTTGATGGCCGAGTAGCCATCCATCACCGGATATGACGTTTCCCAGGAACTCAACTCTCTGTCTAAAGAGATGACATTTCTTCGGTTTGAGTTTCAAATTGGCCGTGCGGAAGCAGGAAAGCACTGTGTCCAAATTTATTAAAGTTTGCTCAAACGTGGTTCCAAAGACTATTACGTCATCGATGTAACAGAAACAGATTTCCCATTGCAGGGTGGTTAATACCTGCTCAATGAGTCGTTCAAAAGTTCCGGGAGCATTGCACAAACCATAGGGCGTCTTGCGGAATTGGAAAAGGCCATCTCTACAAATGAATGCGGTCTTTTCCATGTCAGCCTCGTCCATGGCTACTTGCCAGTAACCGCTAGCTAAGTCAAGGGTACAAAACCACTTGGCTCCGGACAAGTAATCCAAGGCCTGATCTATCCGTGGTAATGGATAAGCATCCTTAACGCTAAGACCATTAAGGTGGCGGTAGTCTATACAAAACCGCATGGTTCCATCCTTTTTGCCTGCTAGCACTATAGGGCTAGCCCATGGAGATGCTGAGGGTTCGATAATACCCGTCCGCAACATGTCGTTCACTTGTTGGTGTGCGTCCACTTCCTTATGAACGGGAAGACGTCGTACCGGTTGTCGCATGTGGCGATTATTGCCTGTATCGATGGAGTGTCATACAAGATGGGTCTCTCCGGGATCCATGTCTCCGGAGGAAAACCTATCGCAATATCTATGTAGTAGTTTCCGAATTTCTCGTTTCTGTGATTGCAATAATCCAACGGTGGCAAGTAGATACAAATCATGTAAAGAGTCATTTGCAGTGGTGTGTCAGCAAGTGCAGGTGATTCCAATGAGATTATGTTCACTAAATGGCCACAGCGTACTCCGGGTTCCAGAGTGATGGGATCTGCGGTACCATTGAACACTCTAAAAGGTATTTTTTCCTTATTAGTAGTGTCTAGTATTATATGGGGACTTGCGCATTGGGAGGCGTTCATATAATTAAAATCGGGTTCCAGCATGGCGATGTGTGTGTTGCTTCCTAACTGTGGTGCAGTGGCCCATAAGACATGTTCCTGTTCCGGCTCAACTGTGGCGGTACTTGATAATATTACCGCACACGTATCGTACAATGACGATGCTGGTCCGAGAGGTATTCGTCAGCCGTGTATGTCGAGTTCCTGCTGTCTGCAGTGTATGATGGCTTCGCTAGCACTGAGGAAATCAGAGCCAAGTAGGGCATCGTTTTGAATAGAGGCGATGACAACTCGCTGAATGAATTGCATCTCCTCTATTTGGATAACTAAATTGACTACACTGGCTACAGGCACATCCGCTCCCGTGGCTGTCTGTAGGTAAATGTTTTTAGGCTTAAGGGGAGGCTTCTTATGAGGTGGGATACACTCATATAAGCCCTGGTTAAATACTGTGATAGAAGCACCGGTGTCGACGTTGGCACTGGTGGAAACACAACTAAACAGACAGGCACATTTGTATATTACTTTGCGATGTGCCTGCAGAAGAGTTTCCAATGATGCTGTCTGCGACAATGGCGTTGGAGCAGCATCACTCTGTATGTATTCTGACTGTTTCCGTATTGCTTCTTGTAATGTTGTAGATGGCTGAGTGAGGAAAGGGCCAGTTCGTCGTCGCCGCTGGTGTGAAGGCTGCAGTGAAGGTGGAGCTGGGGGTAGCAATGTGGTGGTGTTGTTGCCGTTTCTGTGTAGGCTGTATTGGTGTAGACGGCAGCGCATACGGGATGATGGATAAGCTCCACCTGTGCAAGCCATTTCCTGCAATGCTTCATAGGATGTTTTGGTGAAGCACAGAAGAAACAGTGATGTCGCCAAGGATGTACGTTTCTCCGTCTATGTCGGCGCTTGCAAATCCATGAGGTGGAGTGAATTGCCTCTCCTGAGTCGCTACTGTCTGTGGATGCGGGAGGTGAAGCTTGATGGGGTGGTGTTCTGCATACCATCAGAGGACACCTAGAATCTAGTGTCTTGGTGGCGGGACGTGGTGCTTGCAAAAACGTTGTTTTAGCGGAGGTGCTACAACCTACTACTGCCGCTTTACATAGGAAAGAAGGCTTGTTGCTTGCAGGAAAAGAGGGGGGGTGTCATTGCTGCGGATGGGGGAGGCAACGTAGGCACTGACATATGTGAAGCCGTGCATTTTGGTGTCTGTGTAAAAGCTGTTTTCGGTGGATGATGGCTGGCCACTGAACGTTGTTGCATGAAAGCCGCAGTTGAGCCGGGAGGTGGATATGGGCACCGAAGTGGCTCGATGTGATTTGGTGCCCTTATGAGTTTGACTGTTTCTCCGGCTGCAGTGTGCTACGGTCAGAGGCAGACATTGTAGAGGGAGTTCGGTTAGGTCACCGTTCCCTCCAATGGCCTGGCTGACCGCATCCAAAATAGGTGTTCGATGGCGGCGCGGTGCTGGTGGTGTTTGCTGTCCTAAACTGTGTGGTGGCGAGGTTGGTGCTAAGTGTTGTAACTAAATTGGTGAGTGCGGAGATTTGCTTGTTAATCTCATCTATACGTTCTCTCATGTTCCTGTTGTTGTTGTTTGCTGGTTCCCGCGCCCGGGGGCCTCGTTGTAATTTCCTCTATGGGCACGCCCCCTTCCTCCAGGTGCTTGATTTTGATGGGTGTGTAATCAGTTCCCAGATCCGCAAGAACTTGGAGGAGTTTTTCGGAAAGCTTTGTGGCGAGATATTCACCCATTTGCTGATCGTTCCAGCAGTTAGTCCGACTTATGATTTCGAACTGAATTTTATAATTGGTCCAGTCATTCTCCCCCACTAAACTCGGGAGGAAGGATGACTCGTCCAAGACCGCAGGAAGAATGCAGCGGCTGAAATCTGGGTGGTGCAGGTATCTGGGAAGTTGATGAATATGCAGAGGTTGGTCGTGGTGCAGGTGGCGGTGGTGTTGGTGTTTCCCGTCGACGCTGATGCCGAGGAGCCAGGACACACGTACTCCAATTTAATGAGTCTGCCCCATTTGTAGAGCCATAGACCGGCATAGGTCTATGGACGGGAGGCGGATTGTTGTGAAGATTGTGCGGTCGGCCCTCATATGGCAGTGGTGCAGTTGACTGACGGTCATGATGTGTTGCGTGACTGATATACCGGCGAAATGGTGGTGCCAATCCCTCCTGATAAAGCTGCGGTGTGCCCCTTGATTATAGCATTGCGCTAGAAGGGGGCAGTGTGGAAGGTTGTCTGTATTGTGGATTATCACCCGACCATACAGTTTCCGTAGCTGACATGGGTGAATGATAGTAGTCTGAACGGCTGTTGATATGCCCGTAATCGGGTCTTTGTCGGGGTCGTCCACGATTCAGCCCTGTTGGTTGTGGCATGTCACGGACGTCCGATATTGTTCTAAACTCTGTTCCCGCTTGTGAGGCATCTCGAAAGGTGCCATCGCTAACAGGCGAGAACAGGTTATAGTGTGGGGTTGTTGATTCTGCTGAATTTCTGGCATAGTCGCTGAGCATGTGTGCTGAAAATCCATCATATGACGCTACCTCTTGATTGAGGGAGTCGTCGCTAAATGGAGATGGTATTGAACTGAGCTCACTATATGGTGTGGGCGTGAGTTCGCTGCGGTTGGTTAATGATGCTCTTCGGGCCCCACATCATGGGCCACTTGTAGCTCGCCAGGTAGTGTTGGGCCGTTCCGGTATATCATGTCGACCCGCTGCGCCACAAGTGCACGACGAGTGATGACTTTGGTTAGCATCCAGTTTCGGGGTGACGGACCTTGTACGAGACTGCCCTGCGGGAAACAAAAACTGGCTCCTAAGGCCGGTGGAACTCAATCATTCCAGTGGGGCGGTGCGACCATCGTCGCGAACATTAAACACAACTGTCTCATCCCAAGAATTTGTGTCACCAGTATGCCTGTCCATAGCAATTTCGTGATCTATGGACTTACAAGATTTGATTTGGTGACCTAAAATATAAGTCTATACAATGAATTTACCTAACCAATTATAAATATGCTAGATAATACTACAGTAAGAGCATACGAAAACATGAGACATAGAGACAGGTAGATGAACTTTTAAACATGGGGATCCTGGAGGTACCACACAGACTCGAAGGTCCGCAGAGGTATCCCCGCAAGGGAGGCTCCCGTACATGAGACGTAACTAATTAACTTAATATAAGTTATTATACCTCTATGCTGAAAGGAAGAAGGTTATCTCGGACGAAAAGTTATGTGCCTTACGCGGGCCCTACTCCTAGTACTAGTTTGGGTGAGGAGTATTATCCTGGCGTGGACCGTCGTCGCTGAATCCTTGTGAGAGGCAAGTGCCTCGCGTGGGCCTTCGTCTCGGGAAGGTGTCACCAGTGCTTAAAGCAGGAGAAGAATAGTAGGCAAAAATAGGCCCACTCTAATATTTCAACCAAAAATTCTTTAGAAAGAAAAGACCATACCTAGTGAGATTATGACTATATGGGTGCGTACTGCTTTACGTGAAGATGGGACGGGCGATTCCCACTGGATTCCCTCGTCACCTTCTTATGTGATTCTTGGTATGCTGAATAGGTAGTTGCCGCTTTATTTATGCGGGCCTTCTGCTTTGCTTAATTAGCTTTTAGTTGTTTTCAAAACAAGAATTATTTTGGCCACAACTGGCTGGTATCTACCTAGCTATTAGACACGGCTGTCACTGAGAACAGATGCCCAAGACATCAATACTGAAGACAGCGCTCATACATGTTATGCAGCGAGATCTCCGAACTGAATAAGAATCCAGACATCTCGCCCCATAACCACATAAAACGTTACAAGACATGGGTTACTTTTCACGAAAGCATTATTAGACCATTGTTCTATCGTTATGGTGGGGGTAAGAGAGACGAATACCCACCGTAAATGTCCTTCCTGTGAGGACGTGGCAGATCTTAAATATCTAGCCCAGACATTCTCATGGAATTCGGTGGGGGTATGTATCTCGCCCATCAATGGGTCCTATGGAACTAACTGTTTAACCTGTCATTAGGTTTATATACAAGTTGCCCTGTTTTGTACTGTGGTGCGGGAGGTTCGTTCAGTAATAAAAACAATAATTAATATATGTTTTCGCAGTGCTTTCCTACATTGGCTAAAGTGCTAACTACTAGGTATCCAATGATACAAGAGAAATGTATGTGACACCACACCCTGGCCATCACCGCTCGGAAACCCCAATAGTTTCCCAGAGTCGGATCAGCCCATGGTGCTGATAGGGACATCCAAACAATTAAGAAGCCACAAGGCTAAGTGGAGGATGAAGAGAGACAGAATGTTGGAGCTATGAGTCTTACCGTAGTCTGGGGCTAGATTATCGCACTGCCGGAAGAGAAGAGTATATTATGAAGAAAGTGTCTCTAATCATTTTAAACCTATCCTATTGAGCTGAATAGAAAAGGTGTAGTCGGTAGCATGCTGGGCTAAACAGAGTTGTAGCACGGACAGCGACCTCGGTGAAAAATTGTTGGTGGTTGGAGAAAGTGCTGCATACATAAGTGTTGCTGTATAGTGTTTCCTATGTGTACTGCAGTCCTATATTTTCTATGAAGAAGCAAAACATATGAACGGATGGCCACTGGCCATATACATACATAATCTAACCAGAACAATCAATACGGTATCAAAGATCAAGGTATGCATATCAGTACAGGTTAACGAACCTACTATAGTGCGGTTAGCAACACATGGAGGAAAATGAGAATAACTATAAACAGATACAGAAATTATAACTAGCGGTCCTAAGACCGTTACGGTTCCTTTTAGTCATCGGGACCATTCTTACGGATACAATATAATTAGCGAAATACATATAGAGAAATAATTTAACTGCGAAGTATGGTTACTTGAATACTCGGTAGATATTCTTAAGTTAGGCTACCGTGTTACTGAAATTGATACGTCATTCCGTAGTTTGACGTGAGATGATGCATTCTCCGGAAGCTATAAAGTTCCTGCAGGTTGGTTCCCGCAAGCTGTTTTCCGCAAACAAGATTTCCGCAAGAACACTCATGGCGGGAGTACATCGCTCAGCACTGTAAGCCTAATAGGATGTCTAACGAGCAGTCAGCAAAAGATACGATAGTACTACTGTGGTGAAGAAAGTTCCCGTACACCGATGGAATGGAGGGTAGTGTAAACAACCCGATCATGAGCGGGGGTTGTTATAGGCAAACGAAGATACAAAACAAAGCTTCACGGTGCTGGGCACGTCAGCCAGCTCTGAAGATGTACCAGGCAGAGTTTACTTGCTGCGGTCGAAAGTCAGAAGAACCTACATGATATTAGTGCGGTGACGGTTGAAATACCACTTTTAGGCGTGGCCGGCA
Organism: Chaetoderma sp. LZ-2023a; assembly: GCA_034401795.1. NCBI lineage: Eukaryota > Metazoa > Mollusca > Caudofoveata > Chaetodermatida > Chaetodermatidae > Chaetoderma > Chaetoderma sp. LZ-2023a. Next base: position 17,998,585 of record CM067368.1, on the reverse strand, counting down.
GATCCGGCGAATCATCCATCAAAGAACATCCTGCCTCTACATCTGTAGACTCACATATTCAGGCCGTAAAGGCCTCACCGCAAATTTGTGTTCCGATGTAGATATTGATATTCGTGAACAATTATCAGAAGTTCCAAATTACTCCCGTAGGTTGGGAGTTACAAAATTGCTTTAGTGTGGTCGGTTGGACAACTGCCAGCTACGGGATAAAAATCCGACACATAGCGAAGTAAAACGTGTATTGTCTGTCGCGCTAATAGTAGCTGGTACAGATCCAACCTGTTCGGCCCCTGGCCGAGGATGCTCTCGATCACTGGATCGCGTCTCCTTTTATGCTCCTCATGACGTCACAGGCGCAGGCTCTAACCAATCATCGTTCGAGCAACAGCCAATCAGCGCGTAGCTAATAATAGCGCAGCCGAATGTTATAGAACATTCTAGAAGTTTTGCGTCCACGTGGTTATGACGTCACGGCAATATTTTGAAGATAATCAAGAAGGGTTTTCCGTGGATAACTCTGCCATTTCTCATCCGATTTTGAAATGGTTTACAGATTTAAAAAGCCCGTTAAATTCAGGTCTTGATCAATGCCAGATTTAACGCGTATAGGAAATCAATAAGGATTACAGGGTACCATCTCGCGTTTTCTCTCCCATAGGTCCTTATACGCTTATGGCTCTACCCAGGGGGGGGGCGTGTTCAGGACACGAATCCAGGACGGGCAGCGCGTACCCAGTCGATCCGAACTACAAAGGCATGCTCAAGACCATCCTATTGTATTACTCCGAAGCATGGACGAATGACAACATTTTCGATGCTTGAAAAGAGGGACACTACATCAAGCTTCGCCACGGAGTACTTGGTTTCCGTTGGCGTGATAATTAGGTCAACACTGAGCTGTATCGTGATCTTCCCCCCAATGTGAGGGTGATGCCTGCAATTTGTTTGGCATTGTACAATGGCTGGCAACCAGCAACTCTCAAAATTAGTGTCTGGCATCCGCCTTGTGGCCTTGTGGCCCAGCAATGCGAGGTATAACCTCTTTAACATACCAACTTCAGCTTGGCAAAGAAACTGGCGTATGGAGGTAATTGCATACAAGCTACATTTTCCATGCCATTCACGTATGGCCAAGACAAGAATGGCAGTGGAAATCGGCTAGCTCACCCACTAGGTCCGCTCTCGCTGGCATCGAGTATATGGGGCAAGGAGGACAAAAAAGAAGGGGTGGATAAGAGAGCTCAAGGGAGAAGAGATTTGGGAGAGAATGCGGATGGGGAGGAAGAGGAGGTAGATAGATAGATAGATGGGTAGGTAGGTAGTAATATGGTTAAGGCGCTGGCTCAGAATTTTCAAAAATTGAAAATATTTTTTATTTATTTTATTGTCTGAGATCTGTTATGTTTGTTTGATAGAGGCGGTATGGCCTATAAAATATGAGTAATATATATCATTCATTCTGCGGGTTTTTGAAGAATTAATTTCGATTTAACCAAGATGTCACGTAGATTGGAGTTTTTCTTAAAGGCTATCACTGGACGCAAATTGAGAGGTTCTTTCATTTTATCCTGCAATTTATGATATTCATCTTTCAAAATTTCAGAAATTTCAACATATTTTCGATTGTATGTTAAACTGAATGGAATAATTTCACGTTGATCAGCAAGACCAGGGTCCACGTTTATGCCTCTCGGCCATTTTGTTTTCAGTTGCTTAGTCCAAAATGATTCTCGAAGTTTTCTTTGTTTATCAGTTTCTTCGGCCGTAGCAGAAAGAGGCAGTTGCTCAATAGTCATAATTTCAAAGTGTCTATCGACAGAATGACCAGGAAGATTGAAATGTTGAGCTACGTTGGTGTCCTCGTCGTGTCTAATATCGCAAAGGTGTCTAGTTGCTCGCCATCTTAAAGGGCATTTTGTTTCACCGACATACTGCTTTTGGCATAATTTGCAAGATATTAAATAGATAACATTTTTAGAATCGCAATCTAAATTAGACTGAAGTTGGAATTATCTTTTGTTCTGATAACTGACAAATGTTTTCTGATTAGGTAGATGGAGGTCTAATTTACACCTCTTCTTTCCACATTTCTGAGATTGTCCTACACCTATAATCGGACGATTGTGACGAATTTTGGTAGGCTTTTGATCAGCGGCCTTATCAGTAATAGTTTCCAAATCATGCAAAGTTTCGGACTTTATTTTGCGCAAAAATCGTGTTGAATATCCCCTCGGTTTGAGGGCTTTAAATAAGGTGGAACATGCAGATTCAAAATTCTTTCTATCACTAGAATTTCGGTGAAATCGGATAATCTGTGATTTGACAATACCTTTAAAAGTATAAGGTGGATGGAAAGATTTCTTATGCAGTAGTTGATGGGAATCTGTGGGCTTAAAGAATACTTTGTAATCAAGAAGCCCACTCCTGTTATAATTTACCTTTGTAGAGAGTAACGTCTAAAAAGTCTATGGGCGACTGGTCGATGTTGGCTTTAAGTTTGATGTTAGGATCGTGATTGTTCAAAATAGCGAAAAATTCATCAAACTCTTCCCTCGAATGATTCCAGATCATAAAAATATCATCGACGTACCGGCGGTAAAATAGGGGCTGCTTAGGACATTTGTTAAGCGCATCTTCTTCCCACTCAGCTACATAGATGTTGGCAAAACTAGTACTAAACCGTTTACCCATAGTGCATCCACAGATTTGTTGGTAGATTTCGCCAGCGAATTCGAAATCATTGCCCTTTAAACTCAGCTCCAGGAGAGCTAATATTTCGCTAGTGGGCCTATTGTTATCAGGATATTTATCAAATGCTCTGCGAAGAGAAGTCAAACCCTTTTCGATGTCAATGTTTGTGTACATAGCATCGATGTCGAGGGTGACCAAGAGTGAGTTTGGAGGAACAGAAATTTTGGAGACCTCGGATAGGAAATCCTCCGTGTTGTTCAAAAAGTTGAAATGTCTTCGCAATTGGTTGTAGGTGGTAATCGATAATTTCACTAATTCGATAAGATTCAGAGCCGCAATCAGAGATAATAGGTCGACCCGGTGGTATCATAGGGTCGGACCATGACTCAATAGGTTTATGAATTTTTGGCAAAAGGTAAAACGTACGTGGATTTGAATCTCGTTTAGCAGTAAGGTATTTAAACTGCTTTTTCGTTATGGCCTTGTTGTCAGCCATTTCTTGAAGGATTCCATTAAATTTATCACAATTATTTTGCCAGAGTGGTTCGTCTAATTTGCGGTAGTGTTTCGGATTACTGAGTTGCCGATGCGCTTCAAGAATATAATTATCCTTACGCATTATTACAGTAGCAGATCCCTTGTCAGCAGGCTTTATAACAATGTCATTGTTTTTACGCAAACCTGTTATAGCTAAACGTTCTTGATATGACAAATTTTGATGATTTTTAGGAAATTCTAAATTTTCAACACATTCCTTAATAGCTTTTATACTATTAGTGATCGCAGGGTCCACCAACTTCGAGTTAGGTGCCCAGCCAGGTTTTTTCAACAAAAGGTAGAAAGTTGTTTTTCTTGGAGTTTCGAAAAAAGTCTGCTAATTTTACACGGTGAGAAAATTCTTCAATTTCCCATAAGCCATTATCTAATAGGGCATCTATGTCGACTTTGGGCCATGGTGTTGGTACGAATGTTAGACCGAGATTTAGCAAAGATCTTTCTGCTTCAGACAATGTAGAACCAGCTAGGTTAACGATATTACCACCCAGGCCAATTTCTGGGTGGTTAGTACCCTGACCCGTAGTTAGTTTAAATTAAGGTGCGATAACCAACAATTATACATTTTATTTGCAGTGCACTCAGTCCAGTGGATGTTGTCCTCAACCACCTGAAATTCAGACATGGGGAGGCTGCGCAGGATAGGGACCTTGGCCCTTAAGGCCGCTACACGGCTGTTAACGAATTGTATGTTTCGTTTCTGGGTTGCAGTCACGTGCTTCGAATAATTTAGTTTGGCAAAGTGAACTTTAGCCTTTGGAAATTTTGAACGCATGATACTAAACAGATTCTCAATTCTTTGGGAGGTGTCATGCTGAAGTTCATCCTTATCATTAATTCCGATGTTAAGGATGATACGCTGAGGTTGGAAGACCTCATTGCATTTTCTAACCATATTCCTAATGTGGTTTAGCTTAGCACCTGGATAGATTGCTACCTACATATTTGGATGAGGTGTCTGATTGACACGAGCTAAATTTGAAGACCCAATCAGCAGAATTTTCTTGTTCAGAGTAGGCAGGCGCCATTCATTCTTGTTATCCACCACGAACCGAAACTTGTAGAAAGACCTAAGCTCATTGGGTGTATCCCTAGGCGTAGGTTTGGGCTTAGGTGTGGGCGTAAACTTAGGTTGTGGTGGCTTGGACCTCGGCGTCGACGATCTGGTATTCGACCAGGTCGGTCAGAAGCTGCTCTCTGTGGAAGGGGAGGAAACTCGACTGGGGACAGTGGCGAGACCGGAAGAGGCATCTGACTAGGATCCACATGAGCAGACACTGACGGTGACCATTCTGGCAGTGGAATCAGGAGCGGATCCACCACAGGAGACTGCAGGGGGAACACTGGTGAGCACTAGTTATTCACCCGCTTAACTACTGGGGGACTCTCAGTGGGTGACCTATTCCGTTTAGACCGTTTAGAGAGAGAGAGAGAGAGAGAGAGAGAGAGAGAGAGAGAGAGAGAGAGAGAGAGAGAGAGAGAGAGACGCGAAGAGAGTGGTGAGGCATGAGAGAAACCGAGCGATCTACCCACCAGATATACACCCATATATACTGGACCCACATGTATTGCCCTACTATCCACATAAGTATTAAATCTCAGAGAATTGAATTGACATACTACATTCTGTAGCTTCTATGATTATTCAATTGCGACAAAACATTCCCTGTCCATGATTAGTATTGCATCAAGAAAGACGTGTAAGCAAGTAATTCCAGATGGTAGGTAATGGAGGATTCCAGTTTATCCATCAATCATATAGCGTCATAATAAACCAGGTGACGTGTAGGATGACCTCATAATCAATTAGGTCATGAATGGCGTAGCTAAGTTCGTCACGAACACTTAATTGATGACGGACTATACGCGTTGTTGTACGAAGTGTGTGTCTTTACCTTTAAATAAACATGCTGTTGAATATTTTGAGACCAGCCATAGGCAGCAAAAGTACACATCCAAAATTTTCAACAGCTTTACCTGTAGATTTTCTGGAAATTGAGATTCAGAGAGTGCGTGGATCGATTTATCCCAACACGGCCAAAGCTCTTAACTAGAGATGGGCGCGCAGTAGCTAAAACTGGATTCCTCCATTTTTTATGCGGCTGGAAGCAGTGGAAACTTCCTTCTACTTCGAATAATACTTACCAGATGTACTATTATGATAATGTCTATTATCTAGTCTAGCTCAAAATAAACAATTAAAACTCCGCACTCTCCTGGTCCTGCCCCTACTGTATCCGGGAATACCATAGCCGCAGGTACCGAGTCAGATTCGTCTATTTTGCGCTTTTGTCAAGACGCAATTTTAGTGTGCTCAAATTTTCGTTAATTTAAGCAGTTATCGGTTGTTGAAAGGAATTATATCGGTGGCTTCATGGAGGAACTAGGAAAATCATCACATCTAGAATTTATACATTCGTGCCATAATGACTGTTTGAAATTTCCTTAAATTGGCACATTGTTTTAAAATGTTAGCCATTGTTGGAGTCGCTTCTGTACCCGTTAACTTTTAGTTTAATTCGGGTACTCGGTTAATTTTCTCTTGTGACTCGGTTCCTCTAAAGATGGATGCGCCCTTGGCCAAGATGGCGGCGGCACTCTGTTTATCGCCCATATTAGCTTTCGCTTCATTGTCGAGGGTGTTTGTAGCGATCGGCGATGTAGCCTTGGTTATTTAACGTTAGTTGAAGGCTGAGTTGTGTGTTTTTAAAAATTTTCACTCAAAAAAGTTTCAAATATTTCCTGCCTAAGAACTTGATTATCATTAATTTAAGAGAAAGTTAATGTGTTTAAGAAATCTTAACTATCAAGTCGATTGTGCGTATTGCTCGTCATCATTTGTCATGTGCAGCGTTTTAATTTTTCTCTGTGTTCGCAGAAACCTAAGAATCCGGACACGTTGTGCCAGAAGTGCAACAGGTTCATGAAGCGGAAGTACTTGGGACATCACTGTGTGGCGTGCGCTCAGTGTAAGGTCGGCAGCCCTTGTGATGTGTGCGTGAAGTGGTCGTCGGCAATGGTGGCAGAGTTTGACAGGGATCGACGTGCGAGGCTGGAGAGGATCGCGAAGGACAAGGCAGCGAAGCTGCAGCAGGCGTCTCTTATGGGACTTGAAGGTCGTCTGAATGAACGAATGGATTCAGCGCTGGGCATATGGGCGGCCCAGTTCAAGGCGATGTTTGACTCGTTGCAGTCCACGGTCCCGGTGAGGCAAGCTGGTGCAGGACAACCATTAGGTGGTCCAGCTAGTTCTGCTGAGGGTCATGCACCTGCCCCTTCTCTGTCCTTGGCTCAAGAGCCGACGATAGAGGAGGAAGATCTGCTGCTAATGGAAGATTCCGGCATGCCGGGTATTTCGATGACGGCAAGACCTAGTACGTCCCAGGGGTCGCCCTCGGGATTTGTACGGGTTTGCCAGGCGGATGGTGATGTCGACGTTCCGTCGGGCATATTCCATCCACTGTTTGTGCAACCGGAGATGCCGGCAGAGCCGTGTTTTGCGGTTCCTGCTGGTATCCCGGCGGCGTTAGGTGCGGCTCCTATCGGAGTGACGGTACCAGCCGTAGCTAAGGCGGTCGTAGTCCCGGATCCCGTGCGGGAGCCGATGGACTGCGGGGAATCCGGGTCTGGCGATTCGTTAGACACCGGTGCCGCTGGTAGTCGCGTTATGGATGCGCTCTGTCCTGGCAGAGACGTGTATCATAGCGCTCAGCATGGATCGTCGGTGGCCCTCTCATCTAAGGGAGAGAGGGAGGATGAAAACGGCAGTTCTTTGATGGACGAGTCCGTTTTCTGCACCGAAGCCGAATGGGTGCAGGTCCTTGGATGGATGACCAATCGTCTCGGGTTGGCATCTGATCTAGGATCTCAGCGCGATCTGGCAATGGAACGGATGTCAGAGCGTGCGGCTAGCGCTCTGTCAAGTGGCTCTTCTGCCATGCCGACACTCCCGTTGGATACGCAGACTTCTGACATGTTGGAAGTTGCGGCATACCATCTGGTTCAGCCAGACTATGCATTACCAAAGGCCCCGAAGGGGATAAGGAGTAGGGTCCGTTTTCCGGAGCTGGCTTATCATCAGTACGCCCGGGTTCCACAGCTTTCCGTTGCGGAACGAGAGGCACTGAATAGGCCATTGGCTGGGAAGGCTAAGGGGCGGTCACGTCCTTTGGTTTCGCAGACCAACAAAGACCCGTTCAATGAGCTCATGCTCATTGAGGATGCGGCGAGGGCAGCCATGGCTGCGCTGTCGCACGGGTGTACCATCTTGCAGGGTATGCTGGACTGCACGGCGGAAGGCGGACAGTTGCCAGAGGCTGCTCCTGGAATTGTTCGGGACATCATGCGCCTGTCTCAGGATTGCCTGGCCAGGGTAATCACTAGAATGTTGGCAGAGCAACGAAGAATGGTTCTCGATTGTGTAGAACCAGGACCGGAAATGAGGGCTGCATTATCTTCTGCGCCCTTCATAGGTCCAGGCTTGTTCGGCGGCTCAGCACGGCAAGCGCTCTCCAAGGTTGCGTCAATGGTGGCGGAGCAAGAAGTGGTCGGCAAGTCGTGGAAGTCGACTAAGAGGACTCAGCCGTCAACATAGACAGGAGCAGCAGAGGCAGCGTCCTAGATCGCCCTTCCGTCCTTCTGGCCGTGATGCCCATAGGCCATCCGGATTACAAGGACCTGGCCATTCATCCTCATACAAGCCCTCTAGTAAGAGGCCGTATGAGGAAGACAGGAAGGGTGGCGGTTCGCGCCGAGGCGGCTATCGTAAGGATAGCCGTGGCGGCGGATCCGGACCGTCGTACCACAAGAAGCCACGGGGCGGCTGTGGGGCTCGTTCCTGATGGGTTTCCGGCGGAACCACTACCGATGGCTTTGGAGACAGATGGAGTCGAGAATCTTCACCCAAGCGATTTAGCATCTTGTCGGCTAATCTTGACCGACAATTGTGTGCAGATTCCTTCCGTCGGAGGCAGACTTCAGCTATTCCTAAACCAATGGGAACAGGTCGTGCGCGACTGTTTAGTTTGTCAGTGGATAAGAAATGGCTACGATCCGGACTGGCTCATCCATCAATCGTTAGTTCCGTTAACCTCGACTCCAATATGGACTCCTGTTCCAAGGGAATCAGATCGTCTAGACGCCATTCGCTCAGAAATACAATCTCTTCATCAGAAGAAGGCCATTCATTTAGTCAAGGATCAGTCTTCTCTGGGCTTCTATTCGATCATGTTCCTCGTTCCGAAGCATACCGGAGGATGGAGACCAATTCTCAATCTCAAACCGTTGAACAAGTTTATTCTTTCTCCCAAATTTCAGATGGAGACGGTTGCAGCAGTAATGACAGGGCTGAGGAAAGGCATGTGGGGAGTGTCGATAGATCTGAAGGATGCATATTTTCATATTCCAATGTCAATTCCTTTTCAGAAGTACCTTCGCTTTGCATTCCAAGACAATGTTTGGGAATTCAATGCTCTCCCATTCGGCCTGACCACAGCTCTGAGGGTCTTCACCAAGGTGGTTCTCGCCATGACTTCTTTACTTCGCAGGAGAAACATAGCTGTTCACACTTACATAGACGACTGGCTGCTGAAGGCGGGGAATCCAGTCACTCTGCGCAGCAATCTGCAGGTAGTCCTAGCCTTATTAAAGGATCTAGGGTGGATTGTAAATCTAGAGAAATCAGAACTGACTCCATCCCAGGAGTTTGTCTATCTGGGAATCTTTTTCAATCTCAGGGACGGCGTAGCTTTTCTGGCGGAGAGCAGAGTCAAAAGCCTGATTGCAGTTTTGGAGTCCGTTTCTCTAGGAGCCTATCTGACGGCGCGCCAGTTTCTCAGGATACTGGGGTTACTAGTATCTCTGGAGAAGGTGGTTCCATATGCGGCACTCAGGCGCAGGCCAATTCAGACGTATCTAATGTCATTCTGGTCTCAGAAAACGGATCCGTTATCTCTGAGGATTCCAGTCAAAGAACCATTGATATTCCACCTTCAGTGGTGGTTATCCGAACAGAATCTCCTGCGAGGTGTTCCTCTACAACCTCCTCAACCTCAGATGTCCATCTTTACGGATACATCGTTGACGGGTTGGGGAGCGGTATTGGACAATCAGTCAGTGTCAGGGGAATGGGATCGGACCAATGCGCAGAAACATTTCAATGTGCTCGAACTATTAGCAGTGGTATTTGCACTTCGAAAGTTCGAGAGCCTAATTCAAGGCAAAGTTGTCCTAATAAGGACAGACAACTCGACAGTGGTGTCTTATTTGAACCGCCAGGGCGGGACGAGATCACCAGAGTTGTGTATGATGGTTTGGAACCTTCTGCTGTGGTGCCAAGAGAAGAATATTATTCTTCGGGCAGCACACATTCCAGGAAGATTGAACATCCTAGCGGATGCTCTCAGTCGAAGGACGGTTTGTCGTCCGATGGAATGGCAGCTCAACCAATCGGTAGCAGAGGTTCTATTCAAACAATGGGGCAAGCCAAATGTCGACCTGTTTGCGATGAATCAAAACGCAAAGATGGTCACTTACGTGTCACCGATCCCGGACCCGCTAGCCTTAGCAGTAGATGCACTGGCAATAAGTTGGGAGGGAATGTACACGTATGCGTACCCTCCAACAATTCTCATCCCGAAAGTTCTTGCAAAAATAAGAGAGGGGTAGTGCCAGGTACTACTGATCGCCCCGTATTGGCCAGGCCGATCATGGTTTACGGATCTGCTGGACCTTCTTGTCTGCAATCCAGTCTCTCTGCCAGACGCAAGAGATCTAATCTCTCAGAACAAGGGTCTGTACCTCCACGACAGACCAGAAATGTTCAAATTGACTGCATGGTTGTTGTCAAGCAGCGTGCAATTGAGGGTGGCTTTTCTGAGCAAGCAGCGAAGTTTGTTGCTTCAGCCAGAAGAGTTTCAACCACAAAGACATATAATTATAGAATCAACAAATTTGCACAGTGGTGTGAGAGAGGAGATATTAATCCCTTTTCTGCATCTGTTCAACACGTAGCAGATTTTATCTGTCATTTATACGAAATTGACAAACTTGTACCTTCTACCCTAGCAGCATATAAGTCTGCATTAGCTTCAGTCATTCCCAGTCTCACTGTTGAAGGAGTGGAGAATGACACCTTGAATGAAGTTATCAAAGGAATGAGCAATCTGCGACCTAGACAGCCAATTCCTATCCCATCATGGAATCTATATCTTGTTCTACAGGTTTTAGGACAGGCTCCTTTTGAACCGATTAGATCTATTGATATTAAACTGTTAACTATTAAATCAGTTTTCTTGGTTGTAGCAGCGTCGGCGAGAAGGAGAAGCGAAATTCATGCGCTTTCTGCCGAACAAGACCGTTTTGTCGTCACGGGTGAAGGTTTATGACTACTTCCACGTCTTTGTTTCCTGTCAAAGAATCAGTCACTTAAATATCCAGGACAGCCGATCAATTTGCCAAGTTTAACTAGACATGACCCAAACTCTTCTGTTTGGTGTCCTGTCAGATGTCTTAAAATGTATAAGAAACGTACTAATGAGTGGAGAGACGACCCGAAATCTCTGTGGTTATGTCTCAAAGCTCCCCATTTACGTGCCTCGAAAGATACTATTTCTCGTTGGATAGTTGACGCTATTAAGATGTCACACAAAATCGCTACAGGAAAGCAAATTGATCATGCGAATGCCCATCAGGTCCGAGCACTAGCAGCATCATCGGCCCTTTATAAGGGTGTCTCATTAGAGGAGGTGATGTCTGTAGCACAATGGCATGCCGAGTCGTCATTCACTGATTTCTACCTTCGCGACATCTCCAGCTCACTTAATCCGGTAGCCGTCGCCAATCTGTCAAACCTAAACTAAGTCACGTCCGACCACTACTTCGCACACATCACTAAAGTCTTCCGCCTACACTGAACAAACGCTATGCACATGACTGAGTACGACCGTGGATTGGGCCGCGCTCCTGTGATGATCAAGAAAAGATCAAGCACTCAAAATGGTGAGTGTTTACATTAATTAAGTGACTATAAATAGGTTTACTTACAGTCGAAATACCAGACTGCTTAGGTAAATAGTCTGGTTCAAGAGTATTCTTATCCTATCAACCAGACATTAGACTCATTCCAATTTGAAAATCTAGTCGATATACTGATATTTTTTCAAACTTAGAAGTTGTAGTAGCTTCTTTGCACTCTACTGGACTGCCCTAGCTGAGACTTCGGGCTGACACGGGTCTGGTGGGTGTTGTATCCCCAGTGACAGCCCTCTGAATTTTGTGCGGACAAAAGAGGGGGGGGAGCGCGGTCTAGACCATGGAAGTTTAGCACTCTATGAGTCAGATAGCAGAACCCAAGCGTATGCCAGGGTTCTAGTCTCTTCACAACCTTCTCTGTTGGATGGTAGTTGAGTGCTGGTTCGAGCCTCACCTCCTCCCACCGGCATTTTCTGGCTGTCGAAATACGGAGTTTATCATAATAGTACATCTGGTAAGTATTATTCGAAGTAGAATCAAAAAAGCATCCGCTTTTGTTTCTACGAGAATTCTTAATACTTACCAGATGTACTATGGCCCTGCCTCAGCCGCCCCGCTGAGGTGAGGCTGAGCTGCTTTCGCAGTTTGCCAAGGCGAACATAAGACGAATCTGACTGTGATTGGGAATTGACTCGGTACCTGCGGCTATGGTATTCCCGGACACAGTAGGGGCAGGACCAGGAGAGTGCGGAGTTTTAATTGTTTATTTTGAGCTAGACTAGATAATAGACATTATCATAATAGTACATCTGGTAAGTATTAAGAATTCTCGTAGAAACAAAAGGGGATGCTTTTTTTATTCAGTTGCAATCACTATTTCTCAGCCTTCTCCACTGTGCATCGTCCTTTGCTAACTCTATGAACTCATTTAGTACGCCTTTAGTGGTCTCAGATTACGTTTTACTGTCTGACCGCAAAACACCTAACAAGCTGGTGATATGGCGTGCTGTATACAGGTTGGTAGCCTGTATTGAAAACTACAATGTTTTGGACAGGTGAATATATATATATATAGATGTACATGTGTGGGCGCGCGTGCGTGCGTGCATGCGTGCGTGCGTGGGTAATTTCGCATTGAGATTTCCTCACCGTGGATTGTTACATATGTTAATACCGTAAATCGTAGCCGTGCTTGGGCAGCCGTATCGAGAGATAGTTTCGACAACCATAGCAGCACAGATCTGGTTTTGCCCAAGACCTCCGAATTCTTTCGGCACCACCAATCCTAGAAGACCTTGTGAAGCAAGGGCATTCAGATTCTCTCGAGGAAACTCGTATGTTTCGTCACACCGTACCTGTAGTACAGAAACGTTGATATTTTCTATGTATCTGATGGCGAGTTACGTGAGGGCTGGTCAGGAAACCAATATATCAAATATATGTGCAGTGAGTGCAGTGATGTTAGGGAATCCATATATATATATATATATATATATATATATATATATATATATATATATATATATATATATATATATATATATATATATATATATATATATATATATATATATATATATATATATATATATATCAGGGGCAGTAGTCACGCATACATTCAAGCACATACCAACGCACGCGCGCACTATTGTGCAAAACGACATTGATGTAAATGCGTTATATATGATATTAATCATTATTGATCTCTTAATAAACTTACACGAACTATTGTTTGACGCCAGCAAATAGATTATACAAGAATCATCCTAATATCCAATTCATGAATCCATTTCCTCATTCAATCATATGACATCATAATCAACTACGTGACGTGTATGCTGACGTCATAATCATGACATCATGAATGACTCGATAGAGTCCGTTTTTAACGCTTAATAGTCCGGCACGTTGCGCGAATTGTATGTCATTACCATTTAAAAAATATTATGTTAAATATTTTGAAACTAATTTGACCCTGCGCGGTTGCTGCCTTATGGCCCCAAAAGCAGATGGCCGTGATGTACAGGGTTGATTATATATAGTGTGTGTCATTGTCACTTCCTTTTGAAGTACACGTCTGTTGCATGATTTAGTTATTATATTATTCGAATAGTGTCAATAAGTTTGTATATTATTCGAATAGTGTCAATAAGTTATTATATTATTCGAATAGTGTCAATAAGTGTGTATGTTATTAAAGGCAGTGTCATATCTAGTTAAGAGTTGCCATTGTGACAAGAAATCATAGTTTCCTCTTTGCACTATAGTAGTGCAACGTGTGCCAAAGTGACTTCCTCTTGAATTATTTCACTGTTCCATAATGTTTCTCTTTATTGTTCTATTTTGAAATGATCACCATGTAGACAGTTTGTCAGTTGGATAAAATCTAGTTAAGATAGATTTTCTTGAGACAAGAATTCATAATCCCGTCGCAGATTATGAAAATCACTCATGATCTTTCTTCTTTCTTTCTTCTTTCTTATTCTTGGTCAAAAGCTTTGCACCATATCTCCTCCTACAGTTTTCATCCGACCAACTCCAAACATGGCCAACTTCTGCTATCCCAGCTGTAAGCATGTGCTTCTTATTTTCTTTCGGATTTGCCTAAGGGGTTTCGAGCTACCCACTTTTCCGTGGGCACCATATATACTGGGCCCACATGTGTTGCCCTACTATCCTACTACGTGACGTGTAGGATGACCTCATAATCAATTAGGTCGTGAATGGCGTAACTAAGTTCGTCACAAACGCTTAATTGATGACGGACTATACGCGTTGTTGTACTAATTGTGTGTCTTTACCTTTAAATAAACATGCTGTTGAATATTTTGAAACTAGCCATAGGCAGCAAAAGTACACATTCAAATTAGTTCCAAAATTTTCAACAGCTTTACCTGTAGATTTTCTGGAAATTGAGATTCAGAGAGTGCATGGATCGATTTATCCCAACACGGCCAAAGCGTGGATGGAGCTTAACTAGAGATGGGCGCGCGGTAGCTAAAACTGGATTCCTCCATTTTTTATGCGGCTGGAAGCAGTGGAAACTTCCACAAAAAAGGTCGTATGTATCAGGATTTTCTGTATTGATCTTTGAAGCGCTACTATATCTAGAGTTTTAATCGGATCACTACCATACTTAGGTAGGATGTTACCCTTATGGTCCTGAAGATGTCTGCCCACATAATGGGTGACCGTGACCTATGAGATTTGACAGCCATTGCATTGAATATGGCCCTATAGGGAATAAATGGGGACTACACCTAGAGTTCTGATCGGATAACAAGCATTCAAAAGGCCGTGAGGGGGGGGGGGACATTTTGGTCCAAAATTGCAGTTTTCTGTTTTTTGCAGACCTGAACTCAGGATGAAAAAGTGGAGACACAAAAAATAACTTTCTGAAAACCATTTTATTCGAAAAAGGCCGCGAGATGCACATTTTGGCCAAAAAATACCAGTTTTCGCTTTTTGCAAAAATGAACTCGATAAAAAATGATGACATATTTTTCATCAAAAGAGCCACCGAAATACTTTGCTCCGATCAACTTGAGACTTAATGATCTTATAGATTCTATACAGACTTGATTTACTATCGATTTTGAAGAGGCGCAATCCAATAGATTTCGAGAAAACAGCTTTTCCATGCCACATATCCCCATAGTAAACCTATGGGAGCAATATTTGAACTGCGTTTTCTCCTAGAGTTTTATTCCGATTAGCTTCAAACCTGGTCAGATTCTAGAACATTAAGAGATCCAAATAAGTTTCGATGAACATTTTAATATCTCCCTTGGAATCAAGGTCATTCGCGGGTCAAAATTTGCAATTCTCATGTTTGGCATAATTAACCTCCCTTTCACCATACGAACCAAGAGCATGTTAGAAGCCATATTTAATCATTTAGAGTGATCTGTTTACTGGTCAACGCCATCGGTTTTTGAGAAAGCAGCTTTTCCACGCTCAAGGTAAACCAAGCAAATTTCAACTATTGATCTTTGAACTGCGACTACAGCTTGACATTTTATCAGATCGGCACCAGACATGTTCAATGGTTATATAAGACGAGGCCTTATGCTGTTCCTTAATGGCCAGACATTGCCGATTTATAGTTACTTCAATAAATTCTCTCTAGTTTCCCTTTGTAATCGGTCGAATATGTCACGTGTAGCAACAGAAATACCTATATAAAGTCAATTAGAGCCGCCATATTAGATTTTTCCAAGGGAAGCAGTTATCCTTTCAGGCTACGATGTATATAAACATGCATGTACTCTAAGAGCAAAACGACCTTTTTAAACCACACAAAATATTACCTAGTTGTGATTATGTGACTGACTAACGGTACATATTTCCCCTACGTAGATTTTTCTAGACTTTTAATATGTTCATTTAGGTACCTCTCTGATATGAATATTGAAAATGTCTATTGCAATTTGTGATGCGTCTATCAGTATATTGACTGGACTATATGACCATTTTCTCTCCCAAGATACTTGAAACTTGAAAGATGCAAATTCAAAAACAAAGCGTGGCAGCTCAATGTATAAATCCACGGTTAACTATGTCGCGCCCATCTTTTGCTACGCTTCGCCCATATGTTGAGCGTGTTAGGATCGATGTATATACTTTGAATCCTATTTTACAGGTAAGCTGTTGAACATTTTGAAAATAATATGATTGGACGCTGTTGCTGCTATGGTAGCAACCGCGCCCAGTCAAATTACTTTCAAATTATTGAACAACATTTAAATTAAAATGTAAAGACATACAATTGGTGCAACTGACAGACTTTTAAACGCTCCTGGCGGACTTAGCTACGCCATCCATTACGTAATTGATTATGACGTCATATACTTGAACGACAGATTGGATTCTCAATTGGTGATATCCAGCGCACAATTCCTTGACAACTATTTAAGCAATCGGCAAGCGACTATTTTAGGGAAAGGGGATACTTATTTTCGTGAGTCTTAAAGCAACATTGACAGGTAAACACAGATGGGAAATAGGACTAGTAAACCAGAACTAGTATTTGAAACTTTAGTCATAATTTGCGAATATGAACGAGTTGTTTCCTAGTGATAATTATTATGCAGCACCTGCTTAGGGTTCATTCAGGATATTTTGGGGCACCGTTATTGGTTTATTTATCGATACAAAGAACCAGGCATCAGGGATAGAGGGTAATAGTAATATGTAATAGTAATAGTAATAGGCTATTACAGCGATTTTATTTTCATATAATAGTAATAGTAATAGAAATAGATCGTTAATTCCACAATGTAGTAGTAATGGTAATAGTAATAGATTGAAAAGTAATAGGTAATACTCTATTACTTGTCTATTACAGGGGTATCTTATATGGTGAAAGGATTGTGTTCCATAAGAAACAATTTAAGCTTCCTCACGTCTTCTAGATCGCGTTTCATGTTTGCTGGGTAAATTTCCCTATGCTGTTCTGACCGTGAATGTGTCAGTCAACGATCGCAGAACATGTGTGTACTGTGCTATGATATGTGCTGTGAGGAGCCATTTTGTTCCAGCAGAATGCTTGTGTGTTATGTTGATCAATCCTCCTTGAGTTTTCCCAGCTCTCATAAGGCACTGCTCAATGGTCATATCCGACCATGTACCACTCCAATACACGTTTTCATTTCTACGGACAGTAAAGTATCCTTCGTGCATGGGCCCTTCAAGGCAGGGGCACAGTTCAAGAGAATCTTGAAGATAAAGGCGACAACATTTCGTGAAATTGTTATGCCCAGTGGCAGCAAAGAATGGCAACATTAGCCGTGTAGCTTTCAGATGGAGTCGCCAGTCACTAGTAGGTTCAGCTCTGATGAACAACCTTACAATTGCTACAAAGTCCATGAATAAAGACCATAATTTGTCTGTTCTGGACTTTTCTATATTCTTCCTCAAATCACAAACTTGCTTATATAGATTTTGCAAATGTTCATTGTTACAAACATCATCTGGTGAGATATCATGTGACATGAGTTCGTTACATAGATTGTGTAGCTGTGACCACATGTCATCTGTTGCCATGTGGTGTTGAGTTTCATGTGTTATAGCAATTTTGTCTTCGGTTGGCTGTTCATTTGATGAGCTATAACTATCATCATCAACGTCGTTGTTTTCATCTTGCAACTCGGAGAGTACATATTCATCATATGTGTTACATGAGATGTTTTCAGCTGTACCGTCATTAAGAAATCCATCATCTTGTGGTTCAATTAACAGACGATGCAATGCAGCATCTTTCATGAGACATGCCCTCAGTGTCTTTGTGTAGGCTTTTCCCTCCATCATTTTGGGGAGAGAGTTCCTAGCGTAGACAGTTGCCCACAAATCATCTAGCTCACTCCCCTCCATAATCTTACAGCCAGCGCCAAGAAAAGACATTAGTTGGTGGAAACCACCCAGACGTATGTAAATATTCGCAAACTGGATGGAGCTATCTTGCTTAATTTTGTAGCTTTTCAAGTACAACTGTTGGTCAAATGTTATGGTTGCACAACACATCCCTGCTTTTCTGGCTTGTGACTGCACAAACATTATCGTACTATAAATAGCTTCATTTGTTCCTGGATTCAAAGGAACCATGGGGTTGTAAACTATTGCAGTACAGTGGGAATTGTCAACTGTAGTTACTTCAGACATAAAGCCCTGCCAGTTTGTTGGTTGAGCTGTGAGAATGCTAGAGCACAGCCACAGTGTGTCTAATCTGCTATACTTATCAATAGATAAGCTGATAGGCTTAACTTCTTTGATCTTCACATCTGACATTAGTGATTTCATGGTATGGTAGAATAAAAGCACGAAAACCCCGGCTTGTTTGATTTCATCAGCACTTAAATTTCTACGACATATTGCTTTTACAGGATCTGCTCTGCATTCAGTCACTGTTTGACATGCAATAATCCCCATCACATGAGGTGTATCATGACCAGAAATGGTATCCTCGTTGTAATCAAAGTTGTCAGTAACCCATTGGCAGAACCCACCACCTTTCCTCTTCTCTATGAGCCCAGGACAGAGTTCTTCAACAGATGCGCTTCCGACTGCAGCTCTCTGGAAAGCAATGACTTGGTCATAGCATGCACTTAGTCCGAGCGACGAAAGTACATCAATTATCACGCGGGACCTGGTAGATTGCTGGATAAGCAAGCCAATGGATAACAGTAGTGGTGATATAAACGACTGCTTCCCAGCTGCTTGCATAATAACATGACATACACACACCAGCATCAGTTTCTTTATTATCTTAACGGATTCACTGCGAGGTTCAGGATATACACATGAAATTAGTTCTTTTAGGGTATCTGGTACCTCACGCTCAAGCTTTTCCAAGTCTAAGCTCGATGGCTCTGGATACACATCTGTATTTTGTTCTATATCCTTGATACTTTGATTAACCAAGGACCCAACCAGTCTGAGTAGTCGTATATTCTCATCTTGATCATTACTTGTTGATGCTGCATCATATGAATCATGTATGATAGATGAGGCTGCATACGTTAGTCTGACTACGTTTGTACAGCCTTCAACCTGAGCTATTGTCACGTGTTTCCCAAAATGATCAACAAGACAGCGTTGGATCTGCTTTATGCTGTATCCGGGGACACCAGTCGGCAATTAAATGATTAACTGTAAACGATGATCTTGCAATGTAAACTGTTGCTGTTGCTGTTCTGGCTTTGCTAGCCAAGCGCACATATGTGTGAATGCTGCATCATTTATGTCATCAAAATTCCGTTTATTAGACAATGAAGGACCACACAAGCTGATGCTTTTACAAGATATGAATTCTTGCATGCACTGTCGATGGTATTTTGTCTCTACCGCACAGAGATCGCCAGCAAAAAGTATCCTGGCATTTCAATCGTCTGCTATTTGATCATGCCTTTTCTCGCAAGTTTACAGCAAGCTTTCTTGGATTATGCTGTGTTTATCTTTCCGATAAATTCTATGCTGCTGATGGGAGAATGTCGTTCAGGGTGACGCTGAGCAGCATTAAAATAAAGTTCATTAGTGCAAATTAAGCAATGTGTATGATAATCATATGGGGTACATTCTGATCGCAGTGTAGGCGTGGATGCTCGTAATTTTTCATTGTCTCTGTCTACAGTCTTTTGGGCCTTTGCGATATTTCTGGATAATGTGTAGTCCTTATAACATCTATCGTGTACATAGTGTTCATTCGACAAAGATAATTTGAAACGAATATCATCTCCATGCGTCAGTCAATGTTGAAAGTCCTCTAGGACCAACTTTTCAACACCTGCAATAATCATAATCATTACAAACGACACAAATCTCTTCATGCCACGTGTCAGCCATAGTTCATTTCTTTTGAAAATTGATTGAATAAGTATTTAGATTCGATAGATCAAATTATAAATCAAAAGTGCTTTTCACTTTACTTTGATTACCACTTTGTAGATATACCCCGGTCCATATATTATTGTAAAAACAAACGTACTAATATCAGGAATATTTATGTTAATCATCTTTGAGTTTCGGGCAGTAACTAGTTTAAATACGTCTGATTGCCTGACCGTCAAATATTTGAAGAAACATTTTAAATCGCTGCATATAGCGATATTCTTAGGCATTCGTTTTGCCAGAAAAACAGAGGTTGCTACTATATAGATGTTTACGCTAAAGATCCATTTTGTTTTATTATACATGAAATTATTTTAATTAGAGAGTGTGTCAAATACGGCAATACAGCATGGGTTACTGTAAGCACCAATAGTTATCAGTAAGACTAATTTCAGGAGTAGTTTACGGAATACTTACTAAATTATACATGTTTTTTCGTATTTAGCACGTCATGTTATAAGGGTTAAAAAACATGTTTCCCCAAGTGAGAAATTGTGAGAATTTTCTGTGTGCACTTAGGACAGTCATATGAAAAATCTGACACCAAAATGTGGATGTTAACTAAAATGTCCGGGTGCACATATTTTCTCTACAATTCCTACTGGTCTACTGTTGAATATTTTGAAAGTAATTTGATTGGGTGATGTTGCTGCCTATTAGTTTTTAAAAGATTGATTATATAGTAAAGACATCCATCCGTACACTTGACTTGCTATTCCTGGCGGAGCTAGATAGGTCATTCCATACATATTTTGATTGTGACGTCAGGTTACATATGACGTAGATGATAATGACGGCATGTACTTGAGCAATAGATCAGAAAGATCCATTATCATAGAAAATTTCTTATGTCTATTTGCCGTCCAAGAGACGATTGTGTTTTTGTTGCAATTTACCAAAGGAATTATAGGCTCGGTTATCCAACCAGTCATTCCAGTGGTAAAATTTCAAAAAGAAGTTCGTTGGGTAACTAATGCAAATGGACATTTCTCACGATCACTGCAGAAATCTTCTGTGGTCAGTTTGATAGAGTGCTAAATTGGAAATAGAAGAGAAGCTGCGCGTGGGCATGTACTTGAATACTTTCATCTGCAGTTCATCGTGTTTTATAGTAGGCCTCCAGCAAAAGAAGAGTAGCTATTTGGAGTTCCATTGGTTGTTTATTAAAATAATTAAGCTGTCATCGCCACGCAAACTCTATTCCAGTCGGAACAGAACAGATAAGTGAACTCACCATGAATCCCGCGCATGAATGAGATATCTAGCAATCTAAAAATAGAGCTGTGTCTTTATTTTCTCGATCTCGTATCGATGGAGATCTCGCTAGACACAGCGTTCACGTTCTCGCGACATATTAGCTAATGTGAGCGAGATAGTCAGCAGGACCACAATCCCCTGAGGGGAATATGGCTGCGCCTAGCCAATTCTAGACAGTAATACATAAATACGTGCATACACTGTCTGCTCGACCATCAAACAAAAAATCCAATTGCAGTTAAAATGTCTATAAAGGGCGCCTATTTTTTGTATCAAAATGTGTGATTGTTGAAAAACGCACTTGACGTACAGAAGTGGTGCATTGTGTCCACCCAAGTTGGTTACAATAATTTGTATTTTAAATAACTTGTATTAAACGATCACCTGTCTTTAGTCTAAGCGAGCCAGTAATTCAAGTGTTACATTTTTAAAAGTAGTCTCCTTTTGGCCTGCAAATATACATTCCATAAACAAGTATTTTGATATTCTTTACCAATTATAGGCATTACAAGATTAACTCGGTTGTCTAAAGGCATACTATCTCGCAAAGCGAAACTTATAAACTCACAGCATTCGGTCTCAAGGTGGTTCTACACAACTCAATAAGGTTCTTCTGTATGACCTTCTGTTCATCTGTCAGCACCCACTGGGGGTCAAACCTTGAGCTGACACCCCAGAACTCCCGCGAGCCCCATGTCTTCTCTTCCTCGTTGATCATTCTTACAGACAAAAGCTGAAATTAAATGAAAAGAAATATAAATTTGTAAAATTGGAAAGCTCACACCATCTTAAATCATCTTTTTTTTTTGGCGATACATCATACCACGCCTAAACCATGTATGAACAGGGCACGTTGCATAAACCTAATATTAAATTGAATTGACACATGAAATTCAAATGAATTCATAAGTCATAACATGTCAGGGGTTTTGGATAATCTTATGGGGACATGCCGCCCTCGCACCCCACACCCTTTGTTGACGCCCCTGTCCGTCTGTCAAGTGAGTCAGCATAGCAAAGCTACATCTGTTGCAACGATAACGCGTCACATTTGTTTCGGATGACATAGAAAATTGATACAACTGTTAGTGACAAAAAACAAAGAAATTGTCAATATAACATAGATAGCGAAATACTGTACACTTAATTCACTTACTTGTTAAAGACGATTAGCGATGTGTTCAGCTTTATGCGAGGACGTGAGTAATGAAGTAAGAATGTAATATATCTCGACCTTTTAAGACGTTTCGTTCAAAAACTGTTCGCGACGTACCTCTAGATTAGCATTAGTGCTGTGGTCATTTATGCCAAGTGTCAAATACGTCAAGCTATAGCTACGTCATAACCACGTAGGATTTCGGACATTGCTCAGTAGTTTGAACGGTACGGGTTTGTTCTGGATATTCCATTCGAGTATTGTTTTATCTAGTTTGCCACACTTGGCTAGCTCGTAATATCAGAGTATCTAAGAAGGATAGTTCATAAATGCAATTGAGATTTAACATGTCAACAACAGCTCAGGTGGAAAGTGGTTCCATATCTGACCATGTAAATAGCATACTATAATTTTTAGGCCAAAGTCGAACTTCTCATGTTCCCTGCCAAATAAATTTAGATGAAAATGACTAACTAGCACGCGAAAGCTATGACATATAATTCAACGTTTGCGGCACGGCACGACTCACATCCGTGCTTTTGATCTTTCGAGTCAAGATAACGAGCTAACTGAATGAAGCGCTACTGCAAAGTTATTGTTTTAGTTGGCATCTATCTAGCCCCGATTCCAGCTCTCATTCACGTCATGTCTAGGCTGGTTTTATTTCAGTTTATTATTGGTAACTTCCCCAGGTTTTACACTGGCACCCATTTATACTCCTTGGTGAGAGGCAAGGGGCGAAGGAGATTGCCCATGTTTCCAACGATGGTGCGATGACTGCCGCTGTCACTGCCACTGCCAATACAGCCACGACCACCACCACCACCACCACCACTACTACTACTACTACTACTACTACTACTACTACTACTACTACTACTACTACTACTACTACTACTACTACTACTACTGCTACTACTACTACTACTACTACTACTACTACTACTGCTACTACTACTACTACTACTACTACTACTACTACTACTCCTACTACGACTACTACTACTACTACTACTACTACTATTACTACTACTACTACCACCACCACCACTACTACTACTACTACTACTACTACTACTACTACTACTACTACTACTACTACTACTACTACCACCACCACCACCACCACTACTACTACTACTACTACTACTACTACTACTACTACTACTACTACTATTAATACTACTACTACTACTACTACTGCTACTACTACTACAACTACTACTACTACTGCTACTACTACTACTACTACTACTACTGCTACTACTACTACTACTACTACTACTACTACTACTCCTACTACTACTACTACTACTACTACTACTACTATTACTACTACTACCACCAGCACCACTACTACTACTACTACTACTACTACTACTACCACCACCACCACTACTACTACTACTACTATTAATACTACTACTACTACTACTACTACTACTACTACTACTACTACTACTACTACTACTACTACTAGCTAATCAATAACGTTGTCACCAATAATGATAATATATAATGGTATCAATAATGCCATCATCAATGGTTTAAAAAACCGCTAATAATGCTACCATCAGTAATAGTTATTTAAATGGTTATTTAAATAATATGTAATAATTAGTATGTAATAATATTTATATTAATAATATGTAATTATTAATGTTGTTCCAATAATGTTTATATCGTTTATATCAAGAATGCTGCCACCAATGTTTATAATAATAATATCTGCACCAATAACGTTCATCTTATAACAATGATGATAGCAATACGCTTGGTATGAATAATAATAATAATAATAATAATAATAATAATAATAATAATAATAATAATAATAATAATACCTGGATGCAATTACATAACAAGTACGGCACATGAAAAGCGTGATACAAAAACCACAGTCGCGCTTCAAGAGGCGTTAGCTTGCTGTAGTGCCTGGCACTTAGGACTACTTATCCTAGTTTCAAGTTTATTGAAGTACTCCCACGTCACTATGTGACATACGAGTGTTACAAAATTATAATTAATTTTTACAAAGAAATTAGTCACAAAGGCTGATAATGTAATAGTTTGTTGATATACATATATATATATATATATATATATATATATATATATATATATATATATATATATATATATATATATATATATATATATATATATATATATATATATATATATATATTAACAAACTATTACATTATCAGCCTTATAAACGTTATTCATTTCTAATTGTACAAATGAATAACGTTTATAATGTATACACCTGTGCAAAAGTTAAGCACCAGCAAAAACAATAGAACGTAGAAACATGATGGTACAACTAGGCTGCCATACTTTTTGTCCCCGCGTTAGCTGACATAATTCCAAGTACGAAATGCACATGCATGCATGACTTCACGCCGCTTGATGTCCGTGCGTGGCGGGAAACAGCACACGTGTTCAGTTATGTAAAAGTCCAGTTTGAGGTGTAGAACATTACATACAGATTTAGGCGACAAGATTAGGAATTTTGTGTTCATGGCCGTGGTTTATTTGTACAGAGAGAATTAGCTCTTGATTGTGAACCGCTATGGCAAGACGAAGGTTAAGTGATCGTGTGAAATGGCAAATCATAGGCATGCATACCACTGGTATGTCATGCAGAGAGATTGGCAGACAGCTGAACATTAACCATACTGTAATCAGTCGTTTGATTGCAAAACATGGGCAAACTAACGAGGTGAAGGACAGGCCTAGATCTGGAAGACCGAAGAAGACTACTGCCCGTGATGATCGAGCCCTAGTACGCCTTGTTAGGAGATCTCCATTCACCAACAGCAGAGTGCTCAGCCAGCAATGGGAAACGCGCAATAGAGTGTCAATGTCTACCGTCAAAAGGAGACTGTATGCTGCTGGCATGAAAGCTAGGAGACCTGTCAGACGTCCTCTCCTCACTGCACACCACAAAGAGGAGCGTCTGAGGTGGTGCAACGAAAGAAGACACTGGAACATGAGATCCTGGAGACGGGTACACTGGTCCGATGAAAGTCGGTTCCTGCTTCATGCCACAGATGGTCGAACTCGTGTATGGAGGTCCAGACGCACGGTGTACGACCAACGTAACATCATGGAAGAAGTTCCATTTGGTGGAGGTTCCGTTATGATATGGAGGTGCATCTCATTTGATTGTAAGCTGGATCTGTTGACTGTACCTGGAACACTAAATGGACAAAGATATCAAGATTCCATACTGGATAGAGTTGTGGTCCCTCATTTTGTAAATCATGCACCTGGAACCCACCCTATATTCATGGATGACAAGGCCCGACCACATCGTGCTAGAGCTGTGCATGAATACCTCCGCCAGAATGCCATCGAAACCCTACCATGGCCAGCAAGGAGCCCTGACATGAACCCTATTGAGCATATCTGGGACATTCTGGGAAACATGGTGAGAAGGAGGGATCCTCCTGTGCAGAACCTACAGGAATTAACAGACGCACTCCATCTTGAATGGCAACGAATACCACAATGGCGTATCAGTCGGTTGGTGACCAGCATGAGACGTCGTGTCCAGGCCGTCATCCAGGCACAAGGTGGATATACCCGGTATTAATAATGACAGTCTCAAACTCGTGCACAGATGTTAAACTTCGTTTTCAGACACCATTAATGACAATCTAGCCACGTGTGTCAACTGTAGGGCAATAGTTGTCAGTTGTGTCAACGTAACCATATTCAGGCCTCGTTTTCAAGTTCAAACAAAAACATACAGTGTTTCCCCACCATCATAATCAGCATTCCTCTAGTTGCATTATTACCTCTTGCACTAAGATGGATGGGTACATAAATGTTTATGCTATTGCTTTCTTCATAGCACATGAATATACCCTCGCATGTGCGTAAAAATAGGGTGGTGCTTAACTTTTGCACAGGTGTATAGTTCCGTGTAACTCGCCGAACCCTAGAAAATTCCTAGAAAATACTCATCAAAATGCGACTGATTGCGAGACATAAAACAGTCGAACGTGACCATATTATCAGCTTTATCTTGATTTAAACTGTTTGCTTTGTGACGGAATATCAAATTCATAAATCAGTTGCTGGCATTGGAAATAATAAAAAGTTAGATTAAAGCTGATGAACGAAAATCAAATGTGGCAGACTGAACAGAATCGCAAAAGCTGTTTTGGCCAGTCGCATGGGCTGACGATAATTTGAGAGAGATAGAATGGATGACAACTATATCAAGTTACAGCACCAGCTGAGGTGATGGTTTCTGCGATCAAGGGCATCGCTTATTGCATTATTATATTTGACTGAATTTGTCGCCTATTATGTTCTCCTTCGATCAATACTTACCATTACAGTACTTATTGACAACAGCCACAATGTGGCTGTGGCCTGAGAATCTTCTGATTTTATAAGCTCTATCCGGTTCCTGAAACCGGGTACCCGCCCTAACAATTGGGTACCCGTAACCAAAAAGAGCGACCGAAATTGTGTTCAGTGGAAAATATCAAAGTTATTACTGGTGTTTTTCTGTTAATTCTGTGCCTTTTCTTCGATCAGATTTACTTGGATTATAATGGAAGACGCTGCTGATACTCAGGTTGTATATTTCCTAGTAATCTAGTTATAGTGGAGACTTTGTTTAGCTCAGATTACTTCATTGGGAAAAGTGTTTCTTTGGTCACAAATCTTATTCATGGCTGCGTGCCTGTTAGTACCAAAAACCTACGAATTATTGGTCAAGTTTTGCTTTTAAATTCCGTCCTGTTTGCGGGGAACGGTTATTTTCCAAATTCTTGATTATATGCGCGATACTGCGACTCAACAGTGTTCTACAGGAGTAGGGTTGATTCATTCTGTTGCTTTTCACGTGTCGATTTCTAGTCAGCTTTGCTGTCTTTCGTCATTCGTCTGGAAGTATAATTTTGGAAATGATTCTTAAATTTACCGTGATTGTCTTCGACATGGTTCCTGGTTCGTTTATTCATCATGCATGATCAATTTATGGGTGCATGTTTGGCCTTTAACGTTCTTGTCGCCCGCTTACGCGATCTTGGTTGTAATGTTTCAGATATTTGGGTGCTGGAGGGTTAACTTCGTGCGATTCGTGCCACAAATCCGTGCGTGTAGCCTACAAGGACCATGTCTGTTATCGATGTTCATAATGTAACGTAGGTCATCATTGTAATGCGTGTTCACTGTGGTCCACCGAGTTAGTGGTAAGGTTTCTGTCCTAGAAAGATATGGCTGGAGCCAGGCGGATCAAAATTAAACCGGAAAACACCTGTTTCGGCCCAGGTTGGTGGTTCGAATCCACAGTTGGAGTGAGTGGGTTTAGAACCCCCTGCGTGGTTCGGGCCCACTATGCAAGGTTGCTTGCAAAGCGTCCTGCCTACGTTGGTGTGATCCTTTATTCGGAAGGCTGTGGCACAATCTCTTCCCGAGCTTGGTATGGACTCTGTTCTCGGACAGGGTCCTGGACTGGCTATCGGGGGTCATATGGTCCCCTGATGGGTTCTACATCTCCGTGGCCACATCCGGGTGGTCCAGTAGTGGTAGCTGGTTCGTCAGGTATCGAAGCCATCCACCATGGCGGCTCAAGTGTGTCTTCGGAGTCGGAGGATGACGATACCATGGAGGAGAGGTTTTTGCAGACTGAGATGCCGTTGGTGGAGCGTATGGAGGTCAATTCCATCCAGAATCGAACCACCTCCATGGGTATGGCTTGGCGCAAGCCATGACAGCCGGAGCCATTGTTTAGGCTACACCTGTCCAGTGACAGTTGGTTTGCCACCAATCGGCGCAGTGACGGGTGTTGCTGGCCAAGCGCGGTAGTCACCTATCATGCCTGAGCCAGTGGCAAGACACTGGGTACCGATGGCACCAATCTACAGCCCCAGTTCTTGAACCACCATTGGTCCACATATTTTTCCGTCAAGGCCTACTACATGGAATGCTTTGTTTCATGGGATGTTGGCAGAACGGTATGGTACCGGTGCTCATGGCTATCCAAAAGTGGCTCATAGCTCCACGTGTTTACTGGTGTCTTCCTCAGAGATGAATTGGAGTGATTCCCTGGCATGGCTGGCAAGGGTTGATCTATCCGTGGTTTTGACCACTTCTGAGGAGGACATGCCCCATCCATCGGTTGCAGTCATATGGACAGGGATCTTGCCCGCGGCTCGGATTCAAAGCATTGGCTTGGATCCTAAATTTAAAGATCTGCTTGAGGCAATTTATGCCAACGAGCTCTCTTCGAAAAGCCAGCTCCCTGCGGTCTCCAGGGAGGTTCGGTCAATGCGCTGCATTCCAAGAGTGGAATATGAGTGCCATAGAGCTGTGCCAACAGTCACGGAGGGTGACCGTTGGGCCCTGGAAGTCCCCAGTGATGGAGCGGATGGCCCCGCTCAGGCCCTAGTCGATAAGAACAAGGCACACTCCAAGGATATGTGATGAGGGTGTGAGGGCGGCAATGAATGCCCTCAACCACTCTTATCGTTTGCTTCAGTCGGTGTGTGCTGAAGCATGGGCAGGCCACCCTGTGCCACCAGCAGCGCTATCGAGCGTCAATGATGGACTGGTGATGTCTATAGACGCACTGGCATGGGTGCAAGCGTGTCACGAAGTCGAGGAGGCAGCTGGTCCTTGACCATATATGCGTCCTGCTTCTGCGGTCGGGATAGGTTACTTGGGACACACCTGAACGGACCTAGCATCTTCAGTGACCAAGAGCAAGCCATCCTAGAGGACTCCACAAACCTAGTGCAGAACAGGCTGTCAGTAAATATTCAGCTGGAGCTAGTCCTGAAAGTTCACGCACTGTGAGCTGCTTTCACGAGCAGAATTTATGTCAAAGAACAATCTTTGAAATATCCCAGCAAACCGATCTTTTTACCGAAGCTTACTTGGTATGATCATGATGCCAGTGCCTGGTGTCCAGTCCGTGCTTTGATTAAGTACAAGAAACGAACGAACTCTCTACGGTCAGATGATAGGCATCTGTCGATCTGCCATAAAAAGCCTTATGGAGCAGCATTCATGGATACCATATCTCGTTGGGTAGTCGAATGTATTCAGACTACCCTAGAAATTGCGACCGGTCACCAGGTGCAATATGTCAGGGCTCATGACGTCAGAGGGATAGCCGCCTCGACTGCCATATGCAATGGTGCCTCGTTAGAGGACATCATGGCCATTGCACAATGGCACTGCGAGTCCTCATTCACGGACTACTATATGACGGAAATGTCAGACTCCACTCGCCTTAGCAGTGTTGAACACTAAATAATGGACCACACTGAACGTTCTCCTTTGGCAGCATAGTGCTAATATTAGCGATTGACAGACATGGTCAGCCACAGGATACAAACCAGTAAATGTCATGATGGGCCATGTTGTGACGGTTTTTGAAATCCAAAAGTCATAAGGTAATTCAAGTTTGATTGTTTTTGTATTGTGTTTCTATATCATGTTCATTCATCTTATATATGTATGCTCATTCCCAGGCTATTGTGTGTCAAGAGCTGTTAACCCTCTTGGCATACTTGTGTTTTCAGGCGAGATACATCTTCGTTAGTTCTCTTCCCTTGCTGGAGAGAGGGATTGGCAGTTATGCTAATGTGAGTCGGTCTAAAGCTTGTCGGTTTTCTTGGAGAAGTCACTGTGACAAGTGTAATCTCAATCTTTCTCAAGGGGCACTGAAGTTTTGCACGGTTTGCCCCCTTCCCACCAGGTTACTGATCAAATCTGGTGTTATCAATAAGTAATGTAATGGTAAGTACTGATCAAAGGAGAATGAAGGAAATTTCAATTTGCCTTTTTCCGAGATCTAACAATACTTACCATTACATTACGGACCCTGCCTCCCAACCTCACGGAGGCAAGCCATGTGTCGGACTCGTTTGTGCCTAGGCTATGCAAACTAGTTGCCAGTTTATGGTTACATGTACCAGATTGTTGGGGCTGGTACCCAGTTCCAGGAACTGGCTAGAGCTTATAAAATCAGAAGATTCTTAGACCACAGCCCCATTGTGGCTGTTATCAATAAGTAATGCAATGGTATGTATTGTTAGATCTCGGAGAAACGGAAATTGAAATTTCCTTCATTCAAATATGATAGTACTTTGGCGAGTTTGCGTGCAAGCTTCGTGCATGTTTGTATCAATGTTTCCCCATGTAATGAAGCTATTGATGATCTGTGTTATCGGGCCAGTGTCCTACAAAAAATGACCGAAACTGATTTGGTCAAGAACAAGTTATTTACTAAAGATTTTTACACTGATGCCCTATGGGCCGACTGTGGTGGATTTGTTGTAAATCTTTGTGATTCAGAAACTGTTTTACAGGCATCCACTGCTGAGAGAACTGGGTTTCAACATTGCTCATCTACGTTGTGAGAACTAGAGGCTCATCTACATGGCCAGAGCTAGAGGCTCTTCTACATGGCGAGAACTAGAGGCTCATATACATGGCCAGAGCTAGAGGCTCATCTCCATGGCCAGAGCTAGAGGCTCTTCTACATGGCGAGAACTAGAGGCTCATCTCCATGGCCAGAGCTAGAGGCTCATCTACATGGTCAGAGATAGATGCTCATCTACATGGCCAGAGCTAGAGGCTCGTCTGCATGGCGAGAGCTAGAGGCTCATCTATATGGCCAGAGCTAGAGGCTCATCTACATGGCCAGAGCTAGAGGCTCTTCTACATGGCGAGAACTAGAGACTCATCTACATGGCGAGACCTAGAGGCCCCTCTACATGGCTAGCGTGAGAGGCTCCTCTACATGGCTAGAGTGAGATGCTCTTATACATGGCGAGAGCTAGAAGCTCATCTACATGGTGGGAGATAGAGGCTCAGCTACATGCCTAGAGCCAGAGGCTCTTATACGTGACGAGAGATAGAGACTCACCTACATGGCGAGAGCGTTAGGCACTTATATGCGGGGAGAGCTTGAGTCTCTTCTACATGGTACCAGCTGGAGGCTGTAATGTATGGCAAAAGCCAGAAGCTGTTCACAGACTTTTATTAAATTCGACACCTTGCTTGAATGGAAGGGCATTTCATGAAGTGTTATACTGATACACAAACGCGATACACAATCTGCAAAATAACGTATCGATGTGCAGAAATTGCAGTGTTAAAGTATTATGTAAGCAGATTCGTTGAGCAATCTCTGTGATAGCGTGGATGATAGAATGTGTTAACGTATTACGCTTTTAATAAAGCTGTTTGCCAGCTTTGAAAATTACGAAGGTTAAATGTCTAATTCTCACTGATTATGCGAAGTCACGGAAACGCTGGATGCTTTTGCTAAATACTGGAGAGCGGGGATAATTTGGTTAATGCCTTTTAGCAGATTACTTGTAAGAACATTCAGAAAATTGAGAACAGATCATGTACGCATAACACGAATAATACTGGCTTGGTGTTCAGCCAAGTATTCAATATCTCTCCAAGAATTGTCAAGTTTACGGAGCTTACAAAGCAGTCACAATGATAAGACATTTAGTTATTCGATCATGGTACAGCGACCAATAAAATAATTCATGGATTAAAGCTGTGGGCTAGCATGATTAGCTTAAATGGGTTAAATTTTCAAAATGATAATTTCCCATAATTTATAAAAGTTTTGCTGTGCTTATCGTTTTTCTAATTACTGTTTATGTATCTTTTCTCCAGTTTCCGTCTATGTACACGAACGGTGACTGGACTGTTGCATGTTGGCCTATCAATTCCGTTGGTGCATCAACTCGCTGATGAATTACCAGAATTTCTCAGAATAGCAAGATTAGAGTCATCTTCCGAAGCATCTTCAGAGAAGTACGACTGAGTCTATCAAAGGTAGATCGTTTATAACTGTTCAAGCAGTCCAGCTAGGGCCGCTTACCGCCATAGGTTGTGTTTGTTACTATGACCTTATTTCGTCCGAATTTTCTTATTCCAATGTAAATAGATGTGTTTAAACTATACAATGGGCTCACATTTTATCAGGCAAACCATATTCAGTTATGCATAGCATTGTTTAAAGATGTGTAAGAGACCTTTTTCAAAATGTCATGATTGAAAACTCGTTGTCAACAGAGATTTAACGCAGGTTTATGCATTATCAAATGTCAAAATTGTTAATGACTTGTTCACAAGGAGGTTTTTAATCACGATATTAATTTCTATTCAATAATGTTATAAAAAAATTCACCACCTCTCTGTTGTTAAAATTCCTAGAGCCTCGTGCTGACATGTTCCATAACATGGTGTTGTAGTTGATTAGTCAGAACATGCATTTACTTACCGCAGAAAGTGTTGATTGAAATATATGTCATGACGTGCAGTGAATTTCATATTAAAGCTAAGAAAATGTCACAGGTAGCACTTGGTATGGTACTATATGTTCATTCTCACCATCGCCTTGTAGCAGAGCAGTTCATTTTCTTTTTTCTTTATTTATATATATACAAACAAACAAATAGCCAAATAAGCATTATTTTTTGTTTATATATTTACTGGGATTTTAAAGATATTAGAATTTAATATAATATTTCTTCAATATAATTATTTATGCTTTATTATGATAGCTAGAAGCTGTTCGCGGAGCTTTAGTAAATCTGATATCTTGCCTGGAAGGGCATTCCAGCCTGGAAGGGCATGGCATGAGGTATTCTACGGTCTACTGATACACAAATGCGATAGCCTATATATATATATATATATATATATATATATATATATATTCTACAAGATGGCATTCGATCGCAGAAATTGTAATATTATAGCAGTATGTAACATAATTATATGCTTAGAATCAGAGGTCGATCAGTGAGACAACACTTAAAGCCGATCTTGAGCATAGGGTAAACCTACCTCCCAGACACCCACCCCACCCCACTGATATTGTATATATTGGCTAGATCACTCACGCACGTACCCTCTCTATGACTCGACCGTAGCGCACATAGATACTGTATGTACTGGCTAGATGGATCATGCGCATGCCCTCACTATGGGTATGTTCATCTGCTGTTTGTTTCATTTTGACAACTTGTCAGTAACTATCAGTAGATCGTGAAGTTTCACAATACTCTTTTCATTCTTCTGGCTACTTGCCTGGTCCAACCACCAGTCTAAAACCGTGCCACCATAATGCCATGCGTCTAATTTTTTTAACTAATCAGAAAAGAGATCGAATACAAATGTTTCTAACGTGTATGGAGGATAGATATACTCTGTATTTATCCTCAATGTAGCGTTCCCTTGCCACGAATGATTCGCAAGCAGAAGCGGACACTCATGACCTGAATATATATTCGGATACACGATCGGACGCCATTAAAGTTGGGCCAAACTTACTACACGCTAAAGAGGACTGCCCAAAGCAATGCATTGTTTACATTTTCCATGAAGCTCAACCCATTAAATCCTGTATCTGAGTATCTGTAATAAAACCGCCCGATATCAGAAAACATCAAATCATGAGTGAACTTTGCAAGATAGTAAAGAAAATGTAATCAAAGGACAATTCCGGGATGATAAAAAGTGTGCTTTATTTGAAAGATTATTACTTGTTTAATGAAATTGCACCAGAATAATAATAATAATAATAATAATAATAATAATAATAATAATAATAATAATAATAATAATAATAATCTTTATTTAAGGAGGGTATACATCGTCAGTAAACTGATCTTCCTGAGGCCCTCACACACACACACACACACACACACACACACACACACACACACACACGCGCGCGCGCACACACGCACACGCACACGCACGCACACACACGCACGCACATATAAATACATACATACATATATACGTGCAAGGTCGTGCACGGTCATTCACACACACGCACGCACGCACGCACGCACGCACGCACGCACGCACGCACGCACGCACGCACGCACGCACGCACGCACGCACGCACGCACGCACGCACGCACGCACGCAACGCACGCACGCACGCACGCACGCACGCACGCATATATATATATATATATATATATATATATATATATATATATATATATATATATATATATATATATATATATATATATATATATATATATACATATAAATTTATAAATATACAAAATATACAATATTATAACACAAGTAAAATGACTGTTAAATTAGATAATTAACATATTTGTTCATTTTCGATAGATATTACTAAAACAGTATTGCAGAATAATTACCTCATCGAATGGCGATGTTCGAATCACCGTTCACACATACATACGCGCAAGGTCGTACACATTCATTCACACATACACACATATATAGCTATTCATAAATAAACAAAATATGCAATATTAGAACACAAGTAAAAAGGTGAAATCACATTGCCCATATATCACTATAATTTAGTAATATATTCATGTATATTTGATTTGAATGTCAGCAGAGTAGAAGACTGAGTAATCGTTTCAGGCAGAGAATTCCACAGTTGCGCTGCAGCGTATTTGAAGCTTTTTCTGCCATATTCCGTTTTAATCCTCGGAAGTTGTAGGTGATTGCGTGTTTTGGAACCTAAATTTCTAGTGTGCGCCACCCCAACGGAAGTGAACATGTCTTTCATGTAACCAGGGGCCGACCATTTCTAGATTTATATGTCATAATACCCATTTTAATTTGCATTCTTTTAGTTAAATTTGTCCAGTTTAATATTTCATATAGTTGTGCAGATGGTGTCCTGTAAGGCATGTCTAATATCACCCCAGCAGCCAGCTTTTGTAGTTTTTCTAAACTATTCAATAATGTAGGTGAAGACGGGCAAAATACAAGACTACAATAATCAATGTGTGAAAGGATATACGACTTATGGAAAAGATTTCCTTGCTCAATGCTAAGATAATGTTTATTTTTCCGTAGAATATAAATCAAGGACGAAATCTTTTTACAAAGTTTGCCTATATGTTCTTTCCATGCAAGCGTATTGTCTATGTATACTCCTAAAAGTTTGTCAGATTCCACAACATTTAAGCTTCCACGATTTGTAGGGATTATAACATTATTATTTAGTTGTGTCCGTATTTAACAACATTTTATTATTTACACCCCATTCTTCTACCGACTTCATGCCGTTAATTAGATTTTTTTGAATTTCAGCGACATTTGAGCTAGCAGCATGCATAGTTGTATCATCAGCTACATATCCATAAGATTGTTGACACACATGGGTAAATTATTAACATATAAAATGAACAGAAGTGGCCCTAAAACTAAGCCTTGTGGTATTCCTATATCGATGGGCAGTGATTTAGAATTCTTTCCAGAATTTGAAACGTATTGTTGTCTGCCATTTAAATATGAAGAAAACTACTTTAATGTATTATAGCTGAATTTGTAAATACTTAATTTTTGTAATAGGATGTCATGATTGACAAGATCAAAGGCCTTTTTAAAGTCAATCATAATAGAACCAATAAGGTCGCCATTATCTATCGAAAAGCGCCATCTTTCTACTAGATTTAACAAAGTGGTTTCACATGAATGGTTAGGTCTGAAGCCTGATTGCGACTCCACTAATAAATTATACTTGGTTATAAATTTATAAATATGATCATGTATGTGTCGTTCAATAACCTTAGAGATAATGGGTAATATAGAGATAGGCCTATAACTGCTAACATTGGTTTTCGAATCAGATTAATGTAGAGGCTTTACTTTTGCACATTTCCACATTTTGGGGAATTCTCCCGTAGCTATGCTTTTGTTTATAATAAGTGTAATTGAGGGTGCAATTATTGATGCTGCTGCTCTGAGGAAGTGTGCGTTCAATTCATCATAACCAGATGACTTATTTGTTTTTAAGTTGCTAAGTTCTCTGGACACATATTCAACGGTTATATATGGAATTCGAAACTCTATATTTTCTGGAACTTTATTAAAAACATGATCTGATAGCTTATCAAATGCCATTGGCCTTTGTTTTATCATGGAGTGTGTCAGTTCTGACGCGATTGTACTGAAATATATATTTAAATGTTCAGATTGCATTTGTGGGGTTTTGAATTTCACTTCCATTATCATCACAGATTATTGAAGGTAATTTGTTTGCCTTGGGATTTATGTCTTTTAGAATTTTCCATATATTAGCCGGATTATTTTTGCCTGCTTCTAATTTATTTGCAAAATAATCTCGTTTAGATGCTTTAATCAAATACGCAACTCTTTGCTTTGCATTTTAAAATTCAACATGTTTCCTACGTTTTTATGATAATCCCTTTCTTTCATTGTTTTTTTAATTTCTCTGTTCATCCATCCCGGTTGGCATACACGTTTAACTCTGCGTTCAATGACAGGAGCGTGTTTATTTATAATGTTGATGCATTTTGCATACCATTGATCAAGCGCTTGATCAGGACTACCTAAATAACCTATAGAACGCCAATCACATACAGACAGGTCACTAAGAAACTTAGCTTCATTAAAGCTTTTGATGCTCCTGTATTTAATAAGTTGGTGCGAATTTTGAGTTTTGAATGGTTTACATTTGCGCACAGCGAGTATTGGATAATGGTCACTTAATGCCAAAGAGCCGACATGTGACGATTGAATTTTGTCTTTATCTGTGACATACACATGGTCAATCAGTTTAGATGTTTTCTCAGTAACTCTGGTTGGATTACGTATAAGTTGCTCTAAATGAAAATGTTCAATTAAAGACTGCCATTTATGATTATCTGCTTTAATAAGGTCGAAATTAAAATCTCCTACAAGCATAATATCTGAGTTTTCGGAATATACCTTTTCTAACATAGCTTCAAATTCATCAATCCAAATAGCTGGTGAATCAGGGGGTCTATAGACACAGCCAAACAGGAAAGGCTTGGTCTTAAAGGGTCTAATTTCAATCCATAGAGTTTCCAGATCACCGGTTTCAAAATTTAGTTTCCTCACATATGAATAGTTATCAGCTATATATATAGTACAATTCCACCAGTTCTTTTCTGTCCTTTCTTTCATTAACATAGCCTTCAATTTCAATGGAGTTATTTGGCATTGTTGATGAGAGAAATGTTTCAGTGGTACAGAAAACTTCAAGTTCTTTTTCACACTTCTCAATAATCAGTTTTAACTGGTCAATCTTAGGCACTAGGTGTTGTACATTTAAATGACCAATCCTAATTCCTTTAGAATTAATATTGAAAGACGGCAGATCAATGGATTTATTATTATTATTATTATTATTATTATTATTATTATTATTATTATTATTATTATTATTATTTATAGTACGACCACCGCCCCGCCACCACCACCACCAACACCACCATAACAACCACCGCCGCCGCCACCCCCACCACCGCTACTACCACCACCAACACCAACACCATCATCACCACCGCCACTAGCATCATCATCATCATCATCATCATCATCAGCAGCAGCAGCAGCAGCAGCAGCAGCAGCAGCAGCAGCACCGCCAATTACGCCATCATCATTATCATCACCATTGGCATGATCGTTATCATTGCCATGATCGTCATCATTATCATGATCATCATCATCATCATCATTGTCATGATCGTCATCATTGCCATGATTGTCACCATTGTCATGATCATCATCATTATCGTGATCGTCATCATTGTCATGATCGTCATCATTGTCATGATCGTCATCATCGTCATAGTTGTCATGATCGTCATCACCGTCGTTGTCTTCATCATATAGTATATTATTAGCGCGAATGCTGCATTTTAGCAAGATACCACTATTACTCGTATTGTTACTGAGTAGTTGATATCTATTACTGAGCAACAGATTAGAATAATTATGATACTCAATACAATGTTTGGACCCATCACTACATACCATACATACTGAATTGACATCACGTTTACTCGAGGAGCTTACTGCGGGAAGACCAGACAGTTTTACATTCATATCAATGTCATTAGTCATAGTCCCGTTAGTAACTGCATCCAAACTGTTCAAACACTTAGTTTTGCTTAAATTGTATTTAAAATGTTTGTTTGGCTCTACTTCTTGGCCACGTTCCTAATATACTGGACACGAGTTTAATTTGTGACCGGATCCCATACAACTCCAGCAACGGACAGGCTGACCATGCCGACACTTGGTATACCTGTGGTTGGGTTCCCCGCAAAATTTACACGACGGCGACCTGACGATTGGAACACAGTCATTTAGACACTTAACAAGAACTGGTGATCCACGACTGTTTATGTGGAGCTATTCTGCGTGATATAACGCGTTGTCTATGGAACCACGCCTATATGATGAATAAAAGTAATCTGCGGACCTGATTATTGAGAAGTTTAGAAAATGTTCTCTCACCTCAAGATGCTTATTGAATGAGCGGATGAAGTCCTGTCGATACTTTGCATCACCACGGGGACATAGCTCGCATATACGTATTTTGCATTCTGGTACTAGAGTTTGTAGATCTATAATTAAATTGTCCATGGATATAAGGGCATCAGCTAATGATTCATCAGAATTATTTGTACTTGCCATAATAATTATGTCTTTGTACGTATGTAAGTCGGAACTAAGTAGTTTGGAGTGAATATCCTCTATCTTCGCTCCTCTGAGGCACATAACCTCGACCGAATCGTGAAGGCCATTGGTGATCACGCCTTTTGTTATAAAACTCCCAATTATCAATGTCTTTTTAGGAAGTGTTTTGCTTACTAGCGGGATGCGTGTTGTAGTGGAGTTCTCATTTACCTGCGGGATACGTTCATGTAACTGATCTGGTGCAGGTCCATTAACCACTCGCGCGTAGCTTATTTGTTTGGAAGTCTTTGGTTTAGGAAGCCTTGTCGCTGGCATAGGTTGATACCAATAGATCGTGGATATGATGATGAAGGTGTATTATTAACTTTAGATTCATCAAGAGTTCCATTCACGGTAGCTTCCTTGGCAGCCTGTTGGGTGGTACATTGCAAAACAATATCAGCAACGGCCATCTCAGTCATAACCCCGACTTCTGTCATTGTTTTTGTCTCTGGGCATGTCATCGCACCAATTTGATTTGTCATTTTAATACATTTAAATTGTAAGTCACTGGCAAGCTGCTTATTTTCTTCATGGAGCTCCTTGATTATGGCTTCCTTGCTCAGAAGCAGTTCATTAAGCATAAAGATTTGCTTAAATAGGTCTTGCTGACTGGGTTGGCTATGACTGAACAAATCTTGCTGCGTGAGCTGGTTAAGGCTAGATCTTCGTTGATTACGCGCAGCAGGTGTGCTGGCATATTCTGGCCTGAAGAGCTGCTTAGGAAACGTAGTAGTTTCCGGTGAAAAACACAGTTCATCTTCGCGTAAGGTCAGACCAGAAAAGTTTTCATGTAAAATGTCGAATTGTCCATTTTGATTTTGAGCGACATCTGCAATACGGGTGTCATTATTATCATTATTACTTTTGTTACCATTGTCATCATCACGCTTATCGAATTTATTTTCATCAAATATCATGCGCGACAAATGCAAAAGATCTCTTGCAATCCAGTAGCGACAATTCTCTCCTTGTACATGTATGACGGCTGTGGTTGGGTAGACTGTAACTGTTACATTACACTCGACATTTTCAGAAACAAGACGCTTAACACGGAATATTAATCCATTGTCCTCCTTATTAGTTGACTCACCATAGAATAGCTCAAATGTAGAAATCCATTTGGTTATTGAATTAGAATTCTTCACTTTTACAGTTACTGAGTACATGTTGTACTTAATTAAGTAGTTTTCAGTTTCTTCATAGCGAACTGTTTCTATCATCACACTTCTGTTTAGACGGTCCGCACTTGAATCTCCAGCTATTAGAGGCATTGCATAAAATGTAGCATCACCAGGTATGACATGGTAACATTACGGATTATATAAGAAAAGATGGCGGCGATGATATTATGTATGAGTCACTTTAAAAACGGTAATGTCGTTATATGCAATGCTGAATGTATGACGTCATTTAAACAAACGTATCCATCTCTACAGTATTATGACATCACGGAATGTTCAATTTATGACGTAACGCAAACACCACAAAAACTATTTAATAATGCAACGGTAAAAGTTATCACTAAAACATGTCGATTTAACGTAATTAATGTTAACCATAATTTGAAAATACGTTTTTGCACAACCATCACTGTTAGATACTAGTTAATTACCTTAAAACTCATTAAAACTTTTATAAAAAGAAGACAGATTAGGCACCGTTTTCATAAGTTTATATTAGTTTTAATGTGTCTTAACTTTAGTATTTGGTTGCTAGCAGTGACAGTTGTGAAGAAGCTTATTTTTTATATTCCGTTTGACATTAATTAATTGTGATCTGCATGTTTAGGGTGAACTTTTACCGTTAAATGTCTTGTGAGGACTTGCGATCGATAACGAGTTTTAATTAATTTTATGGTCTACTACACTATTTAAACACAATAGCGTCACTTTGGAGTGAGAAAAATATGTTAAGCAGCCCAAATAACGAGATTAAATGACGCCTCAATCTGAATCACATCACCACTCGCTGTGACGTCACACCGGGAACGGCGCAGTGATCTGGGTCAATATTTTTCTGGCTGTAGTACAAAGGTAACATATTTTAAAACGTGCGTTTAACAGGGTAGACTTGATCTACCATAACATAAATTATGTCATGTTGAAGCTAAGTCTTCAAGAAATAAAAAATCATGATTTTTTTTAATCTCTTATGATATTTAATCATTTTTAATGGTTTCATGGATAGCTAAATATTCACATAATAATAGGCCTATAACTACGGTAAACCATGGGCAATGCTGAAAATCGGCAATATTTCAATGCATGTGACAAATACTCTGTAGTCTAGTAGGCCTAATTGCGGATCCATTACCATTCTTGAAAGGACTGGGTGTACTATGTACTGTCTGGGATGGATGGATGGATGTGAGCGTGGTGATCGAGGTTGGTGGGAGAGGTTGACGATGGCTATAATTGTACTATTATTCATATCTAAATGTGTAGGCTACAGAGTGCAGTTACAACTTTTTCTGAAGATTACGAATCTACAATAAGTGTGTCAGTGTGTCCTATGTGAAATTTCCCGTGATTACTGATTAGAATGTAATTGTTTACCTATAAGCTTTTGGCAATGTGTTTGTATAATAATAATGTAGAGGCATGTACGGGTCAACACGTACGTTGGTGCGTGTGTGGGAGGGGGGTGGGGGCATCACGCCTGTGACAACCATATGAACTATATCGTTTTCAAACCAACTTCTTCCATGTATGGAAGTAACATACACTCATATTTCAATGTTATGAAAAAGCAAAACTGTAGCGGGTGAACAAATTTTAAATAGGTAGGTGAACTGACAGATGTTCAGAGGTCGCTATAGCGTATCATCTTTACTTACAGCGCAGCTCATAAATAAGTTTAAATGCTTCCAAAGCAAAAACACAAATATGTTAGTTATAACCATATGAACATGATACAAGACACATTATGTTGAATATTTTGAACACAATTTGGGTTGAAATCCAGCCCAATTATGTTCAAAACATTCAGCAGTATGTATATGTTATTTAAGTTGTACTATAAGCGTGCGGACGGCAGTGAAAGCCTCGCTACGCACCTCGACCGCTGCCTAAATTGTAAACAAACCGTGTACTGTCAATAATATGTCAATGCAGACTATACGTAAATAGATTAGTTTTGATTAGATTTATATTTACCCGACATTTTAGTTAACTTTAAACACATAACTGGAGTAACGGCTATAGTGCAATCAAAAATTTATTCATAAGCCTACACAATGGTAAATTGCGATCGCACGTGCACTGAGGCCTACTTAACTATCATTTAAAAAGTTGTGTACATGCATGCCTATCATAATCATATATGCAAAATCTCTGCAGTCAATCCAGAAAGATAACATATATATGCATTTGTAGAATTGTATTCCAAGAACTGTGTGGGTGGGTTTGATTAAATATAGCCTAATTCACGTACACGAAATCCGATGTTACTGTCACGTCTAACAGGCCTATACGTTAGAATTGTGATGTCAGGCACCGTGACCATGAGGTCTGTCCTTTAAATTTTAATCAACAAAAATATCATCAACTTCGATATTATTGAACCGTTGTACATCTCGAACAATGTAGTGTCCTGTGTGAACAATGAATTGTCAAAGAATATGTGCATAGGTGCCTAATACGCGCAGCAGTAGAGAGCCTAGCTTTGCTCCCGAGATAAGAATCTAGACTAATAGGAATTGGTGTCATCCCGGTGTGACGTCACAACTCTAGCGCGATAGCTAAAAACGTTTGTTTGTCAAGGTGGTTGCTATATGCTTATCTCAGATTTGGCTGGGCCGATTACAAAAATTTAAAAAGCATTTTGTTCTTCTAGTAAAGGAGAATCTGTATTATGATTGTCAAGTTAATCAGAGCGATCGGGTATCTAGTCCTCATAACATCTTTAAAGTATTAATTTGTTTACGTGGTGGATTCATGACGTCATTTGTTAACCATAGCGTGACGTAATAATAATGTAGCGATGGATACATTTGTCACTGTACTATACTATGTCAGTCAACGTTGTCAATCGTTCATAGTTTCAGTCACGAGGAAGTATGCTAGTAACTGTCGAAAGAATTTAATAAATAAAGGACTTGTAGATCTACCTAAACTCCCTGTCAAAATAATTTTAGACATTTATCTAGCAAAACAGGTAAGCTGCTGCTGCTTAATCATTAATGACGACCGTGTTTTGACATAATTTATTTACCGGACTACCGGGTACATATAGCATACGGATCACCGGAAGTGGCATAACATAATCTGTGATATTGGCGAAGAAACAACATTTTTTATTATCATGAACATCATCCGCGTATTTATCCCTCAACTATCTTAATTATTACCGCGCAACTAAATCATAATAGAACACGTAATTTCATATTATTCTGATCTGCATTTATTTCTGAACATTGAAATAGCATTATAGTTAATTGACATTAATCAAATGATGGCGCTGGCGACTTCAACATCGCAAACTCACTCGCAAAGAAAAAAGCTAGCAGACAACAACCAACTAGGCTCTGCGACTGCTAATATGAAAATGACCCGATCAAAGACGGGTAGTGCTGCTCCGCCACCAGCTATATACTCCCCAAACCCTGAGAGAGCCTCTAACAAGGGCCCAGACCATAGCGGCACAGAACAGAAAGAATACATGTTGAATTGGGGTAAAGCAATCAAGAAGAAGCTACTGGCTGCCCATGCCCCAGCAATCCAGGTCTTGGTCAAAGATGGTAGCCATGACGGACAGCTGGTGTTAATCATGAGTGCATGAGCCTATGAAGTTGCTAAGAACTTCCTCATCGAATTCTACTGTGGTGCTGCCAGATGTACATCTAAAACCCATATTGCTAAGCTTACCTCAATCCGAGAGGAGTCCAATCTAACAGTAGAAGAGCAGCTAAGGGTGTATAACCGTACCTCTGCTGGCGCATTTGGCAGGCAGGAACAATTCACAATCAACATGTATAACACAAGTTCAAAGATGTTGGTAAATGGCCCTCACGCGATCAAGGTGTTCAGATCACGCCATATCCCGATTCTTGAGGATTTCCTGAGTAAACAACCTGTTACAGCTCAACAGATAAATGAAACCATCAAGCAGGCAGCTGGGGGTGACAGAAAATTGGAGAAGAATGTAAGTCGTGATAAACGTACACATAACTATGCATGTAATCACACTGCTGATAATTTACTGGCGCTTGAGGTTCATGGAAATGAACCATTATCCCATTGCACAGATATCCCTTGAGACATAATGTTGATGAAGCTGCATGCCAGATATGCAATTACATCGTCCAGTGCGACCACTTAGCAGTAGAATGCTCCTTCTGTC
This sequence comes from Chaetoderma sp. LZ-2023a, assembly GCA_034401795.1. Classification (NCBI taxonomy): domain Eukaryota; kingdom Metazoa; phylum Mollusca; class Caudofoveata; order Chaetodermatida; family Chaetodermatidae; genus Chaetoderma; species Chaetoderma sp. LZ-2023a. The sequence goes on along the minus strand of CM067368.1, from coordinate 17,954,700 downwards.
TGTCTTGGACACATGCCAGCTGTGCGAAATTACAAGACGATGACCCTGTATTAGCAGACCCAGAATGCTTATACAGATGTGTGACCTGTAAGCAACAAGAGCACCTGCTCAAGGCATCACCAGGGATGAATACTTCCAGTCTAGAGATATGTTCTACCGATACAAACTCTGAGACAGCACCAACCCGTATAGAATCCAGTGACCTGGAACTATTTCATAGTGATGGTCCAGTGTGCGTCGATCATGTTCCCTCTTCCATCGTAGTAAATACAAGTCCATCCCTAGAACCTGGACATGCCTCTGCTGATCTACCATGTAGTGGTGCAGGCCCAGCGACTACATCATTAGGGGCAATGCTTAATGAGCAGCCACTAGACATACAAGATGTGGAACACTCTTCAGATAAGCATAATCCAACAGAACGCAATATACCAGCAAGAATCCTGATTAATGACGATTGTACCATAAAAGAAAACGAGCTAAAGCGCAGAGAGAAACTACTAGCGAGCATGGAAAAGCGCCTCAGGGACCTGGAAAAGAAAACTGCAGCCAAAGAATTTGAGTTGAAGCACAATCTAGAACAAAACACATTCTCTCAGTCTTATATCACCATCATGGAGAACAAAATTGAAGAGCTAAAGAAAAGTAATAGGATGCTTCTCTTGAAAGCAGCTGCCACACCAGAAGCCTCCACGCAGCTAGAGAACATGCCTTGGTCGAATCGACACTGCTGTAACAGTGAGTGTTGTGGTAACATTCACACTCGACCCAACGAAGCAGGAGATGGAGGATCAATGCAGTATCTTATTGCAAGGGTGTCTGATCTGGAAATGAAAATGCTTGAAAGTAGAGTATATCACCTAGAGACTCAACTTAAACAAAGGCCTCTCAGTAGTCAGATGTGTGCACCTTGTCAGCACTGCGGTGCTCATCAGAATTCAGGCAACATTCCAGGAGTAGTGACAAACCTAGCACAGCCACAAGCATATAGATCACCTAACCGAGATGCGTCTGTCTACAGGCTTCCCCCAAGGCAAACTGATGCTCAGAACTACCCCCAGCATGTACGTGTAGCACCAGGACCTTATGATACTAGTACTCCACCTCGGTGGCCGCCCAAAAACCAGCATAGCACACAATATAACCAGTTCCCTCATGGTAGGCCATCCCAGAATATTGCTGAAGAACCGTGTTATGGTAGACAGGGCAGCACTAGAATGACATCATCTGGTCAGTACACATCACATAACAATCAATCACCTGATTGGTATCAGAACCTGCAGCGCAGTCATTCAACACAAAATACCGCTTCTGAGAGACCCCATCACAACAGCCATGCAGGTGACAGAATGCTTCCTCCCCGCCTAAGAGCAATGCATATCAACTCGTCGACTAACCAATCTCGAAAGACAAAAGCATGGCAGCAAAAACCCGCTGAAAAAACATCTGGCAGAACGGACGAAGTCGGCATGTCTCCACCCGCATGGCGCATCCCACGTACTAACAGTGACGATTCCCAGCAAGACCAACAGGATGCTGACTCACTACCTCACTCATGGCCACTGCATACTAAACAGATATCCAACCAGTGCCGGAACCTGCAACCAGATCAACGGCATCATTTTTTAGAGGTGGGCCACAGGAAAAAACAGAAAAAGCGATATACGAGCCAGCCAAAGACAAAACCACAGAAAAAGCGACAACATGTCACTATGACGACAGTAAACCAGATCTCCGGTCCTCGAGTGAACGGTCCATTGGAGACACGCCCAGTATGGCCTCAAGGTTATCCATTTCTTGTTCCACCGGTTATCAGCCATTAAGAAGCTGCCACCGCAGTACGTCCGCCAAACTACCAGCGTCAACAGGCTTTACGGGACAGACCTCTAATGATGAACATGATGTTTCCCATGACTCATCTCCAACCTACTGTACAACAACAGTCCCTAGCAAGGCCAATCATACCACACCCGTATTTGACAGGCTCATATCTGCAGCAGCTACTTCCTGCCGCCACCCCCCACCCCCGCACTGTAGCCCAAATCCAACAATGGGTACCAACACAATCTCAACCCATGACACAGTTCAAATAGGCAAGCCTATGAGCAGTGCCACAAGTGATCCGCCTGTTGTAAGTCTGCCAATGGCAAATCCACCTGAGCAAAGCCAACCAGCTCAGGAAGAAAACCTATCGAGTGCAGCGGCTATAGATGGTCATCGCCTGATTAATATTGCAACACTGAACGCAAAGAATGCTGAGACGAATATTGGTTACCTTCATATGCTCTCAAAGAATAACGAAATCATCCTACTGCAGGAGCACTGGCTCTACAGGTACAAGGTGGAAGAAGTACTAACAAAGGTCTACAGCAAAGGCAACTTCCATGCCAAGTGTATTGACGATGATGATCCAATACCACCACTTCAGGCACCAAGAGGCTACAGTTGGACAGCCATTGTTTGGTCAAGTAGTCTGGACCAGTATATCAGAAAAACAGATGAGGGAAGTCATAGGATCGTGGCATTAGAAATACTTACTGAAGTGCCAATCTACCTTATTAATGTGTACATGCCTTCACGTGGAAATGCCCAATCCGAACGCGACTTTGAGGCAGTCCTGGATGAGATTCATGACCTTATAGAAAAATATGAAGGAACTCATCTCATCATAATAGCTGGCGATATAAATGCATCAGCTCATAGAGATAAAGGGATCCCTAGAGACCAAAAGCATGATATACATCTTCCTCAGAATTACCCTATCAAACCTACATTCTGTTCTGAAAGTGGAAAGTTATCATCACAAATAGATTACTGGCTGCTGTCTGGCAGGTCCAAGCCTATGGCCAAACAAGTCACGATAACTCCAAAACATCCACTGAACCTCTCAGATCATACTGATGTGATACTTACAGCTGCGGTTACCTTCAACACCCACAAGAAGGTAGGTAAAGCACAAGAATCTAAAATGCATCTCCAGACAGACCATATCACTGAGAGAATTCACTGGAGAAAGTGTGATGTTGAGCAGTACAAAGAGATGGTTGATGGCATCCTATCTGGCAAAACCCAGGAAATAGAAAGTAAATTAGCAGCACATATGATGGTAAAGAAGACACTCTCAAGTGCCATGCACAGCGCTTCTCTCCAGGATTCTGTGTGTTCAGTCAAGGACGGAACAAGGAAGCGCCCAAACAACAACAAAATATGGACCCCAACTTTAAATTCCCTGGCCACTATAAGTAAAAAAGCACACAGGATATGGATTCTTGAAGGCAAGTCAGTTGAGAATGATAATGCTGCAAACCGTAGGCGAAAAGATGCTAGGCGGGCATTAAGGCAAGCTATATATATGACTGATGAACAGGCAGAAACGGAGTGACCACTGCAACAAGATCATGGAGGCACACGAATATGACAGACAAACCTTCTTCTACCTAATTACAAAACAACGTACTCTAGGCAATAATGGAATCCACCACCTTATACACTGGAACAACGTGTACTGATGAGGCTGATATCTTAGTGGCATTTAAGGAACACTTTGGTGCACTGGCCAGTCTTCTTCAAGATGCAGCGTTCGACGAAGCCTATAAGACCTTAGTGGAGAATGATCTCATCGTAATTGAAGACCTGTGTCGTAACCAGAAAAAACAGAATCAGCCTGTAACAGAATTAGAGCTCAGGGAAATCGTAGCTGGGTTTAAGAACAATAAAGCTCCGGATTATCAAGGACTAACTGCAGAGCATCTGAAGCATGCCCCGGCAGCAGTATTTGATCACTTAGCAATTCTAATGAACTATATTCTCTCAAAGGGACACGTTCCACGTGACATGAAGCAAGGAATATTAACACCTGTCCTCAAGAAAGATAAAGATAGTAAACTAGTAACAAATTATAGGGGGATTACAGTCTTGTCATTAATCGGGAAGATACTTGAGAAACTGCTTTTAAACCAAACCAAACATAACCACGATAACATTCAGTCCATGTGGCAGAGAGGATTCACAGAGGGATCGTCCTCCAACAACACAGCGTTGATCATTTCAGAGGTTGTGAACGAGGCCAAGGACAACCAGGAACAAGTGGCTATGGGCACGCTAGATGCCTGCAAGGCGTTTGATGTAGTTTGGCACGCTTCACTCCTTCGTAAGATATACATCAGCGGAGTCGAACAATCACTCTGGGGAACCATCCAAGACCTCTATACTGATGCCGAAACTGTGGTCAAGCTTAAGGGCCGAATTTCCTCACCTCTACAGATCCAGCAGGGAGTACGCCAGGGTGGAATCCGTTCCACCATCCATTATAAACTATTCAACAACAATCTCCTACATATGATTGAGGATATGCAAGTCGGATAAAAAATTGGACACATTAATTGCTCAGCACCAACTTGCGCTGATGACATTGCCATTCTCGCACGCGATACTAATCATCTCCAAGAGATTCTCAACGTTGTCCACCACTACACCAATCAGGAACGGTACTCTATCAATCCAGCAAAGAGTGCTCTTGTCTTTCTTAACAAACGACCAAAAGAAATGCCCAAAATACAGCTAGGAGAAAAACAAATCCTTGAATCAAAGTGTGAAACACATCTGGGTATAGAACGTTCCCTACGGGGCAAAGAAAATGTGCAGAAGAGGATTCAAATGGCACGGAGAACGGTGTACTCCTTGATGGGAGCTGGACTGCACGGCAATGGCGGAATGTCTCCTGCACTAGCTGCGCATGTATGGAAAATCTACTGTCGCCCAAGATTACTGTTTGGACTAGAAACTCTGGAAATGAACCAAACCGAGATTAATCTCATGGAGCAATTCCAACGCAAAATTCTCCGGCAACTCCAATCCCTTTCAACAGCAACACTTTGCTTACTGGACATATAAGACCTATAGAAGCTGAGATAGACTGCAGAAAACTGAACTTCTTAGGAAACATACTCAGAAACCGAGAGACGCTAGAGTATCAAATAGCTGCGAGACAGTTAGCTGTAAAGAGTATCAGAAGCAGCAGCTGGTTTATGAAATGTCAACACCTACTCGCTAAGTATGACCTTCCAAGTATCTACCAGCTGATTGACAGCATCCCTTCAAAACCTCAGTGGAAAGCAGCAGTAGACACACAGGTTAATAAAGTTGTTCATGAAGCCTGGAAGAATGACGCCAGCACAAAATCGACCCTCAAGTATCTTAACGTTCTAGACTGCTCAGTGAACCGTGTCCACCATGTCTGGAGCTCTACTGATAATACAACAAGAGATGTAAGACATGCCACGATAAAAGCGAAACTCCTGGTTGATACATACATTCTACAAGCTAATCGTAGTCGCTTTAATCAGTTTGCTGCACCTGACACATGCCAGCTTTGTCGGCTAACAAAAGAAGACAGAGCTCACTTCCTCGTAACTTGTCCAATGCTGATGGAATCCAGAAAACCGTATCTAGAAGATATCCGCTCTGTTGTACTCCCAGAGATCGACCCAGTAGCATATGATAGGCTGATTGCTGACCCAGAAAACGTGGCTCAACTAATCTTGGACCACTCCAAGCTTTTCACCTGCTCCGATATCAACCTGTCTGCAGAGAACTATCAAAAAGTATCCAGAATCACACGCGCTCTCTGCTATGCCCTTCATTTGAAGCGAACTGACCTGGAAAGCCATCTGTATATAACTAAATCTCCGTGAATTTGTACTTTGTGCACATACACCTTTTGCCGCACTGACTTTTGTCAAGCTGTCACACACGAACTATGTACAGTATGCACACACTTCTCAACACGATCGAATTGCTTGCCTGAGCTACGGTTCCTGGGAAATTAATATAACCTGGATAGTGGATACTCTCCCAGGAGTGTCAGTGTCGCAAAGGATTCAATCCAGCTTGTGCGCGTGTGCTCGGCAACATCCGTTGCTTCTTCGTGTCTTCCGAACATTAGTTAAATTAATAAAAACTTTAATAATAAACTATTGTGCAACTCAAGTTGCAACTATTCGTTACCCTGCTCGTGCCAGGGATGAGCCCATCGAGGCTGGCGTTCCGAGTACAGATTACAGATTACATAGTAAAAATCATAACCAGATAGAAATAGCGTAACCAACTATGTTTAGATAAAGTCGGTAAAATTGACAATTTTTTGCACATTTTATCACGTCTCTAGCGACGTCAGCCCCGCACCACCGCTATTGCTACGACTGGAGGAGCGAGGCCAATAGATGCAAGTATATATTTTAAGGAATTATACGTAAATGATCATAGCAAACGAACCACTGAAGCGATTCCAATGATTCTAGGATCTCTAAATAAGTGCCGACCTCAGGATCAATATGATATAATGGATGTTAATATCGGACAAGAGGTTCAAAATATGGAATATGTAAATCAAATTATTCATCTAAGATACGATCTGAGAATATGTTATCATTTTTTGGGTAAAATTCAGCATGAGATGTTTTTTGTCTCGCAGACTATCTTTGCGTATTGTCATTAAATTGGAGTGTGGTTAAAGCTGAAGGAAATGGCTATTGGCCTGACCAATTATAATTTTGCTCACGTGAATATTGCCAGAGATACCACTATATGAATTAACATTTTGACATAAAATCTGGGAATTTTCATCACCGATCAATATTGCCCGGCAAGCTGTAGTAATCTCAATAATTAAGATATTTTGATGGGATTTTTCCCGTTATGTGATAACATTTTAAAGCTTCGGCACAGCAAATTCTGTCATTATAGCTGTAATACTCATTCTGATATGGGATGATGGATGGAGCGCATCCTGAAATTTTTGTTTGAAATTTTACTGGCTTAGCTTTCCCCGCAGAGTGTATCTTTTGAACTACTAGGCCGATTCTCACATGCCTAGCATTGGATAAATCTTCGAGTTTGCAGCTACAGGTAGGTATCAGATTTATTACAATCGGTTCAGTGGTTCCGGCAATATTATCATATCAGATGCTTTCTTGGAATATATATTTACACTGCCTGCAACACACGCTATAACGGTATCTTGAGTCGGCTGAGTAATTTGACAATACGCACGTGTCAAGTGTGCCACACCATTTAACCCTTATCGCATGGTATAAAATGCATAATAGCCTACTTACAGAGATAGTGCCGGGGTACGTTTTGAAAAAATAAAGTTGCTAAAATGTGTTGCTGTCGTGCACAGCAATGACTTACAGAAGCATTGCTACCAAAATGAACACTATAGGATAGAGAAAATGGAATCTATGCTTCAGCGGTCTATGGGGTTAACGATTCCCCACCGACTTCGGATACTAGAATTACTTGAAAAACGTACTAGCTTAACTGGACAATGTCCTAACGATTACAAATTAGCACATGTTAGGCCTCCATACATATACATATTTACTGTACAGCCTTCGTGCTCGGCAAAGATAGCGTTGGTGCGGGGATGACGTCAGGATCTCGTGAAATCTCGCTCTCGTTGCAAGAAAATGGGGCGCCCGGGAGATAAAATAAGCCCATGTTTACGATGGTATAATCACTCGTATTATTTGTCTATTGTTTTTATTTAGGATCCAATATGTTAGTCATATAATAGTCTTTCAAATAAAGTACACTTTTACCAATCCCGGAATTGTCCTTTAAGGTGTTACGGCCCATTGCTCGTAATGTTAAATCAGCCCCTCCATAAATGGCGTCGCTCCCAGGGTATTATGGGAAATTTGATTGTGATGACGTCATCGCGATTCTATGTATATATATATATATATATATATATATATATATATATATATATATATATATATATATATATATATATATATATATATATATATATATATATATATATATATATATATATTTCTTTTTTTTTAGCGTAAATAAAATTTGGTTGGAGATAATAATCTTCGACTAGAAAATGGAATTTGCAACAACAAAAAAGATTCTATTAGCAATATTATATTCTCATATAAACGAGATCGGTGAGAAAATACCGAACTCTTAAATGGCGCTTTTGAGAGGGCCATGTGTGATCTAGCCAATATATACGATCTCTATGGCTGTTAGTGACAGCTTCGACCCATCAAAATCTTTAAATGCTCGTTAGGCGCACTGGCGATTTACTTAGATTTGTTCACACTGGGTGGTTAGGATTTCAGCCAAGATGGTGCTTCTATCAAGAGGAGGACCACTGTGTCAACAACTTATATTTGCGTAGCTACATATTAGTCTAAACGATTCTCACAGCTGGACACATTGCACCAGTGTATTGATTGTGGGCACAGATTAAGCGTACGGCAGAAATATAACAACACTAATATTCGCGTTCTTACTAATTGCAATTGGTATATTTATTCAACTTAAAGGTAAATCTGATAGATCTATAAATTGTATATACGGAAATAAGTATTGGGTCAATACCAGCATTTGATCATGGATTCTTATTAATACAGGCACTCAATGGCCAAGAAGATGGGAATTAGAAATTAACAAAATATTAAAAACGTAAAAAGAAATTTGACGGCAGATTTCAGTGCAGTTTCACAGAGAACAACAGAGTATATTGTGGTGATTCGTTGACTCAGAGTAAATGATATGTTGTGGTTATATCGATTTCTTTGAAATGTTCCTATAATTGTTTGCGGTTTGGATCCTCTGCGCTAAGGTGTTTTATGTTTTGCACGCGACGGGGATTGTAGAACTTGTGGCGCCAGTAGTTCGTCTGAAATTCTCAAACTGTCTAGACTTATTTAAGATCGGTATACGTTCTTACCAATAGGAATGTTTCGTATTTAGAATAATTCCTTATGCGAAGAAACAGCAGTGCGCACAAATGGTATCTGACATTGATTAAAGGGGCATTATCCACCCCCACCTCACCCCACCGGGTTATAATTAAATTTCGAAATTGTCCATATTTTTGTCGTAATATAACGGGCCGGGCCCATGTTCCCGAAGTTCGTTAGGATAACAATATCGATAGTCCAATAACATAACATGGGTGTAACAATATCGCTATCATAACGATAGCTTCGGGTACATGGGCGGTGTATTATGACTACATACTAATTTTTATACACAAATTCCGGCCACCGTCATATATATATATATATATATATATATATATATATATATATATATATATATATATATATATATATATATATATATATATATATATATATATATATATATATATATATATATATATATATATATATATATATATATATATATATATATATATATATATATATATACATATTATATATAGATGGGATTTTTAATTCAGGGAAGCATTATATTCACAAACAATCCGGAAAAAAAGAAAATCTTCAATATGTCTAGACAGTTCGCTGGCGACAGACAAAAGACTGCTAGCGACACGACGATTGGCTCTCGAAAATACCAAAAAGATGCACGTCGGTAGAACAGGAAGCGCATACAATCAAATCATAACGTCAAACAAATAAGCTGTACAATAGGCTACTATTAGTCTTGCGGTCATTCTCTGGACAAAGCCTAATTATGATTTCCGTCGCACCCCGCTGTAAGAGAAGGTTCATTGGTACCGAGTGAAAGCTCTACAGCTCACCTTTCGTACAATATATATTGGACATGTGACTGTGTGGTTAACTAAAAAGTTACAGAGCCCTAAATACGGCTATTCACCAGCAAGTTAAACACAATATAACCACCTCGAAATAATCAGATTAGCCAAGATGGCCTAATTATTTTTTTAAGAATCCCCCACAATATTTAATAATTGAAACATAACATACTTAAAATTTATTTTAATTAATGAAACATAACATACTTAAAATTTATTTTAATTAAAGTATTTGAGCGATGCAACATATATTCGGATTTTAATCTTACTTTAATATTAAAACATTGTGACGTCACAGTACGTGCGTTGATTTGTTAGAAATGGTGCCATAATGTTTTCTGTATATACTTAAGTACAAAACCATTCTACGATGTAGACCTTAGTATACTAAATGAATTAATACACGAAATATAAGACGTGTTCATATACATTAAGCATATGTTTGTACAAACACATTTGTTCCTGGATAAATTCGAAAATTTCATTCAATGTAAAAATAAAATGCATTTCAACTTGAAGCGTAATCTATTGTTTCCGACAATGTAAATGAAAAGATGTAAAGCAGACGACATGTTGAGAGTTATATGGCGGCCAATAGCTAAATATTCTATAAGCAGTAATACACTGCAGATACTTACGTCCCAGTTATTCCTACACAGACCCATTCAAAGACACAGGTTTGCCAGTAACCATGGTGCACTTTGCTTAAATTTACATTCTTGCTGCCAAGAGGATAAAATTTTATAAAAAGATTAATATCATCAGACATATTTGCAATAGGTGGGGGGTGGAGGGGAGGTGGTGGGGGGGGGGAGAAATGTACCCCAACCCATGTATAAACCTCGGCCCGTCACCTGTAAAACAAAAACATGGCTTTAACACATTGTACAATTGTGTGACGGGGAACAAGGATAAATCATATAAATTTGCGCAGGCGTATGGAACAATCACTGAGACTGGATTCTGTGCTCCTATTAGTTATCAGTGTTTATGCTAATAAAACTATACACTACGAGTTTCCTACATTTTCAAGCAATACAGTGCAGCACCATCTATAGCAGTAGGTCCAAATGATCGTCATAGTACTACCAGGTCAGATGCAATGCCATTAAAGAAGAATGGATGTTTCATTTGCAACTGTGCACAGAAAGGTGGTGGTAGCCACTTGGTTGCTGTTCTTACTCTCCCACTAGAAGATAAAGTATGTCCAGCAGACGAGGAGATTTGTGACAGAACACTAGTTGCAAAGGTCTCTCTACCCATGATCTTATAGTATTAGAAGGAAAATATCACAAAAATTGTTATGCATATATGTTTCGTGCACTTCTGAAGAAGTTACCGAATAAACTTTGAAAAAATTGAAAGAGACAAATTTCCCGAAAAGGGCAAACCGCGCGCTCCAGCGCTTGTCCGACATTATTTTCTGGACCAAAAATCATGACCAGCTGGTCGCCCTGCACCTCGCTGCCTAATCATTCATCCAGTTAGGCCAGCAGTCATCTAACTACTCAGTCATTCATCTCGTTTCCCTATCATCGAGATACCCACCCATGCACATAGCTATGCAATCAGTCGCCTAGCTACCTATTCATTCATCTATCAAGTCACTAATGTCCTCGTAAGGTCATACTATCTTATTTTTTACAGTTTATCTATCAATAATATGACGTCATGATCAACTACATGAAGTGTAGAATGATGTCATAATCAATTACTTCATGGATGACGTAGATAACTTCGTCACGAACGCTTAATTGATGACGGACTAAGAGTTGTTGTACGAATTGTATCTCTTTGCTGTTTAATAAACGTGCTGTTGAACATTTTGAAACTAATTTGACTGGGCGCTGTTGCTGCCATTAGTTTCAAAATATTCAACAGCTTACATGTATAGTTTTCTGGAAATTTAAATTCAGAGAGTTCAAAGATCGATCAATCCCATCACGGGCAAAGCGTGGGTAGAGCTTAGGTAACGATGGGCGGGGCATAGCTAAAATTGGAAATCCTCCATTATGTTAATCCAACAGGCATGTATCTACAAACCCAATACATCGTAAAGCGTATTAATCGTACCTACGTGTTGCTTGACCGAATATTTGATTTCAACGCGTGCCATAGATGTCTGACATCCCAATGTGTTCATTTATTAACCATTTGACAGTTGAAGTTCCACTGGCTCGATGTAATGACAGCTATGTAGGGAAAATATTGAATATTTTGAACGAAGTCGGATCAATAGGCATGTGCAATGGGCTTGAGGAATGTTCATTTGTAGACGCAGGCCACTTTTTGAAAATTTACCATTGGAATGACTGGCTCAGTAACCGAGCCATTGATTTCAGTGGTAAAATTTTAAAACAGACTACTTTTGGCCTTCAAATTGGCATGTAATAAGAAGATATTGTTATTCTCCTGAACAAATTTACCAATTAAAGGATTACGCAAATACGGTCGGAATCTGTACATAAAGATTATGTAGTAGGCTTAATAAGACACCAAGACCGTATTATTAAACCACAAGTGCAGCGTATTTCCGACAGCCCGGCGCCTCTCTAACCTCTCTAACCTCTCCTATCTCAATAACGCCTCGAAGCACTCAAAATGTTACTCATATAAGTTATGATTTCTCAAGAACATTTTAAGAGAAGACCATTTTTGTCACGCCTGTGAAGCAGAAAGCGAGACATATGCGTTACTTTTCTGACGGCGATGACGGCGATGACGGCGACGACGGCGACGAAGACGACGACGGCGTCAACGATGTTCAGTTTTTGCGTCTAGCAAAACTTATCAACTTATATTTCAGGAGTGGTTAGTTCTATTGGAACTAAACTTGGAAACATTGTTGCCTATAATGTTAGGAAGCAGCATGTTGATACTGAGGTCAGAAGATCAAAGGTCGCCGTAACTGTGACCTTGATACAAAACCCTGTTTTTTCAAAAGTAAGATTTTGCGTTTAGCAAAATTTCTCGGCTTATCTTTCAGGATTGGTTAATCTTATTGAAGCTAATCTTATATACATTGTTACCTATAATGTTAAGAAGCAGCATGTTGAAACTGAAGTCACAACATCGAAGGTCATGGTCATTCTGACCTCTACAAAACTGTGTTATTTTTCAATGTTAAGTTTTTAGGCTTTGCAAATCTTATCATGTTCTATTTCGGGATTGCTTAACTCTAATGGAACACGCCTTTGGTACCTGGTTGCTTATGCCAAGCGGATACATGATGGTGACACACAGGTCACCAGGTCAAAGGTCAATGCCATTCTAATATTGCTATTTTACCTCTGCTTGCTCAACCTTAAGTTTTTCCATTCAGCAAATCAATTATATTTCAGGATTGGTTAATCCTATTGGAACTAAAATGAAATACATGGTTACCTATAATATTTGGAAGCAGCATAATAACACGGAGGTCATAAGGTCAAACGTCAGTGCCACTGTGACAAACAGGAGATTGGCGAGACATTTAATTCCGCGGAATTCCTGATTGGTTGATTTGTCCGGCTTGACCATGAATGGGTTAATGGTCAAGAAAGGGCCAATTTCCTGCTTAACAAGGTCAATTTGTAGGAAAAGAGAAGACTATTTTTTCTGGAAATTTACGACTGCAATGTCGGAATGACTAGCTCGGTTACCGAGCCAGTCATTCCAGTGGTAAATATTCAAAAATGATCTTCTCTTGGCCTTGAAATAGACACTGCTCAATAACACAGTTTGGCGGACTTGGCCAGTAAATGGTTAACTTGGCAGAAGAGGGGTGAATAGCTAAATGTTAATACGTTTCTCTTAAGGCTGCATGAGTAAGTTTTCAACCAATCAGAAACAAACCTAGGCTGCCTGTTCTCGTATGGACGCTCAAGTGGCCTTTCCAGTTTTAGCTCTGTCCCGCCAATCACTAGATAAGTTTCACCCACACCTCGCTCGTGTTGGGGTCGATCGATCGATCCCTGAACTCACTGACTATCAATTTCCAGAAAACTATACAGTTAGGCTGTTATATTTTTTAACTTATTGGCGCCGGTGCTGCCTATGGCAGCAACAGCGTCCAGTTACATTATTTTCAAAATATTCAACAGAATGTTTATTATATAGCAAATATATACAATTCGTACAACGTGTCGGACTATTAATCGTTAAAGACGGACTATTCGAATCATTCATAACGTCACGATTATGATGTCATCATACACGTCACGTAGTTGATTATGACTTCATATGATGGATGGATAAACTTGGAAAGGTCCATTATAAAGGTGATATCTATGGTTGGCCAGTGTGCTGTAAAACGAACCATGCATGTATGCTGTTGGGTATTTTGAAACTAATTTGACTGGAAGCGGTCCCTATCTTCAATTTGATAACTACTACACATAAAGAATATTTTGCATTGACACTTGCAAAATCGTTTGAGGAGACAAAATGGCTGCTCTAACTTTTCAAAATGGAGGAATCAAGTTTTAGCTATGCCCCGCCCACCTTTAGCTAAGCTTCACCCATGCTTTGATCGTGTTGAGATCGACAGATTGAATCTCAATTTCCAGAAAACTGTACATGTAAGCTGTTGAATATTTTGAAACTAATTTGACTCGCCGCAACAACACCCAGTTAAATTAAATTCAAAATATTCAATAGCATATTTATTAAATATTAAAGGCATAGACTTAGTCCATCATCAATTAAGCGTTCGTGACGAATTTTTCTACGTCATTCATGACTTCATTGAGTATGACGTCATCCTACACGTCACGTAGTTGATTATGACGTCATATGATTGATGGATAAACTGGAAGGGTTCATTGAATGATATGGAATATAAATGCCATAATCTATTATAGCAATACAATATTTTGTGATGTGTATGCGTCATCCTTATATACGTCTCAATCCAATCGTGTACCGGAACATGTACCGGAACATCGTCCCGTCATGAGAATATCGAGCTTTCTGCAGAAGAATACTCGTCGTACTTACGTACATACCGCGTAACCGTTAATTGGTTCAAAAGTGTATGTAAACATGAAAGAACATCTGCAACGATCGTAAAAACACTGAAAGTGGCTGAACAAAATCCGTAAAATGCTTTATTTTGCCACATCTGATGGAAATTCTTCAGTTTTGCAGCTGTTAGATATCAATACAATTCTCAATTCTACGAAAGCCGCCATGATATAATTTTCAACTAATCAGAAAACCAATTTATAGCATTGTATAACCCTTACCACATTGATGTCAAAATTTTAAATTTTCAAATTAAATTAAAAGATGAACTGGTGTTTATTTTTCAACAAATTTTGCGCAAGTTCCCTTCAACGTCCCTGTCACCATACAGTGTTTACATAAGTGGTAATTCATAACATGCTACCTACCTGGCGCAAGCAAGCGCAGAGAAAACAAGATAATGCACTTTCCAAAGATTGTCTTAATTCTCTCCAGTATGTCAGATTATGGAGTTACATACTTTGTTGGCCAATATGAGATATGCACAGACAGGCACACAAAAGCAAAGGCGTGAAGAATATAGTGAAACAAATCATGACATTTACGCTGTCGTAAAAATGTACACCAGTTTCTTTGCTATTGACGCAGTAAAGGATAGAATATTGACATCAGAGGGGTTAAAATCTAACGTACGCGTGCTCAAATCGTGGCACAGCGACATTATACTTTAGTTCTTCCCGAGTGAAATATGGGCACAATATATTATACTAATGTGTGGTAGAAGCGAATTACTTCCATACCATACCGACCGCGTAAATTCTTCCCATATCGCTCCGAGGAAGTATACTGAGACACAAGGCCGTTGTTTAAAGCAACCATGCATAATTCGAATATTTCGAATCAAATTTAACTGAAAATGCTGTGGTGCCACCATCTGCATACCCAAATGTCAGGATATTCTTATCATCGGCACAAGTTTGACTGCAGTCGGTGTAGTCTGACGCTGCGCAAGTTCCCTTCAACGTCCCTGTCACCATACAGTGTTTACATAAGTGGTAATTCATAACATGCTACCTACCTGGCGCAAGCAAGCGCAGAGAAAACAAGATAATGCACTTTCCAAAGATTGTCTTAATTCTCTCCAGTATGTCAGGTTATGGAGTTACATACTTTGTTGGCCAATATGAGATATGCACAGACAGGCATACAAAAGCAAAGGCGTGAAGAATATAGTGAAACAAATCATGACATTTACGCTATTGCGGAAACTTGGTTTGATAAATCCATAGCCACTACAGAATTCTCTCACGATGGATATGTAATCTTCAGGAAAGACACCTAAAAGCATCACTGATTTCGATGACGGAACCTTTTCACAAGGAGAAAGAGGCAGTGTCTGTAGTTTATTACGAAGTAAGACATGCAATGAAAACTAACTAACTTTTAATACTTAGAAAAGATAAACAGCACGGCAGCCAGATAGTGTGCAAGCACGTACATAAAATGGTTCATGATAACTGTTGGGATTCAGAATGGCAATATAAGAGTTTATATACACAGTATACCACATATGACCTCCCTTAAATGAAATTTTGCTGGGAGCAAACATTTAATACGGCTTTAGGTGGGTTCCTGGAACGACGCGGGGTTCTGCTGGCAGTCGAGTCATCCATGTGTGCTGATTCGTCAGTTTCAGCAGAGTATCTCCGCCTGGTAGAGTGTTTCCGAAACTTGATACCTCAGGAATTGGAATAGGGGAGTCCGGGGTTGGTTGGAACAGTTTGAAAAATATTCCAAATCATGCTCCATATAAGTCACAATTAAAGGAACTTTATACCCTAATAAAATCATCTATATACATATATCCTACATAAATAACATATAACTTTCTCAAGCTCACTAATCTTTAAAGGTGTATGTCATATTTTGTCCACCAACCCCAACTGTTCCAACCAACGGGGTCATTTGAAACGCTGTATGATGTTAGTTGAAACATTACCATGCATGCATGTGGATCATTCCATATTGATTGCTTAAGCTAGCTGTCTGTCTGTCTGTCTGTCTGTCTGTCTGTCTGTCTGTATGTCCCACTGTCTATCTGTCTGTCTGTCTGACTGTCTGTCATGCTGTATGTATGTCTGTCTGTCTGTCATGCTGTCTTTCTATCTGTCTGTCTGTCTGTCTGTCTGTCTGTCTATCTATCTATCTATCTATATATCTATCTATCTATCTATCTATCTATCTACCTATCTATTTATCTCATGATTGTCTGCCTGTCAATCAACTTCCATGGCAGGATTATGATTACCGTAAGAATTAAAATAAACGTCTGGCTTAGGAGTAAGGGTAGCGTTAACTTTAATTACAATAATACTGTAATACTACTACCTGTAGTTTTAAACCAATAAACGGTGTCAGCACATTGCGAACCTTATTTTCAACATCCTCAAGTATGGTTAAACTATTAAACTATTTTATAACTACATGTATCAAAGCAAATCAATTTTAAGAGCACAGGTCTAACTGTATTCCTTTATTCCGCTTTGTAGGCAGACAGGTCTACTGGAAACACTAGCTTTTGTGCACAGCTTGGTTTGTCCTGTGTTGCTTGGTGCTGGAAGCTTCATAATAACGTCTGTTTTCTCATGTGTCGAAATGTCGTCCTGCTCAGGAAAGGAAAATGCAAGGAATGTGGAATTCCTTTGACTTGTTTTACAGAGAAATTTTGTCTATTTCATCACAGTCCGACAGGTCAATAATTTGTCCTACATAAAACCGGTAGGACATTTTCCCTTGAAATTTCACAAGTATGAAATCACCCTCTTTAAACGAAACAGGGTTATCGAGATGGCTCATTTCATCAACATCTTCGTTACTCTCATCATCCTCGGAGTTGAGAACGGGGGCAGTGTCACTCCCGCTATCACTCATTACATTCCTCATCAAGTAGTTTTCGTTTCGATGCATGTGTACTCTTACGTGCAACAACCGTTTTTGTGACTTTGCAGAACTTTTGCTCTTCTGTTCGATGATTTTCTCAAGCTCTATTTTCTCTGGTGTGGTAGGGAATATCCTAGTACTTCCTAATTTTCGTCCTACTCTGTTCTTCTTTCGTGGCTCTGCTTTACGAGACGGCCTAATGTCCTCTGGTGAAAAAGGTGGTAATATGTTCCCAAAACATTGGTTATCGGTATCGATCCAGCAACAGATGTTGAAGGACAAGGATCAACAGTCTCAGGGAAAGTGGAGATAATAGAAAGAACTGACTCTGTAGATACAATACTTGCGACAGAACCCACCAGATCGTCAACCAGAGAAGTTACATGTGCAGGCTGAGCCTCTTCAGGTCTGCCTGTGACATCAGCTGGCATGAATTCCGCCTCTGTAAACACGTGACTGTCAAATGGAGAAATACCCGAAACTTTAAAACCGTCCTGTATGTTTGTAGGTGCCATTGCTCTAGGAAATGATTTGCCTACCAGACTTGGTATTTCATAAATTGGCATTGTTTGGCCTTCGTTTTCAGTCATCCAACTGTGACATGAAGCATTATAGCACGTCTTGAAAACAAAGAACACGGACCGGTCAATTGGTTGGAGGTTCTGCGAACAGTGAGGAGCGAAGGAAACATCACCACACCATTGTCTCTTGCGTAATTAATCACTTCAAATCTTATATGAGACTCAGGATTGTCAAGCAGCAACAGGATTTTGTCATTAGGTGAACAACGAACATGTGCGACAAAGTGTTTTATGAAATTCATGAAGTTTACAGAGTTCATCCAACCTGAAGGATAAGCAATTCCAATAGATCCAGGTGGAGAACCGTTGATAAAATGCTCTTTGTAACGCACCCGTGGGAATATAAACATGGGAGGTACTGTATTCCCGATACCACTAACAGCACAGCAAACTGTTACTAGCTGTCCATGTTCAGCAGAAACGATGGGGCCGACCTGTTTGATTCCTGTTTTTGACACAATCCTATCAGGCCTTTGCACAGTGGTCCATCCCGTTTCATCACGATTCCATATTTTGGCTGGAGTGAGTTTCTCTATCATAAACTGACTGTTTGTTAATGAAGAATGTATCCACAGTGTGTCGGTTAAAACTTGTTGCACGACTTAATGATGTTGCTTCAGGGGTCCTCACAGACATCGTTGCATTGCGTTTTAGAAAACTGGACAACCACTCCTTCCCAGCGATCCAATTTTCAGCCCATGTTGGAGGCATTCCTTTCTTGAGCTTACGCGCATACTCATGTGCCAACTTTCTGACTTCCGTAGTACAGAGACCATAATAAAATGAAGCTACCTTTTTCAGATAGTCCACAAGCATACCCTCCTCTTTGTTGCCGAATACCGCTCTATTGTTAAAGTACCCGAGACATAGTGCAGTCTGCCTATCTTGTCTAGCCATATTGCGCATCTTCAGGCAATATATTCTCAATGTTACATGCCGTATATCAAATTCACTTGCTATGGTGCGGCATTGTCTGCCAGACAGAACCTCATTCACTGCCCTTTGTATCACATCAGGTGGTGTCAACCCTCTCCCTGCCTTGCGTGTGTATGTTCTCATGACTCTTCAAAATAAAGAAAGCAGTTTTATTATCATACAAGTGGCATTATGACCATCCATTGCAAACAATCACTATATTGTAACTATACAGTGGCAGTTATAGATATAGTAGTCGTTTTCAATGGGTGGTCATAATGTCACTTTTAGAATATTAAACAGCAAAATCATGTAATCCCCAAATCCATTTTACACAGCTTACTATGTTTTCCTGATAACATGACTTTCTGGTCCAATACTGTGCCAAATACTGGGCCTTACCGGTCCAACACTAGCCCAGTAGGTTGTGTTAACAAAGCCACTTGTAGCAATTGATCATTAGCTCCTAGTGACTACTGACTGTTGTTCTCTAAAGTTGTAGTTATAAATATGTATGACTATTTTCTTTATGCTAAAATAAGATTGATTTTAAAGTTAAAGCAGTCCAAATGGGCTGGTTGAAACATGAAGGGGATAGTTGGAATATGTTTCAAGTAACCCCATGTCTGGTGTTCCAACTAACCCCAACATGTCACATAGCATTTCATCGTTGCTATGCAAGCCATATGTTTGCGATAACTCTTATGTGCTCTATCAATCCCTAGCCTATTGTTAGGTTAATACTCAAAATTAAACCTGTAAACTTTTGTCTTCGAATGCCCGAGAAAATAGAACTTTTCAAACTTACGTAAAATTTACTCGAAATTGAAAAAGACAAACAAACCATTCTCCTGTGATCCACAATTCATACATGAAAAATACACACAATATGGTAGAAAGGTAGTGCAGTAGTCACTCGCTAGATGGCAGAATGTGTCTGTTTAAACTTACGGAATTCTGGGAAATATCAATGTTTCAACTAACCTCACGTTCCAACTAACCCAGGTCTACCCTAGTACGTTCTGGCTCCTCAGTAGGGTATTGTTTGTTAGCATTGTATCAACATGCGGATTCAAAACGTCATTCATGTTCATGTCATTAATCAAGCTCCGGGCACAACTCTGGTCAGGATGTCTTTTCCATATGTGATCACCTACTGAAACATGGTAATTTCGACAGCCATGGCTCTCTAAAATTACAGCTGGCACCCAGCGCGGTGTACCACTGCGGACTCAAGGGTCTGTGCGGTACCTCCGGTGTCTCCACGTATAAAGGTTCATAAGCTGTCTCTGTGTCATGTATTATTCAAATGCTCATTGTTATCTAAGCAAACTCTATGGTTTGTATAGGCTATATTTTCTTAATTACTATTTTTAGACTTATCACAAATCCTTGTACGTCCATAGTTTCAAAATCGCTATTGACAGTCATACCGGTGACACCAATTCATGAGCTGACACCGTTCAATTTAATGTTAGCAGAATGGTCGCATGGCCCCACCGGAACAATTGAGTTCCACCAGCCTTAGGAGCCGGTCTTTGTTGACCACAGGTCTGCATCGCATGGGATCCGAAACCACGAGACCGGGAGCTAACCAGCCGTCTCGTTCCTCATGCACATGTGGCGCGGCGACCCGACATCACACACAGGAATGGCCCGATGCAACCCCGCGAGCTACACATGGTCTATATTTTCTGATATGAATTGCCACTTATCAATATTTGTGTTAGGTGGCCGATAAATAATGCATATGAGCTCCTCAGGCCGATCATGTCCCTCTATCCATATCATTTTGACATCAGCGCAGTCATACTCAGCACGACGAGTAGCCGCTGTGTTGTCAGATATGTAAACATATACACCTCCCCACGCCTGGTGACGGGCTCTGTGATAAGGTTCCTGGAAGCCTGGAAACTTTACGATATTATTGTAAATAGTTGTGTGAGATGGCTCTCAGTAATGGCAATGATACTAAAATTGGAAAGGTTAGCCTCAACAATATGAATTCTATCTTTTAGGCTGCATACATTTAAGTATACAATAGAAAGATCACCATTATTGGGTGCGGGACCTGGATTTGATTCTACATCTCCAGCTAAAAAAAGGAATATTTAGAATGCTAGTAAGATGGGTACTTTATACGTGACGGCATTAAAAGATAAATTCATGACGTAGCAACTAAGTAATCAAGGAAACGTGTGTCTATGCGACGTCAGTAATAGAACGTTACGTATAACTGTATTAATGTACAAGTTTAAAGTGATTCAATTAATTATATTAAAACCCCACAACCCGAGAGCATAACAAAAAAAAAATGGCGTGTAAACAGTGTTAAGTAGTTTCTTGCAACTTTTACCCAAACGGAGCATACAGAACAAATTTCTCAGTGAATTTTAAAGCCATAAATTGAAAAGTGGATGTAAACCGAAGAAAAAGCCATAGTATTATGTGCAGAAAATTAAAGTTTAATTTCCGAAATAATGTTGGTCAAATTCTAAAGATACAAATTTTCGTTAGCTACCGAGTAACAATTACGAATTTTCCCGCATTTTCTAACATGGGGGAGTGTTTATGTGACAATACTGTGGTGATTTAGATATTAGTCTTAGTGCCTGTGCTTACCGAACTTAGAGTTATCATAAATTGTAACCAAAATAGCTGAAAGTGTAATAAACAAAAGCTATTACGAAATACTAGAACTAGACGTTATTAAACATAAATATAGGCCACTTGCCAGACGATGTTACCCGCACAAGGCAAGTTCTGACAAAGAAACAGCTAAACAAACATTTCAGACACTCAACTTAGCATATTCTATGCTTATGGTGGACTCTAATAAAAGACACGCGTATGATCAACATCTAGCTAAACATACCAGCCATAGCATCCCCTCTACTCAAAATGTGGCCAGCTTAGGATATACCGTGATAGAGAACACTTTCAGCATTACTCTCTCTATACCAGAGAACACTATAGAGGCATGGGTCAAAGTGTGTAATGAGCAGTATGGAAACCCAACAAACATGTCAAAGCCCAATAAATATGGCACCCAGTTCAAGCTACGATACGGCAGAATATATATAGATGATGACGCAGAGCGTGGCTCTATATCAATTACCATCTATCACACAGCGAAGATCTTCATCCAGGGACACTCATACCGACTGTGGATATTATAACATTATCCAACACTATCCGAACGTGTCTCCTCGGTATTAGCAGATTGGAAATCACCAGCGTGGGCCTTGAGATACCTTCACTTGACATAAAACCCCACAATCCGGAGAGCATCTGTTCAGCATGCAGTGAGCCACCCAATAAAAAAAATGATTATGTGTGGACTCTGTCAGGCATGGCTGCATTATAACTGTACACACCTTAGACTGAAAGACATGGCTGTCCTGGAGTCGACAGAGCAAGAGTACTATTGTGCAGTATGTCAGCCCTTTACATCACATATGCCTATCGCAGATGCTAAGGCAGCACACGTAGTAGAGAGTGACACTACAAAAGCTGACAGTTCAAACAGCAAGCCATCAAAACGGAAATCAACTGCACGACAAACTGAGTTTGGTAGTGACCAGTTTAGCAAAGTAGTTACGTCACTTCAAGAAATTGAAGCCAAATATAATGGTCTAATAACATATGAAAACAAACTAACTGACGCCCATGAGCTGGCCTTAAGCTACTTTGAGAAAACAAAACTGGAAATACTAAATTCTGTAGAACCTATTATTCGGAAACAATCAAGTGATATCACAATGCTAACCGAGAGCATCGACTCCCTAAGTAGGCGAATCAAGGCTGTTGAGCTGAAACAGGCATCAAGTGAAAATGAAATGTTAAGCAAAATGGGCACACGAATAGACAAACTAGAAACAAGTGAAATGAAAAAGCTGGATAAGCGTACAACTAGAATAGAAGAATCCCAAAAACTGCTAAGAGACTTGCCAAAAGAGCTTGAACGTATTAGCAATAAAATGCATAATAAATAAGTGTTGAGCTAACTGTAAAAGGATTCTATACCAACATCATTAAACTAGAAGATAAATTAAAACACTCACTAGTTGACCTGCCAGGTCGTATGGACACTTTGTATGTGGACTGCATGCAGCACACAATGAATCAGAAGGCAATTCCATCAAACACCGAGAAACCAGATACGGCAACAGCTCATACAACTAACAATGACACAATGCACTGGCAGCATTATTCCCACAGAACACATGAACAAAACAAAAACTGTGACACTGTGCAGACAACAAACTACATGGAAAAGTATCAGGATAATGTAAGACACACAGAGTTTCCAACAAGCCCAGCAGATTCTACTGAATTCCCAATAGTACTTAGCTCGGGTCCAGGTAAATCTGCCAGTAATCACTGTGACCTCCTTATCATCACACCTTCACTAGGACAGGGTATCCAGGCTGAGTCATTATATCGATACAAAAAAGTAGTGATGGAAGTGCTTACGGGCAAAACTATTCATGGTGCCATAAGATACATGTTGAATTGCCTGCTCAAAAACCCAGCCTCCATCCTATTTATTGTTGGCACTAATGGCATTAAACCCATTACAGCAGACACCCAATGTTGCATCGATAGGTTGTTACAATTGGCCCAGTTAACGCGAGAGAAGTACCAAGAAGGTTGTATGATCATGAACTCACTATTACATCGACCGTTCAATGGCCGTGTTAATGACAAAGTTGATACAATTAATAGGGCTCTAAAACACTTTCACCGTGATAAAATTATTTCAGATGTGGTATAAAATGAGACCATGTTAAATCCCACATACTTCAGTGCACGTGATGGGATTCACCTCAATAATGATGGTTTGAGGGCCCTAATAGGTAGCATCAAGCATTATATGAACACAGCTCTTAAGATGCGACAAATCGGGACTATATAAGAAGTGATAGTTCCAAGAACAAATCCTCTGCACATTCCCTTCGACAGTATGAGTGTGCACTGTCACTTCCAATTCAACGAGTCCATCACATAGGAACCCAGGGCCGTGACAGACAGCATCGCAAGAGACCAAATGATTTCACACATGGAATAACAAATGACCGGCAATTGATGAGAATTACAGACCAGGAAACACCAGCGTATGATCATAGCAACAGGCAGAGATATGGGCAACACGAGCAGCAGACCAACAACAATAGACCCCTCCCCCAGCCCACCCACAAAATAGGTGGCAGCAGCATAGGACTGATTTCAGAAGGCCGACCGCTCAGCACAGGTCAAATCCGAACATGGTTTGTGATGCTATTCAGACACTCGTTATGGCATTGCAGAGTGACATGTTCTGAAGAATCCATACAATTGAATCATACCTAAGACATATTCTATCAGTAATATATATTGTGCTTAATCCTATACATTTACAGTTTAATTTAGAATAACAACACTTGTGTATAATCTAGTCAAGCGAATCATCACCCATGTCCTATAAGTGATATATATATATATATCACTGGCAACGTGCAGCTTCAATTTCCATGTGCTAACTTAGCCGACAGTCATGCACCCATTAGTTTAATTTGTTGATCACCATCTCCCAGTCGGGGAATCGAACCGCCATCCTGCAACTCCGCATAGCATCAGCAACCAGACATCTATCCACTGGACCACCGCGCCAAGATTAAAAGGTCAAGGTTTGGCCGACCAGCTTCCACATGTCTGATATACTGACACACTGACGATTCATACGGGACTATCTGTGGATGCATCTGCCACGATTCAATCCTAGGCTTTTTACGCCTATTGTACTCTGATGCCAGCACGACTCTGGCAGTATATGTATTTTTATTTTATTGACGCACTGGCAACGTGCGGCTTCAATTTCCATGTGCTAACTTAGCCGACAGTCATGCACCCATTAGTTTAATTTGTTGATCACCATCTCCCGGTCAGGGGATCGAACCGCCATTCTGCAACCCCGCATGGCATCAGCAACCAGACATCTTTCCACTGGACCACCGCGCCAAGACTAAAAAGTCAAGGTTTGGCCAACCGGCTTTCACATGTCTGATATACTGACACACTGATGATTCATATGGGACTATCTGTGGATGCATCTGCCACGATTCAATCCTAGGCTTTTTACGCCTATTGTACTCTGACTCCAACATGGCTCTGGCAGTATATGTATATTCATTTTATTGACGCACTGGCAACGTGCGGCTTCAATTTCCATGTGCTAACTTAGCTGACAGTCATGCACCCATTAGTTTAATTTGTTGATCACCATCTCCCGGTCAGGGGATCGAACCACCATTCTGCAACCCCGCATGGCATCAGCAACCAGACATCTTTCCACTGGACCACCGCGCCAAGACTAAAACGTCAAGGTTTGGCTGACCAGCTTTCACATGTCTGATATACTGACACACTGATGATTCATATGGGGCTATCTGTGGATGCATCTGCCATGATTCAATCCTAGGCTTTTTACGCCTATTGTACTCCATCACGGCTCTGGCAGTATATGTATTTTTGTTTTATTGACGCAGAATGCCCACATAAATAAAGCGGCGACTACTAATTCAGCATACTAAGAATCACATAAGACGGTGACGTGGGAATCCTTCAGGAATCGTTCGTCCTGTCTTCACGTAAAACTGCACCCAACCATATAATCATAATCTCACTAGGAATGGTCTTCTCGTTTTCAAGCATTTTTGGTTGAAATATTAGAGTGGGCCCATTTTTGCCTACTACTCTTCCGCTTTAAGCAGTGGCGACACCATCCCGGGACGGAGGCCCACGTGAGGCACTTGCCTCTCGCAAGGAATCAGTGACGATGGTCCATGTGAGGATGATACTCCTCACCCAAACTAGCACTAGGAGTAGTGCCCGCGTGAGGCACATAACTTTTCGTCTGAGATAATCTTCTTCTTTTCAGCATAGAGGTATAATAATATAGCTCGCCGGGTAGTGTCGGGGCGCTCCGGTGTATCATGTTGACTCGCCGCGCTGCAAGTGCACAAGGAGTGATGATGCTGGTTAGCATCTGGTCTCAGGGTGACAGACCTTGTACGAGACTGCCCTGTGGGTAACAAAAACAGGCTCCTAATGCCGGTGGAACTCAATCGTTCCCATGGGGCCGTGCGCCCATCGTCGCGAACATTAAACACAACTGTCTCATCCCAAGAATTTGTGTCACCAGTATGCCTGTCCATAGCAATTTCGTGATCTATGGACGTACAAGATTTAATTTGGTGACCTAAAAATATAAGTCTGTACAATGATTTTACCTAAACAATTATAAATATGCTAGATAAAATTACAATAAGAGCATAAGAAAATACGAGACATAGAGACAGGTAGATGAACTTTTAGCTTTGAGGTATAATAATGTAGCTCGCCGGGTAGTGTCGGGCCATTCCGGTATATCATGCCAACTCGCCATGCCGCAAGTGCACAACGAGTGATGACGCTGGTTAGTATCTGGTCTCGGGGTGACGGACCTTGTACGAGACTGCCCTGTGGGTAACAAAAACTGGCTCCTAACGCCGGTGGAACTCAATCGTTCTGCTGGGGCCGTGTGACCATCGTCGCGAACATTAAACACAACTGTCTCATCCCAAGAAATTGTGTCACCAGTATGCCTGTCCATAGCAATTTCGTGATCTATGGACGTACAAGATGATTTTACCTAAACAATTATAGATATGCTAGATAAAATTACAATAAGAGCATAAGAAAATACGAGACATAGAGACAGGTAGATGAACCTTTAAACATGGGGCTCCCAGAAGTACCACACAGACTCGTAGGTCAGCAGAAGCATCCCCGCAAGGGAGGCTCCCACACACGAGACTTAACTATGTAACTTAATATAAGTTTTTATACCCCTAAGCTGAAAGGAAGAAGTTTATCTCAGATGAAACGTTATGTGCCTCACGCGGGCATTACTCCTAGTGCTAGTTTGGGTGAGGAGTATTATTCTCGCGTGGACTGTCATCGCTGAATCCTTGTGAGAGGCAAGTGCCTCGCGCGGGCCTCCGTCTCGGGAAGGTGTCGCCACTGCTTAAAGCGGGAGAAGAGTAGTAGGCAAAAATGGGCTCACTCTAATGTTTCAACCAAAAATGCTTGGGAAAGAAAAGACCATACCTACTGAGATTATGAATATTGCGTGCTATTTTACGTGAAGATGGGGCGAGCGATTCCCGATGGATTCTCTCGTCACTGTCTTATGTCATTCTTAGTATGCTGAATTAGTAGTTGCTGCTTTATTTTTGTGGGCCTTCTACTTTGCTTAATTAGCATTTAGTTGTTTTCAAAACAAGAACTATTTTTAGCTATTAGACATGGCTGTCACTGAGAACAGCTGCCCAAAGACATCAATACTGAAGACAGCACTCATACATGTTACGTAGTAAGATCTCCGAACTGGATAAGAATCCGGACATCCCGCTCCGTAACCACATAAAACGTTACAAGACATAGGTTACTTTTCACAAAAGCATTATTAGACCATAGTTCTATCGTCATGGTGGGGCTGAGAGAGACGAATACCCACCGTAAATGTTGTTCCCATAAGGGCGTGGTAGATCTTAAATATCTAGCCCAGACATTCTTATCGAACTCGGTGGGGATACGCATCTCGCCCGTCACCGGGTCCTATGGAACTAACCATTTAACCTGGCATTAGGTTTATATACAAGTTACCCTGTTTTGCACTGCGGTGCGGGAGGTTTGTTCAGTAAATAAAATAATAATTAATATGTTTTCGCAGTGCTTTCCTACATTGGCTAAAGTGCTAACTATTAAGTATCCAAAGACACACGGGGAATGTATGCACCCTGGCCATCACCGCCTGGAAAGCCCAATGGTTTCCCAGGGTCGGATCAGCCCATGGTGCGGATGGGGACATCCAACCAATTAAGAAGCCACAATGCTGAGTGGAGCATGAAGAGAGACAACATCTTGGAGTTATGAGTCTTACCGGAGTGCGGGGCTAGATTATCGCACTGCCGGAAGAGAAGAGTACATACCTGAGTTGGTACTGAGGAAAGTGTCTCTAATCATTTTGAACCTATCCTATCGAGCTGAATAGAAAAGGTTTAGTCGGTAACATGCCGGGCTTAACAGAGTTATAGCACGGATAGCAACCTCAGTGAAAAATTGTTGGTGGCGGGAGAAAGTGCATATATAAGTGTTGCTGTATAGTGTTTCCTACATGCACTGCAGTCCTATATTTTCTATAAATAAGCAAAACATATCAACGGATGGCCACTGGCCATTTATATACATAATCTAACCAGAACAATCAACACGGTATCAAATGATCAAAGTTATATATATATATTAGTACAGGTTAATGAACCTACTATAGTGCGGTTAGCAACACATTGCGGAAAATGAGAATAACTATATACAAATACAGAAATTATAACTAGCGGACCTAAGACCGTTATGGTTCCTTTTAGTCATCGGGACCGTTCTTACGGATACAATATAATTAACGAAATACATATAGGGAAATAATTAAACTGTGAAGTAGAGTTACTTGAATACTCGGTAGTCATTCTGAAGTTAGGCCACCATGTTACTTCCGTAGTCGACGTGCGATGATGCGTTCACAGGAAGCTGGAAACTTCCCACAGGTTGGTTCCCGCAAGCTGTTTTCCGCAAACAAGATTTCTGCAAGAACACTCATGGTGGGACACATTGCTCAGCACTGTAAACCTAATAGGATGTCTAATGTGCAGTCAGTAAAAGATACGATAGTACTATTGTGGTGAAGAAAGTTCCCGTACACCGATGGCATGCATGGAAGGTGTAAACAACCCGATCACAAGCGGGTGTAGTCAGATGCGAATGAAGATACAAAACAAAGCTTCACGGTGCTGGGTACGTCAGCCAGCTCTGAAGAAGCACCGGGCAGTGTTTACTTGCTGAGGTCGAAAGTCAGGAGAACCTACACGATATTAGTGCGGTGACAGTTGAAATACCACTTTTAGGCATGGCCGGTAGATCCGGCGAGTTATCCATCAAAGAACATCCTGCCTCTACATCTGTAGAATTACATATTCAGGCCGTAAAGGCCTCACCACAAATTCGTGTTCCGAAGTAGATATTCGTGAACAATAATCAGAAAGTTCCAAATTACTCCCGTAAGTAGGGAGTTTACAAAATTGTTCTTACTGCGGTGGGTTGGCCTCTGCTAGCTATGGAAAAAGGACAGCAACTGAAGACATATGTGTAATAACTGTTGATTGCAGCTAGTACAGATCCAACCTGTTCAGCCCCTGGCCGAGGATGCTCTCGATCTCTGGATCGCATCTCCTTTTATACTCCCCGTAACGTCACAGGCTCAGGCTCCAACCAATCATCGTTCGAGCAACAGCCAATCAGTGCGTAGCTAATAATAGCGCAGTCGAATGTTCTAGAACATTCTAGAAGTTCTGCGTCCACGTGGTTATGACGTCACAGCAATATTTTGAAGATAATCAAGAAGGGTTGTCCGTGGATAACTCAGCCATTTCTTAACCGATTTTGAAGTGGTTTACAGATTTAAAAAGCCCGTTGAATTCTGGTCTTGATTAATGTCAGATTTAACGGGAACAGACAATCAATAAGGATTACAGGGTACCATCTCAGTACACTAACAGCGCCATCCTATCTTGGTCGTTAACTACGTGCTCTATCAAAAACCACATCTTGACGCGTACATGCGCATCATGCGTTTTAACGAACTTAGTCGTTTTCGCAATGCGATCTCTCTCTTCTTCTTCTTCTTTTCGATCGCTGGTATCACACTTGGAGAGCCGTTCTCAAGATGAAATCTGTGATTTTCTGCAGTTCTTCCACAGGCCCATACAGCTTTTCAAGAATAGAGGTTGACAAAGGCCAGATCTCTTCTCTCAGCAGCTGATACGTACTGCAACATTGAAGTATGTGCTCTGTGGTCTGTTCTGCTTCTCCACAAGGACAAGCGGGCGATGTCGTAAGGTGGAACCGCCTGTACATGTGTTGGTTTAGTCTGTTGTGTCCAGTTCTGAGACGAAAAATGGTCACTTGCTCTGGCCTCGAGAGATGATGGTAGGCATCTTCTGATTGAGGTGTTCTATAGAGGGACTTAATGATAGTCTTCATCTCTGTATGGGTAACCATGTTTTCTGTCCGATTCTCTTCTGCACCCACCTTTGCCATCTTGTCTGCTTCCTCATTTCCTTGGACTCCACAGTGCGATCTCTCTCATAGGCTCTTATATGCTTATGGCTCTACCCAGGAGGGCGTGTTCAGGGAATGAATCCAGGATGGGTGGTGCATACCCAGCTTAGCTGGTACGGCCGGTACCCGACCGGTTGATCCGAACTACAATAACTTATATTAAGTTAATTAGTTAAGTCTCGTGTACGGGAGCCTCCCTTGCATGGATACCTCTGCGGACCTACGACTCTGTGTGGTACATCCGGGAGCCCCATGTTTAAAAGTTCATCTGGCTGTCTCTATGTCTTGTATTTTCGTATGCTCTTATTTAGTTTTATCTAGCATACTCGATAGTCTGTTTAGGTAAAATCATTGTATAGCCTTATATTTTTAGGTCACCAAATCAAATCTTGGAAGTCCATAGATCACGAAATTGCTATGGACAGGCATACTGGTGACACAAATTCTTGGGATCAGACCATTGTATTTAATGTTCGTGACAATGGTCGCACGGCCCCACCGGACCAATTGAGTTCCACCAGCCTTAGGAGCTGGTTTTTGTTACCCGCAGGGCAATCTCGTACAGGATCCATCACCCAGAGACCGGATGCTAACCAGCGTCATCATTCGTCATCCACTTGCGGCACAGCAAGTCGACATGATACACCAGAATAGCCCGACACTACCCCACGAGCTACAAGTGGTGCTCGATGTGGGGCTCGACGAGCATCATTAACCACACGCAGTGAACTCACGCCCACACCATATAGTGAGCTCAGCTCAATACTGTCTCCATTTAGCGACGACTCCCTCAATCAAGAGGTAGCATCATACGATGGATTTACAGCTCACATGCTCACCGACTATGCCAGAAATTCAGCGGAATCAACAACCCCACAATATAACCTGTTTTCGCCTGTCAGTGACGGCACCTTTCGGAATGCCTCACAGGCGGGAACAGAGTTCAGAACTATATCGGACGTCCGTGACATGCCACCACCATCAGGGCCGAATCGTGGATGAACCCAACAAAGACCCGATTACGGGCATCTCAATAATCCTTCAGACTACTATCGTTCACCCATGTCATCTACGGAGACCATATGGCTGGGTGATAATCCACATTACAGACAACCTCCCACACCTCCCCCTTCTAGCACAATGCTATACTCAAGGGGAACCCCCATGGCATTATTGGGAGGAATCGGCACCACCATTTCACTGGTACATCAGTCACGGTACACATCACGACCGTCAGCTGACTGCACCACCACCATATGAGGAATATCAGTCCTCGCCTCGGGGAGAACGTCCGCGTAATGTTCACAACATTCCGCGCCCGTCCATCGACCCATGCTGGTCTATGGCTCTACAACCCGGCCGGACTCATTGAATTGGAGTATGCGTGTCCTCACTCCTCAGCATCGGCATCGGCGGGAAACACCAACACCAACACCACCACCACCTTCCCAACGACCAGCTTCACAATATTCGTCAGATTCACAGATACCCACACCACCCGGATTTCAGCCACTTCATTCTTCCCGTGGTCTTGGCCGAGTCATCCTCCCTCCCGAATTTAGTGGGGAGAATGACTGGACCAATTATAAAATACAGTTCGAGATAATAAGTCGGACTAACCGCTGGAATGATCAGCAAATGGATGAATATCTCACTGCAAAGCTTTCCGGAAAAGGCCATCAAGTTCTTGCGGATCTTGGGACTGACTACACACCCACCTACACTCAAATGGAACGAGCATTGACGGAGCGATTTGGCGACACAGCTCTGGAAGAAACTAGTTATCTCCAACTGAAGAGTCTTCGACGACGCGTAGGAGAAACTCTTCCGGAGTTAGCTAGCCGAATCAGGAGGCTAGTCACCCACACATATCCGAGCACAAATACGGAAGGTGTGATTCATCTGCATCTCGACACTTTCATCGATGCATTGAGTGGTGAACCTGCCCTGAAAGAAAAATTATTTCTAGGCAACCACGGTAGGTTGGCCCAATTAACGGCGACCGCGATCCGTATAGAAAACTTTCTGGAGTGGGAAAAGAGTAGCCGATGTCAACTCCATCCTATCAATGAGATAGAGGGTGCAGCCATCGCCCTGCCCGCTAATGCTCCCCCCAGTTCATCAACACTGGACACACAGACAACACCACGACCAGCTATACAGAATTCCAATCAGAATCAAGCGCCTGGAGGAAGGGGGTGTGCCCGTAGAGGAAGCTACAACGGGCCCCCCCCACCCACCCCCCCCCCCCCACCCCCCCCCCACCCCCGGGTGCGTGAACCAGCGCAACAATAACAACGGCAACATGAAAGAACGGATAGATGAGATCAACAAACAGATCTCCGCACTAACTAATCTGGTCACGACACTTAGCACCAATCTCGCCACCACACAGTTTAGGACAACAAACACCACCAGCACTGCACTGCCACCAAACACTTGTTTCGGATGCGGTCAGCCAGGCCATTGGAGGGAACAGTGTCCTAACCGACCTCCTTCCACCACGCCTGTTCCTGACCACAGCACACTGCAACCAGAGAAGCAGTCAAACTCCTAAGGGCACCAAATCATCTAGAGCCACCTCGGTGCCCGTATCCACTTCCCGGCTCAACTGCGGCCTCCATATGACAACGTTCAACTGCCAACAATCATCTACTGGAATCCGCTTTTACACCGACACCCAAATGCACAGCTTCACACATGTCAATGCCTATGTTGCCTCCCCCATCCACAGCATTGCCATCCCCCTCTTTTTCCATACATAACAAGCCTTCTTTCCTATGTAAAACGGCAGTGGTAGGTTGTAGCACCTCCGCTGAAACAACGTTTTTGCAAGCAGCACGTCCTGCCATCAAGACACTAAATTATCTGTGTCCTTCGGTGGTATGCAGAGCACTACCCCATCCAGCAGCATCTCCCGCACCTACGGACAGCAGCAACTCAGGTTTGCAAGCGGTTTGCTCTGCCTCATCGATTCGCAAGCGCCACCGTAAACAGGGGAAAACACGGCCCTGGCGGCATGACTGTTTCTTCTGTGCTTCACCAAAACATCCCATGAAGCATTGTAAGAAATGGCTTGCACAGGTAGAACTTATCCGTCACCCCATGCGCACTGCTGTCTACACCAATACAGCCTACCCGGAAACAGCAACCACTCCATCACCATCGCTACCCCCAGCTCCACCTTCACCGCAGCCCTCACAGCAGCAGCAACGACGAACTGGCACTTTCCTCACTCAGTCATCTACTACATTAAGAGGAACGATTAGGAAACAGTCAGATTACATACAGAGTGATTCCGCTCCGACACCATTGTCGCAAACGGCGTCATTGGAGACTCTTCCACAGGTACACTGCAAAGTAATATACAAATGCGCCTGTCTGTTTAGTGGCGTTTCCACCAGTGCCACCGTCGACACTGGTGCTTCAATCACTGTATTTAACAAGCACTTATATGAGAGCATTCCACCTCATAAGAAGCCCCCCCCCCCCCCCCCGTCAAGCCTACAAACATTTACCTACAGACGGCTATGGAAGCTGATGTGCCCATAGCCAGTGTAGTCAAATTAGTTAGCCAAATAGAGGAGATTCATACAGCGAGTTGTCATCGCCCCTATTCATAATGATGCCCTCCTTGGCTCTGATTTCCTCAGCGCCAGCGAAGCCATCATACATTGCAAACAACAGGAACTCGACATACATGGCTGATGAATATCTCTTGGACTGGCATTGTCATTATGTGATACGTGTGCGGTTATATTATCAAGTACCGCCACAGTTGAGCTGGGACAGGAACAAATCTTATGGGCCACCGCACCACAGTTAGGAAGCAAGACACACATCACCATGCTGGAACCCGATCCTGATTATATGATCGCCTCTCAATGCGCATGTCCCCGCATTATAGTAGATACTACTAATAAGGAAAATATACCTTTTAGAGTGTTTAATGGTAGCGCAGATCCCATCACTCTGGAACCAGGAGTACGATGTGGCCATTTAGTGGACATAATCTCATTGGAATCACCTACCCCTGCTGACACACCACCACATATGACTGATGATTTAGCCGAACATTTACATGATTTGTATCTACGTGCCACAGTTGGATTACAGCAATCACAAAAACGAGAAATTCGGAAATTACATGGATCTCGGAGAGACTCATCTTGTACGACACTCCATCGACACTGGTAATAATCGCCCCGTGCGACAACCTGTACAACGTCTTCCTGTTCATAAGGAAGCAGAAGCACACCAAAGGTGAACGACATGTTGTGGACTGGTATTATTGAACCCTCCGCATCTCCATGGGCTAGCCCAATAGTACTAGCAGGCAAAAAGGACGGAACCTTGCGGTTTTGCATAGACTACCGCCGCCTTAATGATCTTAGCATCAAGGACGCTTATCCGTTACCTCGGATAGACCAGGCCTTGGATTCCTTGTCCGGAGCCAAGTGGTTTTGTACCCTTGACTTGGCTAGTGGTTACTGGCAAGCAGCCATGGATGAAGCTGACATGGAAAAGACCGCATTCGTTTGTAGGGATGGCTTTTTTCAATTCCGCAAGATGCCCTATGGGTTGTGCAATGCTCCCGGAATTTTTGAATGACTCATTGATCCGGTATTAACCACCCTGCAATGGGAAATCTGTCTTTGTTACATCGATGACGTAATAGTCTTCGAACCCACGTTTGAGCAAACCTTAATAAATTTTGACACCATGCTATCAAGATTCTGCACAGCCAATTTAAAACTCAAACCTAAGAAATGTCATCTCTTTAGACAGATCGTTGCATTCCTGGGACACGTCATATCCGGTGATGGAGTGGCTACTCAGTTGTCAAAAACTTAGGCAGTAGCAGAGTGGCCACAGCCCTCTTCAATTACGGAAACACGGAGTTTTCTTGGCCTATGCCAGTACTATCACCATTACATCCGACATTTCAGCGAGATTGCTTCACCGAGAAAGATCGACCATTTGAATGGACGAGAGAGTGTGAACGCTCCTTCAGGGCGCTGAAGGAACTCTTGATGACTGCCCCGATTCTTGCTCACCCTAATCCAAACCTCGATTTCATCTTAGACACTGACGCATCAGCTTATGCTATCGGCGCGGTTCTATCTCAGGTCAGGGAATATGGAACGGAGCAGGTATTTGGTTATGGCTTGCGTACTCTGAATAAAACAGAGATCAGATATGCAACCACCAAGTGAGAACTGTTATTAGCGGTGCATTTCGTCAAGTATTATAAACACTTTCTGTACGGGTGCCCTTTTACACTCCGTACAGACCATGCCTCACTACGATGGCTCAGGAATTTGAAAAATCCGGAGGGCCAGGTAGTGAGATGGCAGGAATCCCTGCATAACTTTAACGTTGTTCACTGTCCTGGCAAATTGCATGGGAATGCCGATACCCTCAGCAGAATCGGCGCAGAAGCTGAACACTAAGAGGCCGCCACCATGACACAGTCAACACAGCCATCTCTGGAGTTCCCCGAATTGAGGTGCGCAGAGTGGAATCCGGAGAAAATCACACACCACAAAACAACAGACGTGCAGACACGAAATATATACGCATGGATCCAGGAGGGGGTACGTCCTCCAAAGGAATCGGTACCACCTCTATCTACCATGGCAAAATATTATTACCAACGGTTTGAAGAATGTCAATTAATAAATAACGTTCTATATATTAATGACCGTTTGGTAGGCCCGGAGAGTTATCGTGAACTCATACTGAACCAACTACATGATAATGCCGGGCATCTGGCCATGGAAAGGATCAGAATTCGCGATAGTGTCAAAGCATGGGTCGCCAGATGTATCCCATGCCAAAGACGCACTGTTGGCCAACACCATATCGCACCATCTCAAATTAAGATTGTTGGTGCACTGTGGGAGCGAGTGGCTATCGACGTGCTCGGACCCTTGAATATGACGGATGATGGAAATAAATACATCCTTCTATTGCAAGATTATTTTACGAAGTGGGTAGAAGCATTTGCCCTGCCAAAAAAAAGAGGCATCCACCGTTGAGGAGGTCTTGGCCAGCAATGTGTTCTGCCGATGCGGTATACCTCTGAGCAAGGAAGTCATTTTGAGAGCAGGCTCATATCAGAGCTCTGCAAATTGTTCCATATCGTCAAGACAAGGATGACTACATACCACCCCCGGAGTGATGGGATGGTAGACAGATTCAACAGACCTCTTGCGGAGAGGCTTACTAAGGAAACACGCCTTGATTGCGGCAAAGGATAGGACAAGCCCACGTGTTCGTGAGAGAAACCTTATCCACTGCACACCGGCAGAAAAAGACATGGCACGACCGGAGGGTGCATGGAGATCTGTATGAAGCAGGAAGGATGGTTTGGGTACACGATTCACGACGGTCTGCACACGTGCCAAGTAAACTGAGTTACCAGTGGAAAGGCCCCTATGTGGTAGTAGGTAAGACGTCGGACGTGAGCTACCGTATCCGTGCTTCGGATGGCCTGACCTCAGTCATCCATGTCAATTGACTTAAACCGTGTGTCAGTGACGACCCAGCACCAGAGCTTGGTTTGGGCATTTCTCGTGACACCGGTACCCAGACAGATATTTTTATGGAAATTAGTATTCCCACGGTTAGAACAGAGCATCACGGTGCCGCTTCAGCCCCACTTCTACCAAGCTAGAACGTGGGTGAACAAGCGGATAATGCTGACGAAGATGACGAGATATGTACTCGCCCTCTCCCTCCTCAGCATGGGTCTACTCGATCTGGGAAGTAATATCTGAAGAATTTTGTGTTTGTTTTGTCCAAGGGACCGGATGGAAAAGTTGTTCCTCCGATCTCTTCCCATTCCCACACACTTCATGCTATGCCGCCCATCATAGAGTTGCCACAAGCGGAAGCTGAGGCTGACTCAAGCCATGCTCCCTGTGGGGTGGAACATATGGTGGATAGCATGGAGGTGAAGAGGCTGGATGAAGCCTTGGCGTGTTTAGAACCACAGAACCATACAACACGGTGTACCCGACCACCTTCCGAAAACGCCAGACCAATTCCCACCCAAGCGGCACCCATATCCATCGCCGCACCCCCACCCCAAATCCATCTGGCGTCCCTTATCTATACACCAAGTTCAGACATCACCGGCCCAGTCCACTTCACACTCCCCTCGTCGTCTGTTGACTGTCAATCTTCAGATATGAGAGAGACTGCTGTAACAGCGGAGATGGCATCCCGCACTGCACCGACCAACCTTACCCACCCCCCCCCACCCCTCCCGCGGTGGGCAGGGAAGCAGCCTCTTCAGTAGACTCTCTGCTCGAATTTTCCTGGTGTCTAAAAACTATGACAGGACACCAACCGTCGTGTAACGGGAGATGACCACATCCCCCTCTCCAAAGGCTACCCCCTCCATTTGGCCTACCATACTCCCCCGTAAGCAGTCAGGACATCACAGAACAGACAGAACGTCAACACCTACAGAGCACACCTGCCTTCAAGGCTGTATACGTCAATTCGTCATTGCGCGTACATCACATACCTACTCGGTTATACTCAGCATAACAGAGACATTCAACATTGACAACAACATCATTTAGCAGCACCTATCGGTATTAATTAATTCTCGATAGAGACATACAAATTTCCGCAACAGTTCCTCCCGCACAAATTATGGGAGAAATAATATCTCCCACAGACCCCGACCTCACGCAAAAACAACAGACTTGGCGTTCACCAGCATGGAAAACTGGAATGCGCCCACTTCGCTTATAACATCAGCATCATACAGCAGCCCGGACATCCCGACAACAACATTATCATCAACAGACAACAGCCGACAAATCTCCCGCACACACCTTCTTATCCAGTTACGGGAGAGCTGATCATATGGCTATAAGGAATGCACTACAGCCATCTACAGTAGACGTCAGAGGAGGAGCGTTTGTCCAACGCTCCTCCCTTCTTCCCTTTTCCCGACGTCGTATGAACAGCCACGGTCTACATACTTCATCTACACGTAATAACAGTCAATATTATTAAGAGAGTAAGATGCCCGCATTGTCGGCAGTCACCAGTAGCATTTTGCTACCGAAAAGTTGAATTCGATAATGGATTGATCAAGGTTACGACAGCATCCAACAGGTCATCTGCACTCTAAAGTAACTCTGTCCCGCCCACGGGCTCGGCCATTACAGAGTGAAATACCCTCAGGGTTCGATAGAGTTGACATTCACGCCACCTCTCCCTCCCCCTTCCTGCACCTGGCGGCCATGAAGACGTCACCTTCACCACAGCGCAAGTATTATCCACAGATAACCAGCCACCCGTATCAGATTCAAATCATCAACATGTCAGAAACATGGACACTCGGGTTGACTGTATTCACAATCTCCAAACGACGGCATTGTAAATTGTAATAACTGTGGCACCCACTTCCGAGTTGTACTGTAATTTAACCATTATTAAATGGTATTAATGTGTCTGGTCTGGGCTGGGACGGAGCTAGTTCTACCCATTGAGGAGAATGCTTGGCAAGCCCTCCCGCTCGGAAAACACAGCTATCTTGTCGGGATCAGTAACGTTAATCTACAGCCTGAATAGATCCGTTTAAACCACACATCAAATTACTTACAACTTTACTGTTAAATCTTTGACTATGAACACAACCTCTCTCCCGTGCTACAAATCACTAGCGCACGGGCCGGTAAAGCAGCATCAAAAACCTAACAGTATAATTACAAGGAGAATTTCAACAATTCTCTTCCTTGCGTTCCAGTCTATAATCAACATGGGCTGAGAACTACCTATTACAGACATATACCAAGACGCGTGTTAAAGAACTCGCGCAAATAGGGAACATTATATTATAAAGATTCTTGATGTAACATATATATTTCTATCTCTCGCATCTACAACAGACTACACCTCAGCAACAGTATTTCGGCCGTTGCCATAAACAGCATATATGTTTCCGATCAACCACGTACTTTTTAGAGCCACGTGACATTTACTGCTATTTCCAGTAAATTGGATCTAACACTTTAAACACAAGAGCCGCCCAAAGACGTGACTACCACAGCGTGATAGAGGAGTGGCGATGGTGACTCGGGGTAATTACCGCTGACGTCACCACGCTCCCACACACCCCATCGAGCGCTCCAGCCTAAAAGTAAAACAGGTAAGTTTATAAGCATCCAATCTGGAGAACCGCCTCATGCTACTTAAAAGCTGAGGCCCCGCAAAGAAAAAGTAGTACCACGTTTTTATGTTGATCGAAGGCTGTTAAATGCGTGAAATTAGGACAAGGTTAATGAGCCATTCTTCCTATAATTAAAAGTACTCCCTTTGTATGGGAAGAATTAATCCCTAAACATCTAGAGCGGAAAAAGAGGAAACTTTCCATATAGGGCTGACCGAATCACCTGTTAAAACTTCCGCCTATGATGTCACCAAATAGTATAAAAGGAGGAAGCGCGCTCTGAAACTTTGTCTTCCCATAAAAACTCGACACCAGGGAAGAACAGATAGCATTAGGCTTCTTTCATGTCGAAAACCAAATTCTGCTGTTTATTATTTCGTTTTTATACTTGGCCTGGAAAGTTAAATACAATGAAGAGATAGGGCATTAGGTTTTGAATAAGGTTCCCGCAGCCAACTACCATGCGGGAACGAGATATCACTCCTTGAAGATTTAGCGTTATCGGATTTGTCTGAAGAAGAATTGGTACCAATTCCAAAACGGTTTCTGTGCAGCTCATTATTAGCTAGCGGAGAGCCCTGTACCAGAACTTTTACGAGAAAATCCGACCGCACCCTTCATGTTAATAAGGATCATCTCTTCCAGTCAGCCTTCTGCGTGACGTGCCAGTATCTCTACACTGCTACTCACTACGGGGTGACCCACACGCTCCATTATCATCCCTGTGTGTTAGAAGTGACATAATTCCTGGGGAAGAGAACGAGGATCGTGCCGTTTTAGCCACATGTTTCGAATCTCAGTTTCCAGTCAAAGTTCTCCCGACCGAGAAAATGGCCTGCATGAAGAACACTACTCGTAGATATCCCGTTAGTCATCGTCTTCTCGGGGCTACAGTAAGCAATGTACCAACGGCCAGACGTGAAGTCCTGCCAGCAGCTGCATCGGGAAGTGTTGCGCCACTACCAGTCACTTCATTTACACCAGTCCTGAAGCAGATTAAGAAGCGAAAGTCTCCCGCAGAATCCAGTCCGGCAGCACCCGCATCAGTAATTAACCATCCAACTACAGTCACTACAACCGCAACCGTAGTGGCTAAGACAGTTTTAGCTAGTCAGCCAATTTCGGTAGTGATCACAACTGCTGGAATAAACATTCCAAGTTACCCACTGTCACCATCTCCGCCAGACCTGACCATAGACGAGGGACCAGGACCATTGCAGCCTGCGGCGATTAGTATAACTCCGTGTTACCCAGCATCTGCCTCCTAGCCTTTCTGAACCTGCCATCAGAAAGGGAACTACGCCGGAACGACCATACACGGGAAAGAGACGTATCGTCCACACGCAGGACATTCAGCCAATGCCTAACGTCACCGCAAATCATCTGTTAAAATATGCTAA
Organism: Chaetoderma sp. LZ-2023a; assembly: GCA_034401795.1. Lineage (NCBI taxonomy): Eukaryota > Metazoa > Mollusca > Caudofoveata > Chaetodermatida > Chaetodermatidae > Chaetoderma > Chaetoderma sp. LZ-2023a. Next base: position 17,913,939 of record CM067368.1, on the reverse strand, counting down.
GTATCGAAAGATTTCATCTCCTGCCATATCCGCTCCCACATCATTGCCTCAGCCTATGATACAGCTCACCGCCATCACCACGACAGCTACAGCAGCCACCACGACGACTACCACCACTACAGCATTAATGACATTAGCAACCACTAGCACCGCCGCTGCCTTATGGACGGATATTTTAGAGCCAGCAGTAACTGTGAGAGACATTATGGACGCTCATATTTCCACCACCATCACTTCAGACATTTCCGACAGTGCCGGTAATAGTGACTCAGCAATGATAGTGCATCCACCGCGACCAACCACCATCAGTCGCGGGATCCAGACTCAATGGGGAAATTTTGCGGCAGAGGTGTGATCATTTGTGATACAGCAGAAACATCAATGGTGAATTTCGCGGAAATGTATTAATTACTATTACTTTATTTTTGAAATACTTTTCTTCTTATTATATATGTTAGATCAATTGAATCCCATCCCTAGGATGACTACGGTTATCCGACACAGCTGCACACTTCGGTGCCTGGCTGTGTCCCACACGAAATGAGCACTGCGGACTCTGGTGTTGTAAGAACATCGTGTGCGACGTAAAGAATACAACATCCTGCAGTGTAATAATGTCAAAATCCCGTCATGCAGTCTCAGCTACGCTGGGACTGCCTGATAAACTAACTATTAAGTTGTTATTATATTCTATTTTTTTTATTACTTTTCTTCCTATCTTAGAAGTCAGGACGGATATGGGGTCAGCGAGAGCTGCCCGTTGCGGACCCGCTATAACGGGCTGCAAATATATTTTTGGTAAATAATAAGAGATACCCTTTATTTATCCGGGATGCACAAGTAATTCGGGAGTAATTCACTAAATACCCCGTGAGGGTATGTTACATGGTTCATATATGTATACATATATATATTATCTTATTTTATTTTATTATATTTTAAAATATAAATTGTGGTACGTTGGAGCTTGGGTGTTCTCTTCAGAGATAATGATTATCCGTACTCAGAGAGAACACCCATGCGAGCTATTGTTTAGAATCATTTACTAAATAAAGTTACAGCATGCACCGTAATATTAATAAAACAAAACAAAAAAAGAAAAGGGCTGGAAAAATAATTCCAGGTTAAAAATTGAAAACTAAAAGTATGCCTCCCCTTTCCTCTTTGGCACCTCTGTTTGCTCTGTCTCTTGAATACACGTCTATTACGTCACTACTCCTCTCCGGCCATGCGCCAACCCGGGAAGTCTATAATTCCTGTGAGCGTACATCCATGCGTCGATCCGCCATGCGTGATCGTTTGCCACGGATGTCAAACTATGAGGGGGGAGGTGTAGTTCGGATCAACCGGTCAGGTACCGGCCATACCAGCTAAGCTGGGTATGCGCCGCCCGTCCTGGATTCGTTCCCTGAACACGCCCCCCTGGGTAGAGCCATAAGCGTATATGGGCCTATGGGAGAGATCGCGTTGTAAAAACGACTAAGTTCGTTTAGTGCGCATGCGCACACTTGGATGCTGTTTGTGATGGAGCATGTAGTTTACGACCAAGCTGGGATGACGCTTTTAGTGTACCGAGATGGTACCCTGTAATCCTTTTTGATTACCTGTTCCCGCGGAATCTGGAATTAATCAAGACCAGAATTTGACGGGCTTTTTAAATCTGTAAACCATTTCAAAATCGGTTAAGAAATGACTGAGTTATCCACAGAAAACCCTTCTTGATTATCTTCAAAATATTGCCGTGACTTCATAACCACGTGGATGCAGGGCTTCTAGAATGTTCTAGAACATTCGACTGCGCTATTATTAACTACGCGCTGATTGGCTGTTGCTCGGCCGATGATCGGTTGGAGCCTGTGATGTCATGAGGTGTATAAAAGGAGGCGTGATCCAGAGATCGAGAGCATCCTCGGCCAGGGGCTGAACAGGTTGGACCTGTACCAGCTACTACCAGCACGACAGATATTACGCATATAACTTCACTTTCTGTCGGTTTCTCTCCCGTAGCTAGCAGTGCGAACCCACCGCACTAAAACAATTTTGTAACTCCCTGCTTTCGGGAGAAATTTGGAACTTTCTATTTATTGTTCACGAGTATCAAGATCTACTTCAGAATACAAACTTGCAGTGAGGCCTTTACAGCCTGTATATGTGATTATACAGATGTAGAGACAGTGATGTTCTTTGGTGGATGACTCGCCGGATCTGCCGGCCACGCCAAAAAGTGGTGTTTCAGCTACCACCGCACTAATGTCGTGCAGGTTCTTCTAACTTTCAACCGCAGCAAGTAAGCTTTGCCCGGTGCATCTCCAGGGCTGGCTGACGTACCCCGCACCATTACGCTTTGTTTTGTATCTTCATCTGCATCCAACAACCCCTGCTTGTGATCGGGTTGTTGTCAACTTCCATCCATGCCATTGCTGTATGGGAACTTTCTTCACAGCAGTAATGCTATTGTATCTCTTGCTGACTACTCGTCAGACATTCTATTGTGCTTACAGTCCTGAGCGATGTACTCCCGCCATGAGCTTCTTGCAGGAATCCTGTTTGCGGGAACCAACCTGCGGGAACTTTCCAGCTTCCAGAGAATGCAACAACTCGCATCAACTAAAGGATGACGCATCAATTTCAGTAACACGATAGCCTAAATTAAGAATGGCTACCAAGTATTCAAGTAACTATACGTAACATTTTAATTATTCCGCTAAATGTACTCTTTTAATTATATTGTATCCGTATAAATGGTCCAGATGACTAAAATGTACCGTACCGGTCTTAGGACAGCTAGTTATAATTTCTGTACATGTTTATAGTTATTCTCATTTTCTGTAAGGTGTTTTCCCTAACCGCACCATAGTAAGTTCGTTAACCTGTACTAAGATATATAATTCTGATCATTTGATATTGTATTAATTGTTCTGGTTAGTTTATATATATATGGCCAGTGGCCATCAGTTCATATGTTTTGTTTATTTATATAAGATATAGGACTGCAGTGCACGTAGGAAACACTATACAGCAACACTTATATATGCAGCACTTTCTCCCGCCACCAACAATTTTTCACTGAGGTCGCTGCCCGTGCTATAACTTTGTTTAGCCAGGCATGCTACCGACTAAACTGTTTCTATTCAGCTCGATAGGATAGGTTTAATATGATTAGAGACACTTTCTTCGTTAAGAAATCTGTAGTATACTCTTCTCTTCCGGCAGTGCGATAATCTATCCCCGCACTCCGGTAAGACTCATAACTCTAGGATTTTGTCTCTCATCATGCTCCACTCAGCCCTATGGCTTCTTAATTGTTTGGACGTCCCTATCCGCACCATGGGCTGATCCGACTCAAGGAAACTGTTGGGGTTTCTGAGTGGTGATGGGCAGGGTGTGGTATCACACACATTCCCCCCCCCCACCCACCCCCACCCACCCCCGTATCTTCGGATACTTAGTAGTTAGCACTTTGGCCAATGTAGGAAAGCACTGTGAAAACATATCTTAATTATTATTTTATTTGCTGAACAATCCTCCCTCACCACAGTGCAAAACTGGGCAACTTGTATATAAACTTAATGACAGGTTAAACGGTTAGTTCCATAGGACCCGGTGACGGGCGAGATACGTATCCCCACTGAATTCCATAAGAATGTCAGAGCAGGATATTTAGATCAGCCACACCCTCACGGTAAGGACATTTACGGTGGGTATTCGTCTCTCTTACCCCCACCATAACGATATGACAATTGCCTAATAATGCTTTTGTGAAAAGTAACCTGTGTCCTGTAACGTTTTATGTGGTTATGGAGCGAGATGTTCGGATTCTAATCCAGTTCGGAAATCTTACTAAGTAACATGTATGAGTGTTGTCGTTAGTATTGATGTTTTGGGGCATCGGTTCTCAATAACAGCGGTGTCTAATAGCTAGGTAGATACCACCCCTTTGCAGCCTAAATTAGTTCTTGTTCTTAAAACCTAAAAGCTAATAAGCAAAGCAGAAGGCCCGCATAAATAAAGCGGCGACTACTAATTCAGCATACTAAGAATCACATAAGACGGTGACGTGGGAATCCTTCGGGAATCGTTCATCCCATCTTCACGTAAAACCGCACCCAACCCTATAGTCATAATCTCACTAGGAATGGTCTTTTCTTCTTCAAGCATTTTTGGTTGAAATATTAGAATGGGCCCATTTTTGCCTACTACTCTTCTTCCGCTTTAAGCAGTGGCGACACCTTCCCGAGACGGAGGCCCGTGCGAGGCACTTGCCTCTCGCAAGGATTCAGTGACGACGGTCCACGTGAGGATAATACTCCTCACCCAAACTAGCACTAGGAGTAGTGCCCGCATGAGGCACATAACTTTTCGTCCGAGATAATCGAGTCGACATGATACACCGGAACGGCCTGATACTACCCCACGAGCTACAGAATCAAGGACGGGTCTGCTGGCGAAATCACACTAACAACGGGTTCAGAGCGTTTTCCACACGATCATCTTCCACCAGCTACGCGTTGTGGTAGAGGTGCAAGATCATCACGTGGAAACGGTGAGATAGGGGGTTTGTGGTGATTCAGGGAGAGGGATCAAAAGCGGGTCTACAGGCGAATAATTACAAGGGGGCAGTCTGTCATTTAGACGTTTAAGTGGTGGTGAAACCTCAGTCGGCGATCTTAATCTCTTTCTCGCCTGGGAGGGTGGAGCCACACATGTCTGTTCGACTGTTGGTTTACGCTTTGGCGTAACATTTTTTGTGCCAACAGTCGAACGGAAATGTGGGTCAATAGGCCTAATGAAATCATAGAATGCTGCAATAGCGCTTCCACTGAACTCTCTACCATGGTTGTTCTTGGCCCAGTGGATGGCAATGGACTTTGCGAGGCCGAGGTCAAGGTTGGGATGGTCTTGGGCGGACAGCCTAGCTGACAGTTATAATGACCAATCCGCGTTCTCACCATTGATTTTGCCAACTCAGAGGTCACAGACCAAATGTCAAAGATGATATCCTCGTTTGGCATGGCCGGCTTCAGAAACTTACTTAGATCCCTTACCTTCCGGCCTAATATGGTGAAAGCACTGGATCACCATATAGTACACCTTGACTAGGCGGGCTTGGGCAGATGAGTGGTGATGCGATTCATATCCTGCACCATCCCCTCGTCTACCTTTGCCCGGTCTGGCCATAGTGTACTTCTCAGTCAGGCAAATCCCCGTCAATCAATCAATCTTAACCAATCTCAATCAATCTCAATCAATCTCAATCAATCTCAATCAATCTTAATCAATCTTATTCAATCTTAATTAATCTCAATCAATCTCAATCAATCTCAATCAATCTCAATCAACCTCAATCAATCTCAATCAATTTCAATCAATCGGCCGCTCCCTCAATCTGTCACTCACACACTCAAATAACCAGTCAATCAATCTATCAATCAATCAGAAACACTCAAGTCGATAAACCTGTTAATCAAGCAATCATTCAATCAGTCAATCAATTTATCAACCAACCCGATAAACAAGCAACCAATTACAATCAATCAGACACCATCACTTAATCAGTAGAATATACGCAGACAGTCACTCACTTAAAAATGTTAACAGGCGCACTCTTTACAAATCTTGACAGATGGCCTGTCTTTATATTTCCTAATTCAAGAGGGGTTAACTTACAGAGCTGAAATGGAAGGAATATGGTTAGTAGCAATGATTAATGGCATGTTAATATTTAATACCGAAGAACAATCAATACAGTAGTAACAATACAAATATTATAACTTACTCACAGCAATACAGGAATACAGGAATAGAGGAATTTACAAGAATACACAGTAATGAAACTTTTCACATTGTCAGAGGGTTGGACGCGTTTTGTGTTTACACACTTCTTCAGCAGCCTATTAGACAAATCTACCAGTCCAACAGTTTGCCCTACTATTTATTGGGCAAGTGAATGTTTTTGAGACTTAATCATTTTCTTTAAAGTTACTAAGTTGTTTGCTTTGAGGTACACGCCGCTAATAAGGTGTTATAATTCATTGTAATAATGTATTGTTGACTAATTGAGCTCTGGATAAATGAGTTAGTTTCAGTTTGGAAAGGTGTCAAATATTGAGCTACTTTCAATGACTTAGCGGTGGACTGCTCACTGGTTCAAAGAGAACTAATAATGTGACTTTGATGTGGACCATGAGATCATTTGAAAGGTACTTAAGTGACCTTTTCAAAGTATGATAAATAATTTGGAACGCAAAGAAGACATTTCAAAGAAATACGTGACTGATGGCTTTGTTTGAAAATCTTTGATCTGAATGAGTAAATTTGATTAAAACTTTTGCTTTGTAATATAGTTACTCAAATGTCAGCAGTTTCCATGAGTATTGATTTCAAAGATTATCATTGCGTTGAGAAATGAAGTAATTTTCTATGTGTAATTTTCTCTCTAAAACAGATGAATGAATAAACAAATCACATGATTGAATGATACAAGGATAGAAGGAAAGAACAATTGACAGACCGAACTGATCACCCAACCAATCAACCACCCAACCAACCAACCATCCACCCACCCAACCAAACACCCAACCACCCACCCAATCAACCACCCATCAAACACAACCATCCAGCCACCCAACAAACCACCCAACCAACCAACCAGGAAACCAAACACCCAACCAACAACCCAACCACACAATCAACCAACCACCCAAACAAGCAACCAACCATCCAATCAACCACTCAATCAACCAACCAACCAACCAACCAACCAACCCACCATGATGGAAGAATGGATGGAAGGTGGAAGGAAGGGTAAGGGGTGGAGATTGAAGGAATGAGAGCTTGAAGGAAGGATGGGATGATGGAAGGAAGGAAAGATGAAAGGGATGAAGGCTGGAAAGAAGGAAAGATGGATGGCTGGAAGGAATGAATGAATGAAGGGATGGAGAGGGAGGGAGGAAGGAGGGAGGGAGGAAGGAGAGAGGAAGGCGGGTGGGGGAAGGAGGGAGGAAGGAGGGTGGGAGGAAGGAGGGGGGAAGGAGGGAGGCGGGAGGAAGGAAGGAGGAAAGGAAGGAGGAAAGGAAGGAGGAAAGGAAGGAAGGAATAAACGAACGAACGAACGAACGAACGAACGAACGAACGAACGAACGAACGAACGAACGAACGAACGAACGAACGAACGAACGATCGAACGAACGAATGAACGAACGAATGAACGAGGGAATAAATGAATGAGGGAATGAATGAACGAGGGAATGAATGAACGAACGAAGGGAGGAAAGACAGAATGACAGATAGAAGGAAGGAAGGAAGGAAGGATGGAATGAATGATAGTTTTCCTGCTCAAACAATTATGCAATTCAAAAAGTAATAATAGGTTAAATTTAACCATTTATGCAGAGAAGATGAGATTTATATATACCTTTTATTAGGTGGATCTAATGAAGGACTGGTAGATTGCCTGACGATGTGGACGAATGTTATATGCAAGTGGATTTATAAAATAATAAAACAACGAAACTGGCATTGGTATGTATATGATATTGTCAAACGCACCGAATCAGAATTGTCAAAATTGAAAAAATTATTTTTGATTTTATTTCTTGATATTGTCATTTTCTTTTAGAGACGCCATCGGACCTAATTGTCACACAATAATAAATCACTGAGTGATATTTTGAAAACCTATTTCAGTTTGGATTTTACTAAGATGTCACGTAGATTCGGATTTTTCTTAAATGCAATTACTGGGCGCTTGGTGAACGGTTGTCTGAGATTGTCCTGTAATTTGTGATATTCCTCTTTTAGGATTTTGGCGATTTCAACATTTTTGTATATATGTATTTTTATTTTATTAACTGGCAACGTGCGGCTTCAATTTCTATGTGCTAACCAGCCGACAGTCATGCACCCATTAGTTTAATTTGTTGATCACCATCTCCCGGTCGGGGGGGATTGAACCGCCATACTGCAACTCCGCATAGCATCAGCAACCAGACATCTTTCCACTGGACCGCCGCGCCAAGACATAGGTCAAGGGTTGGCCGACCAGCTTTCACATGTCTGATATACTGACACACTGACGATTCATATGTGACTATCTGTGGATGCACCTGCCACGATTCAATCCTAGGCTTTTTATGCCTATTGTACTCTGACTCATTAGTTTAATTTGTTGATCAAAAACTTCATAAGGAGGAAATCTTAGGAAAAATCAATGCGGCTTCAACTTGCGACCAAAAGGAATTTTGGAAAATAGTTAATTCCATGAATCCCATGCCCAGCGACACTACAAGTGAAATAAGCCACTGTGAATGAGTAAACCATTTTACTGCCCTGCTTAATGACAAGGAACTGGCCGCGTCTAAAGAGAAACTTGTTGAACTTGAACAATCTAATATCCCAACCCTAGATGAACTCAATGGCCCTCTTATTACTACTGAGATCCTTGCAGCAATTACACATACTAAGACTGATAAATGCAGCAGTGATGGCCTGATCCTAAATGAAATGGTTAACGGTGGAAGTCAAGCACTGCTGTCACACCTAACCAAACTTTTTAACATAGTATTTTACAACGGTAGCTTCCCCTCACAGTGGAATGATGGTATACTCATACCAATTCATAAAAAAGGAAGCCCAGTTGATTGCAATAACTTTAGAGGAATTTGTATTACTAGCTGCTTAGGTAAACTGTTTAACAGTATCCTAGCCAAAAGACTGATCAATTGCATCAATAAACACAACATACTTAGTTCCAATCACGCTGGTTTCAGACATTTGATCATGCCCAGACATTAATTAGCCTCATCAACAAATATGTTCACTCTGAAAATAAGAAATTGTACATCTGTTTTGTCGACTTTAGTAAAGCTTTTGACAAAGTAAATCGTGATCTACTACTGTCTAGGATTATAGAAACCGGGATGGGAGGAAAATTCTATGACTTAATAAAATCCATGTACTCCAATACTAGGTACAGACTTAAAACCAGTAGTGGTGTATCTGAATCATTTCTAAGTAACACAGGTATAAAACAAGATGATAATCTTAGTCCCATCCTGTTTGAGTTATTTGTAGATGGTTTTGGTGGCACTTTTGATAAATTATGTGAACCGGTAATACTAAGTACTGAATGCCTAAATCACCTACTATATGCTGACGACCTCATGTTGTTATCCGAAACTGTTGACGGGATGCAGCGATGTCTTGACAAACTTCATGCATTCTGTGATAAGATATCACTGATGGTCAACCTTGATAAAACTCAAATCAGAATATTCAACAAGTCTGGTAGGAAATATAAAAATCTTTCATTTGCACTTGGTAAGGACGAACTAGTGATAACAGGTAATTATTGCTATCTCGGTACCACATTCCAAACATCGGGAATCTTTAGCCAGAATATAAAGAACCAGTACAACAAGGCACTGAGGGCATATTTCAAGATTAAGTCCAGCTACATGCAATTCGTTGGAGTCAACCCAAACGTTCAGATAAAATTGTTTGACTAACTAATCAAACCAATCCCATTATACCATGGCGAAATTTGGGGAGCAAAAGCAGCAAACCTGTTCTTGGAAAACAAATTTGAGAAACTTGATCAAGTCCATTTCGAAAAACTGTTGAACAAATTTTGCAAAAATGTTAATGAGGTACATAAATAGGCATCAACCATAGCTGCAAAGGCTGAAACAGGAATGTACCCCTTTACTATTGAGATTCTTGCTAAGCTTATTAAGCACGGGATCTGGATCCTATCTTTGCCTAATACCAGAATAATTAAGCAGGCTTACTTATCTGACTTCCATCTACTCCAACATAACAGCATCAGCTCATGGCTGACAGTAGTTAAGAATGTCTTAGCTGCAGCTCGACTTGAGGATGTATGGGAGTTACAAAAGCCAGATATGTACACAACCAACATCGTCAGAACACACCTACGAAATCAGTATGAACAGTACTTCTTTGATGCTATCCAAAATTCTCCCAAACTTTCAACATATTAAGCACGTGAAACATACCTATGGAATCGAACCATACCTTACTTCCAATGTGCCTTTCAAATACCGGTCGACTACACCCAAACTTAGAATCAGTGCTCATCAGCTAGAGCTTGAAACTGGTCGCTACTCCAAAATTGAAAGAAAGGATAGAATATGTAAATTATGTGGTAAAGGGGTAGAGGATGAGACACATTTCCTAATCATCTGTGACGATTTGTCAAACTTGAGGTACTCAAATTTTCCACACCTCAAGAATCTTACTGCCACCCAGAATCCTTTATTACATCGTGTCGACTTACTGTGCTTTAGCAACATTAACACCGCAAACATGTCAAAGGCATGTAAAGGAATCCACTGCGTGATGGAGTATAGAAAGGAACAGCATAATCAGCTCGCCCCTGTGTGATTAAAATAGAACAAGATCTGTAAATACATTTATATATGGTGTGTGTGCGTGTGCACGGGTGGGCATATGCGTGCGTGCGTGCATGGGCATATGTATTTACTTATATGTGTGTGTGCAAGTGTCCGAATATGCTTGATACGTATGTGGGGCACTAAAATGCCGGTACGGAAATGTAAACTAGTGAATTGCCTCTATCAAGTCTGTGGTGATGTGGTTATCTATCTGTATAGACCATACATGACATCGGCAATATTTACATTATTCCACTTGTAGCACCAACAATTAGCTGTTGTAGGCCTACGACGCAAGACCAGGATATAGCAAATTGAGGTGAAGCCTTCCCTTCCTAATGTCACTAAGCAAACAAACCAAGGCTTAAGAAATGACTCTGTACCCAAATGTACATCCTCCACATGCCTCTCCTCATATTCTTATAAACTATGCAGCTCCATGTGTGGCCTGTGTTATAAATGGAAATCTCAACTTCATTCCAATGAGTGACCCATGCAACTGTATATGCTTGTCAGTACAGACCGGCTCTGCCCTGCCCCTGAAGGGTGTCCTGAGACAGATATCTGTATGCTACCTGTGACAGTGCAGTGTTCAGTGCCGGGCGGACTCGAGCTGTAAAACAGCAGAGATATGCTAGTGGTCAGTGCCCATAACGTACATATAAGTTATATTTGTATTGTTGTTTTTTGTTTTTGGGGTGTTTTTCTATTATATCAATGGGAAATTACTCACTTGAGCAAATTCACGTTATGTAATTTGACTGGTTAAACAGCCGGGTTAGGATGTGGATTTGCTCGGGTGAACAGTTTATCCTGCACAGTGGTTTATGTTATACACGTACTATAGCCTGACTGCCATGTGCATGCGGGTGTGCATGCATGTGAACAAAGGCGTACACACAAGCGCACCAATAGGCGCGGTGTGCGTGCGTGCGTGCGTGCGAACACGAGTGTGTGTATGTGTGCGTGCATGTGAGTATATGTTCGCGTATAAAGTTCAAAGAGATGTTATTGAGTTTATGTCTTTAGCCATAATATAGAACTCGTGCACTCAATGTAGTTTTTTTATTTTATTGACGCACTGGCAACGTGCGGCTTCAATTTACATGTGCTAACTTAGCCGACAGTCATGCACCCATTAGTTTAATTTGTTGATCACCATCTCCCGGTCGGGGGATCGAACCGCCATTCTGCAACTCCGCATAGCATCAGGAACCAGGCATCTTTCCACTGGACCACCGCACCAGGACTAAAAAGTCAAGGATGTATGTATGTATGCTCTTTAGCCAACTTGGCATAAAAAGCAATAAAATTGTACTTTGCTTTATTTTACTGTTCTGCCAATAAATAGGAATCGACATTATTTGAATAGTACGATAAACACCACAGAAACAATGTAACATATTATGGATAAGAGCGTTGAAGCCTCCTTGACTGGTGACTTTGCTACCCTCTTTATGACCGCGTACATGTACTTATTGTCAACTGTACATCGTATGTAGTCCTACTATCTATATATGGCTATATCTATATGTATGTAGATTTTGTGCCAATAAATAATCTGAATCTAATATGGCAGCAAGGATTCGTGACGTCATAACTTTTGTGGATCCATGGATCAGGTATTGTGACGCAATTCTGTTTATGACGCCACAGTTAATATTACTCTACTGATTCCACATGAAAACATAATTTACCAAAGATTTGTTCAACCTTTACTAGAATGTTATTACGATTTACTTTACTTTACTCTTTCTGAAGTTTATGGAAACGGTTACAGCTACGCATAGTGACCGCAAGCAAGGAAGATGTAACAGAATGTGCTAACAGAGTTCTCAAGGATCAAAATGTGTCCAGAGGTATATATTATTGTGATACTCTTCGTGACCTGGACATCAAACGCACAGTCTCTGTCTGTACCATCAAAACCACAGAAAGGATATCATTGTCAGCCAGATGGAAACCCCCTGGAAGACAATGCAACGTATCGATGCGCACTGTGTTTCTTCCCTCAGAACTGCGCTGCAAACAACACCTGTGTGACTGGCACGGCGGGACAAACATGTGAACGATGTATTCAGGATGAAAAAGACACAACACAATATAATTCCTCCAAATTTCAGCGGGTAGCCAATGGCTGTGTGCCGTGCGAATCTGTTCCATTGGCCACCATTGCCCTGGGCGTCTTCGTCATTATCGTGCTGGTTGAAACATGTATCCGCGGGTTCTCCGTGTCATTCTGTACTAAGTTCAAACAGTTAATCAACTTTATCCAGTTTAGTCTGTTTTGTGGACATATCAAAATTACATGGCCAGATCTAACGATGTCCATGTTGTCGGTCATGAGATTCGCCAACTTCAATCCTGATATGATTCACCTCGGCTGCTGGTTATCGTGGTCATCTGTCTGGCTGTTTTATCTACAATGGTGGAGCGCTGTATTGCTACCTACTTTAATATGTCTTGTAGTCTGGATACGAGATCATAGACTTGGCAAAGAAATAATTCGTAGTACACACGATCCAAACGGAGAGGTGAAGATTCGCAAAAAATGGTGGGCACGTGTCCAGTGTCGTAGGATAGCATTTGCTAGCGTGGTTGTGTTCTACCTTCCAGTTACCATCAGCTGCATACAAACATTCGCATGTTCCGCTGACTTGTTACCGGGCGTATTTTCTGTAGACCAAGCAGTTGGACGCTTCCTGTATGATCAGGACATTTCCTGTGATCATCATATATTCTCGGCCGTCAACTCGGCATTGCTGATCTATCTCTTGGTCTACGTAGTCTTCGTACCGCTGCTAGTGACGTTCTTTTCTCTCCGACAAATGAAATGGGACGTGTTGCGCTCCCAATTTGCACTCTATGGTCCTATCTACGAGTCATATACTGATAACTTGTGTTTCTGGGAGGCTGTCATTATGCTGAGAAAGCTGGCATCTGTCATTCTTACAGACACATTCCTAATAGCGCCAAGGTTGCAGGTAATAGCACAACTGTCCATGACTGGTTTGTATACGTTACTAATTCTCATCACGCGGCCATACCGGAGCGTCTCCTGGAAACATCGCCGTCTCCGGATAATACCCATACATGACGTATTTGAGTTGCTGTGCTGTAGCTGTATACTGTTGCAACAGAGCATTGCTCTGCTGCTTACTCTGAACATCAATCTGCCCTACCTGGTCTATGTTCATATAGGTATCGTCATCCTGGTCTTGGTCATCTGGTTAGTTTGTGTCACTGCTGGTGCGGCTGAGAACGCGGACCCGAGTATGACAGAGGAGGATTTTGAACTCCCATCACGGAAGTCAATGATACCATTGAAAGCTATTTTTACATGGAAGCACAATAAAGTAGGCGAAGCTTTCACAGAGGACGAAGTACGCACAAGAGAGGCGAATGTCAGTTTTTAAAGTCGAAGTACCAACAGGAGAGGCAAACGTAACTTTTTGAAAATGAGATACGCAGCAGATCTCGGCGAATATCAGTTTTTAGACAAAATCCGTATCAGAGACAAAAGAATGATACATTTCTAACTATGCCACCCACATTTCTAGCTAAGCCCCGACTACTATTTTCGACGTGTTAGAATGAATTTATATACTTTCTATCCTGAACTGCCAGAATCCAATTTCAAGGTAACTTACAGGTAAACTGTTGAATATTTTGAAACTAATTTGACTGGGTGCTGTTGCTGGTAAACTATTTCAAAATATTCAACAGAATGTTTATTAAATACCAAAGCCTACAATTCGTGCACTTGACGGACTTTTCAATGTTCTTTACGAAGCTCAATACGTCACTATCACATGTATTGTGACGTCAACATACATATGACGTAATTAATTAACGTCAGATACTTGAGAAAAGATCGGATCCCTGTATTATCATTTTTCGGAGGAATGTTCACAAGACATGAGAATGTCCCTGTTTGGCGACTCAAAAGCCAAGGTTTGTTTTAAGGACTAGGATTCGTCCAACTTTGCAACGTTACCGCTCAGAGTAGCCACGTTGCGTGTAACCGATATTAGATGCCAAACAAAACGTAGACACGAAAGACTGGCAGATTCTTATTATAATGGATGAATCCGATCTGTCAGTCAAGTATATGACGTCATAATTAATTACAGATGTACGTCACATTTAGGCTAACATCATAATCATAAATGACTGAAATACTGCGTCATGAACCTGGAAACGTCCGTCAGTTGTACGAATTGTATGTCTTTACCATTTAATAAATATATTACGTTGGATATTTTGAAACTAATTTGAGTGGGCGCTGTTGCTGCCATAGCAACAGCACCCGTTCAAATTAGTTTCAAAATATTCTCTAGGTTAGCTGTATAGTTACCATGAAATTTGGATTCTAGGAATTCAGGATTCAAAGTATATTAAATCGATCCCAACACGCCCAAAGCATTGGAGGAGCTGAGCTAGAGATGGGTGGAGCGTAGCTAAAAGTGGATTTATCTATTCGGATGACATGTCAATTACTTTCGTGGCACAGTACTGTGATTCTATAAAATAAACGGCCATTAGCTCTCCTGCGTTCACGAAGCGCCACGTTGTCTTTTGAACATATCTAGCAGGTGATGCATGAACCAGTTAGTTAGTACCATTTTGAACATGATGTAAGAAATGTTCTGTTGAAAATTTTAGACTCAATGTGATTGGACACCATTGCTGCAATGTCTTCCAATCAAATTAGGCCTACGTTCAAAATATTCAACAGAAGAGCCTACGTTTTATCTTGGAAAATTTTGCGTTGTTTCTTAGCTGTACTGTAGCTATTCAGAATATGCCGTAGTGTTTTTCCTATTCCTATCACGTAATCGATGAAAGATATCCGGGGGTTTTCAGACGACATTATATCTAAGCCACCAACAACTTTCAGACAATTTGTTTTCAAAATATTCAACTGGTTCAGAGTTTTTGTTCATTGAATTTATTTTCCGGTGGTTTACAGCAGTGAAACGGTATATAGCTATAAATTCAGATTTTTTTTCCAGTCTATGAAACCGACATGATTTTCGTATTTGATTATGACGTCAGATAGGCCCTACGCCAGTGACAGACCGACTCGCTCCATTGCTGGTGCGACAGTGCCTCACGATGACAATCTATTAAACCGAAAAATGCGACACGACTCGCCTCAGAGTTCCTCATCTGGAAGCGAATGATCTAATGGCATCGCGTGAGATGCGAAATTCCATTTTAGTTTCCTCACGCGATCTATCATTTCCCCGCCAATTTCTAAAAAAAAAGATCCGCCAACTTTGTTCACGTGTTGGGACCATTACAAACTTTGAAACCTAGCATTAAAGAATCTAAATTTCAAGCTAACGTTACAGATAATCTGGTGACTTTTTGAAACTAATTTGACTGGGAGATTTGACTGGCCTATGTCAGCAAAAGCTCTCAGTTAAAATTAATCTCAAAATATTGTTTATTAAATTTTTATTAAATTGTAAATTCGACAAAGACATACGATTCAGACACTTTCCCTTGGTAGCGCAGCTTGCTGGGACGATGCTAGGCCGATACCGGACCGATACTAAAAGTATCAGCATGGTATTGGCCCAGCATCGGCCCAGTAAGCTGCGTTATCTGGGTCGTGACTAATTATTCCATTTTCGTGACGGACCTAAGTCATTTTGATTATGTCCTCAGCTAACATGTGACGTATTTCATTATGACATCAGATAATTGAGTGACAGATCGGACCCGCCATTAGTTACTAAAGACATCCCTTCCAGGCTTTATAAGTAAAATATTAGAGGGATGAAACCTCTCTGATTCATCAACCCACGTTAATATACACACGTAACCCCAGGAGCCCTGCGCAACATAGGAAGGACTAGACGACAATAAATCAGTAATTACTTGTATCTTGCGGTTAGCTTAATAAAAGTAATTACATAGCCTCAATGAAAGACTTAGCATCAAACTTAAATCCAGAAAAATTAAGCCGGGACCTTAAAGATGAACAATAAAGTATTACGTTATAGAAGAAATTTATAAACGTTGGAACAAGTACAAATGGAAAACAAGAAACATTATAAATAAATAACAGCTAGATATCATCTTGACCATTTTAGTCGGCCTCTGCAATGACCTTTGGTTGAATGCCCATTTGTAGGCAAAGAGAACTCTTTTTGAAAACTTAGCACTGGAATGGCTGGCTCGAAAATCGAGCCAGTCATTCCAGTGGTAAGTTTTCAAAACATAGTCTTTCATGGAAGGCAAATGACCATTTAACTAAGCAAATATGTGGATTTTCTTTGCATAATTTGGCCATTTAAAGGGATACCAATATGTTGTATTGTACGGTACTGATAGATTACGGTGCACCGATTCCATACCATTCAGTTCCTAACGCATTTCTTTATCCATACAGCTGTAGGCCCATATCGCGATTGAGGAGCCCAGTTTTTCAGTTAATCATATGATGTCATAATCAACTACGTGACGTGTAGGCTGGCGTTATAATCAATTACGTCATGAATTACTCAATTTAGTCGGTCTTAAAAGCTTAATAGTCTGTCAGGTTGTGCGAATTGTATGTCATTACTATTTAATAAAAATGATGTTAAACATTTTGAAACTAATTTGACTGGACGCTGTTACTGCCATAGGCACCAACACCAACCAGTCAAATTAGTTTCAAAATATTTAACATCTTACCTGTAGAGATTGTGGAAATTGATAGTAATGGAGTTCAGGGATCGATCGATCTCATCACGGACGGGGCATAGCTGAATTTACATTCCTCCATTATTGGCATTTGACCATCGCGTTGAAGTTGGACTGTAATGGTCGCCATTTTTTTAGCTAGAGATGGGCTGGGCATAGCTAAAAATGGAAAGCTCCATTGGGCTGGAAGATGTTGATGTCTAATGCAGCAATAGCTTTCAGTCAAATTAGTTTCAAAGTATTCAACAGCTGACCAATATGTTTACTTTCACTTGACATTTCCAAGCTATATATTACACCTCTCTGATTGAGCGTATATATCGAGACAAACAGCGTAGGTACTTTCTGATTGGCTGCCTTTATAGAGACATGTATCAACATTTAGTTATTAACACCTAAATATGCGCCTATCTTTCTTTAACGACATCCTTAAAGCTTAAAGTATCATGCATAATTTATGAGTAGCATAGCTATTAAAAGATGAGATGAGTCTTCCATGAAATCATCAATATTGAAGATCCTTATGACGTGGGCTCGTAACCATTGCTGGATAGTGCTAAAAGATGGAGAGACCTGGTACCTGGCATGTAGGTACAGATGTCTCGACCATATGCCGGCACTGAGACCATCACACCAGCTGGTAGGGATTCGGGGACCAGTCGAACACGACTGGCCTATCACCAACCTGAATAGGTGAATCCATTTCTAACTATGCATCAGCCATTTTTAGCTAAGGGTCCGCCCACGTTTTGCGCGTATCGGGATCGATTTATATAGGCCTACTTCGACACCTTAATTACCAGAATCACATTTTAAGATAACTACACAGGTAACTTTTGAATATTTTGAAACTAATTTTACTTGGACAGCGCCCAGTCAAATTAGTTTCAAAGCATTCAACAAAAATGCTTATTAGATAGTAAATCCATCAACTACATACAATTCGTACACTTGACGGACATTTCAATTTTCAATCTTTATACATTTTGATTGTGACGTCAGCTTACAAGCGACGTAATTGATTATGCCTCCGTATACTTGAGTGACAGATCGGATCTTTCCATTACAGATTCTGATGTATATACCTCCGAACTCTTATGAAAAGAAGCCATAGTCACGATGTAGCTCATGTGACAATATCAACGGCCATGAAGATCGCAGAAGTAGGTCTACTAGTGAATGTGTGGCCAGCTAGCCACCAGCTGTCGGTCAGCTAGCAAACTGTTCGAAAATTCGGAGTGAATATGAAATTACATCTGCTGATCTTGTGATGTTTGAACTCTTGGAGTGATTTTAGACCCCCTATAGTAGAGAGTCTACTCGAGTTACTAGAGTAGCCCCTAAACGGCTAGAGTACGTACTATAGTATACATTCTGGTGTCTACCCACCTACTAAGGCTAAGTCGAGTAAGTCACGTGTGCGTGCGTGCGTGTGTGCGCGCGTGTGTGTGTATTGAAATCAATGTAATTTAAACAAGTCGTAAGCCTACATCAACCCTCGGGCCTCGTTTGCTCGAGGCTAGATCATTTACTCTGGAGTAGGTACGAGACATTTAGCCTAAACTCACTCTTGGAAAATCCGTAAACTGAGATATATGAAGCTGACCATACTGATGATAATGATGGTGAAAACTGAAAACGATGATGAAAATATTGACCTGGTGCAATCCCTATCGTAATAGACAGAGATAGCGTTATTAACCGCCTCACCGTGACTTGCTGAAAATTGTGAAAACAATGTGACTGAAAGTTGTTGGTGGCCAACAACTTTCAGTCAGATGGTTTTCAAAATATTTAGCAGAGCCAGAGATATAACCCCTGGAATTTGTTATCTGCAAAAACTCAGCTACCAGACGGTTAAGAAATATAAAAGCATTATATTGCAATAGATGGATCCGATCTGTCACTCATGTATATGACGTCATGATCAATTACATCACTGGTAGGATAAAATCGCAATCAAATACGTCATGAATGGCATACCCAAGTCCGTCATAAACGCTTAATAGTCCGTCAAGTTGTACGAATTGTATGTCTTTACTCTTTAATAAACATTATGTTGAATATTTCGAAACTAATTTGACGGGGCGCAGTTGCTGCCATGGGCTGCTACAGGAACCAGTCAAATTAGTTTTAAAATATGCAATAGCGTACCTGTATATTTTTTGGGAAATTGATATTCAGGGAGTTCAGAGTTCGATCGATCCCAACATGGGGAAAAGCGTGGGCGGAGCTTAGCTAGAGACATGAGGGTCATAGCTAAATGCGGATTCATCCATTATGTCACTGGTTAGCTGATGTAACAATCATAATGACTTATAGTTCCATCAAGAAAGTCAAAATTCGGTCACGTGTTTACGAAATGTATATAATTTAACAAACTTTGAATAATTAGGAAATATTAGTTACCTCTCCGGGATGGAGAATTTACTTCAGTGTAGTTTTAGCGACTATTTCGGTCACTTACTGGCGGTCGCTAGTTATGTCACTCTGGTCAGCTCTTGTGGAGTCACGTGACAGCATGGATTGCTAGACCGCCCTCATCCCAGTTAATGGTTGCTTGGTGTTTGTAAATTCTATTAGCATCATTGACTTTCCGTTTGGTGTTTGTAAATTTCAATAGCCTCCTCAACTTAGCGTTTGAATAAATTCATCTCGATTTTATTGACAGAGGCATTGCTGGCAGGGATAATAATACCCTCACTGTTTATTTTCTGTGCGCTCGGCGACAGCCGAGTTGACATTAACTTTGAGGTGCTCTTTTGGTGCTGAGAGGGCCTTTGGTTTTGCCTATATACGAGCCCTCGAATTTGTCACACTGAATCTTATAGATGACTCCAGAGCGTGCATCTGCGGTGAGCTTATCTTTGAGTCAGACCATATATAACACAAGGCGTTAATGGACCTTTCAGGTTTTAGCTATGCCCCGCCCATCTCTATTTAAGCTCCACCCACACCTTGCTCGTCTTGGGATTAATCGATCTCTGAACTCCCTGACTATCAATTTCCAGAAAACTATACAGGTAAGCTGTTGAATATTTTGAAACTAGTTTGCCTGGGTGCTGTTGCTTCCTATGTCATATTAGTTTCAAAAAATTCAACAGCATGTTCCTTAAATAGCAAAAACATACAATTCGTACAACGTGTCGGACAATTAAGCGTTAAAGACGGACATAATCGAATCATGCATGTCCTTATGATTATGACGTCATCATATACGTCACCTATTTGATTATGATGTCATATGATTGAATGAGGAAATGGATTCACGAATTGTTTCACCGTTACACATCCAAAAATCACTCCTAGCCAACGGTTACACTCCCTGGATGAGAAAAACCACTCTGATAATTACTCGCAAATTAGAATTATGACACACATGCATTCAATAATGAGCTCAATGTATTTTATTTTGTGATGCTAGGCAGGAAACTGCATGACACGTCATTCACTATGCAAGGTGGTGTAAATAACAGACGGGAGTAATAGTATTATAGTATAGTAGCTCGTTCAAGGCCATTTTGAAGATCACTGAATTATGCATCCGGTGGCCGATATAATTCTTAGTCTTAGCCTTTATATTTATTGATGTGTTGATGAAAATGTAGGCCTACGAACGGGATTTTTTCCTGCTTACTCATGTAGCTGGCGTAACTAGATCATGGGTATGCATGTCTGATTCTACGCGGAGAATGAATTCGAAATTTGGTTATGCAAGGGAGATAAATCTTGACGAGCAAAACGTATCACATCAAGGGAGATAACTGTTAATAGAACACCATATACTTAGCAGATTTGATTATTATGATTAGCCAGGGCGCGTATATCAGTCTCACGTGCTGGTGTGTATGGTGACATTTAACATTCTCATTAATTTCCGGTATCGTCATTTGTCAACGCTGCAGGACAGACATATAATTAACTGTTAATATCAGAATTTCACCAGCAGCGTATATGTATCCGATCTAAACACAGAGCTATGGCTTTGCGCTATCGCTCCTATCCCGTTAGCTTCGGCGATTTCCCGAAAACATGAATGAGATGTATCGCGTCCTTTTGTGTATAATAGTTTAGGACTCGGGTGGAATTTGGGGCGGATTTGTTGCATGATAGTGATGAATTAGGTTCCTAGTTTGATTGGCGCAGTCCCTGATTCCAGGTCCCATTCCATGCCATATCTATAGTTATATTTCAGTTTATTATTTGTAACTTCCGCAGTTTTTACACGGGTACCTGTGTATACTCCTGAGTGGAGGGAGGCAAGGAGCAAAGGAGATCGCCCATGTTTCAACAACGGTAAGATTATGCACACTTCAGGCGCGAACCGGGTTCTCCATTGCTATAGCCAGCACACCAAGATGCTGCGTTTAACTACTCATGTGTGCTATAGCCAGCACACCAAGACGCCGCCTCATTTTTGGTGATGAAACAGAATGCTGAATGCATGTCGTTTTATGTGGTTGCAAATCTGTATGGGAGCACCGGCCAACCTAGCGGGACACCCCAGTCCAATCACAAAATTCTCAGAATATACTGGGATGATGGGAACTTGGAGCTGGTGGAAGTGTGGAACCATTCAATATACATAAATCTTAATGTTCGGAAATGTCTTCTCACGGGAGTGATCGAATTGTCAAACAGAGACGGGATAATGTCGCCATACAGATCAATTGTTGTTGACAGGCGCGTGCCCCGCCCTATCAATCAGTAATGATCATACAATGGTTTATGGACAGAGCCGGATTAAGGCAATGGCTAACCAGGCTACAGCCCCGGGGGCCCGAAAAATAAAGGGCACACAAATGAGAAAAAAATATCACATTTTACTCATCTGAACCTGTAATCACAGTATCTCACTTTTACAGTAATGATATATGTAAGGTGTTGAATATTTTGAAACCAATTTGACTATGAGCTGGTACTGCGTTAGGCAAATTAGGTTTAAAATATTCAACAGCATTTTGACACGAATTTATTATAGGCCTATTTGAGAGCGGCAGCAACAGAAACCGCCTTTCCCCATTTACCCACCAGATAACAAGGACCCCACAACTAATTAGCTCTGAAATCAAGTTCAAGTTCAAGTTCACTTTATTACACTCAGACCTTCTATGGCAGATGAGGTATTACAGTTGATACTATATTTCATGACGGTAGATTTTATATACATAATTATATTCATTTTAGATTTATCGACAAAATGCGATTTGTACACTCGAAAGGTCAAGGAGAAAGGTCGAAATATTCGACAGCTATTAGATTGTGACTCAAATCGTACACTTGAATGTGGCACAAAGAGAAGGTAACTTGAGAATATTTCAGCCAAATTATTTTCAAGATAGTCTGAAGTCATTAAATTGCTAATTTATAAACGAGGTGCAATTCGTACACTTGAAATGGCACAAAGAGAAACTCAATTGAACATATTCACAAGTCAAATTAGTTTCAGAATACCAAACAGTTATTAAATTGATCAATCAATAATATACAATTCATACACACGAAGGCGGTATAACAATTGAGCATTTTCCCCAGTTAATCGTAAGAGTTGAGGGGGGGGGGGGGGGTCAAGAGCCACTGTCGTATTCATATAGACGTGTGGTGAATTGTTAAAGCATACGTTATCATTCCAAATAGGTGTAATCCGGCTCTGGCCCCACCCCACCATTCCCGAACTTAGGCCGGAGCATCCCATGGTCCAAAGGTCAGTTTGCTGTCCAAGCAATAGGGCCTACTAATGCACATTCTTGAACTCTTCTGAGGTGTTTCTTGTTGAACGTAGTTGACCAATTAAATTGCGACGAATCTCTTCTCAGAGAAGAATATTATAACAAATGAATCACATGCCCCATGTTGCGTTATTTGACGCTTTAAACCCTTGAACCTGAATGTCCAAACCAACAAATTCTTTGACAATTTTATAGATATTCTGTTGAGTATTTTGAAACTAATTTGACTGGGATCTGTTGCTGCCTATGGCAGCAACATATCCCAGTCAAATTAGTATCATAACACCCAACAGCTTACCTGCACGACGCTTTTAAAATGGCGATTCTAGGAACTCAGGGTTCAAAGGGCTAAGTGGCGCAAAAGTTTATACAATGTTCCTGCATGCCATCATAATCGCGTTACTATTTGAACCGTGTGTCACGCGCTGACACGGGGTCAAATTCCAAGCATTCGCAACAAGCACGCGCCGTGTCCAGTGGTCAGTTTAAGGCAATGTCATTAAGCTGTCAAGGGGTGATATTTCGGACGGGTGTGAGCTTTCAAAGTTTAACTCAATTTTCCCAAGTCAACTCTGTTTGCATTAATGAATCCCCGGGTATTAGAGGGTGATCAGTCGATAGATAATGTCCATATCTAGATGTGGGTAACAGTGGTCAGTGGGTGTAATTACCCTCCCCTATAATTTGACGAGAGCTTTTACATCAACAGGTGCCAGTAAAATTAGTTTTAAAATATTAAACGGCTTTCCTGCATAGTTGTCTTTACACAACATAGTGTGTGTGTACGCGTGCGTGGGGGTGGGGCGGGGGTGATTCCATGTCTTGGCCCTGCCCGGGCTGTTTTGGAACTACTTTAATAGGAATATAGGCAGCAGCACTGCAGCAGCTCCAAGTCGAATTAGTTTCAAAACATCATCCACTTTCTCAAAATGTCAATGGAGTATTTCAGTTTACCCATCAACTATATGACGTCGTAATCACGACGTGGCGTGTAGGATGACGTCATAATCCATTACGTCAAGAATGATGTGGATAAGTTCGTCACGAACGCTTATAATTGATAACGAACTAAACGTTGCTGTACAAATTGCCCTGCAAACAATGCTATGTTGGCCTAACGTTGGGCCAACGTATGTTTATTCGTTCGCCCAACATAGTTTTGCTCGCTGGGATTACGTTGCCCCAACGTATCACGTAGTTTTTCCACGTGTATACCTTATTGCTTTTTTATGCCATTACGGCTAATCAGCACAGTACAGTTTACTGTTATGAAAAGGACATTTAAAACACCCAACAATATAACAAACTACAGACTTAATCTTAAACAATTCATAGACCCTATGATATCATATACCATGTCTTAATGCTGTGAAAATAACGAAGTAATTATTTTCTGCTTGGAAGCCGTAGTTGCAAAGAAGCAACACGGCGCAATCAAACCACAAGGACTCCCGTCTAAGCCAACAATCCACATCCCACCACATATATACCCATGCAATACACAATAATAACTGTATATGCCTTGGATGTACACCTATGATATGATGCAAATTGCCGGACCAGACAGGAACACCCCGTGAATCAAACGGAGGGGGGTGGGGTGGGGGGGGGCAACGTAACTAACTTACCATCAGCCAGCCAACGTAAATACAACGTAGGTCCAACGTAACTAATTTTCTATTAATCAACCACACGTAAGGCCAACGTTGGGCCAACGAAACAATGTTTGCTGCGTGTATAAATTTACTATATTTATCGATTTCAATTTCAATTTATTTTTATCAATACATGTACAGCAATGGTATGCTATATATGTGTGTAACAATATGAGGATATTCACACACGCATGCACGCACGCGCACGCGCGCACGTACGTACGCACACACGCACAACTATATATAATCGAGCAAACTTTAAGAACGTAAGATATTTAAGAAACAAGTATACATAGCTTATTGTTTTTTATGCCATTACGGCTAATCAGCACAGTACAGTTCACAGAACCTTATGAAAAGAACATATTAAAAAAAACCCCAAACAAACAATATAGCAAAATACAGACTTAATCTCAAACAATTGATAGACCCTATAAGATCATATACCATGTCTCAATGCTGTGGAAAATAAAGACGTAAATATTTTCAACCAACTTACCTGGAAGCCCTAGCTGCAAAGAACAACAAGGCGCAAACAAACCATAAGGACTCCCATCTAGGCTAACACTACACATCCCACAACATATACCCATGCAATGCACAATAATAACTGTATATGCCTTGGATGTGCGCCTATGATATGATGCAAATTGTTGGACCATACAAGAGCCCCCGTGAATCAAACCACCTCCAATTGAGACAAAAGGCTTCATTGCTAGAAGGGGCAAGATTAAGTCGGAACACCGAAAATAAAATATAAATGTATCTATGTCTATATACATATGTACAGATGCATGGGATGAGGTCAGCGTGTATATGGTCATTTAAGATGTTTGCTTAGAAGCTGTCCAATGCGATGTAATATTTCTGAATTTTCGCAATTAATTAACCAAAAGAATTTATCGTCTTTGTTAGATTTTTAAAGTGCTTGTTTGTTTTTTCAATTATACTAAAAAGTTAATTTCTATCATCATTGTATGCGTTACAATCTATAAGAAAATGAATTTCATCTTCAATTGAGCCACTATCACACGAGTCACAAACACTATTTTCTCTATTTAGCCTGTAATATCCACCAGTTTCTATTTTGAGCCTGTGTGCAGATATTCGCACCCTCATAATGACCTTTCTATATTCAATTTTCTTCATAGTTATTAGATAATTTTCTAATCCAAACCTATTCTTTACTACTGTGTAGGTGGTCAGTTTACCATCAGAGAGTGTGTCCTTTAAAGCATACCAGTTTTCAAGACAAGCTTCTGTGCAAATGGATTTCACAGATTGTTTGAACTTTGAAAAGTTGCGTGATGATATATCTAATGTTAGTTTTAATGTGGCGCGTAACTGGTTTATGCTGCTGTACCAGCATGGGTTCTTTGATGTTGTATGGAGAGTTTTTGAAGATTCAAGTGCATTGTGCAATAATGAGTCTACAGACGCATGTTCTAGTCTATGCCAATAGAGTAACATTGATTTCACCACATCAAAGTGAAGGGAGAACCAACCTAGCTCAGACAGAATGGCAAAATTACTACTCTTTTTATGCACGCCCAGAACAAATCTGGCAAATTTGTGCATGGTGGGGGTGGGGTGGGGTGGGGGTGATTCCATGTCTTGGCCCTGCCCCGGCTGTTTTGGAACTACTTTAATAGGCATATAGGCAGCAGCACTGCAGCAGCTCCAAGTCGAATTAGTTTCAAAACATCATCCACTTTCTCAAAATGTCAATGGAGTATTTCAGTTTACCCATCAACTGTATGACGTCGTAATCACGACGTGGCGTGTAGGATGACGTCATAATCCATTACGTCAAGAATTATGTGGACAAGTTCGTCACGAACGCTTATAATTGATAACGAACTAAACGTTGCTGTACAAATTGCCCTGCAAACAATGCTATGTGGGCCTAACGTTGGGCCAACGTATGTTTATTCGTTCGCCCAACATAGTTTTGCTCGCTGGGATTACGTTGCCCCAACGTATCACGTAGTTTTTCCACGTGTATACCTTATTGCTTTTTTATGCCATTACGGCTAATCAGCACAGTACAGTTTACTGTTATGAAAAGGACATTTAAAAAACCCAACAATATAACAAACTACAGACTACAGATTCATAGACCCTATGAATATTTGTGCAGAAACATATATGCTGTTGAATATTTTGAAACTAATTTGATAAAGGCAGCAACAGCAACCAGCCAAATTACTTTCAAGATATTCAACAAGGTACCTAGGTATAGTTTTCTGGAAATTGATAGTCAGGGAGTTCAGGGATCACCAAACACGGGTGATGTGTAATCCCTACGGGTGGAGCAGCTGCTTAACTATAAGGATCGGCGGGCATAGCTAAAACTGGATTCCTCCATTGTTCGGTTGGGAGGCCTAACCCCTTTCCTCCAATAGGCCTATGAGTTGGTGAGTTACATGTAGGACTAAATTTTGTTATAAATTCATATCTGAGCAGTGGCGTCGTGCCCAAGGTGCACGGGGGAGCCTGGGCTCCCCCCCCCCACCCCCCAAAAAAAAATCTTCGGCGGGTGTGATCGTGAAACAGCTAAATATACAATAAAAAGTGTGTGCGTGCGTGTGTGTGAGGTAACCTAGCATCATCAAATGTAATGTCACTTGTGTAAAGTGCAAACCTTGACGTGGTTGGTTCATTAACGAATAATGATTTACGTAGTGGATTATTTATAACGGGCGACACATAGCTTCATCGAGGAAAATGGCGTCACCAGACCAGCACCAATAACCGAGCTATGTAAGCGCATCCGGCCTATAGATCTATGTGAGAGTTAGCCGTTAAGCTAGGATTCCATTAAAGCTAGGATTCCATTAACGCGTATGCGTATCAGATTTTTTTTTTCGCTCCCATTACAAATAGATAGTATGATTCCATATGTCCGTATGCGTATGCGAACCATGTCCGTATCCGAATCCGATCGCTACATGTAGCGATTTTATTCGGATACGGGCAGCATTCGGATGTGGGATTCTTTGAAAATGACGTTTTCATTACGTCATTCATGGCCTTTCTCCAAATCGACACTATTATTCTGTACATGTGTTCCAATATATAAGTTAAATTCATAGTAAACGCGCTGGAATGTGAAACTGCTATAGACTATTTTAGAACATATTCATGCTAGTAGCAGCAGCAGCAGCAGCAGCAGCAGCAGCAGTAGTAGTAGTAGTAGTAGTAGTAGTAGTAGTAGTAGTAGTAGTAGTAGTAACAACAGCAGCAGCAGCGGCGGCGGTGGCAGTAGTAGTAGTAGTAGTAGTAGTAGTAGTAGTAGTAGTAGTAGTAGTAGTAGTAGTAGTAGTAGTAGTACGCATACGCATGCGTACACATGGAATCACTCATTAGGGTACGCATACGCGTTAATGGAATCCTAGCTTTAGGCTATAATTAAAACTCTGCAAAGGTAGGCCTACATGAGAACATACCGTGCCTTCGCTGACCGCTGTGCATGTAATGGCACTTCTGTGACTGTCATTCTGCCGGCGTAAGTGTGTTACAGGGTGCGTGGGGAATAAGGGATGGGCGCACGTGCTGTATTCTGACAGCTGACTCAGACTGTTTCTCGTGCTATTCGATCATAACTAAGCATCTGTATTATACTTTCAGATTAAGACTTTTTAACTTTCACATTACCAATGGAAGTTAAAAAATTCATAATCTCAAAGCACAATACTGATGCTCAATTATCACTCAGAATGCAGAAAAACACTTCTCAGAACATCTAATTTCAAAATCTTCCGGGGGGGAAGAACACCCACCCCCACCCTCCTCCCCAGAACCCCTGCTTCCAGGAGGAATACCCTCTTTCCCCCCCCCCCTACCTGACCCCCACCCACCCCAATGGGCTCCCCCAACTCCTTGACTTGCCTCTGTATCTGAGAAATAAAAACTTAATTAAGTTTAAGAAACAAAATAATTTGAAAATAAATTCAAATTGTTCATGTGAGTGGGTGAGGTCGGAGAATCTTTTGACTAGACTGAAAAAAAAATTAATGTTTATCACGGTGAGGTGTTGATAAAAAAAAGAAAAAAAGAAGCAAATCGGTTACCTTACGGGTAGTTGTCAATCTCTGAGTTTGCTTGTTAATATTATAGACATAGACATATATCGTGTCCTTTTCGCTTGAATTTTTGTAACGGAATAAAGATGGGAGTTACTGGCTTCTTAAACAATACGCTCAGGCCATTCTCTTATGTTGGCAAACTAATTTTGCGCAGTTTAAACAAGATAGCCAAAGAGAGACGTACTTGATTTCCATTGTGTTATAACTATGGACTGCCGCTTTTTATCCAGGGCGGATCATCTCAAAAGCTCAAAAGCGGGTAGTCGTGCGCGACGTTAGATCACATGACCTACAGCGGGTGTTCTTTGCGACTTGAAAATGGCTTCAGCGACAGATTCATCACGTAAGTAACCTTAAATTTGTTATATTTTGCTTTTTCGGGGAATAAAATTAATAAAATTGTCAATTCATTTATTTCTGGTTACTATTGTGACAAGGTGCCATTTTTGTACGCATATATTTTCCGACAGAAACAGATTATGACAGAAACACGAGTGCCAGAGTCTTCACCGTGCTGAGTCCAACCCTTTGATTGACAACTGACTGATTAACCCGCTACTGACTAAATTGTGTTAAGAAAAGTAGATTTAATGTCCATTTGGAGGCCAAAAGAAGGGTATTTTTGACAATTAACCACTAGAATAACTGGCTCTGTTACAGAGCCAGACATTTCAGTGGTAAACTGTCAAAAATGCTCTTCTATTGGCCTTCAAATGGCCATTCTTCAAGAACATTGCAGAGGACGCTTTTGGCCGTCTTCGGCATGAAAGGGTTAACATTTTCACGATGCTGAATGAGTGAATGTCTGCAAATATCAATTCAATGTTTTCCAGTTTGTGGAAACTGCTCTGTTGCTCTGGACAGCTCCTTGCTCTAATGGAAATTAAGTAATGTCTATGAAAATTAAGTAGGGTCTAAATAGAAATCTGAATTGAATTTAAATTTAATTGAGCACACCTGCATGGCGATTTTGGCCAAGTGAGCGCCTTCTGCCACTTAAACCGTCTGATTGCTGAGTTTTTGCAGATCTATGACATATTCCAGGGGTTATATCTGTGGTCCTGCAAAATATTTTGAAATCAATTTAACTGAAAGTTGTTAGCGGCTAAGCCACCAACAACTTAGTCAAATTGTTTTCAAAATATTTGGTAAGTTAAGAGTTTTATTGTCTAGTGGCTTGCAGCGGCGAGACAGAACTTTAATTGCCACCATCATCACTTAGATGCTTTTTCCATGCCATTATCCATGGTGACCATCTATAGTCCATCCTTCGCCTCTCTACAACCTTTGCTTTAAAATGTGTCTCCTAAGCCGCTGGGTGGGTTTTAACCAAATTTGTTTGAAATGATCTGATGATTGTAGCCTCAAATGGTTCTATTCTGAATTTTGATTGGTCAATTTGCTTTCGGCGGCCATCTTGTACTTTCTGAAGCTTTTCTAGAAATCCTTTAACACTCATATCAGCAAAAAAACGGCTTCTGCAGTGGTCTTGAAAAATGTTAATTGGCAGACCAAGAGAAGCCTGTTCTTGAAAATTTACCATTGGAATGACTGGCTCGGTTATCGAGCCAGTCATTCCAGTGGTAAGTTTTCAAAAATAGGCTTCTCTTGGTCTGCAAATAGACATTTTATATGAGAAAATTTAAATTTTCTTGAATAAATTTGGCGGTAATTGTCCTATGGTGGTAGGCTCCAGAAGTTTTATTCAGAATTTTGATTGGTCAATTTTAGCACCCGTATTTGCATTATCTAGAAATTTTCTGTAAGTCCTTTAGCCCTTTCATGCCGTAGTATATTTACAAAATGTTCCGGATCTGTGGACTAAATGAATTGTTAAAATTTTCTGTAAATTTGCCATTTTTCTCAAATTCATTAAAACTAATTTTATCGAAATAAGTGAAATTATGTCTGCGCTCACTCCAGACTGTAAAGGCTCAGTCCACCCCATATACCAATGGTATATCTGACATTTGCTATGTTGCTATAAATTAAATCTCCATATATATGCCCTGTGATGAATTTGTCCGATATTACTGCATTTGGTGGCTAGGCAAGCTGCCAATCTTCTTAAAATAACCTCGACACTCACATATATATGTAATGGCACCGTATTTCACCACACAAATATGCCTGCGTAACATCGATGGCTAGCAGCTAAAGGGAGAGCACTCTTTCAGGAAAAATTTGGTTATTGTTGCTATTGGTAATGTAAGGGGTGGCCAAAGCCATTACAGTCTGTAGTGAGCAGGTCACCTGTGCCGTTACAGACACCAAAGTGTTAAATCATATCTCTATAGAGACCTATAGGCAGATTTTAACTGAATTTGTCTGGCTGGATCTTAAGGTGGCTTGCTAGAACTGGTAAGCTTCAGAACGTCTCGATTCAACATTCTGATTGGTCATTTGTTGTCTTTGTGCTGAGATTTGTAATGCAAAATTTTTCTGTTTTCACTGTTGCCTACGGTACATAAAATGTGTCTACAGCTCTGCTCCTTCCAGTATACACATTCATTATTATTTATGCTTGTATGTCGCTGAATATTTAACAGCCTCCAGACAAATTAGTTCCAAAATAGTTTCAGAATATTATCTAATAACTGATCTGTATTAGAATTATTAAGTGTTAACTATTGGTAAGCACGTACAGTGTGCATGCTCATCAGATTGGTTAACTCTTAAATCCTCCAATTTGTTCAAGAAAATTTCTATTGTCTCTTCTCTTTGTCTGCAACTTTTTGACATTTCTCAAGACCACTGCAGAAGCTGTTTATGGCTGATATAAGGGTTAAAGAGTTTTATTGTGGCTGGAATTGTAAAGATTTGGCTAAGAAAAATGTAGTTGGTTGTCATAGATGTATGTATGTATCTATTGGATAATGGTTTACGTTTGTTTGCTATTAAACAGTGCCTGATCCAGTGTTTTAGTTTAGGCACCCTTAGCTGTGTAGATGATGCAAAAGAGGAGCCTCGGAGGTAGTGTTGTGAGTCGGAAAATTTCCCAAAAAGAACATTTTCCAGAAAATTTACCAACATGTATTTTTCCAGAATATTTCCCGCTCACCTAAGGATGCAACTGCCAATTTTTATTTCCCTATTGCATGTATACCGATGCTTTTGCTACTAATATAAGTTAATAGTCATCTATTGCCATGGCTGAAATGGCTTGCATCAGGTTACACTATCACTATAGTTTAGAAATAACAAATTTCCAAACAATGCCGTTAAATATCTTGAACCCAATTTGCTTGAAAAAAAGCTATTGCTGCTATAGGCAGTAATGACTTTGCAGCAATGGCTTCCTAGAAAATTGTGTTCAAAATATTCAACAGGAAAGTTTTTGCATATCATTCAAAATTGAAGAAAATGTTAATTCTGTGTACTGTTACCTTATTTCTGGTTCAACTGTACACCAGCTGCATGGAATCATGGATGATGCAATATTACACACACACGCGCGCACGCACTCACACACACACACACAAACTATATATATATATATATATATATATATATATATATATATATATATATATATATATATATATATGGTTCAAAATATAACACATATTTTTCCAATTTTAGGAAAATTTTCTGGAAAAATAACATCACTACTCGGAGGTGATATTTCACACAATTTGTGGAAAAAATGTATCAGACGATACCATACAGCTCCCCTAGCAGTTTTTTATTTGGTTTTGCATAATTTGGTTGCCCAAACTGATGTCGCCGAAACCCTGCATAACGGGTTCAAAACGGTCTAAATCTGGCCCTGTTAAAGGAAGATAGATCTCTGCCTGGCTATGTATAATGTAATATATATATGCATATTATTCAATACTGTTATGTATCAGTAAGACTTAAAACTCTTATAATGGTAATTGCTGTAATAACTAGATCCATTAGTAGAAGCAGAGTGCGGAAATAGCGCTACTCTTTCGTATTTAAGAGCCTCAATTCATGTAGCTATTAATAAATCTGCTCTTCATCTGTGTCACCACTTTGCTTTGTGGAATAATACAGACATTGTACATTGTACAAGGAATGGCAATCCTCGCAGTTATATTGATCCAGCCATCATGTCCCCTGAGTTGTGGTCTGTCGGTTGGTCACCAGCTCTTCGCCATATCACAGATGACATCTTGGCCCAACACACCACTGTCTTGAGCTGTATTTGTGTCCTAGACCGGCGTGCTATGCAGCATTTACGCCGCGTGACACAACTCCTTATTTGTCACTTGTATGGAAATAATTGCTTTTAGCGCTTATCCTTGATGTGACCGTTATACTACTTATTCCAGATTTCTATGTTTTGTATTCACCAGTTGTTATTGAGACATTATTTGAAACGTCTGTTTTGAAAATGGTGCTGTTGGAAGCTGATTCAATGCGTAAAGCTTTTATTATCCCCACATTTTTCTATGAAAAGTAGGAATTTTGCCATCCCATCTGGCCATCCACCTGTCTGTCTGTCTGTCTCTCTGTGCTAAAATTGATTGTAAGGCAACTCCACCAGATCCGTTTGATGGAATTCAACCAAACTTGGTATGTGTGTTCAGTTACCCATATGATTGCGGAGTGCAAGCAGACATTTATTGGCTCCACAATCATGGGGTGGTGGGTGGGGAGGGTGTCAAAATGTCAAATTTATTGTAACACAACTCCTCTGAAATTGTTGGACGGAATTCATCCAACTTTGGTACATGTATGTCAGTTAGGCCAAAAAATTCCCTCTTCCCTACCAACTTACCTACACAAAAACTGTCACCTACGTGCCCCAAAGATGTTGCTACATCGATATTTCTACCCAGATAATTTTGACTGGATTTATTGAATTTTCATTGTTAGCTCACCTGGGCCGAAGGGCCAAGTGAGTTTATGCCATGGAGACCGTCCGTCGTCTGTCAACTTTTGCTTTTAAACACTACTCCTCATTAACCACATGGCAGATTTCAGCCAAATTTGGCTGGAAGGACCCTATGGCTGTAGGCTCCAGAACTGTCATTCAGAATTTTGATTCATCAATTCTTTTGGTGAAAATCTTAGATTTTTATGAAAAATGTAGCGGAAATTGTCAAATTACCTCTTCTCCTTACCATTCTGAGCGATTTCAACCGAATTCGGCAGAAAGGACACTATTGTGGTAGGCTCCAGAACTTCCATTCAGAATCTTGATTCAAAAATCTTTTGGGTGAAAATCTGAGATTTTATGAAAAATGTACCGGAAATTGTCAAATTGCTTCTTCTTCTTCTTCTTCTTCTTCTTCTTCTTCTTCTTCTTCTTCTTCTTCTTCTTACCATTGTGAGCGATTTCAAGCAAATCTAGCTGAAACGATCTTGTGGTGATGGGCTCTCGAACATGCATTCAGAATTTTGATTCATCAAATATTTGGTGAAAATCTTAGATTTTATGAAAAATCTACCGGAAATGGTCAAAATGCTACTCCTCCTTAGCTGCTTGACATAATTCAACCAAATTTGACTAGATGGATTCTATGGTGGTACTATGCTCTAGAACGTCTATTTAGAATTTTGATTGATCAATTTTTTGGGTAAAAATCCTAACATTTTATTACAAATTTACCTGAAATTGTCAAATTGCTTCTTCTCGTTACTACTTTGAGCAATTTCAAGCAAACTTAGCTAAAATGATCCTATGATCATAGGCTCCAGAATTTCCATTCAGGATTTTGATTGGTAGATTTTTCCCATAAATTTTTTTTTTTTCCATCTTTGATGTATATTTAAATGCAAATGTTAAATGTCCAGTTGAGCGTCACAGGCCCTTGGGCCTCTAGTTTTTATAATATTTTCTACCTTAATTTGATACGTATTTAGTAAAAACATGGTAAAAAAACCACCCCACTCATCCACACAAAACAAATAATTAGACATACCTACCTGAACTTTTGGTGTGCGTGTGTGTGCGTGCTGTGCTGTGCGTGCGTGCGTGCGTGCGTGTGTGTGTGTGATTATTTTATTTGACCATACCCATATTACTGTGGAGTGCAACAGAAGATTTACATTTGGCTCCAGGAGGTGGGGTTGGAATAATACGTATAGCACTCTCAGGCCTGGGCTGTTATGGTAACCTGTTGAAAACGTTCTCCATGAGGTTGTCTTAATTTATTTTAGGGGACCTGAAATGAGTTACCTTAATCTGTTGATTCTAGTATTAACATCAATGAGCTTTCTAAGGTATAGGTTACTATGTGTTTCCTTAACCCTTTCACTGATGAATTCCACATATATCATTTTCAAGGCAACAATATAGGAGAAATGTTGAATTTTTTTAAATTATTTTGACTGGAAGTCGTTGCTGCATTAAACAGCAATGGCTTCGAGTCAAATTAATTTCAAAACATTCAACGTAATAAGTTTTATATTGTAAAGAGTCAACTTTTTCAGGGATTTGTCGGTGAAAGGGTTATAACATATAAGGCAACCTGTTATG
The DNA here is from genome assembly GCA_034401795.1 of Chaetoderma sp. LZ-2023a. Taxonomy (NCBI): domain Eukaryota; kingdom Metazoa; phylum Mollusca; class Caudofoveata; order Chaetodermatida; family Chaetodermatidae; genus Chaetoderma; species Chaetoderma sp. LZ-2023a. The sequence goes on along the minus strand of CM067368.1, from coordinate 17,878,902 downwards.
GGTTACCCTTGGAAATATTACAGCACAGGCCCGACTCCGGTGTCAAGAATTTAAATTTTCAAATTAAATTAAAAGATGAACTGGTGTTGTAGACAGCAACATCTTCCAGCAAAATTGTTGAAAAATGTACACTAGTTTCTTTGATATTGACACCGTAAAAGATAGAATATTGACCTCAGAGTGGTAAGGGTTAAAGGTCAAGCTGATCAAAACCAGTCTGCAATGGTCTTACCTCTTTAGCCCTTTAAGGTCTAACGCTCGGTTCAAGAAAATTTCAATTTTCTCATAGAAATTAGAAAATGTCCATTTGTGTCCCAACACACCACTGTCTTGAGCTGTATTTGTGTCCTAGACCGGCGTGCTATGCAGCATTTATGCCGAGCTGTAATATCATGAGAAGACTATTTTTGAAAATTTACCACAGGAATGACTGGCTCGGTTGTCGAACCAGTCATTCCAGTGGTAAATTAAAAACAATTGTCTTCTTGGATTCCAAATGGGCATTTCTCAACACTACAGTACTGCAGAATCCGTTTTCGGCTGATGTCAGTGTTAAAGAGCAGGGTTCTGTTGATTTAATCAACAGTGTTTCAAGGGCTATGATGCAAAGATCACCATGGCTGTTACAGGGCAGATGTATTCAGTCAGAACACAAATTAAATTAATGATGTTCCTGATGTACATAATTATGTCTATTATGATAATTAGGACTAGTTGACTATAATTAAGATAATGATGTTAACAATAATAATAACGACGACGACAACAACAACAACAACAACAACAACAGTGTTATTAATTAATTAATTATGTTAATGATTATGTTGATGATCACAATAATACTAATGTTACTTATAGCATAAGGCCATAACAATTTGTTGTGATAAAATTGGTCGGGCCTAAGCATGATGATACATAAACATGGTATGATATATATTGTAATCAACCATGGCGAGCACATCCATCCCCACCCCCGCCCCCCACCCCCATCCCAAACATGTTTTACAACAAACAGTACATGTTAACTTCTTCATATGTATTTTTATGTATTGTAAGTTATGTGAATGCTTTTTATTGTTGTCCTCTTTGTGTGTCTCTTGTTTGTAATGTAGTGTGATATATATTTGTAAGGAGTCCATCATTTTATAGGCATTGCCTTGGATGGACTGCCTGTAGTATCTGTTTAAATGTACATAAACCGTGAAATAAATAATATTGAACTTGATTAAATCAACGATTAAATCAAGCTGAAAAAATCTACTTTGTTTATTTTTTTATTTGCTGACTACATTCAGTTAAATTGTATTCAAAATATTTTATACCATGTCCAGAGCAGCCTTATAAAAATTTTATCCACAAAATATTAAGACGGATAAAATCTAGCTCATCAAATGTAAACAAAACATGGTCACGGTAGTGTAGGCATGTTTATTAGAAATTTGGTCAATGGGCATGACCCGTCCATTGTTTAGAGTGATTATTATCCCAACGTTTTAAAAAAACGTCGGGGATATTGTAATCACCTCGGTCCGTCTGTCCGTCACGCTATCTCCTCCCAAACCATGGAGTGGAATTAAATCAAATTTGGTATGTGGGTTACCCATATGATTCCGCTTTGCAAGATGATATTTAGATTTGGCTCCGCCCCAGTGGGGCGTGGTAGGGGTCAAAAGGTCAAATCAGTTGTCAACTCCTCTGAAATCGTTAGATGGAACACAACTAAATTTGATATCTGAATTACCCATATGATTGCGGAGTGCAAGAGGCTATTTAGATTTGGCTCCGCCCCCAGGGGTTTGGGTGAGGGGTCAAAGGTCAAATTTTAAGCTGCGGAAATTGTAACGCATCTCCTCTGAAACCGTTGACAGAAATGAACCAAATTTGGTCTATGGATTACCCATATCAATGTGGAGTACATGAGCTCATTTACATCTGGCCCCGCCTCAGGGGTGGGTGAGGGGTGGGAGTCAAAAGGTAAAAAAAATGTATTGTATTACCACTCCTCTGACATTGTTGGGCGGAATTCAGCCAAACTTAGTATGTCAGTTACCCATATCAATGTGGAGTATATGAGCACATTTATATTTGGCCTCGCCCCCAGAGGGTGTGGGTGGTGTCAGAATGTCATGAACTTGATTGTAATGCAACTCCTCTGAAATCGTTATACGGAACTCAACCAAATTTGATATCTGAATTACTCCTATGATTGCGGAGTGCAAGAGATCATTTAGATTTGGTTCCTCCGGGTGAGGGTTCAAAAGGTCAAATTTTAACCTACAGAAATTGATTGTAATGCATCTCCTCCGAAACCATTGAACGGAATTCAACCAAATTTGGTATGTTAGTTACCCATATAAATGCGCATTTACATTTGCCCCCCCCCCCCCCTACAGGGGTTGGGGATGGGGTTCAAAAGGTCATGAAATTGATTGTAATGCAACTCCTCTGACACTGTTGGATGGAATTCAACCAAATTTGGTATGTGAGTTACCCATATGATCATGGAGTGCAAAATGACATTTACATTTGGCTCCGCCCCTGGGGGTGGGTTGCGGGGTGTGTCAAAAGTTCAAAGCGGTGAACATGGGGATTTGCGATGACGCGTCATCGACCGATCAATCTAGTATTCTATTTAGTTCCGAACATGAGTGCATGTGAAAAAAAATCAATGATTTTGTTATAGTTCTAGTACAAAAATCATAAAAATCATGATTTTTTCCAACTCTGTAAAGGGTTAACCTTCGAATTTGTTCAAAAATTTTAATTTTTTCACAGAAAATGTCCATTTGCAGACCAAGAGAAGACTGTTTTTAACAATTTGCTGCTGAAGTGACGGGCTCGGTTATCAAGTGGTAGATTTTCCAAAATAAACTTCTCTTGGTCTGCAAATGGACATGTCTCAAGCCTGGGACCGCAGAAGCTATTTTTGGCTAGTTTGACATGCTTGAGTAGTAAATGGTTAACCCTTACCACTCTAGTGTCAAAACAAAATTTTCAAATTAAATTAAGAGATGAACTGGTGTTCATTTTTCAACAAATTTGGTGGGAGATGGTGCTTGTTGAAAAATGTAAACCAGTTTCCTTGTTTTTGACTCGATAGTAAAAGATAGAATATTGACATCAGAGTTGTAAGGGTTAAGGACAGTTCATTTGTAAGCCAAGAGGTTGTTTTTCTAGCTAAGCTCCACCCACACCTCGCTCGTGTTGGGATCGATCAATCTCTGTTCTCCTTGACTATCAATTTCCAGAAAACTATACCTGTAAGCTGTTGAATATTGGCAGCAACAGCACCCAGTCAAATTAGTTTCAAAATATTCAACAACATGTTTATTAAATAGCAAAGACATACAATTCGTACAAAGTATCTAACTATTAAGCGTTAAAGACGGGCGATATCGAATCATTCTTGACGTCATGATTATGATGTCAGTATACATGTCAGTTAGTTGATTATGACATCATATGTTTGAGTGGGGGAATGGATTCATGAATTATGTAGACTATTGACACCAATTTAGGATGTATCTGTACTTATAATTCAGTACATCTGTACCAGTGTTTTCGTGGAGTCTATTCTGTGCCCCTCAGTGTAATGGATGCAACATAGTCATAGGATGATATACAGAGGATTAACCTGGTGTGGGGGGAGGGGGTTGCTAAACTGGTGGTATACTGACCTGAGGGAGCTCAACTGGTTTCTTTAGAAAATAGAGGTTCCTCTCCCAGTATTACTTGGAAAATTAGATGCGCTGAGACGCCATTTCCTGCTTTCTGAGTGATAGAAAACATCATTTTTATATTTGGCTTCCTAGCATTGTGTATAATAAATTTTGTCTCTTATACATGTTAATAGAAAGCAGGGTATTGGCGTCCTGGCCGATAAGGCAGTGGCTTTTATTATCTCCACATTTTTTGCCCACCTGTCTGTCCGTCTGTCTACAGGTACAGAAATTGTGTAACACAACACCTCTGAAACTGTTGGGTAGAATTCAACCAAATCTGGTATGTGAGCTATGATTGAGGAGTGCATGAGGACATTCTATTTGGCTCCGCCCCCAGGGGTGTGGGATGTGTGTGTCTAAAGCTCAAAGCAGTGAATGTGGGGATTTATGATGGTACGACTGCGAGTCAGAGCACAGTTTAACTGATAACTGGAATAGCAGTTGATCGATAAGCAGCGACTTTTATGTGTAAAAGCTGTAGTGATACCACCATGGTTGATTCACCACTGCTCAAGCAAGCTGATTAGCAGTTTAAAAGATTCTACTGCCTCGGGAAGTTCCTTTGGATTATGTTGCAACGGACCTTTCCAGTTTATCCGTCAGTCATATGATGTCATAATCAACTATGTGACATGATGTAGGATGACGTCTTAATGAATGCCGTCATGAATGGTATAGTATAGATAAGTTCGTCACAATCTTATAAAGGTGTTGTGAGGACTTGAGGTCGATAATGAGTTTCGATTAATTTTTATTAACATTAGAAATTTATAAATACATTAGCGTCACATTGCAAAGAAATAAAATATTTTAGACAGTCCAATAACAAGATTAAATGTCACCTCTATCAAAAACGCGATGCTGATCTTTATGTCACACCAGGAATGGTACTGTGTGCTGGTCCAATATGTCGGTGTCTTTAGTACTATAATGGTAACGTTTTTAAAAACGTGCATTTAACGGGATTGACTTCACATAGGATAACATAATGTATTTCAGTTTGAAGGCAATTCTTGAAAAATCTAACAATCATTATTAGTGAATCTCTATCATGATTTTTAATAGATTTACGGGTAGCTACGTATATTCACATCATAATAAGCCCACAACTATGTTAAACTTTGGGCAATAAATAATGAAAAAATTGGCAGGATTTCAATACATGAGGCAAATAAATTTCTAGGGAATAATAGTAGTGATTCTGGATCCAAACTTTCCATTCTTCAACGGATCAGGACTGGTAAATATCTGGTGTGGATAAAGGTGTGTGGGGGGAGGAGAGGGGGGGGGGGGGGGATTGTGATGATCGATCTAATAAGCCTGCATAGGCCTAAATAATAAGTTTGAACTGTATTTTGCGCACAGACCATTTTGCTGCTGTCCGATTGCAAAATATGCACTCTATCTGCATGTGCATAAATAATGTTTAGTGAAAAATTATTCCTTTGTCATTGTTTGTATGTACAAGTAATTAGTGTTGTTCGGATTAATCGATTTGATCAATGATTGATTGGTTTGCACCAACCGATCGATCATGATTTCAGAAATCGATTTTGGTTGTTTATAAATTGACTTTATTAATATATTTTAACTGGTCCAGCTAGAAAACGAATACTTTTTGGAAAAGAATTTAAATTTAATTGTTACAACTATATAGTATTACTCCTTAGTCTAAGACATTAATTCTTTCAGCACTGAAATAGTATGAAACTTATTTGACTGGATGCTGTTGCTGCCTAAGGCTTCTTTGTCCTACAGTAATGTTCATGAGCAGTTCCGTTGTTAGTCTATTACCAGGTTAAAGTGGCAAGAAACAATAATATAGCTGACAATAGACTGGTAATAAGCAGCTGACAACAGACTGATAAGAAACTAATTTGTAGCTGACAACAGACTGACAATAATCGAACAACAGACTGGCATGCAAATGACAATACACTGGTAGGAAGCTGGTATCACACTGACAATAATCTAACAATAGACTGGTAATAAAAAGTAAAACAGGTGATAGATTCTTGCCAGTGTATTGTCATATGTATTGCCAGTATAGCCGACAATACACTGAAACCGTTCCAAATCCCTCCTATTGTCAGATCATCAGATGTTCATTTATTGTCAGTGTATAGCCAGTCTGTTGTCAGATGTTAAAATGTTACCAGTATTGCCAGTCTATTGTCAGATCAATTTCTATTAGATATGTGTAGGACTTTGTACATTTGTGGTGTCTTAACTTACTGAGTTTCATAAACCATCATTACCAATCTGTAGTTAGTCTATTACCAGCGGGTCAGAGTACAGGATGATATCTGACAATAAACTTGCAATAGACTGACAATACACTGGCAATCATCTGACAATTTATTGCCAATTTATTACCATGTCTGACAATAGTATGACAACACACTGGTTTCACGCTGACAATAACTTGATCATCGGAACTAGTATATAAAACCAATCATCAATCACAAAAATATTACTAATTCCCAACAGTACAAGTAATGTATAATTTTGTTAAAATAGTGCCATTATTTGCATCTTGTTTACAGTTATATAAACCGTTCATGAAAATGATGAATGTAAAATTGCATGGCTACCATAAGTTTTTCGTGAGATGAGCGTAATTATTTACCTAAGTTATAAGGGGGGCCTATATTTCAACAAGTTGCTTGCAATGAGATATGGACCAACAATTAGTTTGATCCAATAAAGTACATGGTGGGTTGTTGGGTGGGGTGTCCTAACTGTGATAATCACCACATCACTTCGGGCCACACCGTTTGCAAAACAACTTCTTCCGTGTGATGGAAGTATACATAAACATTTCAATGTTATGAACAAGCAAAATTATAGCAGGTGAGCAAATTCATAAAGACAAAAGTGAACTGACATCCTACATGTATGTTCAGAGATCACAATCTTATCGTCTCTATGTAGTCTACGGAACATTTGTACGTGGCCAGGGCTTTCATTGCTAGGCTTTCATTGGCGTCCGCACGAGTTGAAAGGTCATCGTGACCTTTCAACTCATGCGGACGCCAATGAAAACCTAGCAATGAAAGTCCAAATATGTAGGCCTCCGCCAAAGTGGTAAACAAGCAGTATGTTAGATCGATAGTATTTTACATAGACTGCATCTAAGGCCTAAGTAGATTTCGTTATTAAGCCTTTAGCCCTCGAATTTGTTCAAGAAAATTTCTATTGTCTCATAGAAAAGGTCCATTCGCAGACCAAGAGAAGACTATTTTTGAAAATTTACCAATGGAATTCCAGCGGCAAATTAAAAAAAATAGTCTTCTCTTTGTCTGCAAATTTTTTACATTTCTCAAGACCACTGCAGAAGCTGTTTATGGCTGATATAAGGGTTAAAGAGTTTTATTGGGCTAGAATTGTAAAGATTTGGCTAAGAAAAATGTAGTTGGTTGTCATAGATGTGTGTATGTATCTATTGGATAATGGTTTACGTTTGTTTGCTGTTAAACAGTGCCTGATCCAGTGTTTTAGTTTAGCTGTGTAGATGATGCAAAATCAGAGGTAGTGGTGTGTCGGAAAATTTTCCAAAAAGAAAATTTTCCAGAAAATTTACCAACATGTATTTTTCCAGAATATTTCCCGGTCACCTAAGGATGCAATTGCAAATTTTTATTTCCCTATTGCATGAATACCGATGCTTTTGCTACTAATATAAGTTAATAGTCATCTATTGCCATGGCTGAAATGGCTTGCATCAGCTTACACTATCACTATAGTTTAGAAATAACAAATTTCCAAACAATGCTGTTAAATATCTTGAACCCAATTTGCTTGAAAAAAACTATTGCTGCTATAGGCAGTAATGACTGCAGCAATGGCTTCCTAGAAAATTGTGTTCAAAATATTCAACAGGAAAGTTTTTGCATATCATTCAAAATTGAAGAAAATGTTAATTCTGTGTACTGTTACTGTACACCAGCTGCATGGAATCATGGATGATGCAATATTACACGCACACGCACGCACGCACTCACACACACACACAAACTATATATATATATATATATATATATATATATATATGGTTCAAAATATATATATATATATATATATATATATATAATATATATATATATATATATGAGGCAATATCAAAATTTGCAGGTATTCTTGTCCCCGAGCACAAACGTCAAAAATATATATAAATTGCTATATTTTCTTTCACGTAATACTAGTATGCTACGCCATGCACATAAATAGAAGGAAAAAAGGTGATAGCTCCATCGGGTTTGCATCTAAGAACTGCCCAAACGCTTGCACTGTTGCATATTTTCAATGTCCCCAGTACAGTCTGCTACAATATAGTAGTGAGAAATTAATATGTCTGGTGGTTTTGGCAGCTAATTTCTGTCCTATATCTATGGTATATAAGCCTAACTCTAGCACAGAGTCTTTAGGAAATACAATACCGTGGTGGAATTTAGAAACTCATTTTATGCCACCGTCCCACATATTTAGGTCCATCCTGTTACACATACACAAATATGTAAAATACTAATTACTCCCTCTGTTGTTATTTATGCAAATTTTGTCTATACAACCGCATAATATCAGGTTTGGTAATAAAACCATTTTTATCAAGTTTAACAAGAACAAGGAGGCTGCAGCAAAGGATTGGTAAGTTAACTTGATCTAGTATACTTTTTGCATGTCTTTGCTGTTACGGGTGTATTTTATTCAACTTAAAATTTACATTTAGCAATAATAGAATTCTTGGAAGATGAAGTTGATACAATACCACATGCACGTGTTCATTTTTTTTTTAGGGACCACTCATTAATTTATTTCAACATAATTCTTGATTGGTCCTTCCTGTAACAATCCCTCCTGTTGCGCAATATTATGTTACAGGAGTGACTGTTTTTGTAACAGGATATACTAAATATGACCAACATCGCAATATTATTCGAAGTATGCAATATTTTGCAACAAATCCTAACAAGATATTAGATAAGTATGTATAAACATAACATGTGATGTCGTCGATGTCATATTACACTATGATCATAATGTAATGTTCAATGGACATTATCACCGTCACAGGAGACACGATTTGTAACAGGAGGGACAGATTCTCCCTGATCATACAAAGATTCAAGGAAATCATATTGATTTGATGCATGGATACACACGCATGCACACATTCATACGCACACACCCACACACACATTAGACTAAGATTGTATGGGTATTAATCAATGGGCACATATTACTGTTACAGGAGAGAGACAAGTCGTCGTTCTCATGATTCTTGTCGTTGCTAATATTTTTAATAACATAAAAATATTTTGGCAGGTAAATGGCGATGTCAAATGCGGAAAGACAGCGGAAATACCGAGAAAAACGTGATGCTGACGCTGCACGTCGACGAGCGTACTTAGAAAAGGAACAGCAAAAATATAAGGCCGATAAAGAGCTTGGAAGGAAGAAACTGGTGAAAGACATGACTGATAGAGAGTGTCTGAAAGTGAGAAAACAATGGCGAAAACAGAAACAGAAAATTCGCGAACGGCAAAAGGATGTGAAACAGCTACTTCTTCAAACACCGCCCTGTTCACCAGATGCAATGAATCAAGAACCCGAGCATGTTGAGAGAGTGGGACCGTCTCGACAGAAAGCTCAAAGTTTGAAACGGAAAGCCCGAGAGGATGCTAAATGTTACCGCGATAACAAAACGCTAATGCAACAACTTGCTTTCCAGAAACGGAAAGTGGAATTGTATAAGAAAAGGTGGACTCGAGAAAAGCACAAACAGAAAGTATCTTGCAATGACACGCTAAGGACCAAAGCTCGGCGTCTTTTAAGACATTTTTCCAAGAAAGTGGTTAATAGAACACTTATTTTCCATAATGCACTTGTTGATCAGATAAGAGAGTCGTACAAAAACAAGCGAGCTAACGGACAGAGTATTTCCAAACTTCTGGCTGGATCTATTCTGCGTAAATATAAACTCAAATCGCATGCATACAAACTATGCGGCGTGAAAATCAGGGACAAAACGGGTGTGAAAACATGTCTGTCGGCTAGAGTATACCAGCAAGTGAGAGAGTTCTATTTAAGAGATGACATTTCCAGGATTACCACTGGAATTAAAAACACAATCACTCTAAAACAACTGAAAAACAGCGCAGACTATTAAATGACACTCTACGAAACCTACATTTGAAATATACAAATGAAACATCTTCAAAACTTAGCTACACCACGTTCTGTAGGCTTCGTCCATTTTGGGTGGTTTATCCTAATGCGAGCGACAGGAACACATGTCTGTGTAACATATGTGAAAACATCAATTACCTGATCATATCATTAAAGAAGGCAGGGGCAATAGCCACAAATCATGTGGATGATGGCGTTAAAACCGTTGTTTGTGACACAACTTCTAAAGATTGCATGTATGGAATTTGTAAGAAATGTAAAGATAAAGCGGTGATAATTAAGGAAATTGACCCAGCTTTGATATTAACCTGGCAACAGTGGAAGACTAAGAAAGAAACCCGAGTTATGGGCCACATTGGATCAAAGACAGAAGAAAAGGAGGTTACTGTTACTCTAAGAGAATTAAAGACAGGGGACATTTCACAGTTGGTCAGTGAATTGCAAACACAGATTTTGAATTATAAGCGGCACATGTTCACGTGAACAAACCAGTTTACATATTATAAGGAGAGGAAAGAGTCATTGGAAGAAAACGAGTGTTTAATTCATGTGGACTTTTCGGAAAATTATGTCTGCAAAATGGCCTCAGAGGTCCACGCCATGCACTTTGGGGCTTCCAAGAAACAATTATCCTTGCATACTGGAATATATTATATTGGCAAAACCACACAACAAACCTTTTGCACTGTATCCGATAATATATACCATGGTCCCGCAGCTATCTGGGCACATTTGAAACCAATTTTGACTGATATAAGAAAACATAAGCCAGCTGTCCGTAGAATCAAATTTTTCAGTGATGGGCCTACAAGCCAATATCGACAAAAGGCTAATTTCTTTTTACTCGCTACCGAGATTCATAAAATGGGGTTTAATTCTGCCATCTGGAACTTTTTCGAAGCAGGTCACGGGAAGGGTGTCCCAGATGCTGTGGGTGGGGCAGCGAAAAGGAATGCAGACCAGAAAGTAAAATATGGCAATAACATTCTTTCTGCAAATGCATTTAGTCAAATGATGAAAAATAGCCAAACTGATACAAAAGTGATTAGCGAGAATGAAATTATCTTGGTTCAACAAAATTTGGGAAAACAAAAATTACACCCAGTTCCTGGAACCATGAGAATACACCAGGTAATTACATGCTCCAAGGGCAAAATGTCTTATAGAGATGTGAGTTGTTATTGTATCCAACCAAATGAGTGTACAGAACATGCATTAAAGCATACCCAATTCACAGAGGTAACACATGCAGAAACATCTGAACATAATACTGATCATGGTGAAGATGACAATGGCTCTAGAAATGAAATAGTTGATTCTTGTGGTGATGGTATTCAAAGAGAGATTGTAAACACCCATATTGAAATTAGTTCATATCAACCTATTCCTGCCTCACAGTACACTGCTAACTATAATAATATCCCAGAAGCACACAGGTGTATTGGAAAGCATGTTATTGTAACATATGAGCATAAGTTTTACCCTGGGTATGTTGAGGATGTGGATGAGGAGGATGTTTATGTTGAGGATGTGGATGAGGAGGATGTGTATGTTGAGGATGCGGATGAAGATGATGTTTATGTTGAGGATGTGGATGAGGATGATGTGTATGTTGAGGATGCGGATGAAGATGATGTGTATGTTGAGGATGCGGATGAAGATGATGTTTATGTTGAGGATGTGGATGAGGATGATGTGTTTGTTGAATGCATGCATATGATAGGCAAAGGGAGCAAAAACTGTTTCTACTGACCAAAGAAAAAGAAAGATAAATGTTGCTATGGCAAAGAGAATATTGTCGCAATCATTCCCCCTCCTATGAAGATACAAGGCCCTGGAGCGCAGTTTGAAATTGATCACAGTATTTGGGAATCTGTTAATAGTGCAAGTCTTAATGTCATGAGTGAGCAAGAAACGTCGATTGTTAGTGACGAGATTCAGAATGATTGTATTGCTGTTGGTGATATGATAGAAAATGGTGGCATGGTTGTTAACGCTATAGTGAAGACGGACCACTTGGTTATGAATGACCTGATAGAGCATCATGGTATGGGTGCAGATGCAAATGCAATGAGTGAGCAAGACATGAGCGTTGATGATGCGATGGAGTGTATACTCGAAATGCTCGCTGGTGATGTGATTGAGAAAGATGACGTAGTTATTAGTGATGTGATTGAGAAAGATGACGTAGTTGCTAGTGATATGATTGAGAAAGATGATGTAGTTGTTAGTGATATGATTGCGCAAGATGACGTAGTTGTTAGGGATGTCATTGAGAAAGATGTCGTGATTGCAAATAAAATGTTAGAGCAAGGGTGTCGGGTTGAAGCAAGTAATGACCTGGCTGAGCATGGTGGCGTGATTGTTAATGATGTAATAGAGAGTGATAGCATTCAGGCTGATGTGGTGATTGAGCAAAGTGACGATGGTGTGGCCACTGATGGTATGATGGAGAAAGATGGGATGCATGCTAGCGGTATTAGAGAGGAGTGTTCCTTGGTTACAGATAATGTCATAGATCATGATGTTATTACTGGACATGCAATTAAAATGATTGAACAAGATAGTTTGAAAGCTAACGATGTGAGCATCATGACCATTGAAGAAGAAGTAGATCAGGTTGGAGTGAATGGTTGTGATGCACGGGGGCAATATGATGTGTTTGTGAATGATTTGATGAAGCAGGATAACATGAGAGACATGGCTGCAAGTGGTAGCAAGTGCCCTGATGATGTGAAAACTACTCAAGGTGTGGATCAGAATGGAATACCTGTCATTGATGACGTCGGTCAGTGTGTGAAAGCAATATTGAAAGACGGTGCAGAATTTGCAAAATGTGTTGGGAAGTATGTTGTTGTAAAGTATGAAGGAAAGCTTTATCCTGGCTTTGTTGAGGAAGCGGATGAAACCAATTTGTATGTTGAGTGCATGCGCACAGTAGGCACAGGTAACAAAAACTGTTTCTATTGGTCTAAAAATAGCAGGGACATGTGCTGGTATGACAAAGACAGTGTGGTAGCAATTATCCCTCCTCCTTGCAAAATGCCTGGTTCAGATTCACAATTTCAGGTACAAGTTAAGGTTTGGGAGCTGTAACAAAACATAATTAATAATTCAGGTTCTGATTTGCTCAATCCTCTATATTGAACATGCAAGTTAATTGTTTGGAAGAAGATAATGTGTGAGATGCATTAATTTACACACCATTGTCTCATCTACTGCAAGACCGGTTTCTACCTTTTGGGTTTTATCAGGCGCAGGCAGAATTCAACACAGGACCTAGGATTATTATTATTATCAGACTCATTATATCTATGCTACACGTATCACATGGGCTAGCTATAAAATGCATTCAGGCTAGGAGTAATTTGTCGCAATATATTCGCATAATTGTCACTGCTTTGCCATTAGTCCATCATGGGTAGCTGTGCCTAAATGAAACGAGTCTGTCTTGTAAGCCATTGGTTATAGGTTCAGCGACTGCCTGCACATTATGAGACCAAAAAGGTTGAAATATGTCATACAGTGAATCTGTCTATGTTGTGTAAAATTAATTCATTACAATACCGGATCACCAAAGATAATTGATATATGATATGTTAGATGAATTTCGTGTTTTCTGTTTCTTTCCTGTTATGCGTGACTGTCTTTCCTGTTACGCATGTAGGAAATGATATAGTAAGAATTTTGTTTACAAATGTTTTTTACAATATAATCTGTGTGAAATGACAACTTCAGTGTTCTACATTCCTAAATGCAGTAATCCTACAGCAGTGCTACAAATCCCAAGAGCAAATTCAGCGAACTATGGGCGAAAGTCTGTCCTGTTGCAAAAACATGTCCTTCCTGTAACACAATTGTCCTTCCTGTTATAAAGCTTCCTCCCCCAAAATACACAAATATAATATTCCTCTGGGCTAATCTCGAATGGAGATCGCAATGCAATAACAAATCATTATTTTAACAAACAAGTGTTTACCCTATGACAGCAAGTCACTTAGAAATCAGAAAACCCAATCCAAGTCAAATGCACTTTACATAAATGTGTTGCATAATACTTGAATTAACTAAAATTATGTTCACTCATACAAATTTTGTCTACATAAATCACAAAATTGTAGTTGTTTGGACTTTTAGGCATTAAGAACGAAATGATTCTAATTATATTTTCATATTAAGCTTCAAAATACATTTGTTTTACAGGTTGGACAAAATCCACATGCTCACAATAGTAAGGCACCAGTAATTATTTAAAAGGGATTATGTTAAGCTGCCATTTTATGTTTTCTGGCATCTACTTTGATCATTCAATTGAGATACTTAATAAAATTTGTTCTTTAAGTAAATAAATTTCTTTGTTTTACTGATCCAAAATACCTGCAGATTTTGATATTGACTCATATATGGTTCAAAATATACACATATTTTTCCAATTTTAGTAAGATTTTCTGGAAAAATATCGGAAAATTTTCCGCAAAAATATTTTTCCAGAAAAATAACATCACTACTCGGAGGTCATATTTCACACAATTTGTGGAAAAAATGTATCAGACGATACCATACAGCTCCCCTAGCAGTTTTTTATTTGGTTTTTCATAATTTGGTTGCCGAAACTGATGTCGCCGAAACCCTGCATAATGGGTTCAAAACGGTCTAAATCTGGCCCTGTTAAAGGAAGATAAATCTCTGCCTGGCTATGTATAATGTAATATATATACGTATTATTAAATACTGTTATGTATCAGTAAGACTTAAAACTCTTATAATGGTAATTGCTGTAATAACTAGATCCATTATTAGATGGAGAGTGCGGAAATAGTGCTACTCTTTCGTATAATAGCCTCAATTCATGTAGCTATTAATAAATCTGCTCTTCATCTGTGTCACCACTTTGCTTTGTGGAATAATACAGACATTGTACATTGTACAATGAATGGCAATCCTCGCAGTTATATTGATCCAGCCATCATGTCCCCTGAGTTGTTGTCTGTCGGTTGGTCACCAGCTCTTCGCCATATCACAGATGACATCTTGGTCCAACACACCACTGTCTTGAGCTGTATTTGTGTCCTAGACCGGCGTGCTATGCAGCATTTACGCCGCGTGACACAACTCCTTATTTGTCACTTGTATGGAAATAATTGCTTTTAGCGCTTATCCTTGATGTGACCTTTATACTACTTATTCCAGATTTCTATGTTTTGTATTCACCAGTTGTTATTGAGACATTATTTGAAATGTCTGTTTTGAAAATGGTGCTGTTGGAAGCTGATTCAATGCGTAAAGCTTTTATTATCCCCACATTTTTCTATGAGGGTGTCAAAATGTCAAATTTATTGTAACACAACTCCTCTGAAATTGTTGGACGGAATTCATCCAACTTTGGTACATGTATGTCAGTTAGGCCAAAAAATTCCCTCTTCCCTACCAACTTACCTACACAAAAACTGTCACCTACATGCCCCAAAGATGTTGCTACATCGATATTTCTACCCAGATAATTTTGACTGGATTTATTGAATTTTCATTGTTAGCTCACCTGGGCTGAAGGGCCAAGTGAGTTTATGCCATGGAGACCATCCGTCGTCTGTCAACTTTTGCTTTTAAACACTCATTAACCACATGGCAGTTGTTATTACACCACAAAAACATCCATTACCGTTCAATCACTACTTGCTAAATCAATTATTTGCATTTTGCTATCAGAATAAGATTTTTATGCCTGCATACACACCTCCCCATGCCTAATCCTATTCCTATGGACCCTCAACCAGGCTACTGGTTGAGTCCCATCTCCAGCCTACCATCAGGTATAGACTGGCACCAGTCTATACTCACCTCATAGTGAGGCTTGTCGCTAAGCGCGCTCGCGCATGCGCATTAGAGCCCGAATAAGAAACAGATTCACTTTTCAATTATTCTGCAGGCAGAATAGTTGTCTAAAAATATTTGTGTTTTGCGCTGTGTCAGTGATACCTTTTGACTTTATATCTCGGAAGAATATGCCCAATATGAAGTCAATCCTCCCTAAGTTACGTCTAGGAAGTATAATTGTGTTTATATGGTATCTTATAGACAAATTTTATATATTACCGGTTTTCGCGAAGATCGTTTTGCTTCGTGGTATCTTGATTATTATGCCTATCCTTACTTCATCATCATCATTAATAATGTCCAGTCCATTTCTAGAGCCTGTAACGAATTGTCAGATAAGGCAAAGTGTTCATCGTCAAAATGTGATCGTCATCACTCTATCGAGTTCGCCGGGCACATCTATGCGAAGTGTACATCCGGTACACCCAATTCTATGTGTGGAATTTGTAAAGGGTGGCCGGTTTCGGTAGCGAAAGCATTTTGATTTGATTTTTAAAGATTTGTCTGTCACAATCGCTCGTCGGGAAATTCTGACGCCGGGTTGGCGCTTTTTGCGAGCTTCGAATATTTTGCCTCGGTGCTGACTAAATCTCTCGATGAGCAAATATCTTCTGCTATTAAGGAGGCCAAATAAGCAAGAAAGTTCTTCAAGTTCGGAGGATAGCCCGAAGGCTAGCGGGCGTTCCCGCAAATGGGGAATGTCGGCCCCTCTAACCTCAATGCAAGTTAGTGTCACCAAAGCAGAAGTCAAGAGCATCCAAGCTCTTGAAGGTGTGCTCGATGCAGTGTACCAGATTAAATCCACATAAGACTGGAGGGTGACAGGCATAACCCTCAAGCCGTGGTGGCGTCGGCTGAAACCGGCGTCTATAAGGCCAGTCAATATGAGAATGCCAGTTTTACGGTGGTTCCGGTCGTTAAGTTCCGTTGTGGTGGACTCGGGTTTACTTCCGTTTTTCCGCATCTCAGTCTTTTTCCGTCCGAACTTCCGGTCTAGCAAGACATCCGGGTCTTCAAGATCCGGTTCCTTCTTCGGTGGTTTCCGTTTCCGGTAGGACTTCCGGTTTAGTGGGTAATCCAGGTCAGTAAGATCCGGTTACCACTTCCGGTTAGGTAGGACATCCGGGTCCTAGAGATCTGGTACCTACTTCCGTTTCCGGTTCTATTAGCGCTTCCGGACATTCCGGATATCCGGAGTCTGAGGACTCCTTTTATTTTCGAATTCCAGCAGAGGCGTTTCCATTTCCGGTTTGGACGATAGTCAGTACACTTCCGCTTCCGGTCTTACGGGTGTACTTCCGGGTCATCCAGACCTGGATAGACTTCCGATTTCCATTTCCGGTTTCAGGAGAGCTTCCGGAAGAATGCATATCCGGGTCTGTTGGACCCGGCATTGCATTGTTCATCAATTTCCGGTTCCGTTTTTTCAGTTTCCTCTTCCGGTTATGCTGTACAGCAGGGTTGGAGGATCTTGATCAGTTTCCGGTAGTCTACTTCCGGTTTTATCCATTTCCTTTTCCTTTTTTCCACATCCGGATTTCGTACAGCCGGGGATAGGGTCATTTCCGGTTTTACCCGGCATTTCATTGTTCATCTATTTCCGGTTTCTCAGCTTCAGTGTCCGGTAGTATACTTCCGGTTTATGCATTTCTGTTTCCCTTTTTCCACATCCGCTTTCCTAGAATCTAGTCATCTTCTTGCCTAAGAATTAGTCTTATTTCCTTATTTGTTTAATATTGGGAATGTTTAATGGCTGAAAATATTCATACCAAGGCATTGCCAGTCTTGTAGTCTCTCTTGGATTGTAGTCTATTCAGACATTTATTTGTTTATCAGGGACAATTTTCAACGTAATTAAAGACTCTCCTGACTGGTTACCGTATGGGATGTTGTTGCAGATTATTTTATATGCGCATTTCATCAGCCGATAAGTCAGTTGGTATTCTACGCATTATTTCGAGATACGATTTTTGCTTTCATCCAACTTTAGATGGCCAGTTGTCTTCGGGCCATTCAGCCTTTTTTCTCGCTCCTTTTACCTCTTATGTCGGCAGGTTGACATATTTATTTAACCAAAGGGAGTTTATTTGTGGATGGGATAACCCTGATTTTTAAGTAAATCGTAGTATAATTTTGTCAGTCGCTGAAAAGAATTAGATTCAGTAGAGGTTTCAGTAGAGGTTTCATAGGATCATTATGAGTACAGGATAATGTCTACAAGTACATTATTCGCTTAGAAAAGAAAATCAATCAGATAAAGGGGCAGGAAGGAGGAATATGAGTCGGATTCTTCTTCTGCGTTGACATAGTTTCGGTGAGTTCGTTTTGTTTTCATTTTTTCCAGATTTTGTTTGTTTTTCCTTTTATAGCGTAATTTTTGCTCTATTTTGCCTGGGTTGCTGCGGGCCTTTGGACGGTGGTTCGGGGGGCGGGGCTCGGGATTTGCTGGGTATTTTGGGTGCAGTTTGGCTGAGGGTTGTTGGTGATGCCACCGGCAATTTTCAGTCGGATTATTCCCGAACTATTCGGTGATTATTGGGTTTTTGCTCGTTGAGATTGTTGTCTGGGGGCTGGCGGCGGGCTGGTTGGAGTGGGGTTGGGGTTGCGTTGGAGGGGGTAAGAGCGGACGAGAATCTTTGGATTTAAGCATCCACCAACTATTTTCGGTAAAACTGTTTTCTAAATCTTTGCAAGTCCAGAGATATTACAGTTGTAATATGTTGTTTGCAAAATTCAGTATTCAATCAGTTAATATCTAGTATCAGTGTTCAATCTTTCCTTTCTTTGGGATTTCTAACACAATGTCATTTGTTAGTACAAAGATGAAATTATTGATGCTAAGACTATAAATATAAGAATCAATAAATTTAGTAAAATCTTTTACAATATCCCGAGGTTTTTTTAAAACGTTGGGATAATAATCACTCTAAACAATGGACGGGTCATGACCATTGACCAAATCTCTAATAAACATGCCTACACTATTGTGACCATGTTTTGTCTACATTTGATGGGCTAGATTTTATCCGTCTTAATATTTTGTGGATAAAATTTCTATAAGGCTGCTCTGGACATGGTATAAAATATTTTGAATACAATTTAACTGAATGTAGTCAGCAAATTAAAAAATAAACAACGTAGATTTTTTCAGCTTGATTTAATCGTTGATTTAATCAAGTTCAAGTTCAATATTATTTATTTCGTGGTTTATGTACATTTAAACAGATCATTATCATAATTAACTATAAGTTAGCAGGCCTGCCTATATGTTAGCAGGCCTGCCTATAGGTTAGCAGGCCTGCCTATATGTTAGCAGACCTGCCTATATATGTTAGCATACCTGCCTATATATGTTAGCAGGCCTGCCTATAAGTTAGCAGGCCTGCCTATATGTTAGCAGGCCTGGCTATAGGTTAGCAGGCCTGCCTATAGGTTAGCAGGCCTGCCTATAGGTTAGCAGGCATGCCTATATGTTAGCAGGCCTGCCTATAGGTTAGCAGGCCTGCCTATATGTTAGCAGGCATGCCTATATGTTACACATGTAGCAAAGTTATGATGTTAGTCGCATGTTAGTCGTGTCTTTTATTCGACAAAAATAACACCCACTTTTTTCGATATTACTTAGCCATACAGCACCAATTCATAGTGAAAATGTAAAAAAATAAATGCATAATACATGCAGGAGTAAGCGCCTATAGTAGGCCTATTATTTCCAATAATATACTGACAGGAATTATTGCGCAGGGTGGTTTCTCGTGTGACATCACAAGTACTCACTCACGCTTGCCAGTTTAAAACGTTTGTTTGTCAGTGCGGTTGCTATGCCCTTATCTCACCTTTGACTGGGCCGATTTTAACAATTTTGATCTCATTCTGTTCGTATAGTAATTAGTAAGTGAGGATATATATAGTCCACGCACAGGTTTCTAACGGTATGCACTGTTTCGCTGATTTCATATTAAAGTTCTCATGTCCCATTAAATATAGACCCTTTTGCACGAGATATGAGATGCCTGCTGATTTCTGTTCAATTTACCCAGCATGATAACGCTGCCCAGCATGCAACGCTACCCAGCATGCAATTTCCTGACTGTCGAATGTACTGCCGTGAATACTCCCTATGTGCATGCTTATGCTTCCAGAGCTGGAGGACAAATAACTGAGAAATCCTGGCTTGTGCAGACAATAGACGCAACGAATATGGCGTCCAATAGTTACAGCGATTATGGAGTCTGGGCATTGCATGCTTGGTCGCATTGCACGTCGCATTGCACGCCGGGTAGCATTGAATGCTGGGTAAATTGAATTGGCATCTCATATCTCGTGCAAGTGTCAATATTTAATGGGACACAAGAGCTTTAATGTAAAGCTTTTGTCAAGAAATGATTTCTATTTAGTAGTTAGCAAGTTTTCAGTGAAATAATACACGCAATAAATTTACCAGACCTTGTAAATACCCAGTGTCGATTCTCAGAGAGTTTTTATCTACTTACGTATGAATTTACTTTATAGCAGGGATGTAAATCTGTTATTTATATAGCAACGAGATGGTGACATTATATAGCTGTCTATATGATATGATAACATGAGACTTTGTCAACAAAATAATGATACAAACACCGCTAAAAAGGGAGCACAACTTTATTGTAGTCAATCTAGACCTTGTCAAATAACAGTTTCGCAATACCTGGTATACATAAACAGCACCAGCACCATTTTCAAAATCAAAATCCTGTATTTTTGCTTTGTAAAGTAGTAAATCTGGTGTATAAAAAAATGAAAATAAGGATTGTTTTGCATACTATAAAATGTTGAAATTATTTTAGATTTTACTATATATCGGAACTATGGCTGTGTTTGGATTGGGCATGTGCATGGAAAAAATGAATCTATATTTTAAAGCAATATAAGCATCACATGCCCCTTCGCTGCATCCATAGAAAAGAATTATTGTTATGTTGATGAAATCATTATAGGGGTGTGTATTGATACGTATCACGATACAGATCATCAAATATGAGAATGACCCAACCTAGTGAGTAGTGATGACTTGCATCTTGTTTGTCCTGATAAAATGATATAGTGATGAATATTTGCATAGTAAATGTTATGTAGACTGTAATCACTTTCAGCAAAGTAAAATGTGAAACAAAACATTTTGCCATTATTTTGTCATACTTAACAGTGTGATAACGTACTGGCAGGCAAAAATCTCAATCTCCATGTATTTGCCAAGATAAGCGTTTGTATCACGATACAATGTACACGATACGTATAGCGTTTTGTGACAGCAAATGGCAGATGTTGGCTGACATGAAAGCAAGACCAGTTTGTTTCATTTCTTTACTAGTTTTATGGACCCTGAAAAAGTAATAGTCAAAACATGTTTTTTACACGCCAAATAAAAAAGTGGGTAGAATAATTACTTATTTCTGCTGCATTTTTGACAGATAAAATCCTCAAATGTTGTGTAAAGATGACGTACATGTATCAATTGAAAGAAATACGTTTTGACGATGTCACTATAACAACAATTGCGGGAGAAATCAAAAATAATTGTTGGAAATAGAACCCTGTTAGAAACAGGTACCATGACCATATATTATGACTACCAACTGATGGTGGCAAGCGCATAGAGAGTCCTCTCAACATCTTTAATTGATGACGGACTAAGCGTTATTGTACGAATTGTATGTTTTTAACTATTTAATAAACATTCTGTTAAATATTTTGAAACTAATTTAACAGCACCCAGTCAAATTAGTTTAAAAAAATATTTAACAGCTTATCTGTATAATTTTCTGGAAAATGATAGTCAGGGAGTTCAAAGATCGATCGATCCCAACACAGGTGAAGAGTGGGTGGAGCTTAGCTAGAGATGGGTGGGGTTAACTAAAACTGGATTCCTCCACGCAATACAATGTCATACATATAAACAGATCAACTTGTGCCTTTTACCAGAGCAAATGACTTGACTGTCAATCCACCTATAGTCCATCATCCTATCGCACAGTCTCACACTCCCACTATGCTCTCGTATCGAGTCCCGTGCTTGGACGCTTTTGATGTCTGCGCTAAGTTCATGAAACTTCATAAATGGGGTCAGCCAACTACTGCCCAATAAACTTGCTGTTTATTATCATCCTATTAATATATGCCCAATCACATTGCTTGTTGCATTCATGTCTCGCGAGCTCTCCATCGATATTGGCACGAAGCCACGCCTCCATTTTTTGGAGTGATAGCTAGATTGAAGTAGGCAGAAATCTGATTGGCTGCCTCCAGCCCACCAGCGTAATGTTACTTCACATAGCAAGAGTTCAAAGGCCTGCAAGTACAGCCTCGAACGGCATATGTTAGTACAATGGCAAATTTCTAAGATATCCTCTTCTGGCCTTTAAAGTGTAGGTGACATGACCGGTATAACATTGCATAAATAGATCACACATGTGTCAATATTTCAGAAAATACGACACCGATTCGCTTGAAGCATTCTCAGTTAATAACAAAAACAACTTTTGTTCCATATCTGATAGACTGCCACCAATGCACTGATCGATTCCCAACTCAAAATGTATCACCTTTCTACTTCGAATAATACTTACCAGATGTATTATTATGATAATGTCTATTATCTAGTCTACCTGAAAATAAACAATTAGAACTTCACACTCTCCATGGTCCTGCCCATACTGTGTCCGAGAATTACCATAGCCTCCAGGTACTGAGTCAATTCCCAACAACAGTCAGATTTGTCTATTTTGCTGACTTTTCAAGTCGCATGTTTTTTAGCTCTAAAATTTGTACAATTTTACCGGAATTAAGCGTGTTTAACGTTATCCATCGCTGGCTTCATGGAAGGAAAGGGAAAGTCATCACGGGTGCAGGTTGTATCAATCTAGAATTTATACATTCGTGCCTTAATGACTGATTAAAATTTCCTTAAATTGGCACATTATTTTAAAATGGTAGCCATTGTTGGAGTCGCTCCATTACCCGTTAACTGGTTAATCTTATCCGGGTACTCAGTTAATTTCTCTTGTGACTCGCTTCCTTCCAAGATGGATGTTCCCTTAGCAAGATGTCTATGCACTCTGTTTTATGCCGATGTTTAGCTCTCGCTTCATTGTCGAGGGTGTTTGTAGCGATCAGTTTTTATTTCTTGGCTATTTTAAAGTTTGTTAATTACCAAGACGTCTTTATAAAATTTTCACTCTAAAAATTTTCAAATATTTCCTGCCTAAGACTTGATTATCATTAATTTAAGAGAAAATTAATGTTTTGTAAGTGATTTATATTACAATCAAGTAAATTGTGCGTGTTGCTCGTCCTCATATCATGTGCAGCATTTTAATTCCTATTGTGTGTTCGTAGAAAGTGAAGTGGCAAGGCAAGGCCCCTCCTGACACGCTCTGTCAGCGCTGCAATCGCTTCATGAAACGGAAGTTCTCTGGTCATCACTGTGTTACCTGTGCGAAGTGCAAGGTTGGAAGTCCTTGCGACGTATGTGCAAGGTGGGCGTCGGAGTTGGTGGCGGAGGTAATCGTGATCGGCGTGCGTGTTTGGAGAGGATCGCGAAGGACAAGGCGGCCAAAGTGGATCAGGTGTCAGTAAAAGGTCTTGAAGAGCGTCTGAACGAGTGTATGGACTCGGCCTTGGGTGTTTGGGTGGCCCAATTCAAGGCGATGTTCGAGTCATTCCAGTCCACGATCCCGATGATGCAGCCTGGTATTCCGGCCAGTTCTGCGGAGGGACAAGCACATGTCCTTCCTCTTGCTTTGGCTCAAGAGCCGACGGCAGAGGAGCAAGATATCCTCCTAATGAATTCTGGCATGCCAGAGCTTTCTCAGGAGGCAGAAACCGTTACTTCCAGCAGGTCACCCACAGGCTTTGTACGGGTTTGCCAGATGGGTGGAAATGTCGACGTTCCGACGGGCATTTTTCACCCGGATTTCGCTCAGTCCGGATTGCCGCTAGAGCCGTGTTTTACAGCTTCCGTTGGCATCACAGAGGCGGAGTTCCATCTCCTGCCGTGGTAGCGGCCGTAGTCCTGGCTCCCGTGCTGGAGCCGATGGATTGCGGGGAATCCGTATCTGGCGATTCGCTAGATACTGGAGCCCCAAGTAGTCGAGCCACGGATCCACTTTGTATTGGAGGTTTGGTCCGTAGCTTTCAGCATGTATCATCGGTGGCTTACTCATCCAAGGGTGAGGAGGATGAGAATGGTAGTCCATTGATGGATGAATCGTCCTTTTGCACCGAAGCTGAATGGGTGCAGGTCCTTGGCTGGATGTCCGACCGTCTCTGGTTGGCATTGGATCAAGGATCTCAGCGTGATCCGGCAATGGAGCGGATGTTAGAGCGAGCGGCTAGCGCTCTGTCAAGTGGCTCTTCGGCCATGCCGACGCTCCCCTTGGACACACAGACTTCTGATATGTTGGATGTTGCGGCGTACCGTCTGGTTAAGCCACATTACTCGCTGCTCAAAGCCCCTAACTAGGGGATAAGGAGTACTGGCGGCTTTCCGGAGCAGGCCTATCATCAATATGCTCGTGTTACTCGGCTTTCAGTCGGGGGGAAAGAGACGCATTGAATAGGCCGTTAGCTGGGAAATCCAAGGGTCATTCTCGACCCTTGGTTTCCCAAGCTAACAAAGATCCTTTTAATGAGTTAACTCTTATTGAAGATGCGGCGAGAGCGGCTATGGCTGCACTCTCGCACGGTTGCACCGTCCTGCAGGATATGCTGACCTGTGTGGCGGAAGGTGGGGAAGTGCCAGAGGCTGCTCCCAGAGTTATCCGGGACACCATGCGCTTGTCCCAAGATTGCCTGGCCAGGGTGATCACTAGATCATTGGCGGAGCGGCAGAGAATGGTTCTCGATTGCATAGAACCAGGACCAGAGATGAGGGCTACGTATTCTACTGTGCCATTCATTGGTCCAGGCTTGTTTGGTGGTTCGGCACGGCAAGCTCTTTCCAAAGTTGAGTCAATGGTCGCAGAGCAGGAAGTAGTCGGCAAGTCGTGGAAGTCGACTAAGAGGACTCCGCTGCAGCAGTCTTACAAGCAGCAGAGGCAGCACCAGAGATCACCCTTCTGTCCGGGCCGTGATACCCATTGGGCATCCGGTTCACAGGGATCTGGCCATTCATCCTCATAGAAGTCCTCTAATAAGAGGCCGTATGAAGATGATAGGAAGGGTGGCGGCTCGGGTCGCGATGCCTACGATAAGGATAGTCGTGGCGGCGGTCCCAGGCCGTCATATTCCAAGAAGCCTTGAGGTGGCCGTGAGGAACGGTCCTGATGGGTTTCCAGCGAGACCCGCTTCAGTGATGCCAGGAACATACCCAAGCGAATTAACATCTTATCGTGCAATATCGATCGCGAGCTGTGTGCAGATTTCTACCATCGGGGGCAGACTTCAACTGTTCTCAAACCAGTGGGAACAGGCCATGCAAGATGGTTTAGTCTGTCATTGGCTAACAAATGGCTACGAACCGGACTGGCGCATCCGTCAATCATTAGTTCCGTTAACATTGACTCCAGTATGGACTCCAGTTCCAAAGGAATCCGATTGTCTAGATGCCATTTGCTCAGAAATGAAAAAATCTTCAGCAGAAGAACACGATTCATTTAGTTGGCAATCAGTCCTCACTGGGCTTCTATTCGATAATTTTCCTCGTTCCGAAATGCATCGGAGGTTGGAGACCGATTCTCAACCTCAAACCACTGCACAAATTCATTCTCACAATATTTCAGATGGAGACTGGCAGCGGTGATGATAGGGCTGAGAAGAGGCATGTGGGCAGTATCGATAGATCTGAAGGATGCATGTTTTCATATTCCAATGTCAATTCCTTTTGACAGATACCGTCGCCTTGCGTTCCTAAACAATGTTTGGGAATTCAATGCTTTACCGTTCGGTCTGACCACAGCACCGAGGGTCTTCACCAAAGTGGTTCTCGCCATGACTATTTATCTTCGCAGGCGAAACATAGCTGTTCGTACTTACATAGATGACTAGCTGCTGAAGGCAGGGAATCCAGTCACTGCGCAACAATCTTCAGGTAGTCCTGGCGTTATTGAAGGACGCAGGATGGATTGTGAATCTAGAGAAATCAGAATAGACTCCATCCCAGGAGTTTGTGTATCTGGGAATTCTTTTCAATCTCAGGGACAGTGTAGCTTTTCCGGCGGAGAGCAGAGTCAAGAATTTGATTGCAGTTCTAGAGTCGGTTTCTCTAGGAGCCTATCTGACGGCGCGTTAATTTCTTAGAATACTAGGTTTACTAGTATCTCTGGAGAAGGTGGTTCTTTATGCGGCACTCAGGCGCAGGCCGATTCAGATGTACTTAATGTCATTCTGGTCTCAGAGAATGGATCAGTTGTCTCTGAGGATTCCAGTAAAAGAACCATTGATATTCCATCTTCAGTGGTGGTTATCAGAACAGAATCTCCTGCGAGGTGTTCCTCTACAACCTCCTCAACCGAAGATGGCCATCTTTACAGATGCATCGACGACGGGTTGGGGAGTAGTACTGGACGATCTCTCAGTGTCAGGGGAATGGGATCGGACCAATGCGCAGAAACATATAAATGTTCTCGAATTATTAGCGGTTGCATTAGCACTTCGAAAATTCGAGAACTTATTCCGAAACAAGATTTTCCCGGTAAGGACAGACAACTCAACAGTGGTGTCTTATTTGAACCGCCAAGGCGGGACGAGATCACCAGAGTTGTGTATGATGATATGGAACCTTCTGCTCTGGTGTCAAGAGAGGAATATTATTCTTCGGGCAGCACAAATTCCAGGAAAATTGAACATCCTAGCGGATGCTCTCAGTCGAAGGACGGTTTGCCATCCGGCGGAATGGCTGCTCAACCAATCGGTAGTGGAGGTTCTTTTCAAACATTGGGGCAAGCCAAATGTGGATCTATTTGCAATAAAAGGAAACGCAAAGATGGTCACATACGTGTCACCAATCCCAGAGTCGCTAGCTTTAGCAGCAGACGCACTGGTGATAAGTTGGAAGGGAATATACGCATATGTGTATCCTCCAACAATTCTCATCCCAAAAGTTCCGGCAAAGATAAGTGAGGGCATATGCCAAGTACTACTGATCAACCCTCATTGGCCAGGCCGATCATGGTTTACGGATCTGCTGGACCTTCTGGTCTGCAATCCAATCCGTCTTCCAGACAGAAGGGATCTGATCTCTCAGAACAAAGGTCTGTATCTCCACGACAGACCGGAGATGTTCCAATTGACTGCATGAATGTTATCAAGCCGCATGCAATTAAGGGTGGCTTTTCTGAGCAAGCAGCGAAGTTTATCACTTCAGCCAGAAGAGTGTCAACCACCAAGACATATAATTATAGAATCAACAAATTTGCAGAGTGGTCTAAGGGAAGAGATATTAATCCCTTTTCTGCATTTGTTCAACACGTAGCAGATTTTATCTGTCATTTATACGACGTTGACAAACTTGCAATTTCAACCCTAGCAGCACATAAGTCTGCATTAGCTTCAGTCATTCCCAGTCTGGCCATTGTAGGAGTGGAGAACGACACTTTAAATGAAGTTATTAAAGGAATGAGCAATTTGCGACCTAGATAGGCAATTCCTATCCCAGCATGGAATCTATCTCTTGTTCTACAGGTTTTAGCGCATGCTCCCTTTGAACCAATTAGATTTATAGATATTAAACTGTTAACTATTAAGTAAGTTTTCTTGGTTGCAGCAGCATTGCCGAGAAGGAGAAGCGAAATTCATGCGCTTTCTGCCGAACAAGCCCGTTTTGTCGTTACGGGTGAAGGTTTAAGACTACTACCACGTCTTTGTTTCCTGGCAAAGAATTAGTCACTTAAATATCCAGGACAGCCGATCAATTTGCCAAGTTTAATTAGACATGACCAAAACTCTTCTGCTTGGTGTCCTGTCAGATGTCTGAAAATATATAAGAAACATACTGAGGAGTGGAGAGATGACCCGAAATCTCTGTGGTTATGTCTCAAAGCTCCTCATCTTCGCGTCTCGAAAGACACCATTTCTCGATAGTGGATGCTATTCAGGTCTCGCATAAAATCGCAACAGGATAGCAGATTGATCATGCGAACGCCCATCAAGTCCAAGCACTAGCAGCATCATCAGCCCTTTATAAGGATGTCTCTTTAGAGGAGGTGATGTCTGTAGCACAATGGCATGCCGAGTCATCATTTACTGATTTCTACCTTCGCGATATCTCCAGCGCACTTAATCCGGTAGCCATCGACAATTTATCGAATCTTAACTAAAGCCACATCCAACCACTATTTCGCATACATCGCAAGGTTCTACCACATGCACTGAGCAATGTTGATGCACATGATCTGTGAACAACCGTGGATTGGGCGGAGCTTCTGTGATGATCAAGAAAGACCAAGCACTCACAAAATGGTGAGTGTTTTCTTTATTTAAGTGACTAATATTAATTTACTTACAGTGGAAATACCAGACTGATTAAGTAAATGTCTGGTTCAAGAGTATCTTATTCATTGCAACAGACATTAGACTCAGTCAAATTTGAAAATCTAATCGATATACTGATAGTTTTCAAAATCAGAGGTTGTAGTAGCTTCTTTGCACTCTCCTGGACTGCCCTAGCTGAGACTTGGGGCTGACACGGGTCTGGTGAGTGTTGCCTCCCCTTTTGACAGCCCTCTGAAATTTGCGGACAAATGAGGGGAGAGCACGGTCTAGACCATGGAAGTTTAGTACTCTATGAGTCAGATGGCGGAACCCAAGCGTATGCCAGGGTTCTAGTCTCTTCACAACCTTCTCTGTCGGATGGTAGATGAGAGCTGGTTCGAGCCTCACCTCCTCCCACTGGAGTTTCCTGGCTGTCGAAATCTGGAGTTTATCATAATAGTACATCCGGTATCTTAAGTATTATTTGAAGTAGAATCAAAAAAGCATCCGCTTTTGTTTCTACGAGAATTGTTAATACTTACCAGATGTACTATGGCCTCCCTCAGCCACCCCGCTGAGGTGAGGCTGAGCTGCTTTCGCTGTTTGTCAAGACAAATATAAGATGAATCTGACTGTTGTTGGGAATTGACTCGGTACCTGGAGGCTATGGTAATTCCCGGACACAGTATGGGCAGGACCATGGAGTGTGGAGTTTTAATTGTTTATTTTTAGCTAGACTAGATAATAGAAAATATCATACATCTTGTAAGTATTAACAATTCTCGTAGAAACAAAAGCCGATGCTTTTTTTTTTAGTATGGGACATACATCACGCTAATTTATTTGCTCAGACGGTTGTTATAAGATGACATTTATCTCCCTTTCACCATAGTTTCAATGAAAATTAACCAAATTTGCGGGATTTTCAAATATCTCTTTGATAACCAATTTAGAAAAAAATCAGTGGTTAATAAGAAAAGAAACATGTACGAGCGTATTCAGCAGGAAAAACTGTACTAGAACCAATTACAAACAGTCTGTACTAAAGGTAATTTAAGCGACATCGCTTTCGATATCTTCTTTGTTTACTATTGATTCCTATACAGGGCTCCGTTAGCTGTCACTGGAGTGATGTATAGGGAGCTGGCTTATCGATTGCCGAAATTGAAAAAGTTGAAATCAGAATTTCCGTTTTGCGCGTTTCCAAACTTGCATTTCTTGCTTATTTCTTACTGTATGCTCATGCAATTTATGTGTGCATGGCGGACTTGTGTTTCAAATATATTATATATATGGCTAGTGTTTGCATACAGACTAAAAACAGCTACTAATGTAGTTTCAAGCAGATTTTGCCATGCTTTATTTATCCCTTAAGTTTAACCATCAAATTTGTTCAAGAAAATTTCAAATTTCTATTAAAAATATTTATTTGCAGACTATTTTTGAAAATTTGTCACTGGAATGGTGGTCATTTCAAGTGGTAAATTTTCAAAAATAGTCTTGTCTTGGTCTGCAAATTAGCATTTCTCAAAACCACTGCAGAAGTAATTTTTAGGCCGCTTGAGTGTTATTTAAGGGTTAAAATCCATTTGATTATACACAGTTACATAATCAATGTTGTTTATTATTATATAATATATGTGCTTTTGGAGCAGCCTCTTAAATAATGCAGTGAACCTATTGATTAAGTCCAATGAGCGTTATAATGTATAGTCTCATTGAATCTGGTAGTAATGCATAGCCCTGCACGCTGCCTAGCGTTCTCTATATTGTACCCTGGTTAGATTTCAAAGTGATTTCGTCAGCCGAGTCTTTGTGTCACCGAGGCTGGCCACCCACAGGCATCGATCGCTGCCGAGCACAGCACTGCGCTGACCATTGATTACATACTGGGGCCCTAACAACGGCACTGCATGACAGCAGTGTGACAATGTTTCCTGGTTTTATGCTTGCTGCCAATGACTCATGATGCCGTAATTTCTCATGCTAATCCATGTGAAAATTAACTCTTTCAATGACAAATCCGGGATGATAAAATAAATGCGAAACAAAGCATATATTCTGTTAAATATATTTTGAGATTAATATGGCTGGAAGTCATATTAATCTAAAAATATTGAACAACTTTCCTGTATGCTAGCTTTGTAATTAAGATAAAGGAATGTGTCAGTGAAATGGTTAAGGCCTGGCATGTTTATGTGTTTACATGTATATGACTGATGACTAATACTGTACACTCAATGGATATTAACACTTTAGCCCTTGAATTTGTTCACGAAAATTTCAATTTTCTCATATAAAATGTCTATTTGCAGACCAAGAGAAGAGTATTTT
Organism: Chaetoderma sp. LZ-2023a; assembly: GCA_034401795.1. NCBI lineage: Eukaryota > Metazoa > Mollusca > Caudofoveata > Chaetodermatida > Chaetodermatidae > Chaetoderma > Chaetoderma sp. LZ-2023a. The sequence continues at coordinate 17,848,336 of CM067368.1, read as the reverse complement.
TGAAAATTTATCACTGGAATGACTGGCTCGGTTATCGAGCCAGTAATTCCGGTTGTAAATCTTCAAAAATAGTCTTCTCATGGTCTGTAAATAGACATTTCTCAAGACGACTGCAGAAACCGTTTCTGGCTGATATAAGTGTTTAAAGACTTACGCCTTTATTAACCCATTAGCCCCTCCAAAGTTGCTAACCCCATTAACACTCAAGTTGACCAAAAATGCCTTCTGTGGGAATTTGCAGACCAAGAGGATTTTTGAAAATTTATCACTGGGATGACTGGATTGATAACTGAGTCAGTCATTTAAGTGATCAATTTTCAAAGATACTCTTCCTTTGGTCTGCAAATAGACATTTTCTATGAGGAAATTGGAATTTTATTGAATAAATTTGATGCTGAAAGGGTTAAACGAAGTTTGAATTTTCTCATAGGAAATATCCATTTGCAGACCAAGGGAGGATATTATTCTTGAAGATTTATCACTGGAATGACTGGCTCGGTTATTGAGCCTGTCATTCCAGTGATACATACGAGAGTTGGCTGACAAGTTTGTAGGCTAAACATGATGCTCTTATGGGATGAGACCATGTATGGGGTATTTTTCAGCATATTCCCCTTTAAGGTCCACACACTTCTTCCTGCGGTGCTGCAGCGCTTGGATCCCCTTGGCGTAGAAGCTTTCATTCTGAAGGGTAAAAAAGTCCTCAACGGCAGATATGACCTCATCATCGTTCCGATATTCCTTCCTAGTCAAATGTTTTTTCATGTTCGGAAACCGGTGGAAGTCAGATGATGCCAAATCAGGAGAGTACGGTGGGTGGTCAACCAGTCCAAAGCCACAGTCATGCACAACAGCCAATGGCAACCACGACTTGTGAGCTGGGACATTGTCCTGATGAAACAAGACATTTGGCAGTTTCCCTCGCCATTTGATCTTGATAGCCTTGTGGAGCTTCCTCAGCAAGCTGGCATAGTACTCTCCGTTTATGGTTTGGCCCTTTGGAAGGTAGTTCACGAACACAATGCCCTTTGCATCCCAGAAAACTGAGGCCATCACCTTCCCAACAGACAAAACAACTGTGGCCTTCTTTTGAGGGGGTGAGGACGTGTTTTTCCACTGCATGGATTGCCTCTTTGTCTCTGGCTCAAAGTGATATGGACCCATCACTCATCCTGGGTTAGAAAATAGTCGATGAAATTTGCTGGATCTGCTTCAAAACACCCAAAGTTCTCCGTTAACATGACCAGCCTGATGCGCTTTTGATCGAGCAGAAACCTCTCACGGAAGATTCCAACAGCATTCCTATCTGATTAATAGTCAATCGCCTATCGTCCATCACCATGTGGTGAGCACGATCAATGTTTTCCTCGGTGGTGGCAGTTGCAGGCTGTCCAGACCTTGGGCATCTTCCAGGCTCTCTCTACCCCTCTTAAATTCCGCTGCCCACTTTTGCACTGTTGATAAAGCTGGCGCGTCATCCCCTAATGTAGCAACCATAACAGCATAAATGTCCTGGGGAATTAAACCCTTTACTGCAGGTACTTGATGACACTGTGATGCCAAATTTGCTCCATTTTTAGCTCACCTGACCTGAAAGGTCAAGTGAGCTTATGTCATGGCGACCATCCATCGTCCGTCCATCAACTTTTCCTTTAAAACGACTTCTTCTCAAGAACCGCAGGGATGATTTCAATTATATTTGGCAGGAAGCATCCTTAGGGCATAGGGATCCAAGTTTGTTCAAACGAAGCCGATCGGCCAATTTGGCTCCCACCAAATTTTACAGTCGTCTACAAACCACCAAATACGGCCTTACCTGGAAACAAACAATACAATTAGTTATCAAAAGGGTTGATATCAATGCATGCAAAGTTTCATTGATCTGACATTGCCCCTTCATGGTCAACCTACGAACTTTTCAGCCACCCCTCATATAAATTTTCAAGTCTTCACCTGGTCAGCAAAGGGTCATTTCTTTAAGACCACTGCAGAAGCCATTTTTGGCTAAACTTGAGTGTTAAAGGGTTGAGGGTATTGATTGGTTAAGAAATTCTAATCTAAATTACTTTTCAATAAATGTTGATTTTTAGGCTAAGAGAAGAATATTTTTGAAAATCTACCACTGGAATGACTGGCTCGGTAACGGAAATTTAATTCCCAAGACCACTAAAGAAGCCAGTCCTTGTAGACTTGCCTGCTAAAGAGTTAATATATATAATACAGACTTGTAACTGGTTGATTATAAAAAAATTTTACATGCTTTTAATAGATCTAATGTGGAGCCAGTTGAATATTTTGAAAACTATTTGTCTGAAACTGAAAGTAATTATACTGTTCCATTCAAATTGATTTCAAAATAATCTAGAATTTTCTATTTTAACTCTCTCGCTGCTGCAAGCCACCAGACAAATAATTTAAATCAGTAAACACTTGACTTGCTGACTATTTTGAAAACAATTTGACTGAAAATTGTTGGTGGCCACCAACAACTTTAAGTCAAATTGTTTTCAAAATATTTAGGAAGTCCAGAGATATTAACCCTGGAATATGGCATCTGCAAGAACTCGGCAGCCAGTACCAGTACCAGTACCTGTACCAGTACTATAATGTGTGACAAACTCAGATGTCACATTACGTACACGTGTACGGCCATTGAGTAGTAATAATTATTATAAATTTATTATTTAGTATATTACGCTATTAATGTGCAGAACAGGTGTCCCCCCCCACCACCCCTTCATCTCTCACCCCCTCCCCCCCCCCTTCATCTCTCACCCCCTCCCCATGCCAGTAATGGCAGAGCAACGTACGGGATGCATCCTACCACAAATATAACCATACTGTTTGTAAATCTATAATAATAAACTTGTTAATTTTCTAAATGTAAAGAAATCACTTGAGATTCTAAAATCTAAATTAATAAGTACAGTATACCTTTAATGGTCCGCTGCCGGGTCATGATGCAGTGGTCTTGGGAACTGATCATTTGTAGGCCAAGAGAAATCTGTTTTTGAAAATTTACTACGAGAATGCTGGTTTGATTATTAGCTCACCTGGCCGTCCATCAACTTTTCCTTTAAAACGACTTCTCAAGAACCACGGGCCCGATTTCAATTATATTTGGCAGGAAGCATCCCTAGGGAATAGAGATTCAAATTTGTTCAAATGAAGCCGATCGGCCAAAATCCAAGATGGCCGCCGGCCAAAATAACCGATTTTTAGAAACACTTTAAAAAATCATCTTCTCCGAAACCGCTGGAGGAATTGATTCAAAACTCATAACATATCACATATTGCAACGGTAGAGCCAAGTTTGTTCAAGGCAACCTGATTGGCCAATTTGCCTGGCGGCCATCTTGGATGACCTAGTTTTCGCGAAAACGACTTCTACCGAACCGCTGAAGGGATAGGTCTGAAATTTGGTAAATATGCTTAGGGACCAAGCGCCTTTCAAGTTTGTTCAAGGGAAGTTTGTTCGTTAAAAAACATGTACGCCATCAACCAATCAAAATTTAGCGTTTGTTGGTCATATTGGCTTTTTTGTATTTGATGTATTTTGATGGCGAAAATTGCTTTATATATGCTTATCAGTGTGGCGAGTTCAAATATGCCACTTTCGAGATTGTCGGATAAGCGCTTTGGCTGCCATCTTGGTTTGTTTTCCCACCAAAGGCTCCCATAGTAAAGCAATAGGCCCATAATAAAGCAATGGGGAATTCTTTAAACGACTTCTTCTCAAGAACCACTGGGCCGATTTCAATTATATTTGGGAGGAAGTATTCATAGGGCATAGAGGTCTAAGTTTGTACAAATGAACCTGATCGACAAATTTGTCCGGCGGCCATCTTGGATTTAGGCCGATTTTAGGAAACGTCTAAAAATCTTCTCCGAAACCGCTTGGGGGATTGATGCAAACCTCATGAAATATAATTTAGGGCAATGGAACTTGATTGGTCAAATGGTTTGGTGGCCATCTTGGTTGACCTAGTTTTAGCGAAAATGACTTCTCCAGAACCGCTGAAGGGATCGGGCCGAAATTTGGCAGATATGATTAGGGACTAAGGGCCAGAAAAGTTTGTTCAAGAGAAGTTGATCCGTCAAAAAACATGGCCACCGTGGGCCAATCAAAATATAGCATGTTTGGCAGCCATATTGGATTTTTTTATTTGATGGATTTTGAGGCCGAAATTGGTTTTATATAGGTTTTTTAGTATTATGATCTCAAATTTACAATTTTCGAAACTGTCGGATAAACGGTTTGGCGGCCATCTTGGATCATTCCCCCCCCCCCCCCCCCCCCCCCGCAAAAGCTCCCATACTAAAGCAATGGGAAATTTTAAATATCCTCTTCTCGAGAACTACTGGGCCGATTTCAATTATATTTGACATGAAGCATCCTTAAGGTATAGAGATTCAAGTTTGTTCAAACGAACCCGATCGGCCAATTTGGCCGCCGACCATCTTGGATTTCGGCCGATTTTTAGAAATGTTTTTAAAAATCTCCCAAACCATTTGAGGGATCGATTCAAAACTCACGAAATATGATCTAGGGTAAGCACTGAATCAAGTTTGTTCAAGGGAACTTGATTGACCAAATGGTTCAGCGGCCATCTTGGATGACCTAGTTTTCACAAAAACAACTTCTTCCCCAGAACCGCTGAAGCGAGCAGGCCAAAATTTGTGATATATAATTAGGAACTAAGAGCGATTAATGTTTGTTCAAAAGAAGGTGATTCGTCTAAAAACAAGGCCGCGATTGACCAATCAAAATATAGTGTGTTTGGCAGCCATATTGGATTTTTTTATTTGATGGATTTTGAGGCCAAAATTCGTTTTATATAGGTTTTTGGTTATTCTGATCTCAAACTTGCAATTTTCGAAACTGTCGGATAAATGGTTTGGCAGCCATCTTGGATCATTTTCCCGCCCATATTAAAGCAATGGGAAATTTAAAATGTCTTCTCAAGAACTACTAGGCCGATTTGAATTATATTTGGCAGGAAGCATCCTTATGGCGTAGAGATTTCATTTTGTTCAAACGAAGCCGATCGGACAATTTGGCCAGTGGCCATCTTGGATTTTGGTTTATTTTTAGAAATGTCTTAGAAATCTCGTTCTCAGAAACGGCATGGGGAATCGATTCAAAACTTATGAAACCTCATCTAGGCAAAGAGGTAAGCCAAGCTTGTTTAAGACGACTTGATTGACCGAATGGTTCGGCAGCCATCTTGGATGACCTAGTTCTCCAGAACCGTTGAATGGATCAGGCCAAAATTTGGGAGATATGATTAGGGACTAAGGGCCAGAAAAGTTTGTTCAAGAGAAGTTGATCCGTCAAAAAACATGGCCACCGTGGGCCAATCAAAATATAGCATGTTTGGCGGCCATATTGGATTTTTTTATTTGATGGATTTTGAGGCCGAAATTGGTTTTATATAGGTTTTTTAGTATTATGATCTCAAATTTACAATTTTCGAAACTGTCGGATAAACGGTTTGGTGGCCATCTTGGATCATTTCCCCCCCCCCCCCCAAAAAGCTCCCATACTAAAGCAATGGGAAATTTTAAATATCCTCTTCTCGAGAACTACTGGGCCGATTTCAATTATATTTGACATGAAGCATCCTTAAGGCATAGAGATTCAAGTTTGTTCAAACGAACCCGATCGGCCAATTTGGCCGCCGACCATCTTGGATTTCGGCCGATTTTTAGAAATGTTTTTAAAAATCTCCCAAACCATTTGAGGGATCGATTCAAAACTCACGAAATATGATCTAGGGTAAGCACTGAATCAAGTTTGTTCAAGGGAACTTGATTGACCAAATGGTTCAGCGGCCATCTTGGATGACCTAGTTTTCACAAAAACAACTTCTTCCCCAGAACCGCTGAAGCGAGCAGGCCAAAATTTGTGATATATAATTAGGAACTAAGAGCGATTAATGTTTGTTCAAAAGAAGGTGATTCGTCTAAAAACATGGCCGCGATTGACCAATCAAAATATAGTGTGTTTGGCAGCCATATTGGATTTTTTTATTTGATGGATTTTGAGGCCAAAATTCGTTTTATATAGGTTTTTGGTTATTCTGATCTCAAATTTGCAATTTTCGAAACTGTCGGATAAATGGTTTGGCAGCCATCTTGGATCATTTTCCCGCCCATATTAAAGCAATGGGAAATTTAAAATGTCTTCTCAAGAACTACTAGGCCGATTTGAATTATATTTGGCAGGAAGCATCCTTATGGCATAGAGATTTCATTTTGTTCAAACGAAGCCGATCGGACAATTTGGCCAGTGGCCATCTTGGATTTTGGTTTATTTTTAGAAATGTGTTAGAAATCTCGTTCTCAGAAACGGCATGGGGAATCGATTCAAAACTTATGAAACCTCATCTAGGCAAAGAGGTAAGCCAAGCTTGTTTAAGACGACTTGATTGACCGAATGGTTCGGCAGCCATCTTGGATGACCTAGTTCTCCAGAACCGTTGAATGGATCAGGCCAAAATTTGGGAGATATGATTAGGGACTAAGGGCCATTAAAGCTTCTTCAAGGGAAGTTGCTTCGTCAAAAAATGTCACTAACCCCCCCGTGGGCCAATCAAAATGTAGCGTGTTTGGCGGACATATTGAATTTTTTTATTTGATGGATTTTGAGGCCAAAATTGGTTCTATGTATGTTTTTGGGTATTCTGAGCTCAAATTTGCACTTTTCGAAACTGTCGGATAAACGGTTTGGTGGTCATCTTGGATAATTTTTTCGTCAAAAGCTCCCATGCTAAAGCAATGGGAAATTAAAAATATCTTCTTGAGAACTGCCAGGCCGATTTCAATTATATTTGGCAGGAAGCATCCTTAGGGCATAACGATCCAAGTTTCTTCAAATGATCGTCCTATTTTCCCAGCGGCCATTTTGGATTTCGGCCGATTTCAGGAAAATCTCCGAAACCACTTGGGTTCACTTTCTCTTAAATTTATTTGGGCTTCATCTAGGCCAAGAGATAAGCCAAGTTTGTTCAAGAGGACTTGATTGACCAAATGGTTCATCGACCATCTTGTATGACCAGGTTTTCACGAAAATGACTCCTCCAGAACCGCTGAAGTGATCGGACCGAAATTTGGGCCATTAAAATTTGTTCAAAGGAAGTTGATCCATCAAAAAACATGGACGCCGTTGGGCAATCAAAATGTAGTGTGTTTGGTGGCCATATTGCACTTGCAAAAATGTCCACAAACTCATTTAAAAGACTGCTAAACCACCCACCAACAATTTTGACAAAAATTGATGGTGCTCCAGGTGAGCGACACGGGGCCCCTTGGGCCTCTTGTCTTAAATTTATGTTTGATTTATTAACCCTTTAACACTCGAATTTAATCAAGAACATTTTTTTCTTTCTCAAAAAAAACGTCCATTTGCAGACCAAGCGAAGAATATTTTTGAAATTTTACCACTGGAATGACTGGCTCGGTTATCGAGCCAGTCATTCCAGTGGTAAATTTTCAAAAATACTCTGCTCTTGGTCTGCAAATGGGCATTTCTCAAGACCTCTGCAGGAACCGTTTTTGGCTGATATGAGTTAAAGGTTTAATACCTCCCATTCTCACAATTCTACCTGTCCCCGTTTCCTCCCCCTCCTCTCCCCCACCTGTCCCAAAACCAGGTCCAAGAGAAACAGATTGTAGTCAAGCACTTGAGAAGCACTTAACACAGATTTGTTGAAAAAGATAAAATAATACAAAATGCCTATTGATAAATTGGCATGAGTGAGGTCGCTTATAACCTTTACCACTCAGGTGTCAAAACTAAATTTTCAAATTAAATTAAAAGATGATCTGCTGTTCATTTTTCAACAAATTTGGTGGTAGATGGTGCTGTCGTAGACAGCAACATCTTCCACCAAAATTGTTGAAAAATGTACACCAGTTTCTTTGATACTGACACAGTAAAAGGTGGAATATTGACATCAGAGTGCTATAGGGATTAAAGATAGCCTGCTTGCCTGCTGGCACAGCCTTGCTTCTGATATAGGGGGTCAGGATGAACTTGTGTGAGGTTTTTGTGTAAAATGCTGAAAACATGCCAGATTTTCATCCATTTAATAGCTACATTTATTCTATGAATGCATGGGAAATTGCCATCATTGCATAATTTGTGGGTAACAGTGCACCTTCTCTCCCACGCATCTGCAGCTAAGTTTGTGCATGGAACCTGTCTATAATGCGCATTTGCTATTGGGGCCCCATAAGATTGTGGTTCTTTAAGATGGATGGTCGCAAGACCACACTTCTTAAATACATATAGCCGCCATTTTGCAACCACAAAAGCTGTTTACTATGTGGAACCGACTGGATTAAACATTGACGTGTCTTTATAGTCAGTAACCTTTATCTGGTCAGGTGTCTGTTATATACATGTTTGATTGCAGGATGGAAGAGTACCCACCACCACCCCCACCCACCCCATGTTACAGGAATTGCTGTCATAAAATTCCAAATTGTGTCATCTCTAAGCCAGCTAGCCACTCCCCTCTCATTGACACCCCACCATTGATGTTGGTTTATCATGAACCGCCTGCTACTTACTCACTACCATCACCCCACCCCACCACCCGCCTTAACACCCCACCCTGAATCTGGTTTATCAAAATAAAACACTGCTTTAGTTAACACCCTCTCCCCACACTCACACCCAACCACACATGTATGGATATTTCGATTTGATAACAGATTTGCGTGAATATTCTGTTATGTAATGAAACCTGATGCGGATGGATTAACAGATAGCGGATATCTCCTGTATCATATGACTTGCATAACAGCTCACTTGTCACTTCATTAACCATTTAACACTCATATCAGCTAAAAACGGCGTCTGCAGTGGTCTTGAGAAATGTTCTTTTGCAGACCAAGAGAAGACTATTTTTGAAAACTTAACACTGGAATGACTGGCTCGATAAGCGAGCTAGTCATTCCAGTGGTATATTTTCAAAAAATAGTCTCTCTTGGCCTGGAAATGGACATTTTCTATAAGAAAATAGAAATTCAATGGTTAAAGGGTTACTCATACTGACTGATGATAGTAACCCTTTAATCCTCAAATCTGTTGAAGAAATTTTCAATGTTGGCCTTTTGCAGACCAAATGAAGAGAATTGAACAAATTTTGAGGGTTATTGGATTAAAATCTGTTCTTGAATCTGTTGGATTGAAAGTGTTAAATACAAAGCACTGATGAAGAATAGCGGGGCCCCAGAGTAGCCCATGGCTACTAGATTTTAGACTGGGCTACCTAAATTTCAAACTCACTAGCCCAGGTGGTGACCAAAATTTGTCCATTCATATTTTAAGATTGTGAACAGAAAATCATTTTATATATCTGCTAACTATATTGCAGGTAGAGCCAGTTATTACTACATTACAACCTACCTCCTTGCATTACTGTTGGTCTTTCCTTCTCTGAAGGGAAGTGTAGTAGGATGAATTTTTTACAGCCAATGTTTGCTGGGTATTGTGGTTACAGAGTGACTGAAGGCTTCTTCAGGAATCTCCATACTCTCTCTAATGATAAGATCCATAGTAATTCGTTTAAATGCTATATCTCAGAATGAGGTAAGAAGAGGTTTAATCCAATACCCAGTGCCACTGAGTAGGTCATTGAGCACAATGACAACCTCATTGGCTGATAGCTATCACATGACCTTGTTGGTAGCAACCAAGACTTCATTCCTTTTCCTACTGTTAGAAGGGAAAGGGCGTATAAAAAATTTGTAACCAATTTAAAAGTTATTTTATAACTTTTTGAATTGCTGTGGATTATAGAATAGGCATAAGGATCATCAATGTCAGACAAACATAAAAAAAACCTCCCAAGATAAGTGGTTGTAGGTCCTGGTGCATTAATAATGATTTGTAAGATCATTTTTAATTTTGTGGTAGGCGCGTTACCAGTTTTGGTTACATGCGACCAGAGTGTATAGACTATGTCTTGTCTAGTTTTTGCTTCTTCTATAACAGTAGCATGTATAAGCTACTGAATTGACATGCTTGTTGCGATTGAGCATGATTGTCCGATATCTCAGTAACATACTCTCTGAAAGAAAACGAAAATAATTTTAATTAGAGATCAGTAGGGTCTCTCTCAATAAATCTTGGGATTAGCGCTGGATAATCCTGAGTCATATTCGGAGCTTTACTCTATCAAATCTCAGTTATTACGATTTAGAGTTGAGAAAATCTCCGAAGAAGACTAAGGAGAAGGTCAAAGAAAAGAGTCGGAATCATTCCATCAGATGTCATTCTGGCAGTTTCTGCCATAGATTCATAAAATCGGAACACGCTGGACACGTGTGTTCGAAATGTACATTGTGTACCTTAGAATCGACCTGTTTAATATGCGCGTCATGATCCCAATCTGCCAGAATGTCATTCTTTAAAACAAATTCCCCAGAGAGCTTAAATATTCCTGGGAATCTTTCTCCTTCAAGGTCGGTGGCTAAAATAAAGGCCAAACCCGAGGCCACGGCAGAGTCAGCCATGCTTGAAAAATTTTTACTATCGATGGAATGTCTCCAGAAACAAGTTCACAATATTGACTCGTCTATTGACAGTAGGATCTGTCAATAAGATTGTCCTCGACCAGTCGGTTACCAATGCTTCATCCCTTGATGTAGTGGATTGTGAAGCATTGGAGCTGTCTTCCGAGGAAGTGCCTATTTTCTAAATGTAATAAATTACAACTCACTGATTTACATTGTTTCAGAGGTGCCACAAAAAATGGAAAAGAGAAGAATAAGAGTAAAAGACTCTGGTTTCGCCTCATTCGTCACCGGTTCATAAGCCAGTCATACCATTCCAGGATTCATCAGATCATTCTTCGTCTATCAACATTCCGCAGCCTGCGCTCTCGAGGCCCACGGGTCATAAGTCGATCCTGTAGTAGTAGTGTAAAATGATACCACCTCCCTCAACTGGATTTCCATTTAGACAAATGAGCCCCCACCTCTCTCAACTGGATTTCCATTTAGACAAATGAGCCCCCACTGCCCTCTCAGTCCCTGGGGCATAGGTTGTGGGGGCGACCACGGATCGCTGAACGGCTGCCAGGGAGGTAGGATCATCCCGACACTACTACTACCAGGGGCTGAACGCCCATTTAGAGACAAGCCTCCACACTGATATACACCACTGATCGCCATCAACCACAGGGCCGGCCTCTATTCTGTGTAGGCTCAGACAAACACGTAGTCTCTGTCAGAGTCGCATAGGGCACCGCTTTGTGGTCAACCCCACACACCTGAATGCCCATTTAGAGACACGCATCCACTATCACATCGACACGACGGACCCCCCCCACAGGTACTGATCGCCAGCACCACACATAATAGGGTCTGAACGCCCATTTAGAGACAGGCACCCACAGGGATATACACCCCCACAGGTACTGATCGCCAGCACGACACATAATAGGGTCTGAACGCCAATTTAGAGACAGGCATCCACAGGGATATACACCACCTACAGGTACTGATAGCCACACATAATAGGATCTGAATGCCCATTTAGAGACAGGCATCCACAGGGATATACACCACCCACAGGTACTGATCGCCACACATAATAGGGTCTGAATGCCCATTTAGAGACAGGCATCCACAGGGATATGCACCACCCACAGGTACTGATCGCCACACATAATAGGGTCTGAACGCCCATTTAGAGACAGGCATCCACAGGGCTATACACCACCCACAGGTACTGATCGCCACACATAATAGGGTCTGAACGCCGATTTAGAGACAGGGATATACACCATGATTACTGTTGCACAGCTTCGCGCTATTGCAAAGCAATTCGGCCTACTCTAAGGCCAAGAAAGCCGACCTGCTTCAGATGATCGGACAGGTCCGTGCCGAGGAGTGGCAGAAGCGACTCTCCTGAGCAATGAAGATGGGAAGGTTTCCAGCGCTTACCAAAGATGATCCTTGGAATCCCCACAAGAAAGCGCAGCGGATACGTGAGCTTCGTCAGTTGGACGAGGCGGTGACTGCTAGCTTGCTCCACTGGAGCGCTTACCTCTCCTACGCAGGATCACTAAGCGAGTGATGAGGGGGCCGAGGTCTGAACCCTTAGCCCGGAGCATAAGGTGAGAAGGCGAATACATTCTCGACCAGCGTCTCGGCGAAAGGGAGACAGAGGATAGAGGACTCCAGTCAGTACGCTGGACATTCTTCAGAGGTCTAGAAGGGGACCTCACAGGCCAGATCATGCAAAAGATCCAGCAGACTCCAGAACGCCTTCTACCTCCGCTACACCCATACCTATCGAAGACGGTAGGGTGATGCTCTTCCACAAGAATGCTCCAGGGAGCCTGTGGCTGAACACGATAGGAGCAGCTCAGGACTGGGTGGCAGCAAGAGAGCAAGGCTGCCTCGACACAGACAATGTCGATCATCCCAACACCAAGTGGGCTTTCGTTCGATCAATCAACGTTGAGGTCAGGGCTGTCATCGACCGCCAACCTCTGCTTGGGACAGGCCCCCTCCGAGACTGGCTACGACAGAAGAAGAGTATGACTGCCCTCGACACCTACAGGGACAACATGTGTCTCTGGAGATGTCTAGCAGTCCACCGAGGAGTGAGAGCTGATAAAAGTACAGCCCCTGCACGAGAGCTTGCCACACAGTTCGACGGCAAGACAGTGACAGTACCTGATGTCCGCAAGACCTCGCTGTATCAGCTGGACATGGTAGAGTTCTTCGCCAAGATCGGGATTTGTGTGTATGAACCAACCGAAGAGTGCACCTGGCACTTGATCAGGCAAGCGGCTCACTACCGTGACACCATGACCATCGGAGTGTGGGAACATCTCCAAGCTGGCACATACACTAGTCTGCAGTCACTGTGAGCAGAGGTCTACACAGGCATGCAGTCTTCAACGCCATGCTGATCACTGTACAGGCGGCAAAGCAAAAATTGTGTGTCCTGGCGAGAAGGTTGAGGCGCCACAGGCTGCATATGAGAAAGGCTTCTATCCGCCCCAACCATCCAGTTCAGCGGCTACTCGTTGGATCGAGTATGAGTCGAGAAACAGAGGCGTACACATACACCATGTAGAGTGTGAGCACGGTGGCGAGCGCTGGATCGAGGGTGCTCCTGTAGATGGTTATGATCCGACCACCAACACCGTTTACCAGTTCCATGGCTGTCACTGGCACGGGTGTCCACAACACCAGCGAGGTGAGGATGCCGAACAAAGATACCGCCAGACAGTCCTGAGAGAGAAGCTGAGAGCCTCTGGATGCACACTTGTGGTACAGTGGGAGTGCTGTATAAAATGCTGCCCAAGCATCCCTAAACGAGTTCGGACTGTCCCATACCCACGCTTCATAGTTTACGACTTCGAAGCACTCCTAGATGGTATCAAGACTCATCCTATGGAGACTCTCACAATTGAGAGTACTCACATACCTATCTCTGTGCCAGGTGGCTGCTCCTTAGAGGGCGCCACGAGTGAGTCCACTCACCTCTGCAATCCTGACCCCAAAGAACTGATCAGAGAGTTCATGCTGGGGATCCAACGGCAAGCATCTCTAATCCGGACAAGGGTTAGGGCACAGTACATACTGACAGACCTGGACACGCTCCCAAAGCGACAGCAGCGACTGATCAACGAGTGGTGTGACCAAGTGCCTGTACTGGGGTTCAACTCTGGGCGGTATGACCTGAACCTCATCAAGAAGTACTTTGTCGATGAGCTGACTGACAGTACAGGTACAGTGAAAGTCGGCAATAAGGCTAGTCAGACCATGTTTCTCATAACACCTGAGCTACGGTTTCTCGATGTGCTGAACTACCTCGGCCCAGGAGTCTCGTACGAGGTATGGGTCAAAGCTTACGGGTGTACACAGCAGAAGAGCAGGCTCCCGTATGAATGGTTTGACACACATGAGAAGCTCAACTATCCAGGGCTTCCGGACTACTCAGCATGGACATCTAAGCTCAAGGGTGGCTACCTCTTGACGCGAATGGGAACAGTGTAACCAGACATTCAGCGAGCATGGAATGCGGACATTCGCCGACTGGCTGCGATACTAACACAACCTGGACATCAGTCCATTCATCGAAGCCCTAGAGCGGATGCGGGAGTTCTACACAGAACGAAAAATAGACATCCTCAAAGACACAGTGTCTCTCCCAGGTGTGTCACTGCAGTACCTCCTACGTGGAACCGCTCAGCACATGCCGGATGTTAGCTTCTATTCACTGGACAACGAAGCCTACGAGATGCTGAAGGGTGCTGTTGTTGGCGGTCCCAGCATCGTGTTCACCAGATACCACGAGGCCGGTGTGACTCGAATCCGCCAGAGTGAGCGTGTCTGCCAATGTCTACTCGGCTACGACAAATGATCTGTACCTGTCAACGATGGCCAAAGAGATGCCATGTGGTAAGGAGAAAGTGCGCCATTGGTCCGGTGCCAGTGGGGTAGCTAACTTTAAGGAAGCTCTTCTAGCAGACAGCTGGTTTGGGTTTGCTGAGGTGGATATAGAGGTCCCCAAGGCTTTGTGGGCAAAGTTCGAGGAAATGCCTCCTCTCTTCTATAACCGCGAGATCCCGGTAGAGGCAATCTCGTCTGAGATGTTGGCATATCTAGGGCGAACAGGGAGGAAGCGGCCCACCACCCAGAAGCTGGTCGGTGCCCTCTCTGGCAAGAAGCGGCTGCTGTACGCACCGACACTCAAGTGGTATATAACCCATGGCCTGGAGATCACTGCTGTATACCGCACCATAGACTATGAGGCCAAGCGCCCATTCGAGTGGTTCGTGGAGAATGTTACGGCTGCCCGCCGCTCGGGAGATGTAGATAAGAGCAAAGCGCTCTTGGCAGATCTCTTCAAACTCCTCGGCAACAGTGCCTACGGGAAGCTCATTTACACCCTAGAACGTCATAGCAACACCAGCTTCACGAAGGATGAATGTGTGGTAGACAAGGCCCTGCGTAGTGCATGGTTCGAAGATCTCGATAAGATCGGTGAGTCATACGAGCTCCAGAGTCACAAGCTGAGAATCACAATTCGAAGGCCCTTCCAGGTGGGGATAGTCGTTTATGAGCTCACGAAGCGGCGAATGCTGGAGTTCTACTACGACTTCCTCGATCGCTACGTAGCTCATGACAGCTTTGAGTACCTGCAGATGGACACTGACTCTGCGTATATCGCTATAGCAGGCTCCAACCTTAACGATGTCATTCGCCCTGAGATGCGAGCAGAGTACCAGGCTCATAAGCGGGACTGGTTAGCTTGGGACAAATGGTCTGGACGGCCTCCGGGACTGTTCAAGCTCGAGTTCGAAGGCTCTCGTGGCATCGCTGTCTGCTCCAAATGCTACTACGTGGAGAGCGCAGCTGCAAATAAGTGCTCGGCTAAGGGAATGTCAAAGCGGCAGAATGAGGTCTCTTGGCAGAGGTTCTACAGCGCCCTACATGGCGGGGTGGACAGAGCTAAAAACCGAGGCCTACACATGCGCAACTAGGGTATGGTGGTGTATGCGCAGGAAAAACCTCGAACTCTCCGCTTAGTATGATAAGCGCCATGTGCTGCCAGATGGGGTCCATACCGAGCCCAATCGAGCATCATGTAAGCACCCTAGGGGGTGGTAGCTGTGTCTTAAGGGACTAGCTGAAGCTCTTCTACGACAAATGGTCGCCTGGGCACTCTGTGCTGGCATGGCAGGTAGTACAGGGTAGGCCGCCCCTCCGCCTCCACATACCTGTCAAGCTTGTGAACATCTATCGACCAGTTAGGATCTGTTGCACGCCGTCGACCACCTTCCAGCTCACCAGACTCATACAGGTACCGAACCAGAGCATCAGGTGGTAGGCACTCCTCTCCCTTGTTCGCTCCTCTAGGGCTGTGACCAGCAGAGTGTCTGATAGCCTCTACCGGCTTCTTCCCGATTAGTCTAGTAACCTCGGCATTGGATCTCTCCACCACAGCAGGCAGCCCTCTCACCCATACTCTAGAACGTTCACTCGGCGCGGCCATTTCTGGGGCATATTAGTGTGGGAACAGTCTCTCTGCCAGTGTCCGATTCCACCGCTCAACAATACCCTGGGCACGGTGATGCCCTACCTCGCCTTGCCTAACTGCCACACTGTGTTTCCGCATGAGGGCTGCAGTCTCCCCTCTGAACTCCTTAGCCTCATCCACCTGCAACAATTCCGGCCACTGGAGGGGATTTTCCGAAGCCTCGTAGACACCCTAGAATGCCTGAGCCACCTGGCCAGCTGACTTGTCTGTGAGTGGTACTGCCATCTTGTACCTGCTTGCGACATCGACGATGGTGAGGGCATACTTGTAGGTCTTACGACCAACCGAGTCGTGAGGAAGGAATAGAATAGCTGCCTGGTGAGCTCTGTTTGGGACAGTTTCCTCGAAATGAACATGCCTGATGGGCCGTGCATGAGGTCTGTATATCTGCCACATCGCCTGGTGGCTGAGCCACTGGCTAGCTGTCTCCAATGTGAAGTTGTGGCCCTTGCGACGTGCAGCCTCGAGTAGGTGATGGGGCTCATGGTAATATCCACCAGGCTGATAGTAGAGTTCCTCAAGAAAGACGGTTGATAAATTCCCGGATTTCATCACTGACGTCCACTCCTGTCCTGTCATGCACGGCTGGGTGAACTCTAAACAGACGAACAGACGGCCGTCATTCATTCGACCATCACTGAAGACCTCCTCAAACACCTCCGTACACTGGCGTCTAATCTCTGCTGGATCCTCACTGAACAGTAGTTTATCAACCAACCCTTGGAAGTTAAGGGACTTGACCAGGTCGTACAGAGACGCCATCCTTATATAGTATGGCTTAAATGTTCGTGGGCCCAGATGGCCGCGAGCGCTATGGCAATGTACAGTAGCCAAGGGCCTGCGACTCCGAAGAACGTACCTACTCCTGAGGCGATGGCTTGTATGCCTTCAGAAATCTTCTCCACCCCATGGAGAGCATTGTTGGCGATCTTGCGGACCGTCTCGCCAGCCTTCGTTGTGAACAGAGCGATCAGAGCCCCAACTGCTGCCAGCGGACCGATAGAACCTTTTACGTAGGTGCGATAGATTCCTTTCGCTCTGTGTACTAGCTTGCGGGATTCAGGATCGGTCTCCGCTACATCATCATACTCACCCGCGGTCTCCGCTACATCGTAGTCGTCTGCATCATAATCATCCTCCTCATCATAGTCCTTGTCATCTATATCATCTGGTTCATACATCGCTCTGGGGATCCGTCACTGGGGCAGTTATATAGTAGCTTTAAACTTTAGTCTATAGCATGGCCTCCGCAATCTTGAATGTGGGCGTGTTTGCCTTAGCGAACTGGGGACTCATCTTCGCCGACAAGAAGGCGGCAGCGGTCGAGCGTGAGCGTCATAACCAGGCGATGGAGAAGCTGTCTAAGGAGAAGTTTGAGTACAGCAAAGTACTCGAGCATATGCGCCAGAGGGAGGCACGCCGACGACAACTCCGAGCTCAGGCCAACCAGAGCCTCAAAGAGGCAGATGAGAGGCTTGATGAGTACACGAGGCTGTGAAGATATCTGAGCCAACGCTCGACTATGAAGCATCGACAGGTCGGAAGACAGCAGAGCTTATAGTAGTGGTGGCGGCTGCAACGGTGACGTCAGGAGTCGTGCTCTACGCACGCACAAGCTGAATACCTGATGTGTTCGACACGCATACCTTAGCATAGCCAAAGTAAAGTACCGTCACACCTAATGAGCGAGTCCCAGCTATGAGGGTTCCGATGTTGAAGCTGAGCCGGTTGCCCTGATTAGGTGAGATGTCCCTGCCCCCGATGTGGTGACGGCCTTCGAGTGTCGACTCGAGGTCGTCGCTTCCACTGGTTAGGCGCAGAAGTGCATATGACTTAGTTTTCTGTCTGTAGAGTTGGCAATCAGCCAGCTCGCGTACGTCACCAAGAACATTGGTCCCAGCAACCACAAGCTTGAAGTCGTCTAGCTTATCCACCTGCTGGATGGCTCCTCCCTTCTGAACCAGGACCGCAACAGCGACACAGTCCAATACACTACGATGCAATGTCAGCTCTACCCATTGGTTAGCTGTGGCTTGGACCTGCTGGTGTTCTCGCTCCACATGCACGATCCGCTGTTTGGAACCTGTTTGCTTCAGCTCCTGGTCATTCTCGTCATGCCAGACATGAAGTCTTGGAGCATTCATCGAGCTGCTCAGTGTACACCCGGAGGAACAGCCGGATTCACGTGTGTGTTCTCGAGGAGGGTTAAGAGTGGAACTGCCACGGGCTTCTCGACACCTGCCCGTAGTTCGAATTCTGTGAACCCCTCATTGCACCCCCACAGCGTAGTACCCCTTTCCCTTTGCATAGAAGTTTGGGCCACGAGCCAGCGGACCTAGGACTCGGTACTCATCGTTCACATAGGTGGTGTCCACGGTGCTGTTGCTCTGCACGATCTCCTACCTGTTCAGAACCTGCGGGAGCTCTACCGTCTGTTCTATAAGATTGAAGTCGAGTGTCATGCTCTTGATCTCGTGGATCTGTGCCGAGATTGCAAAGTCAATGTACTTCTCAGCAGCGGACAACGGGTTCACATCGTGTATACTGGGTCGAATGACCGTCAGGCAGTCCTTCCAAGGATCAGTGCGGTTCGATGTCGCGGGTTCAATGGCCCCATCTGGATGTTGCACATACTGCAGCATGTTTATGGTCTGGGTATATAGAGGGGTTAAACGGCTGCCATGTTTGGTAAATTCTCCAGCAGATTGTCTATAGGCAGCAGGACAAGTCGGCATGACAGTCAGCACAACAGCCACAGTGTGCACTGTCCCACTGTGACAGGGTCCAAGGGCTGCTTTGTGACATCAACATTATCCACGAGCGAGCCAAGGTCACACCCCCGTCTGATGCGGATATACTGGCCGCCATAGAGGAAGGAGCGCCAGCTCGTAGTACAACAGAACTCCTGACTCGGATACTCTACCAGAAGTTTGACAGCACCCAGGGCAGGACACTCGACCTACCTCCTGTGGCCCAAACCAACAGTCCTGTTATTCTAGCTCTTCAAAGGGCGAGGGTCGACCCCAAAGATCTACTAACGGTCGGGAAGTGGGCTGCCGTATTTAGCCTCCATAGCCAGGAAGAGCGAGATATGCTGGATAGCCTCCAGTCTGGAGAAAATAACTACTTCAGGGAGGAGGTCAGTGCCGCTGTAGCGGAGAGCCATGACACCGGTCATGCAGAAGGTACTCAGGAGGGGTTCACTGTTGGCCGCAAGGAGGCTGTTGAGCACATCTTCAACGAAGAAGGGCGCAGGAGATTGGCCAGTAATCTGCAAGCATTTCTGAAATTCCCAGATAACTACCAGGACTACCTCATCAAATCCGCCCACAAGTCAGATGCTCGTCGCGCATGGACAAAGTGGATCTTCCATGAGACGTTCCAAAAGAAGAGAGTCCTAGAATCTGACCCTCGGTGGATAGAGTTTAAAGCCGCAAGTCTCACTCCCTGGGTTGAGATGAAATTAATACCCTATGAGGTGGAGCTTCTATGATGAAGCATATGGTGCATGCTTGATAAGTAGCAAAATAGCCTACCATCTGACAGCTCAGCACCTGGCCACTATACACAGCATATATACCTTGATGACTGTTTTACTATAGAGTAGGACAGTCCACCCTATGTATAGTAGCATTATACACATGTGTACTATATTCACATACTCCTTCAAATTTAATTAATTCATCATTAACTGTCTGACTGCTGCAAGCCATCAGACAATAATTTCAACTGACAATAACAGTATGCCGAATATTTTGAAAACAACTTGACTGAAAGTGGTTGGTGGCTATGTTAGTCAAATTGTTTCCAAAATATTCAGCATATATCCAGAGTTAAACCCTATGGAAAATGTAGGCTGCAGAAATTCAGCTCTCAAGACACTTAAGCCAATTTATCTAGCAATACATTTAGCTCAGTATTGCGGTGTTAGCAAGTTTAATTAGATAGCAATGCATGTAGTATTTTTAATGTGGTCATTTTGAAAATGTGAATGGGGATATCTGTTACTGTCAAATGCAGCAACAGTTTTTTGCAACACTTGTCACACTGATATCAAAAGATTAATTGTTACAAAGCGAGTATTAGAAAGGCTAGCACACAGTTTACAAACACTGTTGCTGAAGGCTGTTACTGCCTAACTGCTTACACCACCCTTATTTGCAGTTATAGGTGGCAATAAGATCCCACTTCGTATCAATGTAATGTGTTTATTTATTTATTACTGCATGTTCTCTCTCCACATGATATAGGATAATACACATGGCTGCTAGCAGCTGTTTACACTTATAAATCATTCAGAGCGCATTTTCCCCGCAATATGATGTTACAGCTTTAGCTCCACCAACTAAATTCAAATTTTATTCTCATGTTTATTTGAGCTAATTCTCATTTAAACGAATATTTTCCAACAATTTCTTCGAGATGACTACCAGTGCTATACCAAGAATGTACTGTGCAAATATCTAAGAAATCTGTAAGGGTTTTATACCTTATTTAAAATAATATGCTACCTAGATGTGAAAGGTGTTTAGATTTTGATAGATGTGACACCAGCGTCATCTGGTGCCTTTTATAGTCAAGGTGGGCCTTTAAGCGACAGGCTTCTGACGAAACTGACGAAGTTCCTCAAGCTTCTGACGAAGTTCCTCAAGCTTCTGACGAAGGTCCTCAAGCATCTGACGAAGTAGCAGAGACCGCGGACGAAGTAGCGTGAATGAAAAAAAGTTGCGGCAGCTGTGACAGTCTGTCAGCGACGACACATAGAACAGGCTAGTTTCCTGGCTGGATTCAGCTTGTAGGTGAAGGTCTGTGCCTTTTCCAGAGATGGCTTGAAGTGTGACAGCTCACCTGTCTCCTTGTTGCTGAAGATGAAGCGGTACAGCTCAGCTGCCCTCTGTACACCTGCGATAAAGTCCCCTTTGGTCTCCTTGAGGGTTAGGCTGTCATATACGGTCTCGAGCAGGGCACGTCCACACTTGGAGCTGAAGTATAGCAACCGAGTATTGTGGCGGATGTCTGGTGAGATCTCGCGGGTGTACTTCTGAAAGAGGATGAAGACAGTTATCTTTGTGTGCCGGATGCGCCTGGTGATGTTGCTGAGGTAAGTGATTGTCTTCTGGTCCATTGCAGGGTCATCGATAACTAGAACAAGTAGTTCTATCAGTCGGGCCGCCAGCAGCTTCTCCATCAGTGCTTGCAGATTCTGCGTCTTGGTGATTGGGCATTGTACCATTGATCATTACTGTCAACTGCCTCAGCGGCGGAGTCAGACACCAGAAGGATTTATTGAGAGTGTAGATGTTCAGCCAGGAGAGCCCGCAGCAAGATGTTTTTCCCATGTCCTGACGGGGCAATGATCAGCACCACCTGGCCAGCATCAGCCGGCCTACTGTCAAATGGTACAGACATGCGTGCGGAGGATGGTTAGCAATTGGTCGGCCGTAGCCTCATCTATATCTGGGAGACTAAACGGCAGTACTTCCTGCACCAGCTCTTTCGCCTGAGGAGCGGGGAATCCTGCACCTTCGGCGGATACGAAGGATGCGATGGAGGCGTCAAGCATGAAATCCCAGCAGCAGCTGAGAAGATAGCGTAGAGGGCCTGTGTCAGCACCCACAGTGTCTAGTACATCCAGTATCTGTATGATACATGCACAGAAAGCCATGACTATCCTGTTGTCTTAAACGGCAAACCAAAGAACCCTGACTTCTTCACCTCTGGTAGCTGGAGGCTGGCGGTAGCACCTGTTTGGCCATCGACAGTGATATGGCTCAGGCCGAGGGTGCCTATCTTGAGATTCTCTCCATCCTGTCGGAATGAGCTCTGTGGTTTCAGGAGATCCTTAACAAGGTCCTGTGCATAGGACTCAGCCATAACCTTGATTGCTCCAGCCTCATCGACTCCGAGCATACCTCGCGTCGCCCTCCTTGATGCCCATCCCCTTGTATACAGTCTTGGCCTTGTTAATGGCCGATTGTCCTACCATATCAGTGTTCCCGATGCGATCTCGGGCTGGGATGGTACTTCAGATCTCCCGCGGGTCTCCCTTCTCATCGAAGTCTAGGAAGGAGATAGGGGCAACAGTGTCCTCTGAACCGAGGCGTGCTTCGCCCAAGTGAGCAAGATGCCTAGCTCTGCTTTCTAGGTCTGTGAGTGACGGAGTCATATATATATATATATATATATATATATATATATATATATATATATAGATGCCTTAAACTTACTAGTCATACCCCCAGTGAAATAGTTGGGCATAGGAGGACCACGCAGTCGGCCAAGGGTAGCAGTGCTCAAGGTACTGGCCCTCTGCAGGGGCACGCCTTGTGGGCGGTCCACCATTCCTGGGCATTGGCAATCCTCAGTCCGCGTGCTCGACTATGGGCTACATACCGCCCTCCGGCACGCCATGCCTCATATGCTGCAAGGGTCTCGTGATCCATCTCTCACTATTCAGAGGGGTTACACATAGGCGACGATGTTCTTAGCCATTGCACTCGTTGCTAGCCCTAGAACCGCAGCCTCCATTAGTGTAACACGTTCACCCATGATCTTGGCGGCAACAGTGTAGGAGGCACCACTGAGGGTGATCTTTGAGATGGGGTGAGTTATTCTGAGACAGTGCCCGGCCACCCCACTCACCACTGTAGCATGGACAGCCACAGTGGCGGCAGGAAGAACCTCATTTCCCCCTGTCATCTTCACTGTGGCCACATTCGCCGCCACGGTACTGGCAACATGGACTGCCAGAGGTTTTGCTTTGGTCAGTAACTTCTGTGTCTTGGTTCTCCACCTTCTGAAGACTCACCTGGCTCTCGGGAAGTTGCTTCACGATCTGTACCATTGACGTCATTGTTTAAGCACTGAGTATACAACGCGGTTAAACGTCTGCGTCCCCTGTCGAGAGAGCTAATAAGATCTTCCCAGTCTGCATCTGCCAGGTGGCCGGGTTGGTACTCAGGAATATTCATCTCTCTATTGAGACATCTTAAACATGTCCGGGCTCACGCTATGCGAGAAGTACTATGATGTCTTCCGGAGGGAGTTGAAGGACTACAAGAAGAAGACACCAGATGGGCTCGCTCAGCTCTCCAGTGCTGAGCTGACAGAGGAGCTGACAGCTGTGAAGCTCTATCTAGGATTTGGCAAGGGACAGATCTGCTTCCTTGAATACCTTATCATGGGCGGGAGTATCGTCGAGCAGCTCTTGCGAGCTAAAGGTTTCTACAAGGATCGGGAGTATCTGTCAGATGTGTTCCAGCAGTTGCAGACCGCCATGGCCTCACCGGACTCAGAGCTGAACAAGGCTCTGCGATACTACAAGCTGGAAAAAGGATGTGCTGCCGACCCCTCCAGCCCTTGGATGTGCATGTTGGCAGCGGGTATAGGGGCTGTAGGGCATGCCAAGCTGGTTCAGTGTCTCACCGTGGTCCCCACTGCTACTGTAGAGTCAGGATAGTCTTATAGCTGATTTGCTAGAGTAGGCTGATCCCGAGCGCCACGATAGCTAGGCCTGACACCACACGTAGAGCTACCATGGGAAGCGGTGTCATGTCGACTGGCTGCAGTGTCGGGGAGCCTGGAGCTGCCGTGTCGACTGGCTGCAGTGTCAGGGTCGGAACGACTGTATGGCTCGTACTACGCGTAGGTGCGTCGATGGCAGTATTAAAGCCAAAGTGGACACTGGGGAAACTCCCCTCGACTATCATATTGTTATAGCCCCTGACTTGGAGGTCCTCGATGTTCACGATCATGTTGCTCGGAATCAACCGTAGGTGTGGCGAAATCAAAGTCAAGTTTGTGACAGGCCTTCTGCAGCCCCTGCTGGAACTTAGCAATAAGACTACTGGGGTCTGCCACGATGATCATATCCTCAACGAGACTGATGAACATGGCCTGGACCTCTGCTCCGATGACACCATCTATGTAATGCCGCAGCTGGGTCTGTGCAGTAAGGAGGCAGTAGCACTGCTTGCAGGGATGGTTGATCCGAACGATCCCTGCTGGTGTGAGGCCTGGGTTGGTGTGTGGGACAAAGTACTTCCACACATCTGGATAGTCCTGCCGCAAGCCAGTGATGTGCATATTTTGCACCAGCGCTCCAGGGTTGGAGTCTGGATCGAACGAGAATGTCGCTGACTTCCGACGGCCTACTCATCGGGGGTTTCGATAGGGGAATCGTGAGTAGTCACATCTCGGGTCTCCGTACATAACCCCTAGAGCGCTGTTGTCACCACCATGCCACCGATAGTCTGGGTGAGCGCATGCTGGCCGCTGAGACGCTATGACTTGAGCTGTGGGTCGAAGGCATTTGTATCAGGGAGGCTTGCACCTAGATCATGGAGGATTCGTCGCACCGTGAAGTACACATGGAATCTGAGACAGCTGGCGAAGAGCACAGCTTCAGGAGTACCAGAATAGGAGTGAAGCATGGTGGAACTTACTCCACATCCTGCCATGGCACACCACACGGCAAAGTTCAGCTGCTGATTCCAGTATGAGAGGCTTGGAGCAGCCATCCAAGTATGATCTTGCTTCGCATCCTTGATGGTGATGGGGCGGTTGGTCAGCAGTCGTGGGTTGACGGAGAAGCTGGTTCGGGACCATCCATCCACTGTGATGGAGAACGGTGTTAGCTCTGGTATATCATCCAGTAGACCTCTCAGGCTAGTCAAGGGTGTACCCAGGAGGGGCAGTTGGCTCTGGATGACTGTCGTGAGGTTCAATGGGAAGGCCATCTATACTGGTGTTCTTAAAGCTACCGTACAGGCAGCACACTATTTGTAGTTGTCTCGACTCCAGAGACCAGCGAGGTAAAGTCGCCGTAACATCTCGTTTTTTAACTCCTCCATATCAACCCGTCCGCTGGAGCCTTTGAGGTATTGCTGTCGCACTTTAGGTTTCTCCGTGCAGTACAGGGCTTGGACCTTCAGTATATGGTGGTACTCTGCATCGATGACCTGGCCATCCTCGATAGCTTTGCTGACAGACTCGCCGATAGTCCGTAGCATACTCTGTGCCAGTGCCACGTACTTAGCATGCTTCTCCAGCCTCCTTGTGATCTGCCGCTGGCCCCCACCCCTGTAGTGAGAGTGGCCACAGTTGCCACCCCAGCACTGGCTCCAATCGCACCCGCAGCAGTGGTTGTATGCGCGAGGACGTTGTAGGCTGTCTTATATCGCCTGCGCGTTCTGCTATGCTTTTCTGCCCCATGGCCGAGATTCTGTCTGATGGTATCTATCCGCTGGAGTCGCCAGCCGTGGATGGTACCGCCCTCGTCAGCCGTCAGGGAGGGGTATATTTCTGGTTGCTTCCGGCATTCTGATTTTGCCATAGTATACCTGGAGATTAAACCTGCATCACCTGCAGAATCTGCTCATGAGTCCTATAAGGGTACATTTTGGAGAGCCTGGCGAACCGTGCCAGCTTGCTGGTTTCGAGACAGACGTCTCTTAGACAGAGGTCATCCAGCACTATGTCGAGTGCCAGTAGCTTTCTGAGACATGACATCTGGAACTTCACCGTATCACCAAGATAGTAGGTCCGCCGCTGGATGGCTTTCTTGGTCTTACACTTCTGCGGCATCTCCTCTTTCCACTGTATGACATCTGGCTCATCCTCGTCTGAGAAGACACCTGGCTCATCCTCGTCTGTGACGACATCTGGCTCATCGTCATCTGTCAACCCGCTTGCTCTCCTCCAAGAGGGCCTGCCAGTATCGGAAATTTTCACTTCCTTCGCCTCCTTGCAAGGCTCGCGTTCTGTTGATACCAGTTCTCCCGCTGTAGTCGCTCTCCTTGTTGCAGTGCAAGCCTCTGTTCATTTAAGGCCTTTATCTGTCCAGGGGTTATGAAGGGGCGAACCTCTTTCTTCATCATCTCGGCCAAGGTCAGATAATGCTGGTATGCTTTTTTATACATGATATATTATGGAAAGGTTCCTCTGGTCTGTGTTTTTACCCACCTGGAGGTCTCTCGACCTCTCTCAGGGAAAGTTATTTTCCTCCCTCCCAATGTGCAGATAATGGTATCCACAATTCAACCTCTCAAGGTATGCCAGTTAGTTTCGGCCAGATCTTTCCTCAGATTCATAGTCCCCATGGTTTAGGTATAGAAAATGATTCCTTGGGCTCCTCTGATGAAAGGACCCTTCCAGTTCTATCTTATGACCCATTGGAATCAGTCTCTTGATTTCGGAATCATTGGATTTTCATCAAGTTCAACTCATGAACCATTGCTGGTTTTAGAAAGTCAGTCAATCCCTGTTATTAGGGGTCTCTCTTCATCTACCATCTCCTCAGGCCATCTTTTTCACGGATACATCCCTTCAAAGATGGGCTCCTGGGATTCCAAGAAGATTTCAGGATCCTGGTCCCTCATAGAATCTTCCTTTCATGTCAACCTTTTAGAACTGTGGGTGGTTTTTCATGCCCTAGTTCATAGGGAACCCCTGATTTTCAGTCTTTCAATCTTATCCGATCAGACATTTTCACAGTAGTCGCATTCTTCAATCATCGGGGGGGGGGGGGGGTTTGTGTGGTCCAGGTCAGTCTCTATCTGTCGAGAGTCACTGATCGTTCTTCACTGGTAAAGATCCCACAGCGTTCTCTTCAAGCACCCCACGTCCCAGGCAATTTGACTTTTCTGGCCGATCAGTTATCTCATCCTTCCAGGATCCCAGAAACGGAAGGAGAGTTGATAGAGGCTGTAGCCCAGTCAATTTTTCTCCAGTTATATCTTCTCCTCATAGACCTATTTGCTTCTGGCAAGAACAGAAAGATATCCACCTTCATATCTCCCTTTCCAGAAGTCATGGCTCTTTCAGTAGATGCTCTAGCTCTGTCTTGGGACAACATGTTCACTTATGCCATTTCCCCTATGATTCTCATTCCTCTGGCTCTCTGAAAGATCAACAACTTCCTTGTGTGGTCCTGTTAATAGGTCAGTTTTGGCTGACATAATCCTGGTTTCCGGATCTCCTGGACCTTCTTGTAGATCTCCCTCTGTTACTTCCTGTCTCCCACAATCTATTGTCCCAAATCAGAGGCAGGGTTCTCCATCAGAATCGAGAAATCTTTCTATTTTCAGTCTGGAAGTTGTCGAGTTGCCCTTACTTCGTCAATCTTTTCAGTCAGTTTTCAGGAACTTTTGGAGAAATCCCTCAGACCTCCACTCGTAACATTTATACGGCTCGATTTGAGTTTTTCAACAAATGGTGTTCATTCCGTTCTATCCTTCCCTCTGAGCTCTCTGTGACTCAGGTCACAGATTTCTGGGTTTACTTTTCTATCAGAAAGAGCTCTCAGTTATCACTGTCTGAGTTCCTATCGATTTGGTCTGAACTCCTTGTCAAATGTCTACTTGACCTTTCGGTCCAAGTACAAAAATTCATTTCATGACCTTATTAAAGATATGGGCAATTCACGTCCTCCTTTTAAGAAACGCCTTACTTCCTGGAACCTTTAGCTTGTATCACAGGTTCTTAATGGGAAACATTTCGAACCCTTAGGTTCTGTTTGTTTAAAACATCTTACCATCAAAGCAGTATTTTTATTAGCAGTAGCATTAGCTAACCATCGCTCTGAAATTCATGCCTTTTCTGCTGAATTGTATAGTTTTCAGATTACGGGTATTAGCATTATTCTTTACCCCAGGGCAGAATTTCTGTCAAAAACTCCCATAATAATTCATAAACTTTCTTCCTTTTCAGAAGAATCTGTACGTTAACCCTTGTTAGGTCCTATCGTTTTTGCCTGGACTTTTGTCACATGTCTACATAGTCCTTCGGTTCAAGATCAGTAACATTTCACAATCTCTAGGATTTTGGGAAATTCTCATCCTGCCTTCAGTAACCCCTTCCATCTTGGAATCTATCCCTTGTACTTCATGTTCTAGCTGGTAAACTCTTTAATCCTTTAGGATCTGGTTGTTTTAATCATTTTACTCTCAGAGCATCCTTTTTATTAGCAGTAGCTTCAGCTAGCCGTCTTTTGGAAATTCATGCCTTATCTGCTGATAGAGATAGGTTTCAAGTTACAGGTTTTAGCATTATCCTCTATCCTAGGTCAGAATTTCTGTCCAAAACTCAGTTGAGTTTTTAGATAAACCCATCATATTTCATAGGCTTTCTGCTTTATCTCCAGATGACTGTCTGGATCCCTGTTAGGGCTCTATATTTACAAATTCTGTTCAACTTGCAAACGATCCAATGATAGACATCTTTGGCTTACGTTTGCAGTAGGCGTTGATCGTCCTGCCTCTTTAACCACTATTTCACGTTGGTTCGGTGATACTATTAAAATTTGCCATGAATTATCTTCTCCCGGGGACAATTCATTAGTTGTGTTAAGGCCCATTATGTTAGGGGCCTTGCCACCTCTTGTGCCCTTTTTATGGATCTTCTCTTGATGATTTCATTCAAGTTTCTATCTGGAAATCAGAGAATTCATTATTAATTTCTATCTTAAAGATTCTGGTCCTTCTACTATGAAAAATATTCAGAAGGTGGCTTCAGGGACCATGACTCTTATTTCTTCATCATCATCTTCTCTTCCTTCATAATCTTCATTTGTATAAAAATTTGTATTTGAGATGATTGTGAGTTCATTACTTCTTTCTCATGTGTGTATTTCACCTCTTTCATATCATCTCCTTCATCACACTTTATTTTTATTCATTTCATTCTTGCATGATCATCTCTTCTCTCTTGTATTCTTGGGGTCATTTAATGTCCTCCTTTCTGCTCTCCTTTCTTCTGTACCCTTTCTATTAGGGTTATTTATGAGAGTAATTCTGAGGTATTACCCACATTTGTAGTATCTTACGCTACTTGTTATTACTAACTTTGTTTTCATTCTTTCTATTTTTTGCATCAATTTTGCGCAAAAATTTGTCTCCCTCCGGGCTTTGTGCAATGTTGAAATCTGTATTTTAGCAATAGTAATGCAAGGACGTAGGTTGTAATTTAGTAATAATGACCAGACGACCCGGAGGGTCTGGTCTTATGTTTTACTAATTACCTATACCTACCTCCTTGCACTACGGCCCAACTCAAGCCTCCCCTCTGTGGAATGGGGTTTTTTTTGGTGGGGGGGGGTCCTTGAGGATTCATTTTAATGGTCATTATCTTGTTAAAATAGTTATATTCAGCATAAGATATTCATTATATTCTTCAGCCTTTTGGTATACCCGGATATGTTTTGACATTTTGGGTATTTCTGAAAGAAATTACCCGTCATATAATGTAGAGTATTTAGGTTAATTTTTTATTTCATCTTTAGTCAGATATTCAGAGTCGAGTAGTGATAGGATCATCTGCCTCTTCATGGATCTGCATAAAGCTGGATTATATGACTGGATTCGTCAAAGGAACGAAGTCTTGGTTGCTATCAACAAGGTCATGTGATAGCTATCAGCCAATGAGGTTCTCATTGTGCTTAGTGACCTACTCAGTGGCACTGGGTATTGGATTAAACCTCTTCTTGCCTCATTCTGAGATATAGCATTTAAGCGAATTACTATGGATCTCATCATTAGAGAGAGTATGGAGATACCTGAAGAAGCCTTCAGTCACTCTGTAACCACAATACCCAGCAAACATTGGCTGTAAAAAATTCATCCTACGACGCTTCCCTTCAGAGAAGGAAAGAGGAATAGTAATGCAAGGAGGTAGGTATATGTAATTAGTAAAACATAAGACCAGACCCTCGGGGTCATCTGGTTGTTTCATTAACCCTTTCAATCCTTAACACTCACCATTCCGGTGTAAACAATTTTAATTTGCAAATCGAATTAAAAGATGAACTGGTGTTAATTTTTCGACATATTTGGTGGAAGATGGTGCTGTCATAGACAGCAACATCGTCCACCAAAATTGTTGGAGAACTTACACCAGTTTCTTTGCTATTAACACGGTAAATGATAGAATATCGACATCAGAGTGGTATGGTTAAAAAGTATATTTTTTACGATGTTCATAAAGGCAGCAATGGCTTCCAGTCGCATTAATTTCAAAATATTCAACAGATTTTCAGTTTATTTGCCGTGAAATTGAGGTATATATATAATTTAACACATTCTACATTAGTAAATCCTAAATTATTATATCCTTTGTTTCTAAATGTGGAATCTTGTGTGCCGATGCGTCATAATTATGCGATTGGGCCCTTGAAAAATTGTCTGGGTCCCTTAAGCTTTGCTTTTAGGGGGCCAGGTGGCTACATGGTTAAATTAAAAGCTAAAACCTTATCATTGATATAAAGTAAGTAAGCCGTTTCCTTACACCAGTATGTACACTGTACATGTATCTGATTCCTCTTATGAAGATGCTATCCCTAAGCCTTGCCATCTCGCTACCCCCCCCCCCTCACCCACCCCCACGCCCACCCCACCCCACCTCAAAAAAGAAAGGATTCATGCTGCGAAGTGACTGAACTATATACTGTCTGAGCCATGGTACCACTATCCCCAATTCTGATCTGTGATTCCTGCCATAAATCATCAATCCAGGGTGTGGTTCGGGTATCATCTTTCATTTGGTGAGTAAATATTTGAGAATAGCTGAGCTTTGCTGGAACAGCTGTTCATACTAATATGTAGGTGCGTGTAAGGGGGTGGGGGAGGTGGTTGTGTTTGAGGGTTGGAAGAGTGGTGCTTTACCTTGTGGAATGTTACTATTACTGCTGGTGCTGCCACAATGAGTGCTACACATGTGCTGTAGCTGCTGCTGCTGCTGCTACTACTGCTGCTGCTTAGTAATTACTACTATTGCTTAGTAACTACTATTACTGCTGATTCTACTACGACTACGACTACTACTACTACTACTAGTAATACTAATACTGCTGCTGCTGCTGCTAGTACTACTACTGCTGCTGCTGCTGCAAACCTGCTACTGCTACTACTACTACTACTACTACTACTACTACTACTACTACTACTACTAAGTACTACCCATCAGCGCTCATTGCTCTTTGTATAAAATCATTCAATGTACATGTATTTGATTTCAAATTTATTCAGCATTTTCTATTTTGACCATTAAGGTTATATAGCCTTATATGATGTATTTAGAATTTGAATTTTTAGAGTGAAATGTATTTTAATTATGTACCTGTACCTACTCAGGGGTGGGGGATGGGGATCGTCAGTTTAAATTTCTGGATAATTAATTTGACATGTCTAAGCCCTTCATTTATCCATTAGAGACCAGAAATTGACAAATATTTTATAATGTTCATGAAATATTCTGTTGAATATTTTTAATTAATTTAACTTATTGCTGCCAATGACAGCAAAATGTTCTAGTCAAATTATTTTCAAAATAATTTCAACAGCTTTCTCTTGTACGTAGGTGTCTTAAAAAAGAAACACTGACATTTTAGGGGTTAAATGGTTAATAGCCAAATTTGGTCAAGAAAATTTAAACTATCATAGAAAATATTATTGCGTCAGTCATTCCTGTGGTAAATTTTGAAAACATAATATACTCTTCTCATGATGGGTGTCAGGTGGACATTTGAAGACACGTACAGAAGCCATTACAGGCCAGATTGGACATTAACCCTTTCACGATGAAGCCGGCCAAAATCGGCCTCTGCAGTGGTCTTGAGGAATATCCATTTTCAAACCAAGTGAAGATTATTTTTTAATATTGCCAAATTAATCCCACTGGAATGACTCAGGCTTGGTAACCAAGCCAGACATTCCAGTGGTAAATTTCCAAAAATAGTCTTCACTTGGCCTGAAAATGGACATTCAATAAGGAAATACTCTGATTTTCTTCACCAAATTTTGTCATTAACCCTTTAACACTCATATCAGCAAAAACTTGCCTCTGCAGTGGTCTTGAGAAGTGTCCATTTGCAGATCAAGAGAGGACAATTTTTGAAAATTGACAACTTGAATGACTGGCTCGATAACTGAGGCATTCATTCCAATGGTAAATTTTCAAAAATATTCTTCTGTTTGAGAAAATTGTAATTTTCTTGAAAAAGTTTAAGGTTTAAAGGGTTAAACACAAATAATGCAAAGGCAGCTACATGTACATATTTATTTGATGATGTAAAATAAAAATACATATTTCAAAGTTCAAGCACTGGTATGGTGTATACTGTAAGGATTAACATTCCACCATTCCATATCTGTATGTACCTATTAGTAACCTGTTAATGGCCATGCCTGCCACAAACATCCTCTACAGTGCTCTTGAGGAATGTTCATTCCCAGGCCAAGAAAATGTTATCTTTGAAAAATTATCACTGGAATGACTATAATCAGCTAGTTACTCCAGTGTAGATTGGACAATCACTTAACCCTTTAACCCTCATATCAGCCAAAAACAGCCTCTGCAGAGGTCTTGTGAAATGCCCATTGGCAGACCAAGAGAAGACTATTTTTGAAAATTTACGACTAGAGTGACTGGCTCCATGAGCCAGTCATTCCAGTGGTAAATTCTCTAAAATAGTCTTCTACTCTTTGCTGTAAATAGACATTTTTTATGAGAAAATTTACATTTTCTTGAACAAATTCGAGGTTTAAAGCAAAAATATCAATATTCTTGACCAGCTTGACCATTAAATGGTTAAGTGACCACTGTATGGAGCACCAACATTGAGTCGTCGTCACCTTAAAGACAAGATTCTATCAACTTTTTAACCCTCAAATTTGTTCAAAATTTTTTAATTTTCTCATCAGTTACTAATTATGTCCATATGCAGACCAAGATAAGTTGGTTTTTTTTAATTTACCACTGGAATAACTGGCTCGATAACTGAGCCAGTCATTCCAGTGATAACTTTTCAAAAATAGTCGTTACTTGGTCTGCATATGGACATCTCAAGACAACTACATGTACAGGTTGAAAGGATAACAGTCAAGCAAAAAAGGTTTCTTGGGCTGAGAGGGTATTTGTGCAAATACAATTTGAAAACTAAATCGTGTTAATTAAGATTATATATATATATATATATATATATATATATATAATATCTGAGAAAATAAATAATTATACATGTATATATTTCTAAGTGAGTTGTTAGTTTTTCAGATGTCCTGCTCTATTTGGCAAAACAGCAATTTTCTATTGTTTACCTAATTTAACCATCAGGCCAAGCTGATCAATACTTACCCCATTTCATTCTATATACTAGTTATGAAGACTATTAATGTTATTGTATGTACTGGGGGGCATTAGCATAATTGTTAAACTCAAACTGAATCTACTCCAATGCAAATGCATTAAGTTGACTGTGTCTACTAAACGCAACATTTCTGTTGCAACAGCAACAACCTTAAGTTAAATTCATCAAATTTTATTCCAAGTGCACCCAAATTCCATGACTGAGAATGCGGAATGTAATGCTTTGACTTGATGTACTGGCACCTGTTTTGACTAGAGTATAATTGGCCCATTGGTCACTCAGTGCCTGCTGAATAAACCACAAACAGCAGTGCATGTTGGTATGTCAACTATGTCAGCATGTAATGAGTGCACATTTATACAGCATGTGTGTGTGTCCGTAGGAGAGGGGAGACCAGCGAGGGGTAGGTAGGACTGTCCATTACTCCATTACATTACAGCTCAGAAATAACTTACAAATTAAACCCACAAATTTGTTAAAGAAAATTTAAATTTTCTCAGAAAATGTCCATTTGTAGACCTAGGGAAGGCGATTTTTTAACATTTACCACTAGAATGACTGGCTCGCTTATCGCGCCAGTCATTCCAGTCGTAAATTAGCAAAAATAGTCTTCTGATGGTCTGTAAATTGACGTTTTTCAAGACAACTGCAGAAGCCATTTTTGGCCGTCTTGAGTATTGCAGGTTTTAAATGTTTCCAAATCAAATTAAAGCATATTTTGAAAATAGTTTTGTCTTTCAGTCAAATTCTGTTCAAAATATTCAACAGAACATTTCTTACATCGTATTCAAAATTGTACTAACTAGCTTGTTTCTCTTTTCAGTACGGAGGCATCCCAATGTATTTATGAGATGTACTGTAGGGATAGTATGCTCTTATCCATATGCTAGTTTCACTGTTAATTACTACTAATAATAATCTTAACACTTTACTACCTAAATTTGTTTAAGAAAATTTTCTGATGTAGGCAATATCCATTTTAGCATCAAGTGAAGATTATCATTGAAAATTTATCACTGGAATGATTGGCCTTATAACTGAGTCAGACATTCCAGAGCTGAAGTTTCAATGATAATCGTCTCTTGGTGATCCTCAAATGGACATTGTCTAGGTTATATTTGGCCAGTCATTCCTGAAAAATAGTCTTCTGGGTTTGCAAATGGACACTTAGTAATGTTACAACAACTGCAGCGTGCAGAAGCCATTTTTTTGCTGTCGTTAATTACCTTGATGAGTGTTAAATTTACTGCTAAATAGTGCTCATAAATGTCATACTGATAGACGTAGACTTTTCTAAAGACTATAAATTATGACTGACTTTAATTACACATTCTTCGCCTAAACATTGATTTTTTACACATGATCAAATGACTTCACGAAAAGTACATGTTCTCCATCCTATAGGAAGGGATAGTCAGGGAGTTCAAGGATCTATCAATCTCAACACAGGTGAAGTGTGGGTGGTGGTAAGCTCAAGATGGGCGGGGCATAGCTAAATCTGGAGCGGTCTAACTGTGTTGATAAATGACTCTTTGATACAAATATGGCAATTATGGGATGATAGTGTAACGTATACATGTGGGACAATTAAATTATATAGGGCAAGAATGCAGCTCTGGAATGTATAATCTGGAAAAAATACCACTACCAACTCCTCAGTCACCCCCAAATGTAATTAGTATTGACTTTTATGGGTCAGCACAATTAATGATGCATGATGTTGTTTTGTATTTTCATTGAATATCTAAGTCAGGTCCACCATAGATGATAATTCACCTTGCTGCTTTAACCCTTTAATGGCCACGCCGGCTAAAACTGGCCTCTGCTGTTGGCTTGAGGAATGTCCATTTGGAGGCCAAGTGAAGACTATTTTTTAAAATGTACCGCGGGAATGACTGGCGCGGTACTGGCTCGGTAGCCGAGCCTGTCATTATAATGGTAAATCTTCCAAAATAGTGTTCACTCGGCCTCCAACTGGACATTCAATGAATAAATATCTTGCTATTCTTGACCAAATTTAGTCATTAAAGTATTAAATAAAGAAAACAGCTCTGGCATACCAAATGTCAGTTGAGTTTCGGTTGACTGAGAGTTCTACATTGCAGCGGATCAGAGCAGTGGTAAAGCAGCGGCAGATCATGTGATCAAGAAATGTTAAAGCAACACTGATACAGAACTTGCTGTGGTCCTATTATAAGGCCAATGTTTGTTGAAGTTGTTAAGCAGCGTCCTAGTGCACTTACCGGTTACAATCATGCAAATTCATTCTGCCTAAATTTCAGCGACAATGCAGCAACATTTAGTCAACAAGAAGGCAGCAGTATTCAATCAGCGTAGCTGCAGCATTCAGTATCTATTTGTGTCCGTCAACAACATTTACGCTGATACACTCTGTTTAAAGGCAGTGGTTACAATGGCAGTCGATTTACCGGTTGTATATGAGACAAAGCAGCTGTACGACAGTGGATTCTTTAATGTTCAAAGTTAGAGCAGCGGTATTGCACTGTGGCTCTTATCTACATCTATGTTAGGCTTGCTGCTAATAACCAGCAAGACAATAACTTCAATGAGCAAAAATCTTGACTCGCTGAATATTTTGAAAATAATTTTAGTGAAAGTTGTTGGTGGCTTGGGCAATATATTTAGCCCATCTGAAGATATAACCCATGGAATATGTCGTCCGCAAGAACTTAGCAGTCAGACAGTTACAGCCTGGGTGCTATACAGTGCCAGTTTATCAACTGCTATATGTCATGGCTGCTTGAGTAGTGGTAAGCAGGTGATTAGCAAACTTTGAGAAAAAGTTCTGCTATCTCAGGAAGTTCTCTTGCTATTTGGTACATTACTTTGGATATAATATGAAATTAATAGCTTAATATCGGATTGTCTGGGTCATTATGTATTAGATACGCCATGATTAAGGCTCTTACAGTGCACAATGGACAGTTCCTATACACATCATATGACATCATAATCAACTATGTGACTTGTAAGATGACGTCATAATCAATTACAGCATGAATGACTAGATTTAGTCCGTCTTAAACGCTTAATAGTCAGACATGTTGTATGAATTGTATGTCTTTACTATATAATAAGCATTCTGTTGAATATTTTGAAACTGATTTGACAGCATGGGCACTACAGTTGCTGCCTATGGCAGCAACGGCATCCAGTCAAATTAGTTTCAAAATATTCAATAGCTTACCTGTATAGTTTTCTGGAAATTGATAGTCAGGGAGTTTAGGGATCAATCGATCCTAACACAGGCGAAGTGTGAGTGGAGCTTAGCTCAAGATGGGCGGGGAATAGCTAAATCTGGTAAGGTCCACTGATGAGACCTTAATGACGTGGCTAGGTCTGAAAAAATGTTCCTCACCGACAGATAGGATATGATCGGCTGGCTAAAACATGTACATGTAATAGCCGTGTCTTGATTAACTGATAGCGCAAATTATTCACAACCAATTATACAGTTGCATATAATTTCTATAATAGCAGCAATGTGCTTTATGCATACAGTGTACAGCCATTGAATAATTGATCGACATTTTTCTGCCGGCTACATATACTGATGAGATTTTTCTTGGATTTTAACTATCCAATACAGGCAAGCTAGCTTTGATTACCTTGAATGCTCAAGCTAGCTTTGATTACCTTGAATGTTCAAGTTAGCTCAGATTTTCTTGGATTTTACTTTAACTAGGCCTTGCTTGGATATTCTAGAATTATCTTGAATTTTATGTGGTCAATACAGGCAAGCTAATACAAACTATTCCAAGGTATTAAAAGCTTGGATTAGCTGGGAATAGGTGGTTGATATTCAAGCGCCACAGAGATTATTAAAGAATATCCAAGCTTTTTTTGGCCTGAAAATATTTCTAATGTTATTTACTGCGAAATATGAACCCGCTCGTTATCCACCCCAAGTGACCAAAGGAAGACTATTTTTGAAAATTTACCACTGGAATGACTGGCTCGATAACCCAAGTGACTGAAGATTTTGGTCTGTTTGGATCGGAATTATTTCCTAACTCCATGAATATGTTGTCCAACTGCCCTGTAGGTGGGGCTTAGAATACGCCTTCCGTATCCTCTGCGTGTCGTAAGAGGCGACTAAAGGAGGTAAGGGTGAGGTAACCCTGACAGAAACCTCGAGTGCTGAAGACGGATGTTCCAGGCCGCACGGCGCACTCTAATAAACCATGGATCCACGCACTTAACGCTTATGATCATGTCGATAGTCACTTACAGGACTGGCGGTATGATCAGCGAACGAAAAGAAGAAGAATATGTTGTCCAATAGTTACAACGAATATTGAATCAGTGCATTGCATGCTGGGTAAATTGCATAGAAATCAACAACTACCTCATATCTTGTGCAAATGTTTCTTTACACTGTTCCCAGCCACTCTGGAAACCATGGAAAACCTTGAACATGTGTTTCCGTTTTTCCAGTCAATTTGGAAAAAACACCCAAAACCAGAGAAAGTTCAGGGAATTTAACCAAAAAATATCAGCCATAAAACAGCACCTGCAGTGGTCTTGAGAAATGACCGTTTGCAGACCAAAAGAAGACTATTTTTGAAAATTTAACACTGGAATGACTGGCTCGATAACCGAGCCAGTCAATCCAGTGGTAAATTTTCAAGAATAGTCATCTCTCGGTCTGCAAATGGACATTTACTATGAGCAAATTTAAATTTTCTTGAACAATTTCAAGAATTATACGGTTAATAAAGTGACCCAGAATGAATGTTTTCATATTTTGCCAGTTTGCAGTATGTATCTTGAAGCTGTGTCCATTCACTGAAAACAGACTGTATTAAAGCTATTGTAGGGGGAGGCGACCACTCTGTTGTATAATTATTGTCAGTATCTTAATTGCTTTGCAGCAGCCACATTTTCACTTCCAACAGGGAAGTGCTTGGTACCCTGCTTTAGTTAACACTTTAACCCTCATATAAGCCAAAAACAGCTTCTGCAGTGGTTTTGAGAAATGTTCATTCGCAGACCGAGAGAAGACTGGTTTAGAAAATTTATCTAGTGATAAATTTTAACAAATAATCTCTTGCTCACACAATGGACATTTTCTATGAGAAAATTTTAATTTTCTTGAATAAATTCGAGTAACGTTAAATGATTAAGGGACATAGAGCTTTGATGGAAGATGGTTAATAAAATCTATATTTTTAATTAGTAAATGGCCGTTATTGACTGGCCAAGAGATGATTTGTCAGCCCTACACTTAGTGTGGGATGGCTCAACATTAACGATTTTAATAGTGTCCAGCATACTGCCATCTGGCATCAGAGAATTAATGAATCCAATCTGTAGATCAAGTACATAACATAATAATCAATTACATCACATGTAGGCTGACATCACAATCAACTATAAAGGGAATGATGTTATCTAGATGTAAGTCTATCAGGAACTATTAAAAGTCTGTTAGTTATATGAATTGTGTGTCTTTACTGTTTAATAAATGTTCTGTTGAATACTTTGTAGCTTAAATATGAATGAGTGGCGCATCATTTTGCCACCATAGGCTGCTACAGCACGCAGTCAAATTAGTTTCAAAATATTCAACATCTTACCTGTATAGTTATCTGGAAATTGGGATTCAGGAAGTTCACGGTTCGATTGATCTTAACACGAGCAACGCATTGGCGGAGCTTGGCTAGAGATGGGTGGGGCTAAGCTAAAAGTGAATTCAACCATTTAAGTAAATGTTTTTAAAAATTCCCCTATTTCTGTATATACAAGAAGCCAAGCCTCTAGTTCTCCCCACGTTTAAAAAAAACCGCGGGATATTGTAATCGCCTCTGTCTGTCTGTCCATCCGTCCATCACGCCGTCTCCTCCCAAACCTTTGGGTGGAATTAAATCAAATTTGGTATGTTGGTTACCCATATGATTCCGCTTTGCAAGACGATATTTAGATTTGGCTTCACCCCCAGGGGCATGGGTCAAAAGGTCAAATCAGTTGTAACACAACTCCTCTGAAATCATTAGACGGAACTCAGCCAAATTTGATATCTGAATTACCCATATGATTGCGGAGTGTAAGAAGCCATTTAGATTTGGCTCTACCCCAGGCGGTGGGGGAGGGGTCAAAAGGTCAAATTTTACCCTGCGGAAATTGATTGTAATGCATCTCCTTCGAAACCGTTGGGACAGAATTCAACCGAATTTGGTATGTAAGTTACCCATATATATATCAATGTAGAGTACATGAGAACATTTACATTTGGCCCCGCCCACAGGGGTGGTTACGGGTGGGAGTCAAAAGGTCAAAAATTTGATTGTAATGCAACTCCTGACACTGTTGAACTACAAACCATAGTATATCAGTTACCCATATCAATGTGGAGTGGATGAGCACATTTACATTGGGCCGTGCCCCAGCGGGTGGGAGATGGGTCAAAAGGTCATGAAATTGATTGTAATGCAACTCTGAAATCGTTAGACGAAACTCAACCAAATTTGATATCTGAGTTGTCCATATGATTGCTGAGTGCAAGAGGCTATTTAGAACTGGCTCCGCACCCAGGGAGCGGGAGAAGGTTCAAAAGGTCAAATTTTAGCCTGCGGATATTGATTGTAACGCATCTCCGAAATCATTGGACAGAATTGAACCAAATTTGGTATGCGAGTTACCCATATCAATGTTGAGTGGATGAGCACATTTACATTTGACCCCACCCCAGGATTGGGGGATGGGGTCAAAAGGTCCTGAAATTTGTTGTAATGCAACTCCTCTGACAGACTGTTCAACTGAATTCAACCAAGTTTAGTATGTCAGGTACCCATATCAATGTGAAGTGGATGAGCACATTTACATTTGGCCC
Source organism: Chaetoderma sp. LZ-2023a (assembly GCA_034401795.1). Lineage (NCBI taxonomy): Eukaryota > Metazoa > Mollusca > Caudofoveata > Chaetodermatida > Chaetodermatidae > Chaetoderma > Chaetoderma sp. LZ-2023a. The sequence goes on along the minus strand of CM067368.1, from coordinate 17,808,265 downwards.
CGCCCCAGGGTGTATGGGATGGGGTCAAAAGGTCATGAAATTAATGGTAATGCAACTCCTCTGACACTAGTGGACAAAATTTGGCCATATTTGGTATGTGAGTTACCCATATGATTACTTAGCGCAAAAGGACCTTTAGATTTGGCTACGCCCCGGGGTGGGTTGCGGGTTGTGTCAAAGGTTCTAAGCTGTGAATGTGGGGATTTGCGATGGCGCATCATCGACCGATCAATTTACCACTGGCTCAGTTGTCTAGCCAGTCGTGATATAATGGTAAATTTGAAGGTCCGCTCTTGGTGTGTAAATGTGTTACCTCCTCAAGACAACTGCAGAAACAGGTTTTTGCTGGCATCAGCAGTGGTCAGAGCTAGAGGTTGCTCAGTAAGAGTTAGTCTTAGAGCTGGTTTGAGTTTAACCTTTAGAAAATGACATTTATACAATACAGCTCAGAAATAACTTAGAATTTTTCCAAAAAATAATTTAAAAGGTACTATTGAATTGATTATTTACTATGAGAAAATTTAAACTTTTTTCACAAATTCAAGGATTAAAGGGTTAATTAACTAACATGTTTCTGGGTTTTTTGGAAGTATGTTAACTTATTCGTGAACTGAACTGTAGTCTGTGGATAATGACAGAAATATGTATAAGCATTGGGCCATTAATTTAGCTTTCCTGATACAAGTACACGCATCATCATCCATCTTGATTTACAGTCAATCAGAACTGATCAATAACTAGGTGTTATATAATATGTCTAGATACCTCTTCACTGTATTGCCAATCAGAATACATGTTCATGGGTGTAGGACACCTAGGGGTCTCGCAGCTACATGGACATGGGTGTAGGACACCTAGAGGTCTCGCAGCTACATGTACATGGGTGTAGGACACCTAGGGGTCTAGCAGCTACATGTATGGGGGATAGACACTTAAACCTTGCCATATGTTGTACTTCCACTCTTTAACACTCATATCAGCCAAAAATGGCTTCTGCAGTGGTCTTGGGAAATGTCCATTTGCAAACCAAGAGAAGACAATTTTTGAAAATTTACCACTAATGACTCGGGGCTCGATATCCAGTGGTAATTCTTCAAAAATAATATCTCTGGATCTGTAAATCGACACTTTTTATGAGAGAATTGAAAGTTTCGGTAGCAAATTTGAGCACTTTAACGGTCAAGCCAGCTCTGCAGTGGTCTTTATGAATGTCCATTTGCCGGTCAAAAGAAGAATATTTTTGAACATTTACCACTGGAATGCCTGGGTCGATAACAGAACCAGTCATTCCCAGGGTAAATTTTCAAAAATAGTCCTCTTGTCCTGCAAATGGGCATTCATTGAGCAAATATTTTGATTTTCTTAAACGAATTTGACCATTAAAGGGTTAAACTAGATGGTCAATCGGAGGTCAGGTGTAGTACTTTAGATATTGAGATGGCACTCATGTTTCAATTCTATCCGGAACCATTGTTCTGTGGAATCTGATTGGTTCTTGATGATTCACATGATGTCACTGTTCGACGGACAGACACATTACCAGAGAGGTGCAACTTACATTTATTTTTGGCTGTTTTGATTGAAATCTAATTCTTTTTTGTGATCGCCTGTTATGGTCTAGTGGAATGTCCATTTACAAGTCAAGAGAATACAATTTTTGACAATTACTGGGTCGATAACCAAGCCAGTCATTCCAGTGATACATTTTCAGAAATTGTATTCTGGTGGCCGTAAAAGGACTGTCAATAGGCAGATATTAAAATTTTCTTAACCTTTTAACCCTTATATCAGCCCCAAAAAATGCTGCTGCAGGGGTCTTGAGAAATGTGCATTTACAGACCAAGTGAAGACAATTTTTTTTCAATTTAACACTGGAATGACTGGCTCGATAACCGAGCCAGTCATTCCAGTGCTAAATTTCAAAAATAGTACTCTTAATGGACATTTTCTTGACCAGATTTGACCATTAAAGGGTTAAACTGTGAGCATGCTAGACACATTAATACATGATTGCTTATGCTGGCCTTAGTCCAGTACTGCCCATCCATATGTATTCCTTTAATCAGAGAGAGCATAAAAAAAGGCTTAGTTACAAATCCCAGGCAGTAGAGTTCCTGCTACAAAGCTAATATATTACCCCCAATATGGAGCAGTTTCCATGGCAATTGAACAGATCTGTTCTAGGAGATTTAGTGCTGCTTATAAATTACTAAAGAGGCTTTCTGTCTCGATGAGCAACTGGTGGTCACTGATATTGTCATCCAGTAGCTTATCCAAGTTATTAAAGGAATGCTATCATTGCCTCCCTCCTTGACCCTTAACCCTTTAACCCTTAAATTTGTTTAAGAAAATTTAATTTTTCTCATAGAAAATGTCCATTTGCAGACCAAGAGAAGATTATTTTTGAAAAGTTATCATTGGAATGATTGGCTCGGTTATCGAGCAAGTCATTCCAGTGTTAAATTTTCAAAACAGTCTTCTCTTGGTCTGCAAATGGACATTCCTCAAGACCACTGCAGAAGCTATTCTTGGCTGATATGAAGGTTAAAGGGTTAATGTCTTAGTGAGATTTGTCTAGAAGTTTATAATTTTTGATATGGGGGGGTCTTCATTTTTAAGCCAAGAGAAGATTATTGTTGAAAATTGATTATCACTGGAATGGCGTGCTCGGTTATTAAGCCAGTCATTCCAATTGTAAAATTTCAGAAAATCTCTTGGCATTAAGTGACTTGGCTTTCACTTTACATTCTCATGCCTACTGCAAAGACTGGTTTTTTACCAGTTTGACTATTGAATGGTGATGTTGAATGTTTTGAAACTAATTTGACTGAGAGCTGTTGCTCAATGGCTTCATTGTATGGAAGCAACATGTTCCAGTAAATTAATTTCAAAATATTCAACATTTTACCCATATAGTTGTCTTGAATTTGAGTCGCTGGACTTTCAAGGGTTATGTGAGCATGGGATCATCTATTTAACGCTTTGGTCAAACCTGATCAAGAAAATTTCAATTTTCTCATAGAAAATATCAATTTGTAGACGAATTTGAGAACACTTTAATTTAGCACTGTACGAACAGGTTCGATAATCGAGCCAGTGTTAAGTTTTCAAAACTAGTCTTCACTTGGCCTGCAAATGGACATTCAATAAATAACTATCTTGATATTCCAGCCCACATGTGACCAATAAATGGTTAACCCTTTCACACTCATATCATCCAAAAACGTCTTCTGCAGTGGTCTTGAGAAATGTCCATCAATTACAGACCAAGAGAAGACTATTTTTTGAAAATTTATCACTCGAATGACTGGCTCGGTTATAGAGCCAGTCATTCCAGGGGTAAATTTTCAAAAATAGTCTTCTCTTGGTCTGTAAAATGCCAAATGGACATTTTCTATGAGAAAAATTCAGGAGTTAAATGGTTAATATTCTGTGTATAATTGATTTCCTCTGAGTTAATGTATGAGGCATATTTGATCAGCAAGCTTCTACTGTTACAGGCACTTAACATACTTGACAAACTGGATAACAAATTTCATTATTAATAGCCTAATTAACTTCTCATTACATAATTTATTCACACAAAAACAAGCCTGATTAGCTGCAGATATTGAAAAATGTGGATATTTTCACACATTTAATTGTTTAAGCATTGGATTTTCGAGATGGCTATATACAGGAAAGCTGTTAAAATATTTCGAAAGTAATTCGATTGGGAGTTGCCACATCTTCCAGTCGAATAGCTCAAAATATCCAACAGAATACTCCTTACACCATAAAGAATTTGTTTCGTCTGGTGATGGTGAAAGGTTTTATGTTCAGCAGAGCAGTCTAGTTAGCGATGGAAATTAATTGGCTAGCAACTAGAAATTGTGATGAATGTGTAATTCATGTATGCGTGCGCTGTGTGCAAAATGCAGTTATGAATGTAACCCCTTTCAAGACCAGAATTCCAGTATTTGATGAGGAACCGTGCACATATAAGAATTAAGACGGTTGAATATTTTTGAAAATAATTTGACTGGAAGCCATTGTTGAGTTAAGACTTCCGTGAGTCAAATTGCTTTCTAAATGTTCAACAGAATAACTGTTTTGTACATCTTAACCATTTTTTAACCTTCAAATTTATTCATGAAAATTTAAATTTTTTCTCTTATAAAATCAAAGAAAATATTATTTTTGAAAATTTATCACTGGAATCTCTGGCTCAGTTATTGAGCCAGTCATTCCAGTTTAAAATTTTTTTAAATATGTTATCTAAAGGTCTGCCACATGGATATTTCCTACGGCCACTGCATAAGCTGTTTTTGCTGTCTTGAGGGGTAAAAGGGTTAATAAATCTGCCATGTGTTGTTATCATATTTAGATGGCAAATTCTTGAACAGGAACAAATGGCCTGTTAATGTGCATATTATCTAATTGCTAACAAAACATGAAAAAAATGTGACATTTTCTGAGCGTTTCTATGGCAACTACAAATACAGCTTAGAAGCATTGACTGCTCTGTGCATAGTATAGAGATGGATGTGGAATTTACATCAGTTATTTGATAAAGATATGGGTATTGGTACTGATAAGAGAATTCAGATTTTAAATGAGAGATTAAACACTTGTATGGCCAGGCTATGTAAAACTGGATGAATATCGCCATTGATTATAAGCTAGCTAGGTTGTTGCTTATATATTAACAGTTGGGCAAAAAATGGTCTCGAGAAATGTCTATTTGTAGACCAATTAGAGATTATCTTTGAAAATTTACCACTGGAATGACTGGCTCGGTAACCGAGCCTGTCATTCCAGTGATAAATTTTCAAAAATAATCTTTTCTTGGTCTGCAAATGGACATTTTCTATGAGAAAATTTCAAGTTTCTTGAACAAGTTTGAGAGTTAAAGGGTTAATATTTGTTTGCTGTCCAAAGCACATTTTGTAGTCATTTAACTCTTACCACTCTGATGTCAAAACTTTCAAATTAAATTAAAAGGTGAACTGGTGTTCGTGTTCCCACAAATTTGGTGGAAGTTGTTGCTGCGTCATATCTCGGTTATTGACACAGTAAAAGGAAGAATATTGACATCAGAGTAGTAAGGGTTAGTGCTGGTATTATTATACAGCTAAACATAGGCCATTGAATGCATGACTAATAGGCACCAGGTGTATAAAATTACAGTCTATTCATGAAGATTTCTAGAGGAGTTCCAAATATTCAGATTGTGGCCATGGTCTGGATAAAACAAGGTTTTTGAATTTGATCTAATTCTGGATCTATGGATATCTTGGAAACTACTGCTACGATTTGGCTCATATTTTATGACAAGAAGGGATGTGATCATACACTAGGCCACAACTCGGGTGTGATTCGAAAAAAATCTGAAAAATATGAAATCTTTTTACTGTGAGACAAAGAAACTGAAGGGTGAGGGTCATTTTCTCTGCAAATAAAACCCAGTTGTTTGTCCCTTTAACACTGATATCAGCCAAAAATGGCTTCTGTAGTGGGCTTGTGAAATGTCCATTTGATGATCAAGAGAAGACTATTTTTGAAAATGTACCACTGGATTATGACTGGCTCGATAACCGAGCCAGTCATCCCAGTGGTTAATTTTCAAAAGCAGTCTTCTCCTGGTCTGCAAATGGACATTTTCTGAGAAAATTTGAAAAAATCTGAGTTAAAGGGTTGACGTATGCATATATAGAAAATTATTATTGCACGTATTTGCATCCTAGCATACAAATCCCAGATTTAATTAAGTTATAAACTAAAAATGAATCCTGATTTATATTAATAAACCAATCAATAAATAGATTCAATAAAGCTGCAGGCACACAGACCACAAATATGTCTTTGATCCTTCAACCCTTTAACACTGAAATTGGGTCAAGAATATTTAAATTTTCTCATAGAAAATGCCCATTTGCAGAAGGCAGGTTTTGAAAATTTACCCCTGGAATGACTGGCTCAGTTATCGAGCCAGTCATTCCAGGGGTAAATTTTCAAAAATAGCCTTCTCCTGGTTTGCAAACTGACATTTCTAAAGACCGTTACAGAAGTAGTTTTTGGCTGATATGAGTGCTAATGGGTTAATCAGTACATACAGGGTGTCTCATTAAGCCTTTATTCCATTAATGGTTAATCCGGCTAAAACCAGTCTTTGCTGACCGACAACCAAGCCTGAGGCATTCCAGTGGTAAAGTTGTTATTTTTTTATTTTTTTTATTTTTAATAAGGAGAATTTAACCAACATCACTGATGAAAATTAAAAAGTAAAATATCATGTACTTATCGGCAAACTAATTTAAACTTATTAAACAATGTCTTACAGGCTAAAACTGATAAATCATTAACAGTATAAACTTCAAAACATTGTTTTCTAAATATAACCTAGTGCATTATCTATTTTTCATTTAACACCTTTACCCGTATCGATGATCTTGATTATGTAGCTTTTAATCATGCTATTACGTCTGACAAAAAAATAAAAATAAAAAATAAAAATAAACAACCAAGCCAGTCCAGTCATTCTAGTGGTAAATTTTTTTAAATAGTTTCCTCTTGGCATGCAAGTGGACTGTGAGAATTACTTAAGGAATCAAGTGCGAACTTACAATGTACAATACATGTATTGTATTTTAACGACTTTTTAAACGACTTTAAGGCAAGTTTGTCAGAAATATAAAATTTGACAGATGACTGACCGACCGACCGACTGACTGACCTCTACAGTGGTCTGTGAGGATTTGCCGGGAAAATGAAGAGTATTTTTGAAATTTTTCCACAGGAATGACTGCCTTGATAACCGAGCCAGTCATCCCAGTGGTAAATTTTCAAAAATACTTTTGCTCTTGGCCTAATAAGAAAATATTTGGATTTTTGTTGATCAAACTTTGAGCATTAAATTATTAAAAGGTAAAAAAATCCCAGAAAAAGTTAATTTTTTGCAATTTAAATGTATAGCATAATTCTGTTGAATATCTAGAAATTAATGCCATTGCTGCCTAATTGCTCACTTATTGAACAAGTCACTACAGCAGTAAAAGTTAAAAAATAGTGTAACCTCCTGGCCTGCATATGGACTTTCCTTACGGTAATCAACAAATCTTTTGTCTTTTGACAATTAAACCTTGACCACAACAGGGTTATGTTTATTCAGAGATGACTGAATCAATAGAACTAACTCTTTCAATGACAAATCCCTGAGAAAATAAATTCTTTACTACATAAGACTTATTCTGTTGACTATTTCGAAATTAATTTAACCGGAAGTCATTGCTGCCTGCAGCAATGGCTTCTAGTCATATTAATTTCAAAATATTCCTAGATTACCTGTTTGTTTGCCCTGAGATTGAGATACATGAAATTTATAAGTGAAAGGGTTAATATATAAACAACAGGAGATTAAATATCCACTGCTCTGTCATTATGAGTGCAAATAATAAATACAGAGCTGTGAATGATCAGATAATGTTAAACTGATTATAAGTGAAATATGTGGCTTCTCTGTCTAGTCAAATATAGGCTAGAAATATGTAAACAACGGAATGCCAGTGATATTATAAGCTGTTGAAATATTAATTTAACCTTTTCACTCGGAAATTCCCAATATCTTGTTTTCAGTTTCAAGGCGACCATTCAGGAAAACTGTTGACTATTTTGAAATTAATTTGACTGGAAGCTATTGCTGCAGGCAGCAATGACTTCCTGTCAAATTAATTTCAAAATATTCAACAGAATAAGTTTTATGTCGTAAAGAATTAACTTTTTCAGGGATTTGTCATTGAAAGAGTTAGGTCTAATGATTCTGCCATCACTGAATAAACATAACCCTGTTGTGGTCAATGGTTAATTGTCAAGAAACTAAACAATCTGTTGAATACAGTAATAAATGGCCATATGAAGGCCAGGATATTAGACTTTTGTAATTTTACCGCTGGAGTAACTTGTTCAATAAGCGAGCCAGTCATTTCCCATCATGCTATTGCACAATCCTCACCCCCCTCACCCCCCCCCCCCCCCCCGCTCCCGTATCGAGTACAGGTTTTTAGCTCACCTGGCTTGAAAGGCCAAGTGAGCTTATGCTGTGGCGACCGTCTGTCCGTCAACTTTTCCTTTAAACGATGACTTCTCGAGAACCACTGGGCCGATTTCAATTATATTTGGCAGGAAGCATCCTTAGAGCATAAGGATTCAACTTTGTTCAAATGAAGCCGATTGACCAATTTGGCCGGCGGCCATCTTGGATTTCGACCAATTTTAGGAAACATCTTTAAAAAGCTTCTCCGAAACCATTATGGGGATTGATGCAAAACACATGAAATATGATCTAGGGCAAGAGCGGAACCAAGTTTGTTCAAGGGAACTTGATTGGTCAAATGGTTTGGTGGCCATCTTGGTTGACCTAGTTTTAGCGAAAACAACTCCAGAACCGCTGAACGGATCGTGTCGAAATTTGGCATATATCATTAGAGATTAAGGGCCAATAAAGTTTGTTCAAGGTAAGTTGAACCGTCAAAAAACATGGCCACCGTGGGCCAATAAAAATATGGAGTGTTTCGCGGCCATATTGGATTTTTTTATTTGATGGATTTTGAGGCCGAAATTGGTGTTATATGTGTTTTTTGGCTATTCTGATCTCAAATTTGCCATTTTTGAAACTGTCGGATAAATGGTTTGGCGCCCATCTTGGAATTATTTCCTGTCAAAGATGCCCATACTAAAGCAATGGGGAATTTTTAATGTCTTCTGGAGAACTGCTAGGCCTATTTCATTTATATTTGGCAGGAAGCATCCTTAGGGCTTAGGGATCCAAGTTTGTTCAAATGAAGCCGATCGGCTAATTTGACCGGCGACCATCTTGGATTTCGGCCGATTTTAGGAAATGTCTCATCTAGGCAAAGGCGTAAGCCAAGTTTGTTAAAGACGACTTGATTGCCCGAATGGTTCGTCGGCCATCTTGGATGACCTAGTTTTCCCGAAAACAATTTCTCCAGAACCGCTGAAGGGATCAGGCTGAAATTTGGAAGATATGATTAGGTACTAAGGGCCATTAAAGTGTGTTCAAGGGACGCTGATCCATCAAAAAACATGGTCGCCGTGGCCCAATCAAAAGGTAGCGTGTTTGGTGGCCATATTGGATTTTTTTATTTGATGGATTTTGAGGCCAAAATTAGTTCTATGTCTGTTTTGGGGTATTCTGAGCTCAAATCTGCCACTTGAAACTGTCGGATAAACGGTTTGGTGGCTATCTTGGATTATTTTCCTGCCAAAGGCGCCCATACGAAAGCAATGGGAACTTTAAATTGTCTTCTCAAGAACTACTAGGTCGATTTCAATTATATTTGGCATTTGTTCAAATGAAGCCAATTGACCAACTGGACCGGCGGCCATTTTGGATTTCAGCTGATTTTTAGAAACGTCTTTAAAAATCTTCTCTGAAACCGTTTGAGGAATTGATTCATACCTCATGAAATATCATCTAGGGCAAGAGCTGAAGCAAATTTGTTCACTAGAACTTGATTGACCAAACAATTTGGTGGCCATCTTGAGTGACCTATTTTTTCCAAAAACAGCTCCAGAACTGCTGATGGGATCAGGCCGAAGTTTGGGACATATGATTATGGAATAAGGGCCACTAAGGTTTGTTCAAGGGAAGATGATCTGTAAAAAAAACATGGCTGCTGTGGGCCAATCAAAATATAGCGTGTTTGGCGGCCATATTGACTTTATTTGATGGATCTGAGGGCGAAATTGGTTTTATATATGTTTTTGGGTATTCTGATCTCAAATTTGCAATTTTTTAATCTGTCGGATAAACCGGTTTCCGGCCATCTTGGATAATTTTCCAGCAAAAAGCTCCAAGACTAAAGTAATGGGCAATTTAAAATGTCTTCCTGGGAACTACTGGGCCGATTTCAATTATATTTGGCAGGAAACATCCTTAGAGCATGGAGATTTAAGTTTGTTCAAACGAAGGCGATCAGCCGATTTGGCCGGTGGCCATCATGGAATTTGGTCGATTATCAGAAATGTCTTTAAAAATCTTTGCCGAATGTTTGAGTGATTGATTCAAAACTCATAAAATATCATTTAGAGCTCGAGCTGAACCAAGTTCGTTAAAGGGAACTTGATTTGCCAATTGGTTGTGAGGCCATCTTGGATGGCCTGGTTTTCATGAAAGCAACTTCGTCTCTAGATCATTCAACGGGAGATATGATATTGATGACTTGGGGCCATTAAAGTTTGTTCAAGAAAAGTTGATACATAATAAAACATGGCCTCTGTTTTCTTCTTACAAGTCTGCTCAACTCATTAGATTTCTACTTATTGTTAATGACCATTCTCGTTGAGATGCTTATGGTCCAGGTGATCGATAGGGGCCCCTTGGGCCTCTTGTTTAAACTGTCGGATAAACGGTTTAGCAGTCAATTTGGATTTTTTTCCTGCCAAAAACTCCCATACTAAATGGGAAATTTAAAATGTTTTCTCGAGAACCACTAGACCGATTTTCAAGTATATTTGGCAGGAAGCATTCTTAGGGCATAAAGGTCCGTGTTTGTTCAAACAAAGCCGATCACCGAATTTGGTTGGTGGCCATCTTGGATTTTGGTTTATTTTTAGAAATGTCTTTAAAAATCTCCAAAACGGCTTGAGGGGATCAATTCAAAATGCATGAAATATCATCGAGGGCATGCACCAAGTTTGTTCAAGGGAACTTGATTGGCCAAATGGTTTGGCGGCCATCTTGGATAACCTATTCATTGCCAAAAGAACACCAGAACCACTGAACGGATTGGGCCGCAATTTGGGAGATATGATTAGGCACTGAGTGCCATTAAATTTTGTTCAAGGGAAGGAGCTACATCAGAAAATGGCCGCAGTGGACCAATCAAATTTTAGAGTGTTTGGTGGCCATATTGGACTTGCAAAAATGTCCACAAACTCATTTAAAAGACTACTAAACCACCCACCAACAATTTTGACAAAAATGCATAGCGCTTCAGGTGAGCGACACAGGCCCCTTGGGCCTCTTGTTTTTATTGTTGTGATTGTAAATTAGGTCACCAGATAACGTCTCGCCTATTGAGCAAAGTAAGCTAAAACCTGATTGGCGGACAGCAGCTGACAGTTGTAACATTACTTCAGATAGTAAGAGATCAAAGGACTGCATAGCTATGTGAGGGGGGTTATGTTAGTTTCCAGTTTCTTATCAAATGCAAGTTGAAATGCAGTTACCTTGGACAACATTGCAGCGGTAAAGCAGCAGCATATCTGTTGATCAAGCAGCAGTAAAGTAGAGCTGTGGTATATAATAGAACCAATATATTGCTGAAGCTATATAGCAGCGGAAATGACCAAACTGTCTGGACATATATACATTGTATTTCAGATTTAACCCTTTAACACTCATATCAACCAAAAATTACCTCTGCAGTGGCCTTGGGAAATGTCCATTTGCAGACCAAGAGAAGACTATTTTTGAAAATTTACAACTGATTCCAGGGGTAGATTTTCAAAAATAATCTCGTGGTCTGCAAATGGACATTTTCTATGGGAAAATTCTAAGTTTCTTGAACAAATTCAAGTGTTAAAGAGTTAATGTGTCACTAATCTTGCCAGTTGCCAGTTGGACAGTTTTGTAAAATTCAATTATTTAGCTCGTGCTAAGAAAGTTGCGTACGCATCCTAGTTAGACTGAAAAATAACACATTTTAGTAAACAATATTGGTGGCTGAACGGAAATTTCTGTATCAAAATTAGTATTATGAAGTAACAACGAACAACAACCCATTTATATTAACCCGTTAAGAAATGAGTCATGATTCCCAAATATATTTATAGCGTGTAACCTTTTTAATACTTTAGTCCTCGAATTTGTTCAAGAAAATATAAATTTTCTCTTAGAAAATGTCCATTTGCAGACCAAGAGAAGAGTATTTTTGAAATTTTATCACTGGAATGACTGGCTCAATTATCCTGGTGATTGATTTTCAAAAATACTCTTGTTGGTCTGCAAATTTCTCAAGACCAGACTGTAGAAGCAGTTTTGGGCTGATATGTCAGAATTAAGGAGCTTGTCATTCCAGTGATAAATTTTCAAAAAAGAGTCTTCTCTTGGTCTGTAATTGATGGACATTTCTCAAGACCACTGCAGAAGACGTTTTTGGATGATATGAGTGTGAAAGGGTTAATCATATTATTGGTCACATGTGGGCTGGAATATCAAAATAGTTATTTATTGAATGTCCATTTGCCGGCCAAGTGAAGACTAGTTTTGACTTCTCTTGGTCTGAAAATGGAGATTTTCTGTGGGAAAATAGAAATCTTTTTAACAAATTTGAAGGTTAAAGGGTTAACACTCAAACCAGACAAAAATGGCTTTCTGTAATTGTCTTGAGAAAAATCAATTTGCAGACCAAATGAAGACTATTTTTGAAGGGATAAATTTTCAAAAATAACCTTTTGGGCTCCAAAGGGGCATTTTCTATGAGAAATTTTAAACAAATTTGACAAGTAAAGTGTTAATAAACCTCTTTGCAATGTATACATCTACATTATTAGTCAGTGTCTTCCAAGCAACAGATGAAATCAGCAATCATTAATCACTGCGCATGAATCATTGGAATCTGCAAACCAAACATCTAATGACTCCTCCTCAGTGAGCGAAGAGAAACATCATGGCTCAATGGATCTTTCCAGTTTATCCATCCATCATATGATGTCTTAATCAACTACATGACGTGTAGGATGATGTCATAATCAATGATGTCATGAATGATGTAGATAAGTACGTCGTGAATGCATAATTTAAGGCGGACTAAACATTGTGTACGAATTGTATGTCTTTATTATTTAGTCTGCATTTTGTTGAATATTTTGAAACTAATTTAACTGGTCGCTGTTGCTGTCATAGGAAGCAACAGCACCCAGTCAAATTAGTATCAAAATATTCAACAGCTTACTGTATAGTTTTCTAAAAAGTAATAGTTAGGGCTTTCAGGGATCGATCGAACCCAACACGGGCGAAGCGTGGAGCTTAGATAGAAATGGACAGGACATACATGTAGCTAAAACTGGATTCTTCATTCAAATACAGGACGTATTCCTTTAACCCATGATTATACCTTCCTTTCAATTAGAAGACAATTAACTAGACAGGTAAGCTGTTGAATATTTTGAAAGTAATTTGTCTGGAACCTGTTGATTCCAGTAGTTTGCAATGTTCAGCGACGTCATCGCAGTATCAGTCAAATCAATTTCAAAATATTTAATAGATACATGTACTTGCTTATATCAGAAAGAATTAATCCTTAACACTTTCAGCGCCAAACCCTTGTAAGTGACTTCTTTATATTGTATAACATATTCTGTTGAATATTTTGAAATTAATATGACTGGACAGCTTAACTATTTGTTTGCCCGGAGATTGAGATACTGGAAATTTAAGTGTTAAATGATGAAATTCTATAGCAGTCTTTAGGGATGTCCATTTATAGTCCAAGAGAAGACTATTTTTGAAAATTTATCACGAGAATGACTGGTTCGTAACCGAACCACAGTCATTCCAGTGTTAAATTTTCAAAAATAGCATTATCTTGGTCTGCAAATGGACATTGACTACAAAAAACAAATCAAAATTTTCATGACCGTTAAAGAGTTAGGTTTATATAGTTTAGCTCAGTGCTGAGTAGACAATAGCTTCTGCTCAATATGCCATGCAGCAGTGATTCTCAATAAAACCTTGCTGGTCTTCAGTGAAATGCATGAGACATGCTCTAAGGAACTGAGCGAGCGAGCAAGCCTCTAGCTTTCATCATGTTTGTCTTGTAAGAAGCAGCTCCTTGAATTGATGTTGTATTGATCTCCTAATTAACTCTAACACTCATATCAGTCAAAAACGGCTTCTGTGGTGGTCTTGAGAAGTGTCCATTTGCAGACCAAGAGAAGACGATTTGTGAAAATTTACCACTGGAATGACTGGCTCGATAACCGAGGCGGTCATTCCTGTGGTAAATTTTCAAAAATAGTCTTCTGTTAGGCTGCAATTGGACATTTTCTATGACAAGTTTGAGTGTTAAACGGTTAAAGCACACCTCCCCAAGGATACAGCTTAAGCACCAGTTGAGCTATTGTGTGCCCTGACACTTCCTCCAAGCAACTGGTGCTAGTGTTACTCAGTTTCTGTCATGGCAAGAGATTGTTTTGCTTTGGGAGAGGTTTAGTTAGTAAGCCATATTGTAGGTGATCTGGCTTTCCATGACCAGAACAGATGACAGAATAATCTCATCTACTGACCCGGCGCCAAGTGTGGGAAAGAGCGTATTACATTTGGGTCTGTCTGTCTGCTTATCTGTATATCTGTCAGTCATCTGTCCATCCGTCCATTTGTCTATCTCAGAGATTAACTGATCTGACCAAGGGAAGATTATTTTTGACATTTTGCCACTGAAATGACAGGATCAGTATTAGTGCCAGTTATTGCAAACTGACAATTTCTATAAGAAAATTTATATTTTCTGGAGCCAATTTGGCCATTAATGAAATGCTGAATCATAATCTAGAAGAGATATGTTGCTGCTAGTTTATATGGTAATTAAACTCTGAGAATAAATTGCTGAGACACAGTCAGTTGTGACAAATGACGATTCTCTCTCTGTTTCGCAGCATCAATCTATCTGGATTCCCTGCATCTGATTTATGCGATATTTGTCCATTGGGGGGGAGGGGGGGAGGACCAGAAAATACATTACCACATTTTCTGCGTAAATCTTAGTTAGCCCTGGGCACCCAGGCACACCATAGAAGTACATGTATTATTCTCTGTGAATATTTCGCAGTTTTATGTAGTTTTAGAGTTTATAATACCTTTAATGACTAGATTTGGTCAAAAAATCTAAATATTTGCTTATTGAATGCCTATTTACAGGCCAATTGAAGACTATTTTTGAAAATTGACGACTGGAATGGCTGGCTCGGTTACGGTTATCAAAAATAGTTTTCACATGGCCTGTCATGGGCATTTCTCAAGACCACTGCAGAGGCCGGATTGGATCGGTCATAAAAGGGTTATAATCCCTTTGTAGGGTTCCATCATACATGGAGTCAGGGAGCACTTTTCGAAGGGAAGGTCGACTATAGGGGTCCTCCCCCGGAAAATTTTAAAATATAGATATTCTTCTGCTTTTCTGGAGGTAAATTAACAGACAATTATCTGGCTGTGAAATTACTCTATTTTACCCATTTTCCCGAGACAATAACATACATCAAATTGCAATCCTGAATTATGGCTGTGTTTTGTGCTTTACATGAACACGTTCAGACTTTTCATGTGAACAGCCTAATAATGGAAGCTTTCAGACATGGATTTTTGATGTAAGGAATACTTACTTTGAATATTTTGAAACTAATTTGAAAGAGAGCTTTTGTTGCCATAGTTGCTGTCTATGGCCACAACAGTTCCAGTCGAATTAGTTTGAAAATATTCAACAGTCGCTTTCGGGTATAGTTGTCTTGAAATTGAGACACTGTGTGTTTCCCTGGCACCACTCTGAAAAACCTTGAAAATGAGTCCATTTTTCCAGTCAGGGAAAACTCATGGAATTTGGGAACAACACCAAAAATCAGTGAAAACTCAGTACTTTGACAGCAATCCAGAATGGAAGGTTTTCATATTTTGTCACAGTTGCCGTATGTGCATCTTGTGTCATGTGTTTAAGGTTGTGTCTATTAACCATTTAACACTCCTATCAGCCAAACACGGCTTCTGTAGTGGTCTTGGGAAATGTTCATTTGCAGACCAAGAGAAGACTATTTTAGAAAATTTACGACTGGAATGACTGGCTTGATAACCAAGCCAGTCATTCCAGTGGTAAATTTGCTAAAATAGTCTTGGTCTGCAAATGGACATTTCCTACGAGAAAATTTAAATTTTCTTGAATAAATTTGACTGTTAAAGGGTTTAATGACTTTATGGAAATAAATTAGTCATTATATACACATGCTACAGCTCTCTTGCATATATTATTAACGTCTAGATGCTTTGCTGTAACCACCTCGGTTCCCCGCAAACTTGTTAAAGCGATACTAATCTCATCTCAAATATTGTATTGCACTGATAGAGCATTCATATTCTGTCACATTTCCATATCTGTATCACAACTATCTGCTTTACAATATCGAGTAAATGTTGAACAGCGATCTCCACCATTTTGTCTCCTCTAGCGATTGTGTGTGATGTCATCTAAGTGCCAACGCATAACATTCTTTATTATGTAATAATCAGTCAAATTAGTTTCAAAATATTCAACAGCTTACCTATATGGTTGCTTTTATACCACATTATCAAGCTATAGATGGCACCTATATGACTGCGCGCATATACCGAGGCGGACACGCTAGCTTTTGATTGGTTGAAAAGTAAATCATGACAGCCATCATAAACTGTAGAAATGTACCAACATTTAGCTACTAAAGCCTGAATATCTTTCTTTGACGGGATGATAAAAAGTTGCAAATTCCCCTGCCTAGTTTATGAGTGGCCTATTAGATCACCTGTATAGATATCATGAGATGAGTTTAGTTATCCTTTAAAGTGAACATATTTTGCATGGAATTTTTTTAAAAACTCGTGGAACTAGGGAAAACTCATAGAATTTTGTTTTGATAACCCGGCTGTTAAAGGGTTAAGTACATGAACATTGTATGCCAAATACATTTTGTAACCACCTGTATTTATTGACTACCTATGTCATATAACCAGTCAGATGTTAATTAACTCTTACCACTCTGTCAAAATTTTTAATTTTCAAAATTCAATTGAAAGCTGAACTAGTGTACTTTTTCAAGAAAATTGATGGAAGATGGTGCAGCAACATCATTCACCAAAATTGTTGAAAAATGTACACCAGTTTCTTTGCTATTGACATAGTAAAAGATAGAATATCGACATCAGAGTTGTAAAGTTGTAAGGGTTAATGAATCCAGTTTCTCAGTCAATCATATGATATTTCATAATCAACTATGTGACTTGTAAGCTAACATCATAATCAGTTATGTCATGAATGATTCGATTTAGTCCATCAGGTTGTACAAATTGTATGTCTACTATTTAATAAACATGCTGTTGAATATTTTGAAACTAATTTAACTGGGTGCTGTTGCCAGTCAGATTAGTTTCAAAATATTTGACGACTTACCTGTATAGTTTTCTGAAATTGAGATTCAGAGAGTGCAGAAATCGATCGATCCCAACACTGATGAAGTTAGTGGCGCTTTAGCTAGGGATGGGTCAGGGGCAAATCTAAGCCTGGATTCCTCCATAAACCTATCCCCTAATGGGAAGAGGGTATTGCATGTGAGTGTGTCCATGCTTGCAGTCATGCATGCATGCGTGCATATTTTCCTGTGTGCGCGCTAGTGCATTGCTGACTGCGGGCAAGTCAGTCGCTCGTTCAGTTGGTTGGTAGGCCAGTCATTCAGTCTCTCTGTCTGCATACCTGTCTGTAATATACTACTGATCAAAGTCTGGATCTATAATTGTTATTACACCACAAACATCTGTACCGTTCAATCACTGCTAAATTAGCTACTCTGCATTTAACCACCAGAATAAGGCCAAGTGAGCTTATGTCGTGGCGACCGTCCGTTGTCCGTCCGTCCATCAACTTTTCCTTTAAACGACTTCTTCAGAACCGCTGGGCCAATTTCAATTATATTTGGCAGGAAGCATCATTAGGGCATAGGGATCCAAGTTTGTTCAAATGAAGCCGACCGGCCAATTAGGCCGGCGGCCATCTTGGATTTTTTAGAAATGTCTTTAAAAATCTTCTCCGAAACCGCTTGAGGGATTGAAGGAAAGCTCATGAAATATGATCTAGGGCAAGAGCTCAACCAAATTTGTTCAAGGGAACTTAATTGGTCAAATAGTGCAGCAGCCATCTTGGTTGACCTAGTTTTAGCGAAAATAACTTCTTCTCCAGAACCCCTGAAGGGATCAGGCCAAAATTTGGCGGATGTGATTAGGGACTAAGGGCCAGTAAAGTTTGTTCAAGAGAAGTTGATCCGTCAATAAACATGGCCGCCGTGGGCCAATCAAAATGTAGTGTGTTTGGCGGCCATATTGCACTTGCAAAAATGTCCACAAACTCATTTAAAAGACTGCTAAACCACCCACCAACAATTTTGACAAAAATTGATGCTGCTCCAGGTGAGCGACGCAGGCCCCTTGGGCCTCTTGTTCTGGATTATCTTCATCTTCCGTTTTGGCCAATTTTCAGGATCCTGTCACTGGTAATGTTTTTGCTTCCGATCAGAGAAATTTGATGTCTAACCATAATTCTCATTCTCCAATCAACGTAGCTACGGACCCTCATTCTTTTTCCGATTATCCCTTTCATAGGCAAGCAAGTTAAGGTCATGTTCAGGATTTTGGTACTCCTTTGGTAGTTACCTCTCCAATTGTTAATTGCCCTCATTCTGGTTCCGTGTCTTCCTCTTTTCGTGATGTTGTTTCTGGCTCAGTTTCTTCTGGTTCTTTTCATTCGTTGGTTCCTGGTTCCTCTTTTCAAGTTCAGTTAGCCAGGTCTCTTCATCCTTCTTCTTCGTTTTCTCTCTGTGCTAGAGATTTCTCTTCTCAGCATGTTTCTAATTCTTCCTGCTTTTCTCGTCTTCCTTCTGTTGGTGGGCCGCTTTCAAGTTCTTTGGATCCTTCATCTTTTTCTTTTTCTCATAAAATCTCTCATGCTTCTTCCTCTTCTTTCAAACATTCAGATCCTATTGGTTCCATAGTTCTTTCCTCTGAATTAGAGTTTCAGATTATGGATTCATGCTTGGATTTCTCATTATTTTCTATTGTTAGAGATCCTTCTCTTAATCATTCCTGTGTTTCAACTCGGTTATCTATTCTTTCTCATTTTTCAGCTAGTGGTTTTGATCAGGTTTCTTTGTCTTTTGGCCAACAGGATGATGTTGATTGCATTCAGTTTTCTTCAGTTTCAGAATTTCTATCTTCTTCAGCTCCTCATGTTTCTTATAGGTCGCTTTTTCCAGTTTCTGCTAAACTCCTTGATATTAGTGTTTCATCTGATTCTTTTCTTCACTCTTCCTCTTCTTCTCTTGTTCATTCTTTTCCCTCTTCGATTCCTAGAACTGTCAGAGCCAGGGATTTGAGGAGGCTTTGTCCGGTCAGGGCCTCTTCGGATGACTGGTCTCTGTCCCATCAGTGGATTGCAGAGAAATTTTCTCTTCCTCTTAAGGATGAATTCTCTATCGATCCTCCTTCTTTTGGATCTGCTCTTTCTTCCTCTGACTCTACCTCTGCGTCTCCTCAGGTTCTTCAGATTGACAATCTTGTGGTAGACATGTTGGATTTCTATGTCAATGACGTTCACTCAAAGGAAGTTTCTTTGGCTCCTACTGTAAGTATGATGCCCCTGTTCAAATTCCTAAAGATGATGGCCTTAGTGTTGCTTCCACTCAATCGGTCAGTAGCCCTGCTTGGGATATTCTTTCTTCATGTTCTGATTCTGCTTCTGATCTCGCCAGGTGGGAATCTGTAGGTCCCAGCTTAAATCCGCCAATTGCCTTGCCTTGCTTTCTGAAACGGTTTTGGTTGCTAAGGAGATAGGTGAGCAGGTTCCTGCTTCTGTTTTTCGTGCATTAGCTGATGTTTCCAGAGGTTCCCTCAATTCTGTGTGTCTGTCTCTTGGATTTATCACTTCTCATAGAAGGTCAAGAAAGCTTCAAGGGGTTCAGGTCGCCAGTAATCTTAAACACAGCCTGATCTCTGCTCCTCCTTTTGACCAGGACATTTTTGGTCTATCTTCTACCAATCTAATTATGGCTGAATCTGAGCGTATCAAGTCTGCTAAGGAGATTCACGCTCAGATTGTTTCCTCTAGGCCCTCGGTTAAGAGGGATTCTTCCTCAGTCAAAAGTCCTAGGAGGAAGAGTCTTAAAGAGGCCTTAGCTCCAACTTATAAAAGAAAATTGTCTTGTCCAGTATTTTTACTTTAAACTAAGCAAATATGGGTGTAATTACTACCAGCAAAGAATTAGAGTAATTAGTGTATCCTAGCCCCCTAAAATTTTATGTTTTTTATAACTCTAACTCGCATTTCTATTACAAATGTAAACAAACACTTGATCTGTGAATAACAAGTAGCAAGCACCCTAATGGCAGAGAGGTAGACTACTGCATGAAAAATCTGTTAAGTTTGAATTTTATTCATCAATCTCTGGTAGTGGATGGTGAAGCTTGACAAGTTCAGAAGTTAAATATGCTATAAATAAAATACTGCCGATTATTTTGAAACAAATTTACCTGAAAGTCATTGCTACCTCAGACAGCAACAACTTTCAGTAAAATTGGTTTCAAAATAATCTAGATTTATATTTAGCTCACTTGATGATCTATAGCAGTATCTAGGTCGACATTGTATTTTATGACTGATGAAGCTGCAAGGACAACTTGACTGGCTGGCTGGCTTTATGCCACTACTAGTAGGCTACTATTACTAAGTAAGTTAGAGAGTGATTTTCACTGACATTCTCTACAAATCGGTGATGAGTCCATGTATCAAATTAATGTTTACATTTTTATGATCGCAGAATTCCTAATTTACATTTTATTGTTTATTAACATGCCCCACATATAAGAAATAGTGGTCAAACACTATTATTGACTCCCTAGAAGCATTTTATGCACATAATTCCATATATTAAATTTAGAAGCTAATATCGCTTTAAGCCGGATGAGTTCGGGACTTATCCTTCTCATATCATTACGAACTCCAATAGATCCCTTTCCAGCTCTCAGGAGAGATCCACGGATGGGGATTGCTTTGAGTCCATCTCTTCTCATCGCC
Source organism: Chaetoderma sp. LZ-2023a (assembly GCA_034401795.1). Taxonomy (NCBI): domain Eukaryota; kingdom Metazoa; phylum Mollusca; class Caudofoveata; order Chaetodermatida; family Chaetodermatidae; genus Chaetoderma; species Chaetoderma sp. LZ-2023a. The sequence continues at coordinate 17,787,407 of CM067368.1, read as the reverse complement.
CGAGGTCTCAAGTTTGGCAGGCCCTTTCTTCTCAAGTGAGAGGTGGATATTCTTATTCCCAGAGCGATAGGTCTAGACCCCAGGGGTCGATCCTCCTATAGAGGTTCTCAGATTAAGAGAGTTTGAAGGTCTGGCCACTGCCCGTGTGTAGGTCCAGCCTTTATTCCGCCTCCAGTCCCCTCTCTTCCACTTTTAACTTTGGATCCGTCGGTTCAGTGCCTTCTTCCGAGCGTGCCAGTAGGAGGCCACCTGTCTCTGTTCTGGGAGACTTGGCAAGCCCTCGTTCATGTCTCCTGGCTTGTAGATCAGTTATGCTGGGGGTACGCTCCTTCTTGGATCCAGGACGCTCCACCTCTGTCTCTTCTTCCCAAATGGACTCTTGTTCCTTCCAATCAGGAGAAGTTGGTAGCTTTAGAGGAGGAGTTGGAGAGTAGACCCGGTCCACTATTCAACGATCTTCTTCAGTCACCAAGAAAACAGGAGGTTGGCGTCCGATAATCAACCTGAAGAAGTTAAATCTTATTTTAACTCCAAATTTCAAAATGGAGACGATCTCCCAGATTATCTCAAGTCTAGATCCAGGCATGTGGACCGCTTCTATCGATCTAAAGGACGCCTATTTTCATGTGCTTATCCACCCACCCTTCCTTCCGAAAGTACATGAGGTTTCACTTACAAGGATCGGGTGTGGCAGTTTTGAGCCATGCCCTTCGGCCTGAACATGGGTCCCTTTTTATTTACTCGTCTAGTCTCAGCCGTGGCAGGAGTCCTGCACCATCATTCTATCCACCTTCATGTTTATATAGATGAGTGGTTAATAAAAGCAGTCTTCCTCAATTCTCACAAGAATTATTCCAGAGGTTTGCAGTTTGGCATGCAGCCTAGGTTGGATCATAAATCTCAAAAGGTCAAGCCTAGTACCATCTCATGTTCACCCATCTAGGCGTAGTTTTTTCCTTAAGAGGCAAGGGTAGAGGCAATCTTGCTGGCTATGGAAATTCTGACTTCCTCTCTTTTTGTCAGGGCAAGATTCTTTCTCAGGGGACTAGGCTTGATGGTCAGCATCGAGAATGTCAATCCCTGGGTGGCACTGATGAGAAGACGATTTCAAATATACCTGATGTCCCTCTGGAAGCAGTCAGTACATTCCATTTACCATCAGATTCCCATCAGAGAAGACTTGATCCCTCATCTAGACTTTTGGAAAGATCGTTCTCTGCTTCTGATGGGTGTTCCATTAGTCAAGACCTCCCCATAGGTGATTATTTTCAGAGACGCTTCCCAGGAGGGGTGGGGACCAGTCTGGGACTCCCTGTCTTTTTCCAGTCTTTTGTCCCTGGAGGAGTCGACAGCTCACAACACTATCCTGGAGTTGTGGGCTGTCAATAAGGCTCTCCTCACGTGGTCGGTTCAAATGAAAGGCCTCAAAATTTTGATTCGGTCAGACAATTCCACGGTGGTTTCTTACATCAACAGACAGGGAGGAACGAGGTCTTCTGTTCTTTGTATGGAAATTTGGAACTTTCTCTTGTGGTGCAGCAAGAATCAAATCTTTCTAGTTTCCAGTCATGTTATATAGGCAGACTGAACTTTCTTGCGGACCAGTTGTCAAGACCCAGCAAGTTCGTCCCCACCGAGTGGCAGTTAAAGAGGATGGTTGCCAAAGCGATTTTCCTGCTTCTGGGTCGTCCCCACCTAGATCTCTTTGCCCAGATCTCCACTTTCATGTCTCATTTTCCAGATAGTCAGGCTCTGGCGGTGGACGCCCTGTCTCAGTCCTGACAGGAATGTTTACCTATGCATTCCCTCCTACCATCCTAATTCCGTTGGTTCTGAAAGTCATGGACCAGGTTTGCGAAATCCTTCTTGTAGCTCCCTTTTGGCCGAAAAGGATCTGGTTTGTAGACCTAGATCTTATGATGAATATTCCTCACCTTCTTCCAGTGTCCCCAGATCTTCTCAAGTAAGGGGCACATGTCTTCATCCAAAGCCAGGAATCTTCAGTCTGTGCATTATTTGGGGAATATCGAGTGTCCGGTCCCCGAGATCAAGTTTTCTTCAAGGTCTCAGGAAATCATTGACTTTTCCAAGAGGGAGTCGAACCGTCGAGTTTACAAGGGTTGACTTAAAGTCTTTGGAAAATGGTGTTCAGACCATGGTTTCTTGCCCGATTCTGTTTCTATTTGCCAGGTGTTAGATTTTTTATCTTATCTGTTCGATTCCTTACATTTGTCAGCTAACACTGTTAGGGGGGTATAAATTTTCTTTGGCTTCACTTCCTTGTCTCTTGAATGCTGATATCAAGGGGGATGAAGATTCACAATGGTTTTATCCGAGGATTGGCCAATATCCATCCTCCAGGAGCTAAGCGTTTTCCTTCCTGGAATTTGGCTTTGGTTCTTCAGGTTTTGGCAGGTCACCATTTTGAACCTATTGGATCTATCAGTCTTAAACTGTTAACTCTTAAGGCTGTATCGTGCCCAAGAAATATTTGCCTATATTATAATATTGTTTATATTTAATGAAAAAAATAATTTTATCCAAAAAAAAAAAGCTGTGTACAGTCTACACTGGTTTGAAGTCAGTGGCACTAAGCAGCTCATCAAGGAACAATAGCATATTTACAAGAACATATTACCAGTTATTATTGAACTGTTTAATTGTTGAATAATCTGCTGGTTCTACAGACCACCAGCTACTAAGTCATTAATTGACCCATTGTGTTTGAAGAAACATACAACCAGCACAGGAGGGTATTAACCCTTTGAGCCTTACGGCATACATATATGTATTGCAATTTATGATGTCATACTTATTCTGCTGATATTAGCAATTTATAATTCTAAAATGGAATCCATATTGCTTGCAGACCAGTCTGCGTGCAATAATAATTTAATTCAGTAAATTCAGCATTACAATGGTTAAGTAGCTACATGAGCTTTAAGCCTGATATTATTAAGGATTGTATTTAATTTAATTTATTGCTGAAAATTCATGTTTTTACAAATTATTGAACAGACATGTTTGAATGGTGAAAGTTTGTTTGCCTGGAAACTAGTATGCTATATATGCGTGAAATTATTTTTTTTTAAAGAGGAGTCAGAGCTTGGAGAGCAGGTCAGTGAGTAAGTTTGTAAATGCAGAGAGTTATGTAGAAGTTTGAATATATAAAGTTGTATTGTAAAATGATTACTGAATTTGAAGTTGAAAAACAAAGTACAAGTTAAGACTGCGTTGTTGTCGCTCTAGTGAAGAATATTATAACCAACCTTCAGAATAAAGAAGAATATCATCTGTCTATCCAGTGGATAGCCTTATAGACAATCAATTAATCCATCTGTCACTCCATCCAACTGAACATATAGTCAGAGGCTCGTGCCCAGAGTCTCAACCTACAAACCCTGGTTACCCAGGCGGTTTTTCTTGTTGCTGTCGCTTCAGCCAGGAGATCCAAAATTCATGCTCTTTCTGTGGAAAAAGACAGGTTTATCAAATCTGGGGACGGCTTAGTTTTATATCCCAGAAGGGATTTTTTTTATCTAAGACCCAGTCTAACCGTTTCCCAGCCAAACCAATTATTCTAAAATCTTTATCGTCTTTTTCGCCATACGATAAATTCTGGTGTCCTGTCAGGGCCTTAAAGGTCTGTAAATGTCGAACTGATTTTTTCCCATTTATGGGTTCCATATGCGGAGGAGGTAGCTAGACCAGTCTTTAAGGCAACTGTTGGCAGATGGATCTGTGAGACCATCAAAATCTGCGATGAGATTGCCTCCCCTGGTGAGATCAATTTAGCCCATGTCAAGGCTCACGACGTTCGTGGTATGGCTACGTCTTTCGCTCTTTTTGATGGCTCATCTTTGGACGACGTCATACAAGTCGCAGGTTGGGAATCTGAATCGACTTTTACTTCTTTTTATTTAAAGGATCAGAGCCCAGCGGCCTCCATTTTTAGAAATATTACTAATTTAACAAAGCAAACCGAAGACCATTTACCAAGCACATCCCGCCATTTTCGCTAGTCTGTGAGAAATGGTGAGAATTATCTCATGTATTTGTTTATTTCTTTGAGTTGACAGTTTTCCTTGTTTGATGATCACTGTGTGATTGTTATAGATGCACTATTATGTTAATTTATTTAACATATGGATATGATTTGTTTAATTTTTATCCTTGTTTTAAAATTCTCAAATCTTCACCCACCAAGGTTTTTTAAGTGAGACACTGACCAATTCTACGGGTTTAGCAAGTAGCAACGTCACTCTGGTCAGATCTTGTGGAGTCGCGTGACAGCATGGACTGATAGACTGCTGGTATACGGTAGCCCTCGTCTCTGTTCATGGTTGGTTGATGCTTATAGATTTCTATGACCTCTTTAACCTTCCGTTTGAATAAGTTGGTCTCAATGTTGATGACCGGAGCACTGCTGGCGGGGATGACGTGGTCAGTGGATTCTGTATGTTCTGCCACAGCTGAGTTGCAACCATGAATGGAGACGAGGGCTACCGTATACCAGCAGTCTACCAGTCCATGCTGTCACGTGACTCCACAAGATCTCAATCATTCCCACGCGGGGTGGCCGAGACTGGGTCGTAGTGATTAAATGTTAAGTATGTCTATAGTGGTTAATAAAACTACAGACCATCCCACAGGGGGGGGGGGGGTTGTTGTTTGTTGGGGGTTGTTATTACACCACAAACATCTATATCATTCTGACCAGAGTGACGTTGTCAGCGACCGTCAGTTAGTGCTGAAGAAGTGACCGAAATGGTCACGAAAGCTACACTCAAACAATTTCTACATCCCGGAGAGGTAACTAATTTTTCCTTATTATGAATCATCCTGGGATCGGGACCAACTTATTCGGAAAGATTGAGATTATGTATCTTATATATTTGGAAGAGTGAATCTGTTTCTAATTTGGGCTCCATTGCGCACGCGCGGTCATGTGCAGTGACAGGTGTCACATAGTAGTGTGTATAGACTGGTGCCAGTCTCTAATAGGCCATATGCTGGGAGTGTACTCTACCAGTAGCCTGGTTGAGGGTGTGATGAAGCGGTATAGGCATATGGAGGCATGTAAACAAGTATAAAAATCTTATTCTGATTCTGACAGCCTCTGCAGTGGTCTTGAGAAATGTTCATTTGCAGACCAAGAGAGGAGTATTTGTGAAAATTTACCACTGGAATGACTGGCTCGATAACCGAGCCAGTCATTCTAGTGGTAAACTTTCAAAAATACTCTTCTCTTGGTCGGCAAATTGATATTTTCTATGAGAAAATTTAAATTTTTCTTTACAAATTTAAGTGTTAAATGGTTTTAGCAGCTGCATGCATTTAGTGAATTGGTATTTGGAACTAGAGTGAATGTAAACCCCTAATTTGCAGTTGACACTCCATAATAATGTAATTGTATAGTGCATATTTCAGGGACTCTGGCAAGTCAAAATATTATGTCCTGGCAGTTTTATGGTTTTATATCCTGCTATAAAATTTGTACTGATGGAGAATCATGTTGTGCTAACCCAATCACCCCTCATCGACTAGAAATGACAAAATTCTTTATGATCTCGGGAATATTCTGTTGAATATTTGTAAACTAATTTGACTGGAACCTGTTGCAGCAACAGATTCCAGTCAAATGAGTTTCAAAATATTCAACAGTTCCCCTGTATAGTTGCCTGGAAACGAGGCACTGGAATTTCAAATGTGACAGTTTTAATGTGTCTTTTGGAACACTCCATTTGAATGTAGTGATGTTCTGCTTCAGGTCTCCCTCCCACCCTTCCTTCCTCCCTCTCTCTCTCACTCCCTTCCTCTCTCTCTCTCTCTCTCTCTCTCACTCCCTTCCTCTCTCTCTCTCTCTCTCTCTCTCTCTCTCTCTCTCTCACTCCCTCTCTCTCCCAATCTCTCTCTCTCTCTCTCCCTGTCTCACTCTCCCTCCCAATCTCCCTCTCTTACTCTCTCCCTCCCTGCCTCCCTCTCACTCCCTCCATCCCTCCCTCCGCGCCTCCCTCCCGCCATCTCACTCTCCCTCCCATTCCTTCCGACTCTCCCTCCCATTCCCTCCGACTCTCCCTCCTTCCCTCGCTCCCCTCCCTGCCTCCCTCTCACTCTCTGCCTCCCACTCTCCCTCGCTACCCTCCCTGCCTCACTCCCTCTCTCACTCACTTTCTCTCACACTATTTCTCTCTCTCCCAGCGTCCCTCCCACATCCATCCCTCGTTCCCCTCCCTGCTTCCCAGCCTCGCTCCCTCTCTCTCACTATCGCTCTCTCTCTCTCTCTCTCTCTCTCTCTACCCACCTTTCCCTCCTTCCCTCCCACCCCGCTCCCTCCTTCCCTCTCCCTCCCTCTCGCTGAAGGACTCTCACTCTCCTGGAACAGATGACATCTTTCATCATTTTCACTGTCTTTGTCGCTTCTAAAGATAGATGAGCTGTGTATTGATTTTCTAATGTCAGTCTTTCGCTTCACGCTGACTTGAAATGAATTATGAAATGCATATACATCCGGAGATCCATAGTGACATTTCCTTTTCCAGGCCAGCTGCAAGCTATTTTATGGTATTTTATAGTAGCAACATACTGGATCTTGATGTGGTTTTATGCTCTGCTTGTCAAAGTAAAAACATATGTTATGTAAGATCTATGTGTTCTACTTTAAAGGAAAGGCAGTATTAGAGAAGTATTGACTATGAACATTATAAAATAATAAAACTACTAATGTGCAGTTAGTGGGTTAACTGTCTGACTGCTGAGTTTTTGCAGACAATAATTCCAATGCTTATATCTCTGAACCTGCTGAAGATTTTGAAAACAATTTGACTGAAAGTTGTTGGTGGCTTAGCCACCAAGAACTTTCAGTCAAATTGTTTTCAAAATATTCATCAAATCCAGAGTTATTGCCCATTTAAATTATTGTCTGGTGGCTTGCAGCAGCAAAAAAGTTAACAAATAATAGCAGAATAATTTTTTAACTCTGCCTGCTATGTTTCTGCAGACTGCATTTTCAAAGAGGTTTTAAGGATATGCTGAATATTTTGAAAACAATTTGAATTAAAGGTGGCTAAGCAACCAGCAAACTCAGTCAAATTGTTTTCAAAATATTCAGTAGTTCCAGAGTTATTGCCCATTGAAATTATTGTCTTGTGGCTTGCAGTAGGCAAACAGTTAACCCTTACAACTCTGATGTCAAAATTTTTAATTTTCAAATTAAATTAAAAGATGAACTGGTGTTCATTTTTCAACAAATTTTGTGGAAGATGGTGCTGTCATAGATTTGTTGAAATTGTAGAAAAAGTAACACCAATTTCTTTGCTATTGACACAGCAAACGATAGAATATTGACACCAGATGGGTACGGGTGAATGGTCGAGCCAGCCAGAATGGCAGGCTACTGTGCACTGCGATATTGGGGAATGTCCATTTGCAGACCTGAAAGAAGACGATTTTTTTAAATTTATCACTGGAAGACTGGCTCATTATAAACAGCGCTAGTAATTCCAGTTGTAATATTTCAAAAATACTCATCTCTTGGCCTGCAAATCGACATTGACTGTAAGCAATATACTTGCTTTTCTTGACCAATCTTGACCATTAAAGGGTTAATGATGGGTTACTAATCCATGCTGACCACATTCAAATTGTTCAAGAAAATATTAATTTCCTTATACAAAATGACCATTTGGTGACCTGGATGAAGTTTGTTTATGAAAATTTATCACTGGACACAGCAAAAGATAGAATATTGACACCAGATGGGTACGGGTGAATGGTCGAGCCAGCCAGAATGGCAGGCTACTGTGCACAGTGATATTGGGGAATGTCCATTTGCAGACCCGAAAGATTTTTTTGAATTTATCACTGGAATGACTGGCTCGTTATAAACAGCGCTAGTAATTCCAGTTGTAATATTTTAAAAATACTCATCTCTTGGCCTGCAAATCGACATTGACTGTAAGCAATATACTTGCTTTTCTTGACCAATCTTGACCATTAAAGGGTTAACTAAACCCTTTAACATTCAAATTTGTTCAAGAAAATATTAATTTCCTTATACTAAATGACCATTTGGTGACCTGGATGAAGTTTGTTTATGAAAATTTATCACTGGAATGACTGGCTCGGTTATCGAGCCAATCGAGCCAGTCATTCCAGCGGTAAATTTTAAAAAAATTGTCATTTTGGTCTGCAAAAGGGGCAATTTCTCATGCACCACTGCAGAAGACGTTTTTGGTCAGCTTGGATGTTAAAAGGTTAACAAATTAATTTGTAAATCAATTATTAATGTCTGTCTTGTGTGGGTGGTGTGGGGATCGATGGTCGAGGGAGCTGTGGATACATTATGTTAACCTTTTTCCAGATACCTAATTTAGACAAGCATTGCAGTTTATGCACATATAATTCTATATTTTAAACTAATAGGCATTGTATCTGCTAGCCAACACGACCTGCTATTAACCCTTCAGCACTCAAGTCAACCAAAAACAGCTTCTATAGTTGCCTTTGGAAACGTCCATTTGCAGACCCAAAAAAAGACTATTTTAGAAAATTTACCAATTGAATGACTGGCTCAATAGCTGACCTAGTCATTCCGGTGATAAATTTTCAAAAATAGTCTTCTCTTGCTATGCAAATGGACATTTTCAATGAGAAAATTAAAATTTGCATGAAGAAATTTGAGTGTTAAAGGGTTAATGATTAACCTTGATGATGTATGAAAGTCACACCTGTGAAAACAGAGGAGAAAATAAGGAAAGGTTACTAGAGATAAACCCTTTAACTGACAATTCACTGAAAAGTACAGTCTTTACGATATAAAACATATTCTGTTAAATATTTTGAAATTTATGACTTGAAGCCATTGATGCCTAAGGCTTCTAGTCAAATTAATTTCAAAATATACAAGTGTTTTTCCTGTATGATGGTTGCCTTGAAAGTGAGATAGTTAATCCATCAGTGAAATGGATGAACCTTTAACATTCAACCCTCCAATTTGTTCAAGAAAATTTAAATTTGCTCGTAGAAAATGTCTATTTGCAGACCAAGAGAATGACTATTTTTGAAAATTTACCACTGGAATGACTGGCTGATATCAGTGTTAAAGGGTTAACTTTCAAGCTGGACAAAGATGCCTTCTCCGCTCAGCAGTCTCGAGAAATGTTCATAAATTGCAGGCCAAGAGACTTTTTTGAAAATTTATTACTGGAATTGGCTGGCTTAATAATCTAGATAGCCATTCCTGTCGTAAATTCACTAGGACAGCAAATAAACATTTACTAATCAAAATGTGTCTAGTGATCAGACCCCCTTGATTGAAATTGTGCCTGCAAGCTGGTTTATATGTGTCTAGTGATCAAACCCCCTTGATTGAAATAGTGCCTGCAAGCTGGTTTTCATGTGCCTTAGTCCAGAAGAAGTGCATTGATTTTAGCCAAGTAAATGTTGAAGGTCAAAAACGCTTACAACGGTCAAGAGAATTTAAAATTGGATTATTGATGAAACTCAGAATTTTCCAAACCTAGGGTGTTACCACTGTGCGCACACATGCGTAAGCACACACAGCATAGATGCCATAATCAGAGAATCCCCTATGCCCAATCAAGTGTTATTGGAATAGTCTGGCTTTCATCAATCAAGTCATTATAATTGGCCAGGTGAATTAATATTTATAGACATGTAGTGTGATGTTAATCCCAAATGTAGACTATATCCTGACAAAGGCAGCATTAAAATATATTCAAGAAATTTTTACTGTCACTACTCAGCTGTCCTTTCAGACTGAATGTGTGTGTGTGAGTGTGTGTGTGTGTGTGCGTGCGTGCGTGCGTGCGTGCGTGCGTGCGTGTGTGTGTTACATTGTTGATTGAGCTGCATGTTTTAATGTGCTTGGGGCATATTTGCCTAGAAGCTGGCATTAGGACATTGGCAGGCAGTTTCCTAGTTTTTGTCAGCCTCTGTCTGATGTCAATGCTGAGAGACCCTGGCTGTGTAAAGTTATAGTCTAGTGAATGTCTGGTATGCAAGCAGGTTTCACATTTTTCGTCATGAATTTTCAGTCAATTCTATAGAAATTGCAGAATATTTAAAAATAATTTGACTGAAAGTTGTTGGTGCCTCAGGCAGCAGCAACTTTCAGTCAAATTTAAAAAAATATTCCACACGATTTTAGCCTAAATAGCCCCATAAATATTTCTACGGTGTATATGGAATGAAATGTGTTAATAGATATAGCTAGATTCTGCCTAACTTGCCAATGCAGTGTGGTTACAGCAGCCAGTATTTTAGCATCACCTGATCTCAAGCTCCCAGTCTTCAGCATAACAAGTAAGGAGCTGCTGGTCCATATTGTGTCACTGTTTCGTTGAGGCCTTGGCATCCAAGCAACATGTATAGAATGGAAATACTAATTTCGGATTCTTAGAACAACGCTTGCTTTTAGCATAATTGTTGAGCGTTAGTGTTGAGGAGTGGATATGTTTTTGTGTTTTAATAGTGACTGACCACTAGTTTAGTCGTGTCCTGGTATTTATTTATGCTCAGTTTTGATGCAATTTGCACAGCGTAATTCATGGATAATCTTGTAGAATGACAGTTATTTCCGTTGTAAATTTTCAAAATGGTCTTTTCTTCACCTACAAATGAATACTGCACACACCAGGTTTTGTGGGTGTGATAAACCTTCAACTTTAGTCGATGAAAATTTCTATTTTCTCATAGAAAATGATTATTTTTTAAAAGGTTTTGCAACTGAAATGACTGGTTTCCGGTTATTGATCCAGATATTCCCATGATAAATTTTCAAAAATAGTCCTGGTCTGCAAATGGACATTTCTCAGGATCACTGTTAGCCCTTTTGCCCAATGTTGCAATTAACCCCTTGACACTCGTCGGGCAAAAATGGCTTCTGCAGTGGTCTTGAGAAATGTCCATTTGCAGGTCAAGAGTAGACTATTTTTGAAAATTTACCACCGGAATAACTGGCTCGATAACCGAGCCAGTCAATCCAGTGGTAAATTTTCAAAAATAGTCTTCTTGATCCGCAAATGTACATTTTCTACGGAAAAGTTTAAATATTCTTGAACACCTTTGAGTGTTAAAGGGTTAAAGAGGTATTGGTCAACTTGGCATAAGTGTGGCTTCTGAAGTGGTCATGGGAAATGTCCAGTGGATACTAAATGTACAGAAAGTGTTCTAGTAGCTGGAAACACTGCATGCTTAGCCAGATGACTAAAGCAGTTAGTAATTCCAGTGGCAAGTTTTTCTAAAATATTTTTGTCAACCCTTTAATGCTGAAGATAGCTAAAACTGACCACACCCACTGGTCTTGAAGAATTTCCATTTGCAGACCAGGAAGTTTTGTGTATTTACCCTTGCGAATGACACAGCCTCTGAAACTGATCCAGTCATTCCAGTGATAGACTTTAAAATAGCATCTTTGCATGCAAATCCAAGTTCTGTATGCAAAAATCTCAGTTTTGACAATTCTTTTTGTAATTAACCCTTTAACACTCATATCAGCCCAAAATGGCTTCTGCAGTTGTCTCGAGAAATGTCTATTTGCAGACCAAGAGAAGACTTTTTGAAAGTTTACCTCTGTAATGACTGGCTCGGCTATCGAGCCAGCCATTCCAATGGTAAATTTTCAAAAATAGTCTTCTTGGTCTGCAAATGAACATTTTCTATGAAAAAATTTAAATAAAAAAAAAATTCAAGGGTTAAAAGGTTAAACCTGCTTAATATTTTGAAAACAATTTTACTTCAAGTGATTGCTGCCTTTTAATTATCGACTTTGTGAACATTATTCCACCATTGTTTGTAAAAAAAAATTTATATTTCTAAGACATGGTTATGATTTTTTATAGTTTCATGTGTATATTTTATAGGACAAAATATCTTAAATATTTTGAAAGTGCTTTGACTGGAAGCTGTTGCTGCCACAGTAGCTGTTTCCGCTTATGGCAGCAACAGCTTCCAGTCAAAATAGTTTCAAAATATTCAACGGTTTGCTCATATGAATGCTTTGCCATTGAAACTGTGCTATTTCAGAAGCAAGGTGGTGAATTTGTCGAATTCTGTACATTTAGAAAAATTTCATATTTATATCATTCTAGAATTAGTCATCATCATCATTTCTGCCTTATATCATTGATACAATCAGACTGTTGAGTGTGTGTTTGGCAGTAAGCCAGAGAGACAGCTAGCAGATTCCCTGTGGATTAATATTGCTGATAATAGAGACTGATAGTGTTAGTCAGTCAGTCAGTCGGTTATCTGATAGTAGAGATACAACTCCTGTTCTCAGCCACCCACACTACTGGGTAAAACTTAAATTTCTTGTCTCAGTCAGAACAGCAAGGGAGACTATTTGGTTTGTGATTGACTCAGCTATTATTGTGATCAGAGTAGTATTATCATTGCTCCGAGGATTTATTGAATAGCGTTCATTCATCTGTGTTTGTTGAGGATTTAATATAGAATACAGAATGGAGGAGGAAGCAAAGGAAATTGAGCAAGGTATCAGTAGAGTTAGACACAGTACATCTCAGAAATAACCTAACATGTTTCTAAAACAAAATAAAACATACCGGTTCTTTTGAATATTTTGAACATAATTGGACTGGAAGACATTGCTGCCTTTATGCTTTAACACTCATATCAGCCAAAAATGACTTCTGCAGTGGTCTTGAGAAATGTCCATTTGCAGACCAAGGTGAAGACTATTTTTGAAAATTTACCACTGGAATGACTGGCTCGATAACCGAGCCAGTCCTTCCAGTGGTAAATTTTCAAAAATCGGAATCTTGGTCTACAAATGGACAATATCTATGAGAAAATTGAAAAAGGAAATCTTTTTTCAATAGATTTGGCATGTCTTCAAATCCAATTATGTTCAAAATATTCAACAGAACATTTCTTACATCGTATTTAAAATTGTACTAATTAACATGCTTCTGTTTTCACTTTGGAAACAAACTTATTTATGAGTTCTACTGTAGATCCATGATATGCGACCACTAGGTTTTTAGGAGACCACACAATGGTGAATCTCTAACCATTTGATTGTCAGGGGGGGTGGGGCGAGCAGGAACCATCCTCTGCAATGGTCTCTAGGAATGTCCATTTACCCGGCAAGAGAAAACTATTTTTGAACATTTTCAAAAATAGTCTTCTCTTGGCCAGCAAATGGGCATTCGCTAAACAAAAATACAAATTTTCCGAATCTTGACCATTAGACTGCTGGGGGCTTTAGTGAACTGTTTGTGGCAATTATTAACTGCCCAGTAGAAGGAGAACCTTCTGTCTTACACCAATACACATATCCTACTGTCAAAGCATTTTGATTTTGTTGATGTGTCTATTAAAGAAATTAACTGTCATTGCATTTTGAAAATTGCATTTAAGACAACCAGAGTATTGTTGTCTTCTAAGACAATCTCCACTTTCGGAAACTTTGTTTCCAAATATACCAGCCTTCCATCAACTAATTGTGTAATTTTATTACACACATTAAACTCTTCTTTTCTTGCAGTTGTGCTTGTGACCGGTGCGTCAGGATATATCGCCACCCATATTATCAAGCAACTCCAAGAGGCGGGATATCGGGTGCGTGGATCGGTCAGAAGTCTTCAAGATGAAGCTAAAATCAAGCACCTTACAGAACTCTGCCCCGACGCACCATTCAAACTAGAACTGGTAGAGGCAGATCTGACAAAACCGGAATCATGGGAAAGGTGACTAATAGTAAACTAGTATTTTTACTGACATGATGAATTTCATGTGCTCTCAGAAATTCAGAGACAGCTCTAACGTAGTAGATAGGAGCATCGTCAGATGAGTATTTTTGAAGTTTTACCACTAGAATGGCTGGCTCGATAACCGAGGCAGTCATTCCAGTGGTAAATTTTCAAAATTATTCTTCGCTTGCACTCCATATTGACATTCAATAAGCAAATTTTCTGATTTTCTTGACAAAATTAATTAATTTAAATATTAAAGGGTACAATTTCTTTTCAAAATATGCAGAGGCTATGTATTGTAAATAACCATCTAATATCTGCCTTTCTATATGCCTTAAAGAATTAACCCTTTAATGGTATTTGGATTTCCTTCTACAGGCCAAGAGAAGACTACTATTGAAAGTTTTATCATTGGAATCACTGGCTTCAGTTATGGAATCAGTCATTCCAGAGGTAAATTTTCAAAAACAGTCTTACCACTGGAATGACTGTCCTGTAAATGGACATTCCTCAAGACCACAGCAGAGACCGGTTTTAGCTGGCTTAACCATTGAAGAGGGATAACCAGGAAGTGGAGCGAGATTAGTCATTTGCACTACCGATAAAATTTTGCTAATGCCAGTTAATATACGTAGATATATAAAGGGAGGTTATTCTTTTAGATTTTAGAATTCCATGATTTATATGTTAGGAGTTACTTCCCTTGAAGAAGTTCCTGTTAAATCAGTATTTTGTATCTCGTCATCTAATGATTTACACAAACAGTAATATTTTGAAAGTGCCTTAGGAAATGTCTATTTGCAGCTGAAACGAAGACTGTTTTTTGAAAATCTTATACTGGAATAACTGGCTCGATTCCTGTGGAATTCTCAGATAACAAATCAGTTAAAAATTTTCAGAAATAATCTTATCTTGGCCTGCAAATATACATTCTCTATGCAAAGATGTAACTTTACTTGAACAATCTTGACAATTAAACGGTTAATGCAATTTACCTGCAACATATATTCAGAATCACCTCTCGCTTAGCGATTAACCCTCTAACACCAAAATCCACTTGTGCAGTTCTTAAGAAGGGTTCATTTGCAGACCAAGAGAAGGCTGTTTTTGACAATTTACCTCTGGACTGACTGGCTCGAGAACCGAGCCAGTCATTCCAGTGGCAAATTTTCAAAAACAGTCTTCTTTTAATCCGCAAATGGACTAGTTTTGAGCATTAAGGGTTAAAAAACCCATTTGATTCTTGTGTTAGTCATTGCAGTTTTGACATTGCAGTGAGTTTATTTATACAGTACAGTTCATAAATATGTTATTAAAATGTTTCCAAATCAAAACCAGAAACATTTTTTGTTGGTTATTAGAATTTTGAACACGATGTAAGAAATTTTCTGTTGAATATTTTGAATTTAATTGAATTGGAAGACGTTGCTGCTCAAAATAACGTAACAGTACCATTTATTTTATTGTGGAAACATGTTACGTTATTTCTGGCCTGCACTGTGGTTGATAAAACGAGAGTTTATTTTGTACATATTTTAATTTGCCAGTGCTGTTAAAGATGCGTCATATGTGATACATGTTGCGAGTCCATACCCAAGCCAGGTACCAAAAGATGAGAATGAAGTCATCCAGCCAGCTGTTGATGGCACACAAAGCATCCTCAAGGCATGCGTCGAGTCAAAGTCAATCAAACGTTGTGTGCTCACAAGTTCAGTGTCGGCTATTGCTGGTATGTATACAGTCTCTGAGCGAGTGTGCAAATATAACATTTAGAATCTAACTTGCTTTTAACGAAATTACAGTTTCTCAAGTATAAAACAACTATACAGGTAAACTGTTGAATATTTTTAAACTAATCAAACTGGAATCTGTTTTTTGTGTCAAAGTGTTGTGTTTATGGGAATCCAATGGATCTTTCCAGTTTATCTGTCCATCATATGATGTCAAAATCAACTAGACAACGTGTATGGTGATGTCTTAATCAATTACAGCATGAATGACTCGATTTAGTCTAACTTCAACGCTTAATTGTCTGAAACGTACGAATTGTATGTCTTTACTATTTAATAAACATCTTGTTGAATATTTTGAAACTACAGTCAAATTAGTTTCAAACTATTCAACAGGTTACCTGTATATTTTTCCGAAAAATCGAGAGAGTTCAGGGATTGATCGATCACTACACGAGTGAGCTGTGGGTGGAGCTTAGTTAGAGATGGGCGGGGCATAGCTAAAACTGGAAAAGTGTATTAGTAGAGGATTCAAATGCAGTCCAGGAAGACTAGAAAATTTGATAGAAATTGTCATTTATTCCACCTGTTGTGGATTAGCTGAATCTAAAAAGCCAAGAATGAGTTCTTCACTTTGATGCTGTAAAATTAATCTATGCAAAAATCCTGTCAAAAATCTTACTAATTAATTATCGTTCATATAATGTTATCCAAATCAATTTTACAAGGCATAATTTTAAATTTGATATCTCCATAGCATGTATTTCTAGGCAACTTATAAATTGTATAGTTGCTGGGGGAAATGTAAAGCAAATTAGCGATTAACTCTTTCACCGATAAATTCCCTGTATCGCAGTCTCAGAGCAAACAAATAGGAAAGCGTTGAATATTTTGAAATTAATATGACTGGAAGCCATTGCTGCCTTAGGCAGCAATGGCTTCCAGTCATATTAATATCAAAATATTCAACAGAATAAGCTATACATTGTAAAGAATTTACTTTTTTGGGAATTGTCGTGGATAGGGTTAATGATGGGAGTTCATAGAACTTAAGAAAATCAATGATAAATTGCAATCACGTACAAATTTTGCATAGCAGATACAGTTAGGCATGTTGCAGAATGTATAGCAGATGCCTAACTTTTGCATAGCAGATACAGTTAGGCATGTTGCAGAATGTATAGCAGATGCCTAACTTTTGCATAGCAGATACAGTTAGGCATGTTGCAGAATGTATAGCAGATGCCTAACTTTTGCATAGCAGATACAGTTAGGCATGTTGCAGAATGTATAGCAGATGCCTAACTTTTGCATAGCAGATACAGTTAGGCATGTTGCAGAATGTATAGCAGATGCCTAACTTTTGCATAGCAGATACAGTTAGGCATGTTGCAGAATGTATAGCAGATGCCTAACTTTTGCATAGCAGATACAGTTAGGCATGTTGCAGAATGTATAGCAGATGCCTAACTTTTGCATAGCAGATACAGTTAGGCATGTTGCAGAATGTATAGCAGATGCCTAACTTTTGCATAGCAGATACAGTTAGGCATGTTGCAGAATGTATAGCAAATGCCTAACTTTTGCATAGCAGATACAGTTAGGCATGTTGCAGAATGTATAGCAAATGCCTAACTTTTGCATAGCAGATACAGTTAGGCATGTTGCAGAATGTATAGCAAATGCCTAACTATGCTATTACTTCCCAGAGTTGTTAGCTAGAAAAACTGTTTACATCTGACACTGATCTAAGCGTTGATCGAGGTAATGATGCCAGGCTAAATGCCGTAATACGTGTAGCAAATTCAGAGGCGATCTACCAGATAAATTATGCCCTGATTTATGCCGCAAATGAAATTATTTATTTTTCTTTTCTTATTATTGCGTTCACGGTTCTTTCTGACATCACTATGAACTATTACATTTCAGGTGAAGATGAGACAAAGCCATTCACTGAGGAGGATTGGGCAAACCCGGAGAAGCTAGATGCCCATGCAAAGTCCAAGACATTGGCTGAGAAAGCCGCTTGGGACTACATCAAAGAATTACCAGGTGATTTATACCACTATTTTTTTAATTTTAACGCTGGGATTACTGGTTCATTTATCGAGCCAGTCATTCCAGTTGTAAAATGTCAAAAATTGTCTTTTCTTGGCCTGTAAATGGACTTTCCCCAAGGCCACTGGAAAGGCCAGTTTTGGCCGGCTTGACCATTAAAGGTTATGTTATTACAGGTGAATGATTTGATCATGTAGTATAAACAAATCAGTTATTCCAGTGGTGAATTTTCAAAACTATTCTTCTCTTGGTCTGCAAATGGACATTTTCTATGTGAAAATTGAAATTTTACTTCAAGAGCAATATTTGGTGATTGAAGGGTTACCCATTTAAGGGTCAAGCCAGCCAAAACTGACCTTTACAGAGGCCTTGGTAAACGTCCTTTTACAGGCCAAGAGAAGACAATTTTTGAAATCTTACAACTGGAATGACCTCGATAAACGAGCCAGTCATGCCAGTTGACAAATTTTGACCATTAAAGGGTTGATGTACAGAACTTTGGTACAAGCCAATGAAGCGCTGTCCTTATAAATAGTAATTTGTTGTTATTTATTTTCAAACTCATCTTGAAACCGGTTGATTATTTGAAAATAATTAAACTGAGGCAATTTCCTTCCTAATAGGTTAACCGTTTAATGGTCAAATTTTATGAACAAAATTTTTAAATGTTATTATTAAATATCCATTTGCAGACCAAGAGACAAATATTGTTGAAAATTCACCACTGGAATGACTGGCTCGATTATCGAGCCAGTCATTCCAGTGGTAAGCTTTCAAAAATACTTGTCTCTTGGCCTGCAAATGGACATTCCTCAGGACCACCGCAATGGCCAGTTTTGCTGGCTTGACCATTAAAGGGTTAAATTGAGGTGATATTTTTTGTTGCTTTCTGGTCCAGATAAATATAGACTGCTAGTTTCATAAATAAATACAGTTCCTTGAAAAATTATTCGACCATGTCTACCGTGCGCTTGAGGAAATTCCAATTGCATCAATAGATGATTATTTTTGAAAATTTATCACTGGAATGACTGGTTCGATAACCGAGTCAGTTATTTTAGTGCTAAACTTTTCAAAAATACTCGTGTCTTGGTCTGCAAATGGACATTCACTGAGCAAAAATTTCGAAAGTTTTTTACCATTAAATCCTACTGGGTTAAATACACCTAATGACGCAAAGATGAAAATCTGGTTACAGAATCATATGTAATTTTTGGAAACTGAAATATCACCATCTAAAGTCGCCTGACATGTTTACAAAACAACCTTGAAATATTTGTAAACCATGTAAATATAATATATTGCTGTACTGTTCTCCACCTTTATGGCACTATATAAACAACTTCCTACATGTCCTACCCAGTACAGAGTCATGTCTGTGGGCCTTGGATTGGCCTGTTGTCATGATAACGATTTTCTGTGAAACCTGTTTATTGCGGTCACCTTGGAGCGCAGCAAAAAGTGCCCAATACATATCACCGATCACACAGATTACTGGGCTGTTACTGTGCCAATTCAGGGCTTGTACTGCTCATGGAAAGTCAAGTAATATGAGCATGCAAGGATGCAATCAGTCACTCTAGTATCTGATTTCGAAACTAGTTTGACTGGAAGCAGCACCTCCCAGTCAAATTAGTTTCAAAATATTCACCAGCTTACCCCTGTAATTGCCTTGAAAATGGGATTTTGGGCATTCAAGGTTTAAAGTGTATAAATCTATTCAAATATGCATAGACAGTGGGCGGAGCTTAGCTATAAATGGGCGGAGCATAGCTAGAGATTGATCTTTCTATTTAGAATAACATGGAAATCCATGAAAATTATCATGTGTTTTCTCATATAGGTTTGAGAAAATTAGGCCTTTGAGGTTCCAGCATAGATCTATTTCAAAGCAATTATACATGTAAGCTGTTGAATATACAATACAACCCATAAATAAGTTAACACGTTTACAGAAGAATAACAGAAACATGTTAGTTTGATGTAATGAATGTCTTGTTGAATATTTTGTACTTAATTTGATACGAAGCAATGGCTTCCAATCAAATTAAGTCGAAAATATTGAACAGTACATTTTATTTTGTTTTTTGAAACAAGTTAAGTTGTATCGTAGTCAAAACATGTGCCCAAACGCGGCTTATCACTTTGATGTTATAGAAAAGGTCTTTCATGGATACACAAGACATTTGCAAACCAAGAGAAGACTTTTTGAAAATTAACCAATGGAATGACTGGCTTAGTTATCGAGCCAGTCATTCCAGTGGGAAATTTTCAGAAATATTCTTCTCTTGGTCTGCAAATGGACATTTCTCAAGACAACTGCAGAACTTGTTTTCGGCTGATTTGAGGGTTAAAGGGTTAACGTTCTCGTCAAAACGGCTTCTGTAGTGGTTTTAAGAAATGTCCATTTTCCGGCCAAATGAAGAATATTTTAGCAATTTACCACTGGAGTGATTGACTGAAAAACCAAGCCAGTCATCCCAGTCGTAAATTTTCAAAATGGTCTACTTGTTCTGAAAATAAACAGTTTCTGTGATCAAATTTAAATTTTCTTGAAAAAATTTGAGGCTTAGCTAGTTATGGGTGCACCCCCACACAGGTAGCCATTACAGTGTATAGAAATAACAAATCCTTTCTAATGTAACGAAACGGCCAATATTCTGTTAAATATTTTGAAACTAATTAGACTTGGCGCTGTTGCTGCTAGCCTGCATATGGCAGCAACAGGCATGTCATGTGCCAGTAAGTTTATTTTCATAATTTTTTTTCATCAGCTTTCCTCTACATAATAATCTGTTTAATCAAAGATGTCTTGAACTTGAGACACTTTCCTTTCAAGTGCTAAATGGTTAACTTGTATAAAGTTTTATTTTGTCTGTTTCAGATGATGATAAGATTGAACTTACCGTTATTAACCCGTCGTTTGTCATGGGACCAGTGCTACATGGTACACAGTGTACCAGTATGGAGGTAATTATTCACGCACTTGCTGGCCACAAACAATGTTATGTGTGTTAAGTTTTATATCTCATTCGATCCTAGAGACATATTTAGACCTTTTAGACGTTAATAAAACCCATGTGTTACACGCTATGCTCGATCATCGAGCCAGTCATTCCAGTTGTAAAATTTAAAAAAAGTTGTCGAGACGGACAAATGGACATTCCTCAAGACTATTACAAAGGCCGGTTTTGGCTGGCTTGACCTGTTCAAGGGTTAATGGAGGTATCTGATGTGTCACTCGAGTATCTGTCATCATAATTAAAATGCGTCACCTGCTAGCTAAAATCACAAGCAAAAGAAGATTAGATGGTCGATGGTACGCCATTCTAAATCCCCACATTCATCGGTTTGACCTTTTTATACCACACCCCATCTCCCATTCCCCTGGGGACTTTACCAAATGTAAATGTTCTCTAATGCTCTGCAATCATATGGGTAACATGGATGCCAGATTTGGTTGAATTCCATCCAACAGTCATGACAGTATCGGAGGAGTTGAGTTACTATCAATGTCTGCACATTAAAACTTGACATTGTTTACCTGTGGGCAGAACCAAATGTCCTCTTACACTCTGCAATGGACCTTTCCATTTTTAGCTATGCCCCGCCCATCACTAGCTACGCTCCACCCACACCTCGCCGTGTTTGGATTGATCGATCCCCGAATGCCATAGCTATCAATTTCCTGAAAACTATACAGGGAAGCTGTTGAATATTTGTAACTAATTAGACTGGGTGCTGTTGCTGCCATAGGCAGCAACAGCGCCCAGTCAAATTAGTTTCAAAATATTCAACAGAATATTTATTAAATAGTAAAAGCAAACAGTTTGTACAACAGCCCATAGACCGTCATCAAATATGCGTTCGTGACGTACTTATCGGCGCCATTCATGACGTCATACATTATGATGTCATTGTACACGCCACGCAGTTCATTATGACGTCATATGATGGCTGGGTACTCTGGAAAGGTGAATTATATGTGTAACTTACGTATCAAATTTGTTTGAATTTGGGCCAATGGTGTTGGAGGAGTTGCTTTACAATCAGTTTCTGCACAGACCTACAGGTCGGATCACATAATCACTTTTTTCCGAAAAACGTGCTATGATGATGTATGTCCGTCACAAACTAGAAAACTTGGTCATAAAAGTACAAGAGTCTGATGAATTTACAATTTAATAAACATTCTGCTGAATATTTTGAAACTAATTTGGCAGAGAGCAATATGTAGCAACAGCCATCAGTCACGTTAGTTTCATAATATTCAATAAACGGCTTCCCTGTATACCTTGACAGGGAATTATTTTTTCAAAATTTCAAATGGATTCCAACATGTATAAGAGAGTGAGAGGAATTTAGCTAGAAATGGATCATGCTATTAATGAACCTTTCAAGTTTTAGCTATTCCCCGCCCATCTCAATCTAAGCTCCACCCACACCACATCAATGTTGGGATCGATCGATCTCTGAACTCCCTGACTATCAATTTCCAGAAAACTATACATGTAAGCTGTTGAATATTTTGAAACAAATTTGGCTAGGGGGCTGTTGCTGCCTATGGCAGCAATATTGGTACAATGTGTTGGAATATTAAGAGTTAAAGACGGGCCAAATAGAATCATTTATGACGTAATGATTAAGGCGTCATCCTACACGCCGCTAGCTGATTATGACCTCATATGATGTTAGATGACAGATGGATACTCTGGAAAGGTGAATTACTGTTATTCAGGTATAATGTTTCAGCTACTAAACCTGAAATAAAATAATGTATTACTCATAATCTAATATTTACCTGTGCATTTGATTTACCTGTGCATTTGATTTACCTATGCATTTGTTTATAGACATTTAACATGTTTAATGGACAAATTTGGTCAAGAATCTTAAAATATTTGCTTATTGAATGTCCATTTGAGGGCCAAGTAGGCTTGCGCGATTATTGCGTTGAGTGATCGCCATCGATTATTAAAAAATGCTTGCGATTACTCGATTAATCAGCTTGGATACAAATTACCAAGCCTTAGCAAAAAATATCATTGACAAAAACTGCAATTGTGTTTAGAAAAGTCCATTTGCAGGGCAACAGAAGACTATTTTTGAAAATGTATCACTGGAATGCCTGGCTCGATTCTCGGGCCAGGCATTCCAGTAATATATTTTCAAAGATAGTCTTCTCTTTCCCTGCAAATGGACACGCATTCTCTAAGCAAAATGTCATTTTGCATGACCGATCGCATTAAAAAGTAATTGAAAGATAAGTTTTGAAATATTTTATGCAATAAAAAATATTCCCGATTATTCGATTATATAACTTTTAATCATATAAACTTACGATTTAAAACATAATCGCGATTTTCGATTTAATCACGTAATCGCGCAAGCCTAAGACCAAGAGAAGACAATTTTTTAAAGATTTGCCACTGAATTAATTGACTGGCTCGGTTATCGAGCCAGTCATTGCAGTTTTAAATTTTCACAAATCGACTAATGTTGGCCTGCAAATGGACATTCCTCAAGACCACTGGAGAGATCGTCTTTGACCGGCTTGACCATTAAAAGGTTAAACAAACCTTTATGTAGAAATATTTCATGCTTACTTCCTATTCCACCTATCACGGTAACCCTTTAACACTCATATCAGCCAAAAACAGATTTGCGGTGCGCTTGAGAAGTGTCCATTTGCAGAACAACTAAAGACTATTTTTGAAAATTTACAACTGGAATGACTGGCTCGATAATCGAGCCAGTCATTCCAGTGGTAAATTTTCAAAATTAGTCTTCTCTTGGTCTGCAAATTGACATTTTCTACGAGAAAATTGAAATATTCTTTAACAAATTTGAGGGTTACGGACAATCTATAGTTGTACATAGTCCTAAATTATTTACTGACTAAGAACATATTGAATATGTTTATGAATATACTTATGATAATTGTGTTTTGTAGGTTGTTAAGCGACTAATGGAGCGCAGCGTGTCTTTTGTCCCTAAGCTCAGCTTCTCTGTTGTAGACGTGAGGGATGTTGCTGCTGCTCATATCAAAGCAATGACATTACCAGAGGCAGCGGGTAAGACAGAAGCTTCCATAATAGAGCGAATATTTATATATACACACAATGGGGCATCACAAGCAGTATTTTGCATCATGACATGCGTCAATAGTGTTTGACTTCGGCTTATGATCATGTCGATAGTCACTTACAGGACTGGCGGTATGATCAGTGAACGAAAAGAAGAACAAGAAGGCTTAGTTATGTCCAATGCTGCGAGGATGACGATATTCTGATTAGTCAAAATAGAATTACTTAACAATCAATGAAAGTAGTTGTTAATTTGCATATTGTTAAGCCTTTAGTGGTCAAGTATTGTTCCAAAAAGTCCAAATATTTGCTTATTGAATGCCTTTTTGCAGGCCAAGAGAGAACCGTTTTTGAACAATTACCACTCAAATAACTGGCTCGGTTATCGAGCCAGGCATTCCAGTAGTATTTTTTTTTAAATACTCTTGGCGTGCAAAGGGACATTCCTCAAGACCACTGCAGAGGCTGGTTTTGGCTGGCGTGACCATTGTAGCGTTAATATGGAATCTGCTTAGAAAAGCCTTTGTTTATATTATAAGTACATTTCTGTTTTACCTGGCAGATATATATCACATGTTTTTACAGGACAAAGGTACATTGTGTGTAACCAGAACATGTGGATGAAGGAGATTGCTCAGGTTCTTGCGAAAGAATTTAAGCCAAAAGGTATGTATGTAACTATTTATTTATTTACATACTTACTGATAAAGTAGAAATTACACATTTATTTAAAATTAACTTCTTGTCCTCGGCATTCCTAAATGCGTTTATAATCTGAGTCGTTACTAGGTTGTTTTAGCAACAAGTGTGAGCGTGCTACAGTTGTGACATAGTCACCGTTGCCAAAAATGTTACAGAGAGGCAGGCAGACAGACATAACTAGTAGTGAGGCGCAACTAAAAATTTGTCAGCGGATGATGCTACCGATGCATATTGTTAATCATTTAAAGCTCAAGATTTGTCCAAAATATTTTAATTTGTTCTTTGTGTACACCCATTTGTTGGCAAAAAGAAAAGTATTTTTTAAATCTTAGCACTGGGGTGACTGGCTCAGTTATCAAGGCAGTCATTCCAGTGGTAAGATTTAAAACATACTTTTATCTTGTCCTGACACTTGATGTTCTTCAAGATACCTGCAAAGGATACCGTAATTTCTCGTCTAAAGGCAGCCCTCGAATATAGGACGCTGTCCCAAATTTGACCAAAATCCGGCCAAAAAACTCTTGTATTCAAGTATAAGACGCTGTTAGATTTAGAAAAAACGTACCTTTAAAAAATCGAAAATTGGTATCAAAAATAACCATCAATCCGGTCATGTTTAATGCATGACTAAAAATTATCATGATGTTAGAGAAATTATTAAATAGGACCGCCTAAATATTGTGTATCTTCAATAAGGATTGTTTATTACATCAAAATCAATCTAATTTTGGCATAAAATGTCTCCTTGAAAACATCGAAATCGTGTGATAGAAACAGATTGTAATGGCTCTTTTGCATTTGGAGGCGCTGTGTGATCTTATGTGCTAACAGGAGTTGGTTATCTGGCTCTTTTGTGATTGGAGGCGCTGTGTAATCTTATGCGCTAACGGGAGTTGGTTATCAAACAG
Organism: Chaetoderma sp. LZ-2023a; assembly: GCA_034401795.1. Classification (NCBI taxonomy): domain Eukaryota; kingdom Metazoa; phylum Mollusca; class Caudofoveata; order Chaetodermatida; family Chaetodermatidae; genus Chaetoderma; species Chaetoderma sp. LZ-2023a. The sequence continues at coordinate 17,762,184 of CM067368.1, read as the reverse complement.
ATACGGGAACATTCAGTTCCTATCGCGCAATGATGTTTCACTTCAAGAGTATACTTACCTCCCTAATACTTTTGATATTGCTAAATATTGGCTTTCACTCAATAAACACTCAGATTAAAACAGTTAGGTGCCCCTACTGGGCAGGGAGTCAGAGCGTAGTCTGGCGGATGCCAGCCCCACCACCGCGCATGCGCAGACTAGCACTTCCTCTTTGCTAGATTATTGGCAGAGGGATCACACATGTTTTGTTTTTTGTGCAAAAGCTTTTCCTTGCTCTTAAACTGTTTTAACATAACTTGGTGGTGTTATTTTGGAGTGATTGTCACTGATTAGGATGGCAGGAAGGATCACTTCGCCAAAGGGGGACCTAGGACCTTTAAATCAGGTGACTTCTAGTAAAATTAGCGAGTTTTTCTTCCCGGTGTATTGTGTTTCCTGGACTCGCGGTTACCGTGATAAGCGCCTTGGTTAGTTGGTTTATGTCAACTCGGTGCTACCTAAGGCTAATTTCTCTTTCTGTTTATGTCCACAGGTCTGTATGACGCTAGGTGGTGGCATCACAGCAGCAGAGAGTTAGTTTTCTCTCCACCATGGTTCCATTTCCTACTAACACTGTTAGGTTATCTAACCAAATGAAAAATTATGTCCAGTGAGTTGGAGGCCTAGTATAAAGGTCTTCTCACTTTGCCCTCTTGATCCAATTCCTTCCCCATGAGGTGGAGAGAGTTAAGAGGCGTGCAGGTGGTGGAGTACTCCGGTTCGTCACGTTGGATGGTTTGTCTATACAAGGTGTCAGGTATCTAGTTATTGATAATGTGGTGATGTTAATTATAGTAAGCAAAGGGAGATAATTAACATTTTTGCCAGAAAAGAGTTATCTATGTGTATCTGATGGTTGTGTAGTCGACGTATCCATTCAGCATACAATTCGTCCTTGCACTTGGATGTTTTGTTGGGATCGATTTTTTCCTGTCACGGGATTAATGACGTCATAATCAGCCTGGCTATGTGTTTATCAGCAATTCAAGTTGCAATCCTGGTTTCTGATGTATATTGATCTTTATGATCGTTTTCCTTCTCTTTGAGTTGGTTTGAGTGTCTAAGCTTAACTAGTTTGCTCATACTCCTCGTCCTTTGCCCTGTTTCAGGGACCGGGTTGCGCGTCCTGTGGACGAGTTAATGTCCGAATTCTTGTGCTTGCAGGCGACGGACAAGGTGGTAGAGGAGGAGAAGAAGAAGAAGCGGAAACGAGAGGTTGTAAGTAGGAAGGGTAAGGGGAAGGCCTCATCCGCGGTGGATATGGAGGCCTTCCGGACCGAGATGTTGGGAGAGATGAAGGGGACAATAAAGGATTTGGTTCCAGAGTTGCTTCGTGGCATGCTTCCTGGACCAAATCCTTTACTGTCCTCATCATCGGCTTCGGAGCAGGTAATCCCCGCCTCTGGATCGGTTTTCCTTAGACCGCTTCCGTTGTTCGACGATTCAGAGGTGGCCCCATTAGAGGGGGCGTTCCACGACCCTGGCAGCAGGCTTATTGCCGCGCCGATAGGGGACCGTGGACGGTTGTCGCTGGAACCCGTGGGCTGCTTATCAGTCCAGGGGTATCCGCACGCCGCGGTGGCCAGTACCTCCTATGGCACCGTTCCTGGTCAGCCCGGGTTAGCTCTCTTTGCTGACCCGGGGTCTAATCTTTCTGACCAGGGTGATGAGGATTACCTGCTAGGGTCGCCGTCTGACGACGCGGACATGGATGAAGACGTTTGTGCACCCCTCGCGGGGAATACAGGCGGCTTCTTCCACGGTTTTACTCACCCTGGAGTAGAGTCCGCGGCTCAGGTGGTGGCCCAGGGCGCTGCTGATGGCCAGCGGTACCGCATACCTCGGCTTGCCGAGGGTGTTGCTGGTGCTGGCCGGGCCCGTGGTGGGGCGGTATATGCCCCGCGCTCTGCCACGGCGCCTGCTCCTGGTCAAACCAGTGATATTGTCATGCCGGTGCTGTCAGGCCCGCATGTTTTCCCTGGCTTGCCAGGTGTATCAGCGTACCCGCCGTCAAGCTCTGCTGCTTGCGCTCAGGAGGAAGACGAAGGCCCCCGTCTTGTAGAGCGCTCGCAGTTAGCCACGGAGGAGGATTGGTCTGACGCTTGCCAGTGGTTGGTGAGCGTTAGGCCTGATCTGCCCGTGGAGCAGTCGGCTAGCCAGCGTGACCACAGGCCGTGGTTAGCTGGGAAACCGACTGCTAACGCTATGCCTTCTCTGCCGCTGGCGGAGCATGTCGTTGACATGTTCGAGGCGGCGGAGTCGTCCATTAAGTCGAGTGGACGTCTCGCGAAGGCCCCTCGCGAGGTGGCCAGGCGTTGTCGCATCGTGCCCCTGGATTACCAGCGGTACGGTGTGGTACCCAAGCCCAGCGTGGATGACCGCGCGGCTTTGGGTGAGGATGCGCGGCCAGGCTCCCGTTCTGACACAGGGGTCTTGTGCTCGAACGCGTTGCGTTCGGCGAATACCGCGTTGCGTGATGCGGAGGAGAGTGGGAGGGCTTCGATTGCCGCTCTGTCCCACGTCTCCCAGCTGTTACAGGGGGTAGTAACGGCATCCGCATCGCGCCAGCCAAGTCCGGTCACGGTCCAGCGAGCCATCCAGGATGGTATTAACCTGGCGCTGGACTGTATGACTCGGGCGGTGACCAGGAGTGTCCGGGCAAGACGCACGTTTGCCCTGGACAATCTGTGCCCGTCTCAGGACCTGTACAATAGGCTACTGCGTACGCCTATGACGGGTCCTGGTCTTTTTGGAGGTGAGGGATGTCGACACCTCCAGGAGACGGTCACCCTGGTGAATAACCAGAGGGCGCTGCGCGAGCAGTTTGAGGTGCTGCGTCGTGCTAACGTTCGCGCCGCGGCCCCTGCGTATCGTCCCCTGCAGGCTCGAGGTGGTGCTGGCCAAGTCAGAGGCCAGCCACCGTCGCAGCGTCGGCCTCGGCCGCGTGCGATTCGGCCAGCAGCGAGGGGGGCGCAGGTTCCTCAGGCGCCGTCAGCCAGGCAGCCGCCCGCGCACCGAGGTGCGCGCGGGGCGGGGCGGGGCGCGCGAGGATCTGGGCGTGGTTATCGGTCCTGATGGGACGGTTACTGCGGTAAGAACCACTCCGGTGTTTATGGCGACGGGGACAGTGCCGCTCTTGCATGCCTCGTGTCCACCTCTGTCCCTAGGTGGACCGGTGGGAGGCCGGCTAGCCGACCACATGCAAGAGTGGGAACGGTTAACTCAGGACCGTTTAGTCTTGCGATGGCTTTCCGTCGGGTATCATCCAGAGTGGATGACGGGGCCCGCCGTCGCGACTGTCTCTAGTGCCAGTCTGGACTCCCATTCCGAGAGATCCAGAGCAAAGGTTGTGTATCGAGGAGGAGATAGATTCCCTTGTACAAAAGGGAGCTATTCAGCCGGCACAAAGGTGTCCGGGCTTCTATTCAACCCTGTTCTTAGTAACAAAACGCACCGGAGGGTGGAGACCGATTCTCAACCTCAAGCCATTGAACAAGTTCATCGAGACGCCCAGTTTCAAGATGGAAACGGTGCGCTCGGTGTTGGCGGGGTTGGAGAGGGGGATGTGGACGGCGTCGATAGATTTGAAGGACGCTTATTTCCACATCCCCATCCACGGGAGTTTCTGTCGCTTCCTGAGATTTGCATTCCAGGGCAGACAGTGGGAATTCAGGGTGTTGCCCTTCGGAATTTCCACGGCTCCTCGGGTTTTCACCCGTGTGGTTCTTGCGATCACAGCATACCTCCGCAGGAGAAGCATAGCAGTCCACACGTACATAGACGACTGGCTGTTAAAGGCACACGACAAGGAAGCTTTATCGGCCAATCTGGTGATTGTTTTGAAAACTCTCTCGGATTTGGGCTGGATGATAAATTTTCCGAAATCAGAGCTGACTCCATCCCAGAAGTTTGTTTACCTGGGAATGTTCTTCGATCTGGAGACGGGATATGTTTATCCTACTCAGGAGAGAGTGCAAAAACTCATCTCGTTAATTCAGTCAGTGTGCGACAGTCGTCATGTCCTGGCACGGGTTTACTTGAGAATGCTGGGGTTGATGGTTTCTTTGGAACCAGTCATTCCTCAGGCCGCCTTACGCAGGCGGCCGATCCAGTTGTTTCTCATGACACAATGGACCCAGAGTACAGGTTCGCTGGACTCGAACGTGTCAGTGTTGGCGCCTCTGATTCACCACCTGCAATGGTGGTTGCTCACAGAGAATCTCTTGGTGGGGGTTATGCTGACCCCTCCCCACCCTCAGGTGACTGTGTATACAGATGCATCGATGGAGGGCTGGGGGGCTTGCCTGGAATGTCCACGATATCAGGGCTTTGGAATCCGGAACAGTCAAAGGAACATATAAATCTACTGGAGCTAAGAGCAGTAGTCCTGGGCCTGGAACATTTCTTACAGAAAGTTCAGGGCAAGATTGTTCTTATTCGTTCAGACAACTCAACAGTTGTGACTTACATAAACCGCCAGGGCGGAACGAAGTCGCCCAGTCTCTGTATGATGACATGGAGACTGCTTTGTTGGTGTCTGGATCACCAGATTACCTTGAAAGCAGTTCATATTCCGGGAAGGTTAAACCTGCTAGCAGACTCATTGAGCCGAAGGATGAGTGTTTTACCCACGGAATGGCAACTAAATCAATGTGTGGCGGATCGTCTGTTCGACCATTGGGGGAAGCCCAACATCGATTTGTTCGCAACGAGGAAGAATGCGAAGATGACGACGTACGTCTCTCCGATTCCGGATCCAAGCGCTTTCGCAACAGATGCGTTAGCTATCAGCTGGGGGAGAATGTATGCATACGCATTCCCTCCAGCAATCCTGATTCCAAAAATTCTTCAGAAAATCAGACAAGAGGAATGCCAAGTGCTTCTGATCGCCCCGGATTGGCCAAGCCGATCATGGTATACGGATCTGCTGGACCTTCTGGTCTGCAATCCGGTTCCTCTGCCTCTGATGGACGATATTATCTTCCAGGGCAAGGTCCTTCACAACAATCCGTCAATGTTCAGATTGACTGCGTGGATGTTGTCAAGGAATCTAGAATTAAGGAGGGCTTTTCTGAGCAAGCAGCCATGTTTATGGCCAAAGCCAGGAGGGGGTCAACCTCCAGAGCATATAATTATAAAATCAACAGATTTGCAGAATGGTGCTCAAAAAGATGTATTGATCCAATGGATTCATCTATTCAAGTAGTAGCTGATTTCCTCTGTCACCTCTATGATGCCTATAGCCTCAAGCCTAACTCTATTGCTGGTTATAAGTCAGCATTAATGTCTGTTATTCCTTGCTTGGCTAAGAGGGGAAGTGATGAAGTAAATACATTAAATGTATTAATTAAAGGCATGGGCAATCTAAGACCAAGGAATCCACCGGTGATTCCGTCTTGGAGTTTATCGCTAGTGCTTCAAGTACTAGGTGATAAGCCTTTTGAACCACTTAGTTCCATTTCTATGAAACTATTAACACTGAAGACTGTTTTTAATTGCTGCGGCCTCGGCTAGGCGTAGGAGTGAAATTCATGCCTTATCAGCCGAGGATGACCGTTTTGTGGTTTCAGGGGAAGGCCTTAAGCTGCTACCTAGGATTAATTTCTTGGCTAAAAATCAGTCGTTGAAATATCCAGGTCAACCTATTATTTTGCCTGCTTTAACTAGATATGATCCTAATTCTAAAGCATGGTGTCCTGTCCGGGCGCTTTGCCGGTACAAGCAACGTACGGCGGAGTGGCGCACCGATCAGTCAGCGTTATGGTTGTCATATATTGAACCCCATGGCAGGGCTTCTAAGGACACCATTTCCAGGTGAATTGTAGAATGCATTCAGTTTTGCCATAAATCCGCCACCGGGAAGCAGGTTGACGTGGCCAAGGCTCACAGTGTCCGCGGCGTAGTGACATCCACTGCCCTATTTAATGGGGTCCCTGTGGATGATATTATGTCGGTGGCTCAGTGGCACTGTGAGTCAAGTTTTACAGACCATTATCTCCGTGACACCTCTAATCCTCTCGCCTTGTCGATTTTGAAAAAATAACTCGGTTTATATTTTTTGAGGAGGTTTTTTCCTCATTACTTATATATTTCACAATTAATTTATGGAAACACCCACTTTTTTGGGCCTGCATCAGTCTTCACCAATGGGAAGATGATGTCAGCAGCCTTTTCAACAAGGTCAGTCTTGTTCATGTGTTGTCCATTGTTGATTGTATTGTCACGTTACCCGTTATTAATATGGTGATGGTTTGTGTATTTGTGTGGTTCATTGTTGAGAGTTACGAAAATGGAGCTTTTTCGTCTCTGTCCTGTAGTACATGGCACTTGTACGTAGAGAGCGTATAGGACATTGAGGTCAGTCGACTCTTCCTCCCAGGAAGGAGGGGGGGGGAGCGCATATGACATTCGGTCATCTCTCATACATCGGTGGTGTTATCCGATGGTTAGTCAAATCCTGACTGTTTTTCGTACAGTTTCAGAAGTTTAAGTGCCTTAAACGCAGAAAAGCGTATAGGGATGAGCTGGTCTTTTGACCTCGCCTCCCTCCCGCCAGATTCACTTTCGAATTCTGGCAATATCAAAAGTATTAGGGAGGTAAGTATACTCTTGAAGTGAAATAAACGAAATCTAGGATTTCTTTTTTCACGAGAGAGTTGATACTTACCTCCCTAGATACGGACCCGGCCTCTCCACCCCACAGAGGCTCGGTCTTCAGGCTCTTAATAGTTGCATGTGTGTCAGCCAATAATCTAGTCAGAGGAAGTGCTAGTCTGCGCATGCGCGGTGGTGGGGCTGGCATCCGCCAGACTACGCTCTGACTCCCTGCCCAGTAGGGGCACCTAACTGTTTTAATCTGAGTGTTTATTGAGTGAAAGCCAATATTTAGCAATATCAAAAGTATTAGGGAGGTAAGTATCAACTCTCTCGTGAAAAAAGAAATCCTAGATTTCGTTTAATATATAGCAATTTCCGAGTTCCGAGTCCAGAATATTTATATCCGAGTACTCGCTCTAATTAGAATAAAGATCTTTTGCGATTGGAGGCGACTCACGTGATTTATACACGTATCTTTTCTCGACGCCATTTTATGTCAAATTCTGGATTAATTTTGATGTAATAAGTGATATGTATTAAAGAATAAGCAATATTTAGGCGCCCCAATTTAATAATTTCACTTCTGCTTGGTGTTTTTGGAGTATACATTAAACATAGTCGTCAGGCGGCGCGAATTGGCTAGGGTAACATTTAGTTCAATTTCCGTGGTATAATCTGTGACTTTTTAAGAAAAATTTCGCCCCAAAAATGTGCGGAAGGAATGTTCTCGATTATAGTACGCACCCCCCTTTCTAGTACATGTGTTTTGACCAAAAAACTGCGTCCTTTAGTCGAGTTTTAACGGTAGTTCTGGATACACTGTACCGTGACCAGTAGAGTTAAATATATGTAAACCTGTCTATAATGGCATCTTTCTTTTAGTGCCAAGATATGAGGGTTGTTTAAGACTGGTGGTCATAAAACCACACATTTTCTGTAACCGCCATCTTGTGGCCTCTAAAAACCATGTACTGTAAATTGGTAATTGTCACTGAGATGCAAGTATAAAGCGACCACTTGTCTTTAGTGGAGAATTCCAGTTTATCCATCAATCATATGACATCATAGTCAACCATGTGACATGTATGATGACGTCATAATCAATTATGTCTTGAATGACATATCTAAGCTCATCATGAACACCTAATTGATGATGGATTAAGCGTTGTTATACTAATTGTATGGCTTTACTATTTAATAAACATGTTAAATATTTTGAAACTAACAGCACCCAGTCAAATTAGTTTCAAAATATTCAAACAGCTTACCTGTATAGTTTTCTGGAAACAGATTCAGAGAGTGCAGCGATCAATCGATCCCAATATAGGCAAAGCATGGGTGGAACTTAGCTAGAGAATCATACATTAGCCAGTATTTACTGCCTACTTGTATGCAAATGTACTTGAAAACAACAGCAACCAGAAATTGCAAGCCCTCGTCCTCCCGGTTTTGTCACATTGTAAGCATATTCCGGATCATCCAGATGGTTCGGGTCATTACTATAGATGTGGACTCCTACTAGTCGACCCTTTCTAGTATTAAAATTTAAACCAAATTTCACCACGCACATACACACGCATGCACGCACGCACACACACACACACACACACATTGCAATATTTTCTTCTCCGTATGGGGTGAGGGTAAGAAGTAGTTTGGCAGACAGACTTGTGACACTGTCTCTTATTGCTGTGCTGAACCATATTGTACTGTATTAGGGCGTGTGGTGCGATTAACGCGAGAGATATGAGAGCCTTTCCAGATATGTCCTGTATTTTCTTATCTATAATTATTGTGATTAGCTACCATTATTTGTCTCACATATTTTGTTGCTAGGTTACTCGGTACCGACCCTGCATTGTCCATACTTTGCACTCTGGTGCAACAGCCTGATTGACAAGTCCGTCAAGACCATTTTACCACATGTTGGTAAGGAGAAGAAGTATGACAATACAAAGGTTAGTGAGAAGTAATGCCATATAACGAGGTATGATAGGCTATTTAGCCTGTTTGTATCTCAACTCTCTGACTGCTGAGTTTTTGCAGATGACATATTCTAAGGACTATATCTCTGGATCTGCTGAATATTTTGAAAACAATTTGACTGAAATATTCAGCAAGTCAAACGTTTTTGCTCATTGAAATTATTGTTTGCTGGCTTGTAGCAGCGAGACAGTTAACTAACTTTTTTTTATAATAAGGAAAAATTAGTTACCTCTGCGGGATATAGAAATTGTTTGAGTGTACCATGAACAGAGACGAGGGCTACCGTATACCAGCAGTCTACCAGTCCATGCTGTCACGTGACTCCACAAGATCTGACCAGAGTGACGTTGTCAGTGCTGAAGAAGTGACCGAGATGGTCCCGAAAGCTACACTCAAACAATTTCTACATCCCGAAGCGGTAACTAATTTTTCCTTATTATGAATCATCCTGAGATCGGGACCAACTTTTTCGGAAATAGTTAACTAACTGTCCGACTGCTGCAATTCACCAGACAACAATTTCAATGAGCGATAACTCTGGACCTCTTGAATATTTTTGAAAACAATTTGATTCAAACTTGTTGGTGACTTTCAATCAAATAGTTTTCAAAGTATTCAGCATTTCCGGAGCCAAACCTCATGGAAAATGTAGTCTATAGAAATCCAGCATGCAGACAGTTATCTCTTGTATGGTCAAATCAGGTCGCCATAAATGCCTTCTGTGGGGGTGGGGGGAGGGGTGTTGGAAAATATCCATTTGCAGACCAAGAGAAGACGATATTTGAAAATCTTCGATGACCAAGCCAGACCTTCCAGTGGTAACTTACATTGTCTTCTCATCGTATTCCAATGGACATTTTTATGAGAAATTTTGCATTTTGTAGAGCAATTCTTTCTGACCATTACAGGGTTAACGCTTTACCACTCGGGTCAGTCAAAAATGGCTACTGCAGTGATCTTGAGTATTGTCCATTTGTAGAACATGAGAAGACTATTTTGAGAATTTGTCACTGAAATGACTTGCTCGATAACAGAGCCAATCATTGCAATGGTAAATTTTAAAAAATAGCCTTCTCGTTACCTTTTCTGGAGCAAATTTGAGTGCTAAAGCTTTAAAACGATTCATGTCTAGTTTGTTTTCTGTGCAATAACATTCTCCTTTAGTGGTACAAAAAAATCTGTGCCTGCTGTAAGTAAATGATGTCCATTTGCTGGCAAAAAGAGGTTTATTTTCAAGAATTTACCACCGGAATGACTGACTGCCTCGATTATCGGGGGGGGGGGGGGGGCTGACATTCCAGTGATAGATTTTCAAGAATATTCTTCTCTTGGCATGAAAAGGATACGAGTACTTACTTGGTAGCTCGAATAATATGCCAGTCATTTCAGTTGTATGTGGAATTTCAACATTTTCACAGGGAGGACCAGCCACCGACTGGCGGGAGGAGACAGACCCCTTTTCGAATTCTCTAAATTTTTGTTAATATTTGCTGACCATGTCACTATGCGCCTTTACAATTAATATTTGATAATAATAGATGTGGACTACATTTCTTGTGATAATACTAGATGTGGACTACATTTCTTGTCTTATGTTAGACCAAAATAAAAAATAGTTTTGTGTCCTGTAAACCTCCCTGGTGAATTTTTTCTTCTTTTTTCACCCGGCCGGGAATAAGAAATTTTCTACGCAGTATAGATGCTAAAACATCCATACAGTTGTCAAACTATAGAAATTACAATACTTTTAAGGCCATTTGTATGCAATGTGAATCCTGTTTGCTAATTGTGACATGACAAATTTGGCAATTACAATAATATTTAATGGACATCTAGTTAAATATCTGAAAAACAAATATTTATGACCTTTTTAAAATAAATTAATAATTGAAAAAATAAAATATTCCCTCCATACTGAAATCTTTTTTCCCCACCGGGTTTGCAGGAAACTAAATTTGTTATGACCTCATCAAAAGCTCAAATTCTCAGGTAGTTTGTATTGCAGCACCTCAGTAGCTTATTCTATTGAAAGTAAGAATTGGCAAATAGGGGCTACAGTTGTGACATAGGCGGCTAAAAGTGGTTAGAATTATTTGAAAGTTGACAGGCTGATATATACAAGAAATTAGAATTTGTTAAAACCATGTCTAAAACAAAATCTTCAGGATAGTATTATTGCTAAAGGAATTAGAATTTTACTAAAAAAAACTTTGCTTGCTGTCTTGCTAGCAAATGCCTAGTTCCTCGTCATACCTTGTGGTAAGCGATAGACACAACTTTTTGCAACGGTATGTATGCCTTCACTTGAGTACTTAATAACCCTTTCACCGATAAATTCCCCATGTCTCATTTTCAACACTACCATACAGGAAAACTTGAATATTTAGAAATTCATTTGACTGGAAGACGTTGCTGCGGCAGCAACGCCTTACAGACAAATTAATTTCTAAATATTCAATAGGATAAGTTTTATATCATAAAGAATATAATTTTTCAAGGGATTTGACGGTGAAAGGATTATGTCTCTGCCTATTAATCAGTAAAATTTCTGACTTCTAACAAATCTGACTACGTCACACTATTTCACATCACACTATTTCACGTCACACTATTTCACATCACACTATTTCACATCACACTATTTCACATCACACTATTTCACGTCGCACTATTTCACGTCGCACTGTTTCACGTCACACTATTTCACGTCACACTATTTCACATCACACTATTTCACATCGCACTATTTCATGTCGCACTATTTCATGTCGCACTGTTTCACGTCACACTATTTCATGTCGCACTGTTTCACGTCACACGTGTTATCCAGTTTTTAAATTCGTCACTACAGCCCAGTATAAACCTTCCATTAACCCTTTAATGGTGAAATTTTCTCAAGAAAATTTAATTATTTGCTAATTGAATGTCCATTTACAGGCCAAGAGAATACACCTTTTGAAAATTTATCACTGGAGGGACTGGCTCGGTTATTGAGCCAGTCATTCCACTGATAAATTTTCAAAAATTGTATTATGATGGCCTGTAAATGGACATTCCACAAAACCATAGTAGAGGCGGGTTTTCGCCGGTATGACCATTAAAGGGTTAAAGAATTTCCTCCCTCGTAGGATTTATGGTCAGAATTGCAAAGGTTTCTGATTTACGTTGTATTCAGAGTGCCTATATATAAGTACTGGTTATTTTACTCAATGTTTTGTTTTTGTAATCAGCTTAAGGAACAGTTGGGCATCGTTCCGCGTGAATCTAAGGACACAATTATCGATATGGCTAACACGATGATCGCTGGTGGATTTATTGTCAAGAAGGCGAAAAAAGAGCGAGCCCCGAAAAAGGAAGGTGAAGAGGGAGAGGTGAAGGAAGGAGAGAAGGCGGAGGGTGATGAAAATGCTGATGACAAACCAAAGGTATTGAGAAAATAGAAAATATGTAACATGCTGTCCATTCACATAAAAGATATTTTCAAAGCCATCCATTTAACACTACTACTGGTCAAGATTTGTCAAAGAAACTGACAATTTTTGCTACGTAAATGTCCATAGGCAGGGCAAGAGATTATTTTTTTTAATTTACCACTGGTATGACTGGCTCATCTAACGAGCCAATCATTCCAGCGATAAAGCTTTTAAATAGTTTTCTCTTGGCCTGGAAATGGACATTTCTCAAGTCAATTACAAAGGCCAGTTTTGGCCAATGACCATGAACCATTCACTGATGAATTCGCCATATCTCATTTTCAAGGCACCCTCCCCTACAAGAAAACTGTTGAATATCTTGAAATTAATTTAATTGGAAGCCATTGCTGCCTTAACAAATGTACTTTCTCAGCGATATGTCTTTGAAAGTGTCAATGAAACGAGGTAAACAATATTTTATCTGGCTTTTCTGGATTTCTTGAACTTTTCATTACCACTCACAACCAAAGTTGTGTGCCTATAGTTTATGATCACCCAACTTATTTGTGATAAAATTTGAGCCAAATCATTGGATCAGTAGATTTTTAGATGTCTATAGATCTTAATTTGATCTATGCCCAAAGTCTGGAAATCATAGCTCTTGGTGTGTTTAATTTTGAAGCACCTCAGATCAGTAGTTTATGTACACTAACCCGTTAACCCGAGGATAGTAGAATTTCATATGGGTTAGTAAAACTACACCTGAACTAGCCTGCCTGAGTTAGTAATTATCTCAAGAACAAATATGAAAAAACACTGTTATAATGTCATTATGTTCAGTACCCACCAAAAATTGACAAAAGAACAGATTTTCTGCTACCTTCAATGCTTTATTAATCAATGATGCACTATCCCGTCTGGGTTAGTAGAAAAAATCCTTAAAATTTATCCCTGCACCCATATGCAAACTCAGACGCACGCACATATGCACACACCTATGTAATGAAACATTACCCTTATCTCTCTCAGGAAAATGGTGACACTATAGAGGAGAAACAGGAAGAGGAAAAGAAAGACGCGACAGAGGAGAAAGACGCAAAAACAGCAGATGAATCAAAGGCAGAAGAAAAGAAAGAAGACACGCAAGAAGCGGAAAAGTCTGAAGATAAACCAGCAGAATCTGCCGATAAATAGATGTTACCATTAAATCTAGAAATTAAGCGTTGCTTAAAAGTTCATCCTTTACGTCGATAAAATGAGAGGATGCTTATTTGTGAATTTTACGCAGCGTTCAGTGATTATTACATGTGCTCGTTATTTGATTGATTCTTTTAAACGAATCATGTGCTGATGATGTTTAATCCATATGCGCTTTATAAATTACATACTGTGCAGCCAATTAATATCTGATATATGGCAACCATGAATTTAATATATTAGTCAGATATTCTTTGTGGTTTATATAATGTAATGAATGCTGCTCTTTTTGCAAGGGACAAGGAAGGATATCTCTTTCTGTGGAATATGCGGGACTTGTACAGGTAGAAAGGATATTTGTGAAAACTTACCTCTGTAGTTCTTGGCTTCATAATATGCAAGCATTACACAAGTATGTTTTTAGAAATACTCTTGTTTGTTTTAGTGAAAAATGGTTACTTGTTTGTAATCACGCGACTGAGCTTGTGTGAGATATATCATTTAATAATAAGAATTATTACTATTATTAAAGTGTATTAATAGTTAATTAGCTAATTGAGTATTGATAAAATAATTAATAAAGTGACCATTTAAATACGAAAATTGTAATTATGTAATTGTAATGGTCCGTCAGTATCTTATAATATTGTGCTATACTATAAACGGTTGTAGCTTTTTCATTCATAAGGTACCATAGTATTATACTATATATTTGCTTTTGGTGTGCAAAATGTATCCTTCTCCGATGACTTCTATAATGTGCTAATTTCAAATTTCAATATTTAGTGTTTAAATTCTGTAAAATATAACGCCTATAGATTTAAGAATATATTTTGAATTTCAAATTTGAAATATAAAAGATTTTTAAGAAAATAGGCGAACGCTTTTGATTGTAAGATATTTATATTAGTTGCGCGGCTCGAGTGAAAATGACACCTATCATTAACCCCTCAACCCTTAACCCTTACCACTCTGGTGGCAAAATGTTAAATTTTCAATTTAAATTAAAAGATGAACTGGTGTTCATTTTTAAACAAATTCGGTGGGAGATGGCGCTGTCGTAGACAGCAACATCTTCCAGCAAAATTGTTGAAAAATGTACACCAGTTTCTTTGATACTGACACAGTAAAAGATAGAATATTGACATAAGAGGGGTAAGGGTTAAAATGAAACAGTTGGAATTTTAAGACTATACAGGAAAGCTGTTGAATATTTTGAAACTAATTCGACTGGGAGCGACAGCTCATAGTCAGATTAGTTTCAAAATATTCAACAGCTTTCCTGTATATTTTTCTAGAAATCAAGAAATTTATCATCTGGTCTGTAAGGGTTAAAGGGTTAACGCAGTTGTTTAACAATTGTTATCATTTTAGGACCATACATAAATAGGACCATAATTATTCTAACAACTGAGGACCAATAATATTAGACGCTTTCACCGACAAATCCTGGAAAAAGTATATCCTTTGCGATAGAAAACTTATTCTTTTGAAATTAGTTTCACTGGAAGCCATTCCTGTCTCAGGCAGCTATGGTATGGTTGCCTTAAAAATGAAATATAGGGAATACATTGGTTGAAAACGTTAAGAGCAGTCTGTTTCATCTAGTTTGATGTTTAACGATTTGGGCATCAAATGCCAAATACACGAATAATCAATAATTGAAATACTATTCAAAACTAATTTGACTGGGATATTAGAGTTCAGATGTGATAAATGTATAGATCTGATCGAGAAGAAACATGGATACAATTTATATGGGGTGAGGTTTTGTGGGTTGGTGGTGAATTGTCGCTGGAAGCTATGAGATTATTTAAGTGAATAATCTCATCGGATGATAATTGCATATAGAAGTTCACCGAGAATATGTTTAAAGAAGGTAGGCTCTTTTGGGACCAAAAGCCTGTGACGTTTATAAAACCGTTATGACAATATATACGTGGACATTTATGAGAGATGTATGACAATGTGTACATAATATTTGCTAATTATCAATGATCGTGTCTTTGAAAACTCATTATAATAAGAATTATAAGGATATAATTTATTGTTTCTATGACTCTTAGCTGCCTCTACTACTACTAGTGCTGCGACTATTAATTTGGTCAGGAAAATTCGAATTTTCTCGTAGATAATGTCCACTTGCAGACCAAGAGAAGACTACGTTTTGAAAATTTATCAATGAATAACTGGCTCGGTTATCGAAGCAGTCATTCCAGTAGAAAATCTTCAAAAATAGTCTTCTCTTTGTCTGCAAATGGACATTTCTCATAAGCCGTTTTTGGCTGATATGAATGTTAAAGGGTTTCATCCCAGTGATGCTATTAAGTTACTACTACTACTACTACTACTACTACTACTACTACTACTACTACTACTACTACTACTACTACTACCACTACTACTACTACTACTACTACTACCACCTATCTATTTAAATTTATATAATATAAATCAATTTATTCTTTTTCTACAATTTTTTTGTACATGATATTTTTATTAAATGTAATATATTGTATGCTTATTTGTATTGCTGTACTATGTTTAATAAATTAAAACTCCTGCTGGCCCCACTTTGTTGTGACTGCTATATATTGGTGCTTCAAGTGAGGTAAATTTAAATCGAAATAATTTATAAACAAGATAAAGTGAGAATTTTGTGGGTTCATTCTTTTTAGCGCTCAAGCCAGTGTAAAGCAGCCTCTGCAGTGGTCTTGAGGAATGTTCATTTGCTGGTCATGCGAAAATTATTTTTGAAAATTTACTGCTTGAGTGCCTGTCTCGATAATCAAGGCAGTCATTCCGGGGGTAAATTTTCAAAATAGCCTTTTGACCTGGAAATTGACATGGCCATTAAACGTTTGAAATGATGACAAATTGTTAACCCTTCACAACTCGCATACCATGTCTGATAATAGGCATTCAGGAATGCTGTTGACTTTATCAGCTTTCAATCAAATTTATTTCAAAATTTCTTACATCATCCATAATACATGAAATTTAATTTGTGGTTAACCCTTTAACCCTCGAATTTGTTCAAGAGGACTATTTTTGAAAATTTACCACTGGAATGACTGGCTCGGTTAACCGAGCCAGTCATTCCAGTGGAAAATTTTCAAAAATAGTCTTCGCTTGGTCTGCAATTCGACATTTCTCAAGACCGCTGAAGAAGCCATTTTCAGCTGATATGAGTGTTAAATGGTTAATTAATACGGTCATGGACTATCTGACCGCTGCAAGGTACCAGACAGTAATTTCAATGGGCAATAACTATAGACCTACTGAATATTTTGAAACCAATTTGACTGAAAGTTGTTGGTGGCTTAGCCATCAACAACTTTCAGTCAAATTGTTTTTAAAATTGACAACATATCCAGAGTCAAACCCTAGAGAAAATGTAGTCTGCAAAAATTCAGCAGGCTATAATTTAAAAAGCTCAAAATTAATGTCTTGCTTGAATATGAATCCACAAATCTATCGCTTTATTTTTGTAATCATTTTCTTTCAATATTATTATTATTATTATTAGCGTGAATTTATTATTGCTCATTATTGCTCATTATTGCTTATTATTGCTCATTATGGTGCTCGCTGATATGTAATAAATTTTTTTGAAATAACATTTATTTCCTAATTTGTGAATTGAATAAAACTTGTTATTCAAATCGACACAAACTACTTGGCAGATTACTAACAAATTTTACATGCGAAATATTTTCCCTGAATGTGCCTATTTTGCTCTTCATGACTTACACCACCATACCTGAAGTATTTCTTTTTGTATTTTGTATTATACTCATTTCACCTCAAAACCTTAAAAGTATTTTTTCTCAATATTGTATATGTAATTATCATTTAACCATATATTCGCAATACTATTCAGAACAAGTAATCATCTACAGTATTTTCTAGTCAGTTTGTACTTTTCCCGCACTAGTCCCTAAGCTTTTCACTGACAACTCTATACAAAAGCTGTTAAATATTTTGAGAAATGTCCATTTGCAGACCAAGTGAAGATTTTTTTTTTATTTATCACAGGAATGACTGACTCGGTTATCGAGCCAGTCATTCTATGGGTAAATTCTCAAAAATATTCATCTTTTGTTTTGCAAGTGGGCATTTTTCAAGAGAACTGCAGAAGGCATTTTTGGCCGGCATGAGAGCCTTTCACCGATTTTACAGGAAAACTGTTGAATATTTTGGAATTAATTTGGCTTGAAGTAAGGCAGCAACGGTTTTAAATCAAATTAATTTCAAAATATGCAATAGAATAAGTTTTATATTGTAAAGAGTTTACTTTTTCAGAGATTTGTTGATGAAAGTGTTAATGCATTGAAGTGATACGTGACTCTGGTTTTGAATGAATGACAGTTTCGATTCCGTGTAACGTATTTTAGCGTCTATGGAATTCTATTCTATGAATTCATAATAATGGCAGCCTATTGAACATTGGGGCATTTGTCAGCTCTATTTTCTAATTCATTATAACAAGATAAAATTTGCTCAAAAGAGTTATCGTCATGATATAAGTGTTATAAATAACATTTGGTCGCATCGTGACATATGTCAAAAATGCCGTAATACGTCGTCGCTATATTTATTTATAGAATCATGTATTTCAACATAGTGGTGCATTGTATATTAGTGCTGGATTATAGAGTAGTACTGTGTTATAGCGCAGTGTAAAAGACAACAGATCATTCAAACATCGTCATACAGTACAGCTCTTAAATAAGTTACCATGTTTCCTAAGAAAAAACATGTTAGGAAGAGATATTCAAATTGGAAGGCATTGCTGCCAATTACATTCAGAATATTCAACAGTACGTTTTATTTTGTTTCGGAACTGTTTTAAGTTATTTCTGAGCTGTACTATAAGTCTGTTTAAATGTCTGTGCTGAGTTTCTGCAGACTGGCATTTCCATGCTATTTAACTGTGGACATGCTGAATATTTTGAAAAACAATTTGACTGAAGTGTGTTGGTGCCACCAACAACATTCAGTCAAATCTTTTTCAAAATATTCAGCAGGCCCAGAGTTATTGCACATTGAAATTATTGTCTGGTGGCTTGTAGCTGCGAGAGCGTTAAGCCAGAACAATTGTATGTAATAAACAGAATCTTGATCCTATATCCAATATAGCACACTCGTTGATGATTTTGATTTGAAATTGACTTTCTTTTAACTTTCTACCTTAAGTAATACATTTAATAGGAAACATAAGCAGGATGAAAAGAGAAAAAGCAATGTTAATCAAAACTTGTGCATAGATTTTTCTTATTTAAAACTCGAGATTAACAGTTTAATGTTGTGTCCTTGAGAAATCCCTTTGATTATCATGACGAAACATTTTTTGAGAATTTACACCTGGGATGGCTGGTTCGATAATTGAGCCAGGTATTCCAGGTTAAACATTCAAAATTAGTTTTCTCTTTCTTGGTCAGCAAAGCCATTATTATTATTATTATTATTATTATTATTATTATTATTGAGAGTGGTATTTACTCAGAGGATCAGTTTGCTCAGAGATTGATTACTAGGTTCTAGTATAATACCTCAAATGTTTATAGACGGTAGTAATAATTGAATATATTAGTATTATCTTCATTCCTAGTTTAGTCCTTTATTTATATATGTCATAAAATTCTGACAAAATTATATCATAGCCATTCGTAGGTAGATAATATGTATACATGGGAATGGATGAATCCCATCTGTTACTCAAATATAACATCATAATCAATTACATCACATATAGCTTGGCATCACAATCATAATTGACAGGCAATACTCTGTCATGAAGCTGGAATAGTCCGTCAGGTGAAACGAATTGTATGTCAGATTGGTTTACTATTTAATAAACATCCTGTTGAAAATTTTGAAGCCAATTTGACTGGGGAACTTGGGTAGCACCAATTTTAATTAATTTCAAACAATTCATGAGCTTACCCGTATAGCAACCTTGAAATTTGGATTCTGAAATTCAGGGTTGAAAGTATATCAATTGATCCCAACATGTGAAAAGCATGGGCAGAGCTTAGCTATAGATGTATAGGTCATAGCTAGAATTCACCTTTCCAGGATATCCATCGATGATTTGATGTCGTATGACATCATAATCAGCTAAGCAGCATGTAGGATGATGTCATAATCATTACATCCTAAATGATTCTATAAGGGCCCATCTTTAACTCTTAATAGTCCGACACATTGTAAGAATTGTATGTCTCTACTATTTAATAAACATGCTGTTGAATATCTTGAAACTAATTTGACTGGACGCTGTTGCTGTTTCAAAATATTCAACCGCTTACCAGTATAGTTTGCTGGAAATTGATAGTCCAGGGGTTCGATCCCAACATGAGCGAGATGTGGGTGGAACTTAGCTAGAGATGGGCGGAGCATAGCTTAAAATGGAAGGGTCCATTCGACCCCTCTATAAGGCTTTAACCCGCTGGGCAGCATCAGTTACCAAGCCAGTTATTCCGGTGATATAATTTCAAAAACTAAGCAAAAATCTAAATTTTCTTGAAAAGTTATGATCATGAAAATGTTCAAATATTAAATCACTTATCAGGATTAGTAAAGATTATGATTATTTATATAATTGATTTTTATATAAAATTTTATGATTCTTTATATTGAAATGATTTTGGAATAATCTATGCTGTTGTCCTTGCCAGCACTCTCAACCATCTAAAAATATTAAATAATTTATGCCGCTTTTTGTACGTCTTTAGCAGTTTATTATGGTGCTTTATTCCTATAGCTATTAGCTAATGATGTTAACCCACCAATATTATCATGAGATAATCTTAAATGAAATCAAAGGCAGCCAATATGTAATAATCGCAGTTAGAAATTTGGTCAGATTCATCAAAACATGACGACATATTAGTCATCGTGTTGTCATTACTGTTGTATCCTAGATAATGGTGGTGGTGGGGATTTTGGCAGAGGTTGGTATGGGTGTTTGCCTAGACAGAAAAACACAGTGATGTGCATTGATTAACAGTTAGACATAACACCCTAATAGGTGTAAATATATAGTTATAGATGTAAATATATATTTACATTTTATTGTCCATATACTATGACTAGGCCTTTGCCAATGCAAACATTCTTAGATAGGGACTAATAACTCCTACAAGTCTTAATTAAACAAGGAGGCAGTTTATTAGTTGTCATGATTAGTAATCTCCTATTAAAACTTAATGGTTCGCCGACCAAAACTCTCCGCAAGTCATCTTGAAGATATTTTTATCTACCAATTTTCAAATCTAGATATACATATATATATATAAATACGTCTATGGTATATTTACCCTACTGTTGTTGCTTCCGTGGAGCTGATGATTATATGGTCGCTGTTAATCTTGTAGTTACGCACAATCCTTTATACTACAGTCGAACCTGTCTGTGACGGACATAGGTTGGTGGTTCTTTATGTGTAGTTGTAAGACCACATGTTGTATACTTATAGCATGCAAGCTCACCAAATATGGCTTCTGCAGTGGTCTTGAAAAATAGCCATTTCAAGACCACGAGAATCTTTTCGAAAATTTTCCACTGAAATGACTGGCTCGATAAACAAGCCAGTCATTCTAGTGGTAAATTTTCTAAAATTGTCTTGGCTTAAATGGTTAACGACCCAACATCTTGTCACCACAAATGCAATTTAATCAAGAACCGTTTTACATTAAGGGAGCGTGTGTCTTTAGTGACCAAGATTAAACGGCCACGCTTTGTCCGTTATAGGCAGCTTTTACAGCGTACCATTATACTATGGTATTGTTAATTAGTTAATATTACTAACCATTATTATTATAGCTACATCTTGGTTATAATGAGTAGTATTACATTCATTATTTCCACATAAACTGTAAAATAAAATTATATTATTGGCTCACCTGGCCAGAATGGCCAAGTGAGCTTATGCCATGGCGACTGTCCGTCCGTAATCTTTTTCTTTGAATGACTTCTCAAGAACTGCTGGGCTGATTCAATCATATTTGGCAGGAAGCATCCTTAAGGCATACGGATCTAAGATTGTTCAATGGAAGTCGATCGGCCAATTTTGCCGGTGGCCATCTTGAATTTTGGCCGATTTTTAGAAACCTCTAAAAATCTCCGAAACCGCAAGAGCTAAACCAAGTTTGTTCGAAGGAACTTGATTGGCCAAATGGTTCGGCAGCTATCTTGAATGACCTAGTTTTCATGAAAACGGCTTCTGCAGAACCGCTGAACGGATCGGGCTGAAATTGTGGTGATATGGTTATGAACTAAGGGCCATTAAAGTTTGTTCATGGGAAGTTTATAGGTAAAAAACATGGCCGCCGTGGACCAATCAAATTTTAGCGTGATTGGCTGCCATATTCAATTTTTTAATGTGATGGATATTGAAGCCAAAATTGGTTTTCTTAACTCAGCTTACTTGTCAGTCAGCTGTCGTATAGCGATGACCCCGTCTGTCTTGTGTATGTCCGTCCATCCATCTGTCTGTCCATCACCAACAATGGCGGCTCATTTTGTTATTTCTTGACGGATTGACACCAAATTTGGTCACAATGTTAATGTCAGCATCTAATATCTGTGTTGTAAAAATGAAACTGATAAGACGTCAAATAATGGAGTTATCAGCCCTTAAATGTTTGCAGTCTCACTTTCATAGGGGAAATACAGGTTTGTTCCCACCGTCCACTGATTTATCACCATGTCAGATTTTATGGACAAAGTAGATTAAACTCCAATTAACAGATTAACCTTTCCATCACTGCCTAAATATTTAAGATGTATTATGTGCTCTGACATCTATGCTCTTAAAATATTTTGAAATGTATTTGATTGAAAGTTGTTGCTACCTTAGGCAGCAATGACTTTCAGTCAAATTATTTTCTAAATCAACTCTAGCTCACCCTACCCCTGCTGCTAACTTGGCGATTCAGCCGGATGCGCGTGTGTTAAATGGATTGTGTGGTGGTGGGGAATAACCTGCTATAAAGGCCACCTACCTGCCTATAGAGACCATTTTCTTCAATTGTATTTTAACCTCTAATAGCTGTCTGACTGCTGAGTTTTTGCAGACGACATATTCCAAAGGTTATATCTCTGAACCTGATAAATATTTTGAAAACTATTGGACTGATAGTTGTTGGTGGCTAAGCCGCCAACAACTTTCAGTCAAATTGTTTTCAAAATATTCAACAAGTCAAGAGCTTTTGAAAATTGAAATTATTGACTGCACTGGCTTGCAAACCAGCTGTTTTTAGCACTGATATCATCTATTTTCGCTTAAACATTGTTCAAAATCACTAATGCAAAAAAACAGTCCAGAGATTGTTGTCAATATCTCCAAAACTAAACCATTTGACTGAAAGTCATTGGAAGTGACACCGATGGATGTAAAACTTAAGTAAGATTATTTGGCGTGCCAATGTTCCAGGTGAGCGATACAGGTCCATTGGGCCTCTTGTTACTATTAATTACAACATACATGTATTTATATTCGATCAAATTTTGTATATTTTTTCTATTTGCACTATGTCATTATGTACGTGTTATATTTCTGTTATTTTCTAGAAATTTATTATTGATACTTAACCCGTGTACTGTTAGTGTGTAAAAAATGTAATTTTTTGGTACAAAATGAAGGAAAGATTGGTGTGAACCCTTTAACGCTCATATCAGCCAAAACCGGCTTTTGCAGTGGGCTTGAGGAATGTCCATTTGCAGACCATGAGAAGACTATTTTTGAAAATCTACCACTGAGATAACCGGCTCAGTAACAGAGCCAGTCATTTCCATTGTAAATTTTCAAAAATAGTCTTCTGCTTGTGTGCAAGTGGACATTTTTATATGACAAATTGAAATGTTCTTGAGCAAATTCGAGTGTGAAATGGAATGGAGGAATCTGATCAATAAATCTGGTGTCATAATCAAATTTATCATGTAAACACGGCTTTCAGTCTGTTTACTATTTCTCGATATGAACACCCGTGTAAAATTTAAAGAAAGATTTTCATTGGTTAGATAACGCGTAATACTCCCATATGCCCCGCGACACCACATATGTTTCATAGGGACGACAACAGCGAAATGACATCACAGCAGGATACAGTATATTGTTGATTTAAATTTAGTAATATATATACTAGTTAGTTGGATTAAGAGTAATAATTACATGTCTGAAATAATGATGTTTTGTTTGTCATTATTTTTTGTGACGCATTGGTCAGAACTAAAAACACGTGATGCGTCACAGCGAGGAAAATAAGCAGAACAAAACGGTATATTCAAACGGATTTCAGGTATCGACTTTATAGGAAAATTTGTCATTATTAATTTATATGATAAATAGAATCTCAAACTCGGTCCCATTTCATATCACTATTATCAACCTCGTCGAGAATTATCACATTGCACTCGCTAAAGCTTGCGCAATATGAGGAGTGTAATGTGATTATTTTTGACTCGGTTGATAATAGGGATGTGAAATGGGACGTCATTTCAGGTCCTCTATACCTGTGACATTTTAGCCGATGACATAATCACAGCGACATGGCTCTGACAGCTCAATTTCAAAGTATGTCTACAGCTATGCTGTTGGAGATGTTGAAATTAATGTCACTGAGAGGTACTGCTAGTTTGTTTCAAAAATATTCTACAGATTAACCTGTATAGTGACTGAAAAATAATTTTTTGGGAAAGTCCGGTTTAAAAGTTTCAAATCCATTCCAACATGTGTAAAGATATGGGTGGAGCTTAACTTGGTGTCAAAACTTTAAATTTTCAAATTAAATTGAAAGCTGAACTGTTGTTCATTTTTCAACAAAATTTAGTGGGAGATGGTGCGGTCGTTGACAGCAACATCTTCCACCAAAATTGTTGAAAAATGTACACCAGTTTCTATGCTATTGATGCAGTAAAAGATAGAATATTGACATCAGAGTTGTCGGGGTTAAGTAGAAATGGGTGTGGCATAGCTAGAAATGGACTAACAGCAAATGATATTTCCACGGGATTATGATTTATATAGTAATGTAAGTTGATCCCCCCCACCCCACCTCCATAGAAAGGTAGTGCTTGGATCTAGTCATTTTCTGATGGGCTGATTGTGACTGGTAATTCAGAGATAGTGGTGTTTTAAGGAATATTTCTGTAATTCAGTAGCTGAATATTGATACTGCATTGTTGCTCTGATGTAGTGGGATTGGTTTTACCAATGGGAAATGCGTGCATGGTAAAGTCCTAGTCATTTTTTTTTTGTTGAACCCGGAAGATCGGTTGCGAAATTTAATCAGTGGTCTGTTAATTTTTTTAAAGTAATTTAACTGGGAGCTTTTGCTGCCAGTCAAATTAATTTCAAAATATTCAACAGCTTACCTAAATGATTGTCCAGAAATTGAGATTTTGTGGCTTCTATGTTTAACCCTTTGAACCCGAAAAGCTGAATTCAAAAAATTATTTACCATGTAATAAATATGCTGTTGAATATTGTGAAACTAATTTGACTGGAAACTGTTACTGGCTTAGTGACCACAACAGGTTCCTGGAAAACAGGTTTTATAATATTAAACGGCTTACCCCATCCGTACCTGTATAGTTAGCTTGAAATGTAGATTAATGGAATTCAGGGTTCATAGGGTTAGCAAACTAATTCGCTCTCGTACCTATTGTAATGTAAAATTAAAAATTATATATATATGTAATCAAATTCTTACATAATAATAATAATAATATTAATAATAATAATAATATATTATGTTCAATATAGAATATAGTAGTGTACATTAACCATTACCACTCTGATCCCAACATTCTATCCTTTACAGCAACAGTAGCAAAGAAACTGGTGTACATTTTTAAACAATTTTGCTGGATGATGTTGACAGCAACATCTTCCAGCAAATTTGTTTAAAAATGAACACCAGTTCCTCTTTAGATTTTAAATTTTGACATCAGAGTGGTTAAAGTTTAGTAAATAAGACGTTGAGTATATATATATATATATATATATATATATAATCTATATAAAATGTTTGCTAGATGCTTTTAGAGGCTTGTTAGCTAGAATATAAATAACCTTTTCACATTAGCCCTTTAACCCGCAAATTTGTTCAAGAAAATTTGGAGGCCAATAAATTTTTCATTAGAATACTTGGCGCTGTTATTGACCCGGTCATTCCAGTGATAAATTTTCAAAAATAGTCTTCTCTTGGTCTGCAAATCAGTGTTTCTCAAGATGACCGCAGAAGCTGTTTTTGGCTAGCTTGCGCGTTAATGGATCTAATATATGTACAAATGGATTATTGACTTCCTTTGTCGTACTGTTGGTGTCGTAACACATTAAAAACAGCCAAAATATAGCCCCATGTAATCACCTTTTATAACTATTTCGCATTATTATTGTTATTATTATTATTATCATGATTAGTATTATTAGATTTATTTATATTATCCAAAATTATATTTTTGCCGAAAGTATGAAGTGTAATTGAATATAATTTTATACTCGCTATTTTTCAATTTATTTTCTCATGTCTTAGTTTTCTAATGTGACATTTTATACTGACTATTGCTGGAAGTGGACCTTGCTGATTTTCATTGAATCGAGAAAAGAGTGTTTACGTAAAAATTGAAGTGAGTAGTGAAATAGAAACTTATCTATTTTTAACATGGAGGAAAAATCCTACATTCCTAAGAGATTTTGATACATTTTCCATCTTATTTCATAAAGGAAGATGTATTTGATGGGTGGGGGGGGGGTGGGGGTGAGGGGGAATTTCCTTTATTGTGCGCAATGTTTTCAAGTAGATTTTTCATCTAGATTTTCAATGTTCGACCAATGTTTGTATGAAAGAAATGCACTGATTCATCAAAATATGTATTACCGGTACATTGATTGTGTTGTTGATAGGAGAAAATCGTAATCAAATTTATGTACTGTGTATGATCTGGTGGTGAAAGAGAGCCATGTTTCACTCTGAAAATCAAGTTTCTATCTCAGCAGCAGCTTTTAACACCTTTTTTCACATGATTGCTAATTAGCACATATGGCTAGCTTGTGGATAATGAAAATTTGACAATTTATTGCTGAAAATTATTGTACTGATTGAGACATTGTAGGACGATGTAACTCATTGCTTGTTGGAAGTTACCAGACAGAACATACATAGCCTCTGTAACAAGTTGAGTGATCAGATCTGTCACTCAAGTATCTGATGTCATAATCGATTATGTCACTAGTTAGCTGACATCACTATCATTTCGACGCTCTAAGCTATGTCATGAGAATATTGAACAGCTTACCCGTATAGTTACCTTTGAAATTTAGTTTCTAGGAATTGAATTTTCAAAGTTTCAACTGATTTCCAACACGTAAAAAGCAGGTGGAGGATATATCTTGATATTGCTCCCTGTATTTAAGATATTTTAACCCATTAACATTCAAATTTGGTTTAAAAAATTTCAATTTTCTCATAGACCAAGAGAAGACCGGTTTTGAAAATTTACCACTGGAATGACTGGCTCGGTTATTGAGCCAGTGATTCCAGTGATAAATTTCAAAAGTTCTCTTCTGTTGGTCTGTAAACGGACGTTTCTCAAGACCAGTGCAGAAGCCTTTTTTGGCTGATATGAGGGTTAACGGGTTACCAGTGGTGTAAAGAATGAATTGTTTGTTGTGCTCTTTACAAGAGTATTGGGGTCATAAATTGATTAAGCTGCGAGTGTGTCTTATAAATAGTCTTATTTAATAGTCACGATAAAACTTGTTGGTGTGTGCTAGGATATTCTAATGTATGTATAGAATGCTGATATCGCAGTATTGATCGAGTCTCTCATCACCTGTAAATTAAAAATTGTACACCTATAACTCTTTCTGCTGAATTTCTGCAGACTACATTTTTCTTAACGTTTAACTCTGAATATGCTGAATATTTTGAAAACAATCTGACTGAAAGTTGTTCATGGCTTAGCCACCAACAACTTTCAGTAAAATTGTTTTCGAAATATTCAACAGGTTCAGAGTTACTGCCTATGTAACTTATTGTCTGGGGGCTTGCAAATTGAGCCCATTAAGTGATTATGTACTTTCGGGCCTACCTCTTTGCTAAGGCTATAACTCTTGAAATTTCACTGTCTCAGTTTTAATACAATATACTAGAAAGTTGTTTAATATTTTGAAATTAATGTAACATAAAACAGTTGCTGCTGCCATTTACAGCCACAGCTCACAGTTAAATTAGTTTCAAAAATATTCAACAGAATATCCATTATATCATACACATGTCTGAAAGATTGTAGTTTCTGGTCTTCGAGGGTTAATGGTCAAGATTGATCTAGAAAATTGATTTTTTTTTCTCGGAAAGAATGTTCACTTAAAAGTCAAGTGATCAGTCTAGGAGCTATCCTGCCATCATAATCATACTAATTATAAGTTTCCTAAAATATCCTCTTAGTCTGTAAGTAGACATATATAAAGACCACTTTGAGACGGCAGTAAAGTCTTGCGACATTTCGTTACATATTTAAAATATAATACGCTTTAATTTTCGAACAATATTTGAAATGAATGGAAGCGACAACCGGGTAATAGTCCTTTAATGAGCAAGAAAGCAGCAGAGAGCTTTGCATAGTCCATGTCCATTTGAAAGACATGAAAGGACTATTTTTGAAAATCTATCACAGGAATGACTGTATAGATATTCAAGCCAGTCATTCTAGTGGTAAATCTTTAATTGGCCTGCACATGGGTTTTTTTAATAGCTTACCATGAATTCGTTTAAAATAAATGGAATAATACTGCTATCTTGAAGTATCTGATCGTTGGCCTTATTGACCCATCATGCCTTATTTCTATAAGAATATTTTGACTGTCTGCCTGCGGAAGTTCTGCAGACTACATTTTCCATAGGGCTTAACGCTAGACCTCCTGATTATCTTGAAAACAATTTGACTGAAAGTTGTTGGTGGCTAAGCCACCAACAACTTTCAGTCAAATTGTTTTCAAAATATTCAGCGGGTACAGAGTTATTGCCAATTGAAATTACTGTTTGATGGCTTGCAGGAGTCGACAGTTAATATTACAGATCCATTTTTGGCCCAGATCTTGCCATGATTTTCTTTATGCTTCCTTACCATAACAGGTGTTGCCAATGATGAGATCGTCCTTTGTTTTCATCATCGTTTGTAGTTTGACCATTACTGCCGTATTTACAAGTATAGATGGATTTGATTAGCGCCATTTGCCATGTGTTGTAGAAACAGTGATACTATCGAAAGGGTAAATATTAGAGGAATTAGATTTTGATTAGTCATAGGTCGAGTTTCAAATTTTGAATTTCATCAAATAGTTTTCCGTCAGTCCTTTTAATTTCTAGTCATTTATTTTATATACTTTTGCTGTAAAGAGAATTATATTCAACTTTTCTGCTTGTATTTATTCGATGACAACAAAAGATGGAATTGTGTTATGCACACTCCTATGTCTCTGTCTACCACAGTTTATCATTATAAATATACAGCAATAGTTGTATTGGATGTGGCTTATTATAATATTTTATCATCTTCGCCGTATATTGCATCTAGCGCAGCTTATGTGTACTGCAGTATAGTGATTTAACTGTCTGCCTGTTGAATTTCTGCAGACTACCATTTCTCATGGGGTTTAACTCTGTTTATGCTGAATGTTCTGAAAACAATTTGACTGAAAATTGCTGGTGCCTAAGCCACCAACACTTTTCAGTCAAATTGTTTTTAAAATATTTATCTGGTCCAAAGTTATTGCCCATTAAAATTGTCTGCTGGTTTGCGGTTAATGGAGTGTATGTCTTATACACTTTAGTAGGATTGAGGTAGATAGTTATTGGTATACACATGCTTAAAGTGTGTTTCTAATGCAGTCTGTCAGATCTGCTCTCGATGATGATGTTTTAATCTTCCATATATTTTCTAAACCTTTCACGGAGAATGTTGAATGTTCCATGCGGTTCAAGGCCTTAAAATTGGTTTCTTCTAATTCCATGTTTTCTTCAGACTTTAATACGTGCGTAAGGCGCCTGGATGTATCGATATATCATATTTTTGGATAAGGACTTGGTGGTGAAGGTGATGTGGTGATAATATCAATGAAAACCACTGTCAAAATAATGACTATTTTGAAATTACTTTTCCTATGGCAGTACCAGCTTCCAGTCAAAGTAATTTTTAAAGAGTTGATGTTGCAGTAAATTGTTCATGATTTTCTTATTCCTTTTGTTTAGTATCTTAGAAAATCATTAGATTTAAATTGCGATGTATATTGATCTATTTCCTTCGCTATTTTTTCTATTACGTGCAATATCTTATATACACACGAGTATGGTTATTTTGAAGATGGTAGCATATTTGATCTGCATTAAGGATGTGCTCGATGAGTGGCATTACATTCACATTACAGTATCTATATCGATTAAAATGTAATTGCGGTACTACATTTGGCAAGCCAATTCACCTTTCCGGAGTATCCGTCTAACATCTGACATCATATGATGCCATAATCAGCTAAGTGGCATGTAGGATGACGTCATAATCATTGCGTCATAAATTATTCTATTTGGCCCATCTTTAACTCTTAATAGTCTGACACGTACGAATTGTATGTCTCTACTATTTAATAAACATACTGTTGAATATTTTGAAACTATAGCCATAGGCAGCAACAGTGCCCAGTCAAATTAGTTTCAAAATATTTAACAGCTTACCTGTATAGTTTTCTGAAAATTAATAGTCAGGGAGTTCGGAGATTGATTGATCCCAACACGAGCGTGATGTGGGTGGAGCTTAGCTAAAGATGGACGGGGCATAGCTAAAACTGGAAAGGTCCATTAAATGGAAGGTGTGTTTCGCTTTGGTAAATTTTCTGTAATTTGTTGAGGTCTGTTATTTGGTCAAATATTTGTAAACAATCGTTACATCATAACCATTTCTTTACCATGGCTTATATAATGTATCGGTACTACAGTAAATAATGTGGAATACATTAGTGATTGCTTTCATGGATACACTTGTCTTTACTATTCAAACTGCTTCTTGTCTGTTGTGAATAATGTCCGTGTATAATAATGTTCATAATATTGATAAATTCAGTAATAAAATTCTGCTTATACATCGTGATCAATGTCTTAATTTTCTTTATACCATAAACAAGCTTATAATCCATTGCATACCATTTATTAACTGTCTGTCTGCTGAATTTCTGTAGACTACATTTTCCATAGGGTTTAACTCTAAATATTATGAATATTTTGAAAACAATTTGACTGAAAGTTGTTGGTGGCTAAGTTATTATTATGACTATTTTTGCCCGTAATGCCAAGGTAACCAAAATCTCCACGGGCAAATACTGAACCTAGTCCTGCAATATGGCAGGTGCCATTGGTCAAATAAACCACAACACCTATAGCAACATATGAAATGTTGATGATTATGCTGCCGGTTGTTCTTCTGTAACATCTGCTGATGAGCATTGGTTGACTGCAAACATTGGTGGTGAGACACTCGCCGATGATATTTCCATCTATTAATGTGTCCTCACGATGAGATGATAAATTGTATTCACTCATCCTAGCATGTATGTCTGAGATTCAACCCAGATCCTCCACCATCTTATAACGTAGGACTATCTTATTACTTACATTATATTTTATGGATAGAATTGGCGAATACACGTCAATAAACAGTTAAACAAGACGGATCTTCAGATGTTTACTTTTACCTAAAGACCAACCAAAAGTATAGCGGCAGATTGGCAGCTAGAGGAATTACTGATAGACAACATAATCTAATCTGACTCAAGCTTGTTCAGTCCAGTTATCATGTTGAAGACGAGATTATAGATTTACTATTGACTATTGGAATCTTAACTCTGTTACAATGTTGTTAGCCTTTCCAATACCATGACTCACTACCATGACTTCATGTTTTTACAGACATGGTGAAGCCCAAACAAAATTATTTAGTTGTCGCGACCTCAATAATAGGATTTGGCAGATTTTTTTGGATCAGGGGCCGTATTCACGAAGAGTGCGTAACTTACGTACACGCCTAAGTTACGCACCTATTTACACCCCCTACTTATTCCGTATTCACGAAGGGGTGCCTAACTTACGTCAAAAAGCGTAAGTTAGGCGCAGAGCTCTCTAGGATTTTGAGGCTCGAATCAGCTGTTCACAAGCGCCGCTTATGACGTGAACGAGGTCACAGCTGTCAAATCTTTCCGGAGACGTGTAAAAAAGTATTACAACATTACCTAACTTCATGTTTTCCCCAATCCCGGTTGACAACATATATCGAGAACTGTATAAATATTAACATTATCTTCTAAATTAACAATTGAATATTTTTATATAACTTTCATAGACTATTTTAGCAAGCAATATTTGAATAAGAAAACACGAAATTAATTGGGACTATGTTATTATAGATGTTGCGAGTGTACAAACTACTTGGTTGGAGAAGAGTATTCCACGGAAATACTGATCGGCCTCCATTTTACTAATATATGGCATACCGGCATTTCCGATAAATATCCCGCTATAGATATGTGGATTAGCAAGTCCATGAACAAGAGGTGAAATGCCCCCCCCCCCCTCGCACTTAGATATGCATCAGCCACGAATTCGGCCTACAATGCATATGCATCTGCAAGTCCCGCTACAACCACCACACGCATGCACGCTCGCACGCACACACACACTGATATGTCTGTGGCGAAAATTTCAAGCCTACGTACGATTCCAAATAATCCAATCCAAAACAAGTTTCACTGTTCACGAGCAGAAATTATGACGCTTGAAACAAAGTAAATTTAGTGAAAAAGAACAGATTACAGACCTTCGCCCTCCAGTTTTTTGTCATATTGTACAACTAAAAAGGTTTCAGATTTTCTGGAAATATTTTTTCCAGATCTTTTGTATCACTGATACAGTTGTGGAATCTTAATGTATGGTTACAATCTCTCCTGTGTGCAACACGCACGCACTCGCACTCACACACACGAAGCGCCTGCTTAAAGAAAGTTTGGGGTGTACGGTCACATTGGATGATTCTAATCTGTCGCAAGTATATGATGCCACATATGTAGGCGGACGTCACAATCAAAATATGTAATTAATGACAAAACCCAAGTCATGAGCACCCATACAAATTAATTTCAAAATATTCAACAGCTTACATGTGCCTGTATAGTTACTATGATATCAGGGACAGGTTCGGCTTTTGCAATGTTCTAGCCAATGAATAGATTAGCCAAATACCATTTTTGTTTACTTCAATGTCACTTGTGAACCACAAAAAGTAGGTCAAAAGCGTGTTCAGTGAAGCATGACAAGTAGGTCACAACTTTTCATACGCAACACACCTTCAGCGTATAATACATCCATATACCAGGTTTAGTTCCAGTATGTCAACTCTTGAAACTATAGCCCAGACTAACATAGTCTGTAATGTTCAATGAACCATGAAAAGTAAATCAAAGGTAGGTCACAATGACCTATTTTTTATAGACCGTACACCTCCTCTCTAAGATGCATCCACATATCAAGTTTAGTTCCCGTATACCAAAAAACCTTGAAACTACAGCCACTGCCCAGACAAATAATTTCTGTAATGTTCAGTAAACCGTGAAAGGTAGGTCAAAATTAGGTCACACTGACCTACTTTTCACACTCTGCACATCACCTGCATAAGATGCGAAACTGTGGCCCGGACAAGCTTGTAGAGGGTGAATGGACAGGCAAGGCGGTGACTATATACGGAATGGTCCGGTAAGTGTATGAACTGTCTTTGATGGATTTACTATTTAATAAATATTCTGCTGAATAGGCAGGCATCAACAGTGCTAAGTGAAATTAGCTTCAAAATATTCAACAGCTTACCTGTATAGAAAATTTGAAACTGGGATTCTGAAAATTCAGGGTTCACAATATATTAATTGAACCCAACGCGCACAAGGAATGGGCGGAGCTTAGCTATAGATGTGTGGATCAAAGCTAGAATTAGATCCCTCTATTACTTTTAAAGCTCAGTTTATCTCGATTCTGACTGATTGGAAACAGCAACAGCATCCAATCAAAGTAACAAGAGGTCTGTGAAGCGCATCTGGACCATTAGCATTTTAACTACTCTATTTGCATTTAAATAGGCACAATGGATAATTTTTGAAAAAGACAAGATGGTCACAAAAGGAATTGACCAAACAAAATTATCGTCTGATATGTTGAAGCATTCAACCCAAGTTTCATTGAAATTGGGCCATTAATTAAGGAGTAACGTTTTAACCATTACCACTCTGATGTCAATATTCTATCTTTTACTATATCAATAGCAATGAAACCGGTGTACATTTTTCCAAGATTTTGGTGGATTATGTTTCTGTCTATGACAACAACTTAAACCAATTTGGTGAAAAATGAACACCAAATGTTGACAGAGTGGTAAGGGTTAAAGGATTTTGGAACATTTTCAAACAATCTAAGATGTCAGCCAAAAATCGACCAACGAAAATTTAGTTCTAGATTCTACATCTATAGAATCCTTCCAGCCAAATTTGCTTAAAATCCACCAAGCAGTTAAGGAGATACGTATTGACAAGTTCTAGTAAAATTTTCATGAAATCTATGATTTTCATCCCAAAACTTGGCCAAGCTAAATTCTGAATAGAAGATCTGGAGCCTACCATGACAGGGTCATTCTAGACAGATTTTATTGAAATCTGTCAAGCAGCTCAGAAGAAGCGCTTTGACAATTTCTAGTACATTTTTCATAAAATCGAAGATTTTCGCCACAGAAATTGACCAACCAAAATTCGGAATAAAATTTAAATAGAACCCACTTTGCTATAGTCCGTCCAGCCAACGAGGATTGAAATCCGCTGAGTGGTAAATAAGTATCATTTTGAAAATTTTCAGTACATTTTTCATAAAATCAGACTTTTACCAAAAAAATTGACCAATCAAAATTCTGTATACAAGTTATTAAAGCCTACATCCCTAGGGTCCTTGCATCCAAATTAGGTTGAAATCCGCTAAGCCAATCCGACAGACAGACAGGGGTGCCATGGCATAAGCTCACTTGGCTTTTCAGGCCAGACGAGCTAATAATAAAATGTATGCGCATAGTAGGTCATCTGTCCAGCAATCGATTAATGAGGAATGTTGCCAGACAGACGATAGACAGTCGCCAATAATAAGATGCGGGTATATAGCAGTTTATCTGCACACCTTGAGACTGGAATTTAAGGGTTAACACTCAAGCTGGGCAGAGACAGCCATTTCAGTGATGAATTTTCAAAAATAATCTGGTCTGCATATGTGGGCACTTTGTATGATGAAATTGAAAATTTCATTCGAAAATGACATCTGCAGTGGTCTTGAGACACATAATATTTTAGATAATTTACCAGTGTAATGAATGAATTGCTAAGCAAGCCAGTCATTCCAGTGGTAAATTGACATGGACTAAGAAAAAATTCAATTTTTTACCAACCTCGATTATTTAATATTCAAAAGGTTCTACAGGTGACCATAAATTTAAAAGAATCAAATTCTATCTCACACAGGAATATGGACTAAAACTATACAGATATTCCAGCGTAGAGCAGTTTGTAACTAATTTTAAGTAACTCAGACAATCCAGACTGTGGTCTGATCCCAAATATGGTTTTGCTGTCTACAACAGAAGCTGACAATGTCAACCTGACTGGCTCAATTACTGGCAGTGGGCCTGTAATTTCAGTGGTAAAATTAAAAAATATCAAGTTTTCGCTTGGGCTGCAAATGGGTATTTCCCAAGACAACTACACAGGCTGGTGTGGTCTGGGTTGAACATTAAAGAGTTAACAAATTACTGGTTGTTATTCAAATCATTTTCAGAACATTCAACGGCTTCCAAGCATGTAACACTTTAATTGTCAGCATTTGTCAACAATATTTAATTTTTGCTTAGAAAATCCATTTGCTAACATGGCCACTAAAGCTATTTTTGAAATTTACTTGTGGAATGGCTGTCTCATGTGTTGATGCAATCACCCAGTCCAGTGGTAATCTGAAAAGATAAATAGCATTGACCTCATCCTGCAAATGCAGACTTTCCATGGAGAAGTCAGCCAAACCAGCCTCTACAGTATGCTTGAATGTTAATAAATTTGCAAACCAAGACTGTTTTTGAAAATTCACCACTGGAGTGACCAGTTCGATAAGCAAGCCAGCCATTCCAGTGGTAAATTTTCAAAAATACATCTTGACCTGCAAATGGTCATTAAATAAGCAAATTATTTTATTTATTTTACCTAATTTAGCCATTAAAGGGTTAATTTGCTTAAATCCTTGAAATCATAACTTAAATCTAACACTAAATGCTAAAATTGAAAAATAATCAACTATCATGACTATATATACTTACTTTATTACTTTCATTTTAAAAAATTCACATTTACAGTAGCATTTATGTTTAAAACACATAGAATGCAGTACAAACAGGTATTTATCATCTGTGCTGAATGTAAATTGATTAGGCTGTCATGGCTGTGTTAATGGTGTCATCTGATAAGTGTCTTGTACATTATCATCCATATCAATATGTAAGTGGCTCTATCTGTCTACACACAGAGTATCTATCTGTTCATTTTGTCATATCATGATTTCCTGAGAACAAACACTGATTTGACATAGTCTGCAGATTTCTACATTGAGAATGCTTCTTGGAAATTTGGTAATCTGAGAAGGCACATGTATTCATTTTAATCGACACAGTCTTTTAAAAGTGCTGATCTTTCTAAACCATGAACAATTGTTCAGTCCATCTTGCATCTCATCATGCTCATTGTAACACTGACTCTGCTTCAGTAGGTTTTGGCTCACAATGGTACCTACAAAATAAAAGACAGTTGTTTTGAATGCTGAAGTCAATCAGAAACTGCTTTTGTAGTGGTCCTGAAAAATGCCTATGCATGTCAAGAGGATATTTTAGAAAATTTACCACTGGAAAGGCTGGCTCGATAACAGAGCCAGTCAGTCCAGTGGACTATTTTCTAAAATACTATTCTCTTTAAAATAACCGTTACCACTCTGATGTCAATATTCTATCAGGCTACATTTTTCAATCACAGCAACATATTCTATCAAATTTGTTGAAAAATTAACCACCATTTTTTAATTTAATTTGAAAACTGTAAATTTTGACATCAGAGGGGTAAAGTTTAATCTTGGTTTGCAAAGTGCAAATTGGCATTCAATAATCAAACTTTCTGATTTTCTAAACCATTCTTGACCATTAATGATTAACCCTTTAAGACTTAAATTTCTTCAAGAAAATTAAAAAAATGTCAAGAAAATGTAAATTTTCTCAAAGAAAATGTCAATTTACAGACCAAGTGAATATTTTTGAAGATTTACCACTGGAATGACTGACTCGGTTATTGAGCCAGTCATTTCACTTGTAAATTTTCAAAAATTGCCTTCACTTGGCCTGCAAATGGGCATTTCTCAAGACCACTGCAGACACCATTTTAGGCTGATATGTGTGTTAAAGAGTCAAGCTGTTTAAAAAATTTAATTCAGCCGGAAACCTGAGTGATATAATTTGTATCAAAACATTTAAATTAATAAAAGATTATGTTGAATATTTTGAGGCTAAATGCATCTGGAAACTGTTGCTTTCTAAAGAAAACTTGTCCAAGAAGTTTCCTATGTGACCAAAAGCTCCAAGCCTGGCTTCAGATCATTCAACAATTTACCTACATGCATACAAATTACTTTAAAATTTAGAAACAGTGATGCGGCAATGACAAATTTAGCCAGATAATACCAGTCATGTCAGTAAGGATAATCATTCCATATAAAATCATGCATTTATATGGATCTTATGTTTTTCAGCTGTCATTAATTCATCATAAATCCCTTGAAACAATATTAGAAATTTGAAAACTGTTTGACATGCCTTTATTGTTGAAAAATTTAAGTAACAAATTGCAAATTATCAACACCTAAATAAAAGATATTCCACAGGATACACAGGAGGGTCAGGAGCACCTAATTATGAATCAAAGAATTAGGCAAATCTGTTTTCAATTGTCTATATTTCAATTTCACTCGTTATTTGGCTGTCAGTTTGAATTGCATTCAACTGACTTCATTCCAAGTAGGGGTCATTGACAGATTGAGCTAGGGACTGAATTAGAACTGTTGTGGAACAAATGTGTATGCCTCCATCATATATTTGAACCTGCTACCTCTAAAGCTTACTAGAAGTAAGACAGCCTATTTGGGAACCTTGCTGTTAATTAAAATGTCTGTCTCATAAGCCATTTTCTATGGTATTAAATTATTAAGCATTTAATACCCAATATGCTGTCTACTATCTACAGTGTCTTGTGAAATTATAATCCATATGCAGGGCAAGGGAAAACTACTTTTGAATACTTGCCACTGGAGTGACTGGCTCAATCCAGTCATTCCAGTCGTAAATTTTTAAAAAGTAATCTCATCTGCAAACAGACATTTTCTTTTCATAAACATGAAATGTTCTTGAAGTAATTTAAGCATTAAAGGGTTATGCATAGGCTCATAAGTGCATATATTATATGCTTCTATAGGTTATGGAACGGCATGTAAATGTCATGGAATTTCACAGTGTGACCTAGATGATATCTGTAAAACGAAACCTTTGAAATCTAGATGCGCTCAGATAGCATCTCATGGATTTTATCTTTGTCATAGAAATTAAATTGTTATAGCTCAAAAGCATAATTTTTCACAGTAATGTTTTTCATGACTTTTCCATCGCCTAGGGTAAGAGTTGTGATGTTGGGTGGGGGCAGGGGGAATAGCCCACCCAGGTTTTGCCTCTCCCATAGTGTATCCATATAGTGACCACCTATTTTTTTTTCTCCCCACCCATATTTCAGCACACACACACCCGGGTCCAAGTACCTTCCTTAAGTTCCCAGACCCTGATTAGTCTAAATCATAAATGAGAAGCAATCAATATGCTTTCTGCGAAATGAAAAGATATTATTGAATGCTCACATGGTCAAACACCATAGCAAACATTCTTCTTCTATGATCGATTAACTTTGAGTCCATTTCTGAAGCCTGAGTTCGCTTCATAGCAAAGGGCAAGCCTCCGCAACAGCTGACGGGCAATAGCAAAGTACGAAAACAGGTGATGTAGCTTGAATATTGTCAGTCGTTTATTATATACACACCTTTCTGCACTTTTCTGAAAGCTTTTTGTTAGTGTTAGTTGCACAGTTGTCCAAACCGTGTAAAATCCTCCGAGGAAATTATTAGAGATAACTTGAAAATAACATGTTTTCGTTAATCTCGCAGAATCTCGTAAGTGCTAGGCTACTGTAAATGGGACTTTGAACGAGAATTTCGGGACTTACGCACTTTCACCTAACTTAGGCGTGTGTGTTAGGTGGCGTAAGTTACGACAATATTTAGGCACGCACATAAGTTACGCACCTTTCGTGAATACGGATTTACGTACATGTTTGGACTTATGTATAGTTTACACACATTTTTGGACGTAAGTCCCATAGATATCCATAGATTGGACACTGCGCATGTCAGCATCTGTTGGAAACGTGATAGTTGTGTGGAAATCCTCCTGTTGGACGTTTACGTTTTCGCTAGAATCCAACTGAGTGTCTTCAAGAGGTAATAATTCATAATATACACATCTAAACGATTAGCTGTTTATTTATCACAACAGAGGAGATGCGAATTAGTAGGAAAATAGTTAAAGTTAAGAAATTCCAGGTACATAAAAAATTCTACAGCGCCTAATAGAGACGCGTAATGTGTTTCCGTGATAGACTGAAATGACACAAATCGCCCTCTAACAACCCTTGAGAAGGAGAAGTTATGCATTTCATCCCATTTAGCTTAGAGTATAAACCATCACCTACTTAATTTAGCATCTGTGACATTAGATTATGCCAATTTTCTCAGTAACGGACCAGGCTAAGAAATGCATTTTTTCTTAAATTTATTGTCACATCAATCAAAATGTCCTATTTCTATATATTAATATTTTATTCATGTGTTCAAAGTAATATGGTTACAAAGGCCATTCTCTTAAGAACAAAATATGGCTATGCCTATTAAAAATAAAAGCTGCATGTCCAGAAATGTCATTTACAATAATGCAATAGGCTATTCCAAGCATGTACTCAGAAGTCATTGCATTCTATAAATGAGAGGAATATAATGCTATCTCATTCTCAGTACATGTTTGGATTAACCGGATAAGCACCAAACAATGCATGAAATATATTAACCCTTTAATGATCAAATTAACTGACATTTTAAGTGATCTTGAGGAATGTTCTTTTGAAAGTCAAAAGTCTATGTTTTTAAAATTGGATGACTTGCTTGATAACCGTGGCCGTCATTCCAGTGGTAAAATAAAAAAAAATAGCCTCTTGGTCTGCAAATGGACATTGTCTCAGGACATTCTTAGCTTTTCTTGGACATTAAAGTGTTAATTATTCCAAGTTGTGTGGTTGAGATCCTTCGTACACACCACCTAGCTGCCTTGAAATTTACATTACTGCTTTCTGGGTTGAAAACTGGACTATTATTGGGCCAAGAAATATTCAAATGTTATGAAGAGCCAATTATACTTGCACATGCATGAGCGATTGATCAAATAATGTAATATACAATACATCATTACCATCCATACACTTGAATGTGCAGTCGATGGTATACCAATGCGATCCCACATGTTCTGCACCTTGACTTAATGCAGAACCTAATGCAGACATCTCCTCGCAATCTAAAATCGTATGAATAACCCACAAAGCAAATTTGGTTTCAGAATTCCACCGGCTTCGCCATCCTAATCCCCCCACCCCTCCCCCAAACCCCAGCCCCCTCCCCTCATCCTAGGCATGAGCCTAATGTAAACCTTGTCTCACTGTCTACAATCATATGGGTAACTGTTGTATTCCTGTCAGTAGTGTCACAAAACTCTCTGCTGCAAAGAACAAACAATCAATTTACAAACTGATTTGGACAAACATGGATAAAGATGAGTACCAGTCAACTCTAGCAAGAAAGCTGAGTGTCATACCTGCATGTAGGGAAGCCTGTAACATTGACACATTTGTAGACAATATCCAAAATGCTCTCAAGTGTGCAGCCAGCACTACAGTCCCATCCAGACAATTGGTAATGTGTGGCCCGAAATGGAAGGCATCTCCAATAGTAAGGGACATATTCACCCAGGGTAAGCACTTACACAAAAACTGGATTGAGGCAGGTAAACCCGGACCAGATCATCCTACTTCTATGCAGTGTAAAATATTGAAATGACAGCTCCGCTCCCAACAGCGTACTGAAGCCGCGGTAGAGCGAAAATCACTGTACAACCGAGTAATGGTTGAGTATGGTTCTGCAAACAGTTGCTGACGATCTCACCCTAATGAGCAACTCAGAATTTGAACTGCAATGTATGCCTGATATTGTATATCGTTACTCAACTCGTGAGCGATACCTAATACATCCAGAAAAGTCTACAATACTGCACAATTCAGTACGCACAAAATCTGTTCCGCACTTGCCTAAATGGTGTCTTGGCGAATTAGAAATATCTGTCTCTACAAAAGCAACTCATTTGGGGTTATCTCGA
The DNA here is from genome assembly GCA_034401795.1 of Chaetoderma sp. LZ-2023a. NCBI lineage: Eukaryota > Metazoa > Mollusca > Caudofoveata > Chaetodermatida > Chaetodermatidae > Chaetoderma > Chaetoderma sp. LZ-2023a. The sequence continues at coordinate 17,721,274 of CM067368.1, read as the reverse complement.
GCTACAAAACAAGAAACGAAGATCAATGTTCAAGAGCGTATATCTTGTGCTAGACGCACACTCTATAGTCTCACTGGCACAGGTTTGCATGGCTCGAATGGTATATCAACAAAAATTGCATACCGTATCATCCAGCTTTATGTCATCCCTCGACTACTCGATGGACTAGAGATCCTTGTACTACAAAAACAAGAACTTGATCAACTAGAAAGCTTCTTTATTGACATACTTAGGAAGATACAAGCCCTTCCAACGAGGACCGCGAAATGTGCTGTACTCCTTCTACCTGGCGCTAGACCAATCACTGCAGAGCTACACATACGTCAGCTAACACTTTTGAGGAACATCCTGGCATGCCAAAACAAGCCACTTAACCACATACTAGTAAGACAGTTGGCGTTTGAGACTCCAAAATCGGGCAGTTGGTTTATTTATATTAAGAATTTGCTAGAGAGATACAACTTATCAAACATCCAAGAGCTTATTCTGAATTTACCCTCTAAGTTAAAATGGAAATCAGTAGTAAAATCTGCCGTGGACAGCCAATGGAACGAGGACTCACAGTTTGCGTGTGAAACCAAAAGTACACTTAAAAACTGTAACACTAAAGACTTTTGTATTGGGAAGTGCCATATATCCGTGCACACTGTAGACAATGACAACAAGGATGTAAAACGTAGTGTCATTAAAGCCAGGCTCATCACAGGAACATAACTAGTACAAGCAGCACTAAGTAAATTCAACCAAAACATTGTTAACCCCACATGCCGTCTCTGTCAGTTGAGTTCTGAAGATTATCAACACTTCTTGCTACACTGTGGTGCACTCCATCAGTATAGAAATCAATATTTATCACTGCTCAAGAAAACCGTCATCGACCACCTTGGCGAGAATTCCTGGAAATATATCTCCAGCATAGAAGATCACCTCGTAAAACTTATTATCGACTGTACAAGTCTAGTCAGGGCTGGATTACTACCTAACAACTTCTCATTATTATGTGAATTGTAATGTATAACTAGAAAACTATGTTACAACCTGCATTGCGGTAGAAGCTTCCTCTTTAAGCAGCTTCCACAACAACATTAATCAACAGTAACTGCTGTTAACTGATATCCTGAATCAGAACTGTATTTATATATAATTGTCCATGCACTCTGGTGCTGAACAGTGTTTGTGTTTTTATTATTGAAACGTATGCGGTCAACATATTTAGCTAATCTATAACTGCGGACTAAAATTACAATTATATAATGTTCATAAATCAAACTGTAGTTTACGTAACCACACATGTGGGTGCTCCTATCAAAGGAGGGATATACGAACAACAACAACAACATAGCTTGGTGAGATTAACACTGAAAACATGTAAATGCAAATTTGCAGTAAAATGTGTAGTGTACATAGGACATATTATCACAAAATAAGTGACTGAATTGGATATATCTAAACCTGATGCAGTTCTCTCTTTCCACAAACCTAATAGACCGTTCCAGTTTTAACTATACCCCGTCCATCTCCAGCTAAGCTCCACCCACATCTCGCTCATGTTGGGATCGGTCAATCTCTGAACTCTCTGAGTTTCAATTGCCAGAAAACTATACAGGTAAACTATTGAATATTTTGGAACTAATTTGACTGGGCACTGTTGCTGCCATAGTACAGCTAAATTAGTTTCAAAATATTCAACAACATATTTATTAAATAGTACCGATATACAATTAGTACAACTTGTTAGACTATTAAAAGAGTTAAAGACTGGCCAAATAGAATCATTTATGACCTAATGATTATGACGTCATGCTACATGCCGCATAGCCGATGCTATAGCTGATCTGATTATCACATCAGATGATAGATGGATCCTCTGGAAAGGTGAATTCTGTAATAGATCTGTGACAATATCTTGGTCTCTGTAATTATTACCACCCATTTGTGTCTAACATTATCGCTCTAGCAGGTAGATCTAGAAATTTAATGGTTCAGTACTATCATTTATCATCAATTCTTATATACACAACCACTCAATATCTGAGAAGATGCAAATTATAAATTTAACAAATTAAAAATGCAATCACAAATCTGATGAAATTTATCTCTGTTTGCAGGAAAAACCAGTGTGCTTGTGATTCAACGATCATCTTGCATAAACAGAAATTATTATGCAACATTCGTTTGATATCATGATATAATATGTTGTGGTTTCTGTCCAGGGTGGGTAAGTATTTGGTGTTTTGGTTGAATGGCATGGCGCTAGTATTTTCTCAGCTCCGTGGACTGTTTACACATATTTTGGATATTATGAGTTCTCTGTAGTTGGATTGTTTTATAAATATAATTATGTCCTATGTGTATTAGTTACCAGAAAAAATTATAAATAACTAGAGTACATTTAGTATAAGGCCTCTTCTAAGGCCATTGAACATGTCTGATAGTGATCTAATACAAACTCGGTGTAGTCACAGCTCAAAGATCCATGCTGGAAATGCAGATAGGTTTAAACTAAAAGGTCACCTTGACCCTAAGGATAAAATAATGTGTGTCTTTTAACATGATCTTTTAAGTTGCATGATGAAAGGCAGGTAAATTATGCCAATCATGAAAACTGGAAAGCTTTACCCGTGAATGACCTTGACCCCAAGTGAGATATTAAAATTTTCATTGGAAATTATTTAGATCTCTCAATGTTCTAGGATCTGGCCAGTTCTGAAGCGAATCGGAAGAAAACTATAGGAGATAACACTGTTCCAAAATTGCCCCATAGGTTTACTATGGGGATATGTGGCACCCAAAAGCTGATTTTCTCGAAAACTGTTGGTCGGATAAACTTTAAACTTGATACCAAATGAAATCAATATGAAAGCTAGATCACAAAATTTCAAGCCGATCGAAGCAAAACTCATTTTGGTGGCCATTTTGTAAAAAAGAAATGAGAAAAACCTTTTTCACCGTGAGTTCATTTCTGCCCACATTTTTTTTTGCTCATTTTGATCCCAAAAGGTGCACCTGGTTGGGTCGTCATTTCTCCCCAAAACTTTTTCATGGCGGACATTTTGAAAAAATAATCATCAGTGTTAACATCCTACCCATGTACGGTAGTGATCCGATCAAAACTCTAGCTGTAGTAGCACTTCAAACATCCAAGTGAAATCCCCCATATGGGACTTTTTCCGTGCATTCAGGGGGCAAAGGTAGTGTTCCATTCAAAACTCTAGCTGTAGTAGCACTTCAAAGAGCAATTTTGAAAATCCCCATACATTTCCAATGGGACTTTTGCCCACTCAAAGGTGGGTAGCTCGAAAACTATTGGAAGGATCCAAAATAAAATTAACAGCACACGATTCCAGGCTGAGCATCAGAAGAAGACCAAGTTTGGAGTTGATCGGATGAAAACTGAAACACTTAGAAACAATTAATAACTGTATCCGTATTTGTCTAACAGCCATTTCACTCCAGTAATGGATCACCCCTCACTGTAGCGGTTGCATAGCACAAAACAATCCACGGAAAGGTTAGCTAGATGGGACGTTCTATTTCAATGGTACAATTTGACCCTTAACCCTTTCAGTGTCAACTTAATCCTTCAACAGTCAAGCCGGCCTGAAAAGGTGTCCGCATTCGTCTTAAGGAATGTCCATTTGCAAGGTTACAGAAAAAGAATTTTTGAAAGTTTTCCACTGGAATAACTGGCTCGGTAACCGAGCCAGTCATCCCAGTGGTAAATTTTCAAAACTCGTCTTCTCTTATCCTGAAAATGAACACTGACTAAGCAGATATTTAGATTTTCCTGAACTTTTAGCCCATTACTCGGCCAAGGACATTTTAACTATTATTTTTATGGTTTTGGACTATTTTTTCCATGTTTTTCTGGTTAAGGTTTTTTTATGGACCAATCCTTTTCAACAGTGGCTCACTGGATATCAACAAAATTTTACAGCAGTGTTATATCCTATGCAGAGGTACTATCCGCATCATTACCATCTTCATCTCGAGAAATTTCTTCTGCTTTTTCACAGTTTTGGACTTTGATTTTATTTTCATGTTTTTTGGGTTAAGGTTTTTTATGGACCATCTAACTCAAATATGGTCATTTTGATTTCAATGAAACGTTACAGAAGTGTTCTATGCAATGGGGGGATATGATCTGCAGCATTACTGATAGGATTTTGGGTGTTTTTCATTACTTGTTTCCTGGTTTTTGAACTTTGACCGTTTTCATGTTTTTCTGTTATAGATTTTTTATGCACCATGCATTTTCAGCAATGACTCACCCGATAGTAACGCAATTTTATAGCTGGATTATATGGCTACACTTGTTTGTTAGTGCCTTACTGAATATGTGTATTATGGACCAAGCCCAGTTTGCTTTGGCAATCCACACTATCCATGCCTTTATAGACGAGACATTGTGCGCTTCAGCATTCTTGATTAAATGACATTTGCACCCACAAGGGTTCATCTGATTTTTTTTTTTTAACTCTCATAGATGTGTTCTATACGATGCTTAGGACCAGGCTGCATCAAAATTACATAAATCTTTTACATTTTCCCATGCTTTTTCATGTTTGAATTTAGAATATTTCTGGATTCAGGTTACGGCTTTTGCCGTGGCTTATAGAAACGACATTTGCACCCACAAGGCGTTATCTGATTTTACAAAAATTCACAGATGTGTTCCAGATGTGTTCCATATGCATACGATTCTTAGGACTAGTCCACATGAAAAAGGAATGGCTTTTCAAAAAATTTCCATATTTTATTTGGTTTGGACTTTGGTTTTGATAATTTTTAATTTTCCTGATTTGTAGCCAGGTTACACTCATGATTTGGTTAAGCTGAAAAAAGAGATTTTGGGAGAGGGTGAAAAAATGTGGTATCAGCATCAGCGTAGATGTCCGCTCTGGTTAGGCTTTTTAAAAATGACATTTCCCCCCAAAAGGCTTCATCAGATTTTTTTTAACCTTCACAGATCTGTTCTTTACGATGCTTAGGACAGGTCTGCATCAAAATTATATCGATTTTTGAAGTTTTTCCTTATTTTTGTCATGTTTTCCTTTGGTCAAGCATTTTTAAATGGCATTTGTACCCACAAGGGGTTATTGGATTTTTAAAAAACACCTTCACAGATGTGTTCTATGTGGTGCTTAGGACTAGTCCATATGAAGAAGAAATTGATTTTCAAATTTTTTCCTTTTTTTTATCGTTGAACTTTGATTATTTTAGGCTTGATCTACATTCTCATGTTATACTCATTATTTTTTGGTTAAGCTTTTTAAAATGACATTTGCACCCACAACTGATTATCCAATTTTCACAAAAAATTACAAATGTATTCTATGCGATGAGTAGGACTAGTCTGCATCAAAATTATATTGATTTTATAATTATTTCCATACTTTTATCATGTTTGAACATAGAATATTTTAGTTCTATACGATGCTTAGGACTAGTCCACATATAAATGAATTGGACTTTCAAATTTTTCCCTGATTTTTTCAATGTATCAACTCTGATTATTTTATGGTTAATTTGTATGCAGGTTATGTGGTCAGGTATAGGTTTTGGCTGCATTAAGCTTTTTTCAAACAACATTTGCACCCACAAGAGGTTATCCAATTTGAATAAAACTTCACAGATTTGTTCTATACGATGCTTATGCCTATTCTACATCAAAATGAAATCGACTTTGACATTTTCCCCCACGTTTTTTCACCGTTTGAACTCTGATTAATTTACGGCTGATTTGTATACAAGTTATATAGCCAGGTGTAGGTTTGGCTACGTTAAGCTGTTTCAAATGACATTTGCACCCACAATGGATTATCCAAATTGAAGAAAACTTCCAAGATGTGTTCTCTACGATGCTTAGGACTTGCCCGCATCGAAGAAAATTGATTTTCTTAAAATTTCTATACTTTTACAATGGTTAGACTCTGATTACTTTATGACTGATTTGCATCCAGGTTATACTCATTATTCATATCATGTGATGTACAATTAATATACAGGTAATCTATTTGCTATCTTCTGATAGATCTTCTTGTTCTGCATATGTACAACCCGGGCCCAGCGGCAGCCAGGTCCTGCGCCAAGAAGGCGAGATGTTTGGCCCTCAAGGTGTTATTCGAGATGAATAAAACGTCACGGATTTATTCAATCCGATGCTTAGGAATTGTACACATAAAAGGTAAATTGATTTTTTAAATTTTTCCATATTTTTTCCGCTTTTATCCGTTTATTATTTTACGGATGATTTGCATCCAGGTTATAGGTATTATGCTGTTCGGATATATGCATTACATCTTGGTGAAGCTTTTTCAAAATGGACGTTGCACCCACAAGGGGTTATCCAAATTGAATAAGGCTTCAAAGATTTGTTCTATACCATGCTTACGACTAGCCCACATCAAAAAGATCTTTATTTTCAAAATGTTTCCATACTTCTACAGGGTTTGGACTTTGATTATTTTAAGGCTGAATTGTCTCCATGTTATTGTCATTATGATGTGGTGACGCTTTTTTAAAACTGCGTTTGCACCCATAAGGAGTTATCCGAGATGAATAAAACTTCACAGATTTGTTCTATGCGATGCTTAGAACTTGATTGATTTTCAAAAATGTTCCATATTTCCGGCTGATTTGCATCCAAGATATATGCATTATGCTGTTTGGATATATGTATTATGCTATGGTTAAGCGTTTTTCAAATGACAATTTAGGCAACAAGGGGCTGTGCGATTTGAATAAAACTTTGTTCTATACGATGCTTAGGACTTGTCCAGATAAAAAATTAATTGATTTTCTCAAATTGTCCATACTTTTACTGCGTTTGGACTTCGACTATTTTAGGGCTGATTTAAATCCAGGTTATATGTATTATGAGATCGCTAGGGTTTTTCCAAATGACAGTTTAATCAGCAAAAACTTATCAAGTTTAGATAAAAAATGATTTGATTTGCTATATAGACTTTTTTTAATGTGGCCTGCATCATATTAATGTACTTGCTTTTGAAAATGTTTCTTCTTTTTTCAGCCTATGAACTTTGCTTATGTTTGGACCATTTGCCTTTCGGTCAGTCTTGGTGTGCCAGAAGTCATTGTACTGCTGGTTACTACCGGGCAGCAAGGCTTTATGGTTAAGTCTCCAAGCTATGCTTCTACAAATCTATGCTTGCCCATTGGGTAGAACCATGAGTATTTTGATTCGACAAGTAGATTGTCAAATTTCAAAATGAGACTATCCGGTGCTCCATCATATCCTGTGATGTACAATTAATATACAGGTAAGCTATTTCCTATCCTCTGATAGCTCTGTGTCTATATATGTACATCGCTTGTACATCATTTTTTCACAAGATATTTAGCCAAGTGCAGGCGGGGTCCTGCGGTAACATAAGAAGGCAAGATATTTGGTATCTTCTGATACCTCTTGCTATCTTTAGAATACTGTTATAGTCTAACTCTAAAAATTTAGGTCACATGATCACCAAATCCAACATTGCCTGCACGTCGTTTTGCTATACTGTCCAGCTCCTAGATATCACATACAGATTGCATGTGAAAGAATTGTATGATTAGAGGTTGCAGGAATGTTGTCTGGCTGTAGTAATGTTTTAATTCTGTTTCAAGCTTAAATTAGATGTCACATGACAGACAAAAATCCAAGATAGCCACCAAGTTTTTTAAAATTATTATTTCACATAATATAGATGTAATAGAAAGATGATTTTGGTTTAGAAGGCTAAGGATATACATTCCAGTCCGGTAAATGCCATCAGACTCAAACTATGGCTCGGTCATATGACGGACATACCGTAGTCGAATATGTCCACTGCAGAAATCTAAATTGTTGCACATAATCTCTAGGTGTAATGGAGCAATCAGTTAAATGATGACTATATGACCTTGAAGCCATAAAAAAGATGTTGCTGTTCCGTGGACTGATATATGAATAATGTGATGTACCGTGTCCATACCTTTTCTGAGCAAAATAAATACCTATACTCTATAGTGTCAGTTCATTGCTACTAGTATCTTCGACAGACTATGCACAACCCGCATCCTCATTAGTATCACCTTTACTATCAAGATTAAAATCAGATTCACAACTGTGATGCCCAACGCATTTCCGTAGCTCCCAGCTTCGCTGACTGCAAATAACTCAGAGGGTTATTGTCAGTGTAGACAGTGAAAGGCCCACCAAGAAGATAATCCCTAAATTTATCTGTTATAGCCCATTTTAGAGCTAGCAGCTGAAGTTTCATGGAGCTATAATTGTTCATATTCCGTTCCGATGGTCTTAAACTTCTTGAGGCATAGGTGATCACAACACGTCCATTATCCTGATCTTGAGATAAAACAGCCCCCAGTCCTTGGAAACTAGCATCAGTCTCTACAATGAATGGCTTTTCAAAATCTGGATATCCCAAAATTGGGGATGTCATCAAGCATTCTTGTAGTCTGTGAAATGCATCAGTACATTCTTGTGTCCACCTCTGGCTAAAAGCTATATTGGTCCTCGACATCAGCTTTCGACGATCTTTCTTCTTATCTTGTTTTGTCAATAAACAGTGCAATGGTGCAGCTATCTGGGCAAATCCTTTCACATATTTACGGTAATAGCTAGCTAATCCGAGGAAGGATCTCAATTGGGTCTCTGTCTTGGGTAATTGCCAATCCCTTATAGACTTTATTTTCTCTGGGTCAGTGCCAATACCATCTTTAGAAACAACATGTCCTAGAAATGAAATCCTTGTGTGGAAGAACTTACATTTAGATGGTTTCATCTTCAATCCATGGTCTTTCATTCTGCTAAACACATATTCTAGCCGTGTGATATGGTCATCAATGGTCTTAGCATATATCAATATGTCATCAAGATAAATGAGAAGAAGGTCAAAGTTTGCTTCGCCTAGACACGCCTCCATCAATCTCTGAAATGTAGCAGGGCTGTTACATAATCCCATTGGTAATTTGGAATATTCATATAAACCACCAGTTCCTACCCGGAAAGCGGTCTTTTGTATGTCTTCTTCATCAATAGCGACTTGATAATATCCTTGTGCAAGGTCAACGCTGCTGAAATATTTTGAACCTTGTATTGCTTCCAATGCTTCATCAATTCTTGGCAATGGATATGCATCTTTAATGGTATGAGAGTTAAGCTGGCGGTAATCTACACACAGCCTTAAACTGCCATCTTTCTTGCGCACCAAGACTACTGGAGCAGCATATGGACTGACACTTTTCCTAATGACATTTTGCCTCAGAAGTTTTTGAATATGCTCTTTTACTTCTGCCATTTGATATGGTGGAATCCGTCGATGTGGAACTTTAATTGGTACATTATCTTTTGTTATAATCTTATTCTTATCAGTTTCAGTATAGCCCAAATCATCATCGCTTACACAGAAGGAGTCTTGATATTTCTGAAACAAACTAACAACCCTTGCCTCTTGATCTAATGTCAATTGAACATCACCTATATTAACCTTAAATGGTAGATCATCTAGTTCTTTGATTTTTCTGCATGTGCTCTCTTCTACATCAATTCTGTTCAAATGCACAGATATCTCATTAGCTGATACTTCTATGTCACAATCACAAAATTTACCATCTTTCACAATGTTGACTGATTGAGCTACACCAATCCTACATCTGGGCTGTAACCAAATATCTTGACTACCTATGTTTGCAACACGAACTGGAACTTTTCCTTCTTTGACTGTAGAAAATGTATTAACAACCATCACATTTTAAGGAAGGATACCATTGGCACATTGCACAGCTTGTATAGCAACACAGTTTGGCTTATTCTTGGTCTCCTGGCGAGTAGTACAAGTGACAACTTTGACTGAATTTGCAGGTATCTGGATCGGGTTACGGCCAGCAAGTTTCACAAAACGTACATGTCCATCCTCATAACTTGTGGAAGCTGACATCTCATATAATGACAGAATTCTTGACACCTGATTCTCTGCAAAGATATTACTCTGATTATCACTATCCGTAGACATTACCTCTTTAAGTAATTTGAAAAAGTTACTGCCTAAAATTCCTGGACGCCGTTCTCTTGTATTAGATTGAGTATTATTCGGAGACTGTTTTACTACTAATATTCCAACTGCTGGTACACGAAAATTATTAATATCAATTGCAACTTCAATGTAACCAAGATATGGAACATCAAGATCATTAGCACCTGTTACTCGCATCCATTTTGTGACATCAATCGTCCGTTTTGGACGACAATTAAGCAACTGTTGGAAGAAATTTTCTGTAATAGTAGACACTTGTGATCCCGTATCTACAAGGCACCTTAACTCTACACCTTCAACACACACACATCAACCTCCGGACAATCTGCAACCGCTTTTTGTAGTATAGTCTGTTTCAATAAAGTAGAGTATTTTACTTCTTCTCCCACCGTTTGACTCCATGTCTCCACGGTGGGAGCTATCGGTTTAAATGATGCATATTTCCATCAGTACAGTGATTAGCTTCATGATTTGCTGACCCTGTTCGAAAGCTTGTTTGAGGTCTATTTGTTGATGGTCTCTGTCAAAACCAGGAACCTTTGTTTGATGGACAATCACGTGCAAAATGTCCATATCCTTTACAGTTATAACATGTTTGCTGCTTTGGGTTAACTGTCATACAAGATCTGCGGTCATCAGATGCCATTTGTGCTGATACATCCTTCTTAGTCATCATGCCTGTCATCATCTCTAATTGTTTCTGTTGTGATTGTAACAATTCTTGTTGTGATTGTAGTAATTTAAGAATTTGGTCCTGTACACCATTTCTATCTTTCTCTGGCTTGGTGACTTCTGATTCAATCTTAGATCTGTTAAATGCCCTTTGTTCCTTCACTTCAACCTCTTGTACATGAGTCGATGGATGTGGATCAAAATGCTGCAATTCATCTTCTGCCCAATGTAATACTACTTGGCGGAAGTCTAGAAAGGACAAAGTGTCATGCTCAAATGAGTAACGTCTCATTTCTCTATGAAGCTGCATCTCATACACACCATCTATAAAGCGCTCTTTTAGCATTAAATCTCTATCACCCAAAATAGCTGGATCTTTTTTTACTATTCTATCAACAAGTTTTAATAGCGCCAAAGAGTAGACTTGAAGAGATTCATTTCGTGCTTGATTTCTCTGGTAGAACCTACGCTGTAACTGGCCAACAGTTTCTGCATCCTGAAAACTTTGTTTGATTATTTCTAAAATCTTGCTAGCAGAATTACGTTCACATTCTGGTCTCAATCTAACTTCATCTCTGGCTCGTCCAGCCAAATGATCCATAATGAAATCTACTTGAGCATCTGCACCTTCCATACCTCGTAAATGTTGGACAACATCATCTATCCACTCTTCAGCAGTTACATCTGAATCACCAATTGGTCTACCAGAAAACTTGAGAACTTTCCTCTCCTTCATAATGAACACTGTTCTAACTGACGCCTTATAACTATCAAGTTGCCTCTTTGTTTCAGCCAATTCTTCTTCGAGTTTGATTGATTTCTGAGATTCCAGTTGCAGAGTTCTCATGTTCTCTTGAAGTATTCGCAGCTCTTCCTTTAGTTCATTAACTCCAATCGCCATTGTGCAATATCAATATAATTAAGAGTGTCATGCAAATACAATTTAAACTACGAAAACTGGAATGCCAGCAATGAAATGAATTAGTAATGGACTAAATCAGTTCACTGTAATCACCTTCATTTAAACACCATGGGCTAAATAACTATAGTATCACTTACGACTGTTACTTAAATTACAAACCCTATAGCTTATCAATTACTCGTAACAGGAAATAATGGTATACGTCCGACTATTGATAATGGGAAACTGGCCAAATGCTCAACTTCGAGTTGAACTTTGAAGTAGAACTTAGAACTTGAAGTTGAACGTTGAAATTGAAACTAAACTTAAAGTTGAACCATCAAAATTGCATTTCAAACAGGATTGTAAACATCAAAGTAGCACATGAATTCGCACTGTTGCCATTGAGTTTGAATTTCAAAGCCAAATTTGAATTTCCAAGTTGAACGCTAAGGTAGACCATTCATACATTGAAATTGAAATCAAACATTGAAAACGAATGTTTAAATATGCACCATGGGCATTTGAACTGAACTTAAATTTATGCACAATTGCACTGAACTTTGAAACAGCACATTCAATGTGAGCTCAGATGTGTGCACAGTAGCATTCAAATTTAAATCATGCACCTCAAACTTGAACCTGGGAGTGTATACATCAGTGTTGAACTTGAACCATGAACGTCTAATTTGAACCATGAACATTGAATTCGAATGTATAACCATGTACTGTGTACATAAAAACAAGATAAAATCTACTATTTTATCTGGTGTTAGTGCAATGTGACATAAATGTGTAACCATTTACATAAGGAACAAGATGACAATCTATTTTCTCTGATATCAGTGACAGACGAATCTTACAATGCCTGTGCAATTCATCATATCTTTAATCATCTACCTTTGTAACAAATCTTGTGTACGAGTGCCCAGTAATAGATGAGTTGCTATAGGAAGATAGCATTGGACACATACACATATATTAATTGACAAATCAAAACCGAACTTGAGTGAGCAACAAATTAATTGTACTTATATGTATTATTGATGTACGTGCGTGCGTGCATGGGTGTGTGAGAATTTATGCATATGCGCTGTAGTTACTCGCGTGCGGGTGCGCATGCATGTGTGTAGGACGACGTATATGGGCGTACATGCGTGCGTGCGTGCGTGCGTGTGTGCGTGCGTACACGTGCTCCTTGTAGCCAAATAGCTACAACGTTGACATTAAGTGAGCAATGGAACAAGCATTCATGTAAATCTCAGTCTGCTTGCTAATAATATGTACATATTTTTTCTGAAGAACTTAAACCGATGTACCGCTAACGATAGCTCAATAAATTAAAATTGGATATATGTACACCAGGATTTATTATGCTTCCTCGAGAAGCATTGTATTAATATGGGTACGAATTATAAAATAAATATTCGCTAAAGTTCGCTATTTAGTGTATATCCCCACGCCAGCTTCAATGTCATTTTACGGTTTCAGGTTTCACTTGATTTCGTCTCTGCCTCAGTGACGTAAATGTATGTAGAATCTACCTCGTATCTGTAGCGCACTGTTCATCAGCGAGTTACGCGGTGGCATTCAACCACGACTGTCCACACACAATACAGCTGCTCGGATTGCAAGACCAACTCACTCTCCACGTCGTTCAATCAATCAGCGCCACTACAACTGTCAATACACCGCTCAAATCCGTCTAGCCAGGCGACCTGTACTTGTAAATTGTGTAGCACAAATTATTGCCAATCAAACGAACAAAATCCTACTCACAGCGCCAAAATGTAATATGTGGAAATCGATGGTAAAGTGACAAACTCATCTACGGTTTCCATTATACATTTAATGTACAAAAATCTACAATCTCCATAGATTCGGGTGCATTCGTTAAGAATCACTCTGGGATGATTGGCAATACGCCTAAGTAAGGCCAGGCTTAGCACAACTTGTTCAAGTTTCAGGTTCCAATTTAACGTTTCTTGCTGCTTGTGAAATGTGTCCACTTGAAGTGAATATTTAACTGTACTGCTAGTGCCTAGCGGTATATCCAGCTCACAATGACCCAAGCTGACAAGTGCGCCAAAAATACCATAACCCTTTTCTTCTAAATCCACATTCTATTACAGAAAAATCAATAGTACATGCAATCTGATGAACAGTTTTACCGTAATTTGACCAGAAATTGTTGCTGCCTAACATATCAACAACTTCCATTCAAATTACCCAAAGCTATCCCATCCGATAATTCAAACATCATTATGAATTAACCTCAATTGGTCAGTGGGATAACAAAAGGGTTAACGTATCATGAATAGTATTCACTTGGGGAAAATATATATTTCTTCATCAAATTTAATCTTCATCACAACAGCAGTTTTTGATATATAATATGATGATCGGAATTGATATTTACCTTAAAATAATGAATAGACATAAAAGAAAGAAGGATTTGAGGCTATATACAGTACAGGACAAATATGCAAATCTGACATGTCACACACACATGCGGATTATGGTCTCTACAATATCTTCATTGTCTTTATCTGAATGCATAACAGTTTGCAGGAATATCTGTGCGTTACTAGTGTTCTGTACAGATGATGAAGTCTTTCCTACACCATACAAAAGGTCCGTTTTGTCAGTTGTTATCATCTTCTTGAAAGGCTTTACCTTGCCCATGCCAAATGGAAGGGAGGTTGTCTCACAACCAAATGGAAGGGAGGTTGTCTCACAACCAAATGGAAGGGATGTTGTCTCACAACCAAATGGAAAGCAGGTTATCTCACAACCAAATGGAAGGGATGTTGTCTCACAACCAAATGGAAAGCAGGTTGTCTCACAACCAAATGGAAGGGAGGTTGTCTCACAACCAAATGGAAAGCAGGTTGTCTCACAACCAAATGGAAGGGAGGTTGTCTCACAACCAAATGGAAGGGAGGTTGTCTCACAACCAAATGGAAGGGAGGTTGTCTCACAACCAAATGGAAGGGAGGTTGTCTCACAACCAAATGGAGGGGAGGTTGTCTCACAACCAAATGGAAGAGAGGTTGTCTCACAACCAGATGGAAAGTAGGTTATCTCACAACCAAATGGAAGGGATGTTGTCTCACAACCAAATGGAAAGCAGGTTGTCTCACAACCAAATGAAAGGGAGGTTGTCTCACAACCAAATGGAAGGGAGGTTGTCTCACAATCAGTTGGAAGGGAGGTTCTCTCGCAACCAAATGGAAAGCAGGTTGTCTCACAACCAAATGGAAGGGAGATTGTCTCACAGCCAAATGGAAGGGAGGTTGTCTCACAACCAAATGGAAGGGAGGTTGTCTCACAACTAAATGGAAGGGAGGTTGTCTCACAACCAAATGGAAGGGAGGTTGTCTCACAACTAAATGGAAGGGAGGTTGTCTCGCAACCAAATGGAAGGGAGGTTGTCTCACAACCAAATGGAAGGGAGATTGTCTCACAACCAAATGGAAGGAGGTTGTCTCACAACCAAATGGAAGGAAGGTTGTCTCACAACCAAATGGAAACGAGGTTGTCTCACAACCAAATGGAAGGGAGGTTGTCTCACAACCAAATGGAAGGGATGTTGTCTCACAACCAAATGGAAGGGAGGTTGTCTCACAACCAGATGGAAAGCAGGTTATCTCACAACCAAATGGAAGGGATGTTGTCTCACAACCAAATGGAAGGGAGGTTGTCTCACAACCAAATGGAAGGGAGGTTGTCTCACAACCAAATGGAAGGGAGGTTGTCTCACAACCAAATGGTAGAGAGGTTGTCTCACAACCCGATGGAAAGCAGGTTATCTCACAACCAAATGGAAGGGAGGTTGTCTCACAACCAGTGGTACTCTGATATGCTGGCAATATATTACATAATTCATCTATTGCACATAGTGTTCACACTAATGTATCTGTTACTGTTTATTTTCATAACACACGCCTATAGTCTTTACAATGCTACATGCGTATGTCATGAGTAGTAAAATATCAGTATGATTAGCTATTATAACAATGGGATGGGCACCTTTTGAAGCATGCATCCCTCCTCTTGTATCAGCCTTATGATGACTACATCTTTCAAAATTCGCTATCCCACCAGCTACTAGAAACCCGGTATGTTCAGGCTCTGTTATGACTAATGTAATTTTCAAATTGGTTCTTGTTTCATTAGATTTGTAATGTCCCACCAAGAAATTAACCAATTCTGTTTTATTTTCAATGTTGGATAGGAACACATCATTAAGTTGTGGGCATTGCCTGTCCCGCACTTGCGATATAAGTGCAAGTTTATGTTTATAGTGAGACCGGAATTAGATGTTGTCATGGTGGTGGACGGTTACTGGCAGTAAGTAGTAGTAGTAGTAGTAGTAGTAGTAGTGGTGGTGGTGGTGGTGGTGGTGGTGGTGGTGGTAGTAGTAGTAGTAGTAGTAGTAGTAGTAGTAGTAGTAGTAGTAGTAGTAGTAGTAGTAGTAGTAGTAGTAGTAGTAGTAGTTGTTGTTGTTGTTGTTGTTGTTGTAGGAGTATGAGTAGTAGTAGTAGGAGTAGTGTGGCCAGGGTATCTCTTTCCAACAGGCTTCTGAGGACAATTCGGAGATCCGTGTTTAGCACCAAGTCACGCCTGTTCGTTTTGGAAGCTGTTGTCTAGGTCGTTGAGGCATATTCCGAAGTGCCAACTCAATAACTTTTTAACATGACATTTTGTTGCGGTAACGTAGGTATAATGAGGCACATCCTTCTCCACCCCCAACCCCCCCCCACCCCCACCCCCTTAGATCAATTAAAGGTGTATGCGTTAATTCACCCACGTTAATTTGCGCTAATTGTTGTGTCAACAAACAGTCATAAAGTGACTATTTAGGGATTTCAAGAAGTGATTGGTTTGATTGGCGTCTATCGAGTCCCTGATTCCAGGTTCCATCACGTCATATCTATGCTGGTTTTGTTTCATTGGTGACCTCCACAGTTTTTACACTGGTACCCATTTATACTCCTGGTTGGAGAGAGACAACGAGGAGTGGAGGAGATTGCCTATGTTTCTACCGATTGCTTGTCCGCCACCAGATCGCCTGACAGACGAGCAGAATTTGAAACCCGCCTGGCTGATTACCATGCTCACAGCACGGCCAAGCGCCGGTTGCATGAAGTTACTAATTCCCAGTTCCTAGTTCCTTATTTTTTGAAAAAATAAGTAACTAAAATAAGAACCTGGAAAATAAGTAGCTGGTTACTTATTTTGAAAAAGGATGATTGGCAACTCTCCTCGTGATTTAGATCACGTTTCCTACCGTCAGGGGTTCCATTTCCTAACTCCTCATTTTTCGCAAAATAAGGAACTAAAATAAGAAATTTTAAAATAAGTAACTGGCCCCTTGTTGGCAATCTCCAGATGCCCCATCCTCGCAAATGTTAGCAATATGATCTAGGTGACTGACCGCACATATACCACCATTCTGTGATTTAGATCACGTTTCCTACCTCCAGGGGTTCCCATTTCCTAGTTCTTATTTTTCGAAAAATAAGGAACTAAAAGTTGTGTAATTAAAATGTTGTTCGTTGACTGAGCGGAATGTGCCTTCAAACAATGGCTTAACATAGATATTTGTGTACGTGATAGTTTAGCCTATACAATTGTGAGCATAGTTTATTCGAATATTACTACAATAAAAGTTACGAAATCTACCAAAATCTTTGTCCGTCCATTTAAGGAGTTGTTCCAATTTCATTTGGCGGTCCAATGGAGACTTTTTATCATTTTACTTTCAACTCACTTGGCACCCGGATCTCATGTGGTTACCAGGGGCTCGTTCTAATACAGGGACAGAAACGGGATGACGCGCGTCGTCCAGGAAATCAACTAATCATACCGCACG
Source organism: Chaetoderma sp. LZ-2023a (assembly GCA_034401795.1). Lineage (NCBI taxonomy): Eukaryota > Metazoa > Mollusca > Caudofoveata > Chaetodermatida > Chaetodermatidae > Chaetoderma > Chaetoderma sp. LZ-2023a. The sequence continues at coordinate 17,703,786 of CM067368.1, read as the reverse complement.
CATTTTCAGAACACCGCGCGTCGTCCCGTTTCTGTCACAGTAATTGAATGAGCACCTGGTGCAATGTGTATTTTGGAGTACTTGTTGCAAACCAGAATGTAAAAAATGCCCATTTATTTAAAAAGGATCAAAGGCCATTCTCTTATTTTTTGGTGCCAGTTACTTATTTTCGTCCAGCCATTTACTTATTTTTCACCTACTTAAAGGGCCAGTCACTGAAAGTCACTGAATGGCGGTATAGGCGCAGTCAGTCATCGAGATGATATTGCTAACATTTGCGAGGCTGAGGCATCTGGACATTGCTGACCAGAGGCCATTCGCTTATTTTTTGGTGCCAGTTACTTATTTTCGTCCAGCCATTTTCTTACTTTTGCCCGAATTAAAGGGTCATTCACTGAAAATCACTGAAAGGTGGTATAGGCGCAATCAGTCACCTAGATCATATTGCTAACATTTGCTAGGCTGAGGCATCTGGACATGGCTGAACAGAGGACATTTACTTATTTTTTTAAACAAGTAAAAATATGTAACTAGTTACTTATTTTCTAGTTGCTAAAAATAAGGAACTAGGAAATGGAACCCCTGGCGGTAGGAAACGTGATCTAAATCACGACGAGAGCTGCCAATCATCCTTTTTCAAAATAAGTAACCAGCTACTTATTTTCCAGTTACTTATTTTAGATAAATAAGGAACTAGGAAATGGTAACCTCTGGAGGTAGGAAACGCGATCTAAATCACGGGGAGAGCTGCCTTATTTTCCAGTTACTTACTTTAGATAAATAAGGAACTGGGAAATGGTAACCTCTGGAGGTAGGAAACGCGATCTAAATCACGGGGAAAGCTGCCTTAATTTTCCAGTTAATTATTTTAGCTCCTTATTTTTCGAAAATTAAGGAACTAGGAAATACTAGGAAATGGGAACCCCTGGTTGTAGGAAACGTGATCTAGATCACACGAGGAGTTGTCAATCATATTTATTGAAAATAAGTAACCAGTTACTTATTTTCCACTTACTTATTTTAGTTACTTATTTTTTCGAAAAATAAGAAAACTAGGAACTGGGAACTAGTAAGTAACTTCACGCACCTCCAATGTCTCCCCGTCATTGACGGAATGTGGAGAGCAGCCTGTCTTTAATTCACTTTTCCAGAGTATCCATCCATCATCTGCCCTCGCATGACGTCATAATCAGCTCAGCGCGTGTATCATGACGTCACAATCATTACGTCACAAAGGGTTCCATATAGACCGTCATCAAATCACAAATAGTCCGACACGTAGTGTGAATTGTATGTCTTCGTAATACTTTGCTATTCAATAAACATGCTGTTGAATATTTATAAACTAATTTTAATGGGCGCTGTTTCTGCCTTAGGCAGCAACAGCACCTAGTCAAATTAGTTTCAAAATATTCAACAGCTTAAGCTACCTGTGTAGTTTTTTTTGGAAATTGATAGTCAGTGCGTTCAGTGATCGATCGATCCCAACACGAGCTAGGTGTGGGTGGAGCTTAGCTAGAGATGAGCGGGGCATAGCTATAACCGGAAAGGTCCATTGGAGTTAATCCCGCTTAACACATGTAATGCACACCTTTAATTAACGGTAAGCGCGCTGTTTAAAACATTACTAAAATCATATTTCTTTTCGCTGACAAACGTTTAATAGCATCGTAAAACTTTAGTCTTCTTTGTAATGATCGTCATGGTGAAAATCCGATAAAAAATCTTAATAATATTAAATAAATTAAGCAATTCATAATTTATAAATACAATAATATTTCTAATACCGGCACAAAAAATTGTCTGGGACATTTTTGTAAAATTTGCTTGCGCGTGTCTGTGAGTGAGTGAGTGAGTGAGTGCATGCGCCAGTGTGTGTGCACCGAGGCCCCCACCTCCACCCCCACCCCCACGTTCCCCCACATTGTTCCAGACAGTTTTTCATCAACGAGAGATGTCTGCTTTTGCTTCCACTGCATCTAAAGGTGGTTTCCATGTGAGCGTTGCCCCCAGGAAACTTGGAGTGTTCACTTCCAACATTGGGTGCTCTGATACGGTTAATTTTACTTCCATATTCGTGGTTGACAGAGAGAATATCGTTGAGATTGTTTTGGTTTTGTTGAGCTTCATTTCCCACTTACTGGTCTAGTCACTGACTCTATCAACGGTGTCCTCCTCGCTTCTGTAGATTGCAGTTCTGTTGTGGGTGAAATTACTCCTCCCAGTGACACACCTATCATCTTCACAATATTACTGACTGTTTCTTCTAGTTTGAGTCGATGTACGATGGAATAGAAAGTCTCTCGAGCCAATTGACCTTTTCAGTTTAGCCATCCATCATATGATTTCATAATCAACTACGTGACGTGGGGTATTACGTGACGTCATAATCAAATACAGCACAGCATGGATGACTCGATTAGTCTGTCTTTTACGCTTAATAGTCCGACACGTTGTACAAATTGTATGTTTTTACTATTTAATAAACATGCTGCTGAATATTTTGAAACTAATTTGACTATGCGCTATTGATGTCATAGGCAGCAACAGCACCCAGTCAAATTAGTTTCAAAATATTCAACAGCTTACCTGTATAGTTTTCTGGAGATTGACAGTCACCGTGTTCGGGGATCGATCGATCTCAACACGGGCGAAGCGTGGGTGGAGCTCAACTATGGATGGGCGGGGCATAGCTAAAACCGGAAAGGGCCATTGTACATCCCCCCCCAGACACATACACCTTCAGCAGCAGTCGCTCTTTCTAACGGTGTCAAATGCCTTTGACATGTCGAGGAAAGCTGCCGTATGTGCGTGTGCGTGCGTGCGTGCGTGCGTGCGTGCGTACGAATATATAATTAATAGGCCTATATGCATTATATAATTTTAAAGATAACCCCATCTTGTATGAGATAGCATGCATTCGGGAAAGTTTGCTAGATCATGAGCAATAACGTTGGCCCAACTGGATGATAGCCACTAGTAGATGACGCATACACAGTTGAGTGTGGATTAGTTGACAATACTGAGAGTACATATGTTCGTGTATGCAGTAATATGGATGTATTGCGTGATCAAGCATACGAATGGCAAATCAACTAACACTGTCAGATGGCATGCCTTGGCAATTCTAGGACTTTTTTAGAGTGTGCAGACCATCGAAAGTTCCCCCCACCACCAATTTGTGGAAATGTTCCCTCAATTTGGGCATAACGTTAGAGAAATGAGTGTTTTGAAATTTTGTGCAGATCTGATGTCCTGAGAGGTCATTTCTTACATTAAATTTTGGCCAAATCACCTCGGCAAATATGTATTTCCTTAAAATACTTCCCCAAGATTGTTTCAGGTGGGCAGTATGTCCTAGTTGCACGGCCCCCCCCGTCCCCCCCCCCAACTTCTGACCCCACCCCACCCCTCGCCCAGTAACCATGCCACTGATGGCAGGTACGTATCCTTTGATAGGACTGACCCATAGTTACAACAGGGTGATTGTCATTGTTGTGGATGGAATAGAAACCTCAAAGCTAAACATTTTTCATTGGAAACAAATGTCCAAATAGTCACCTGTAAACAATTCGCCATTTTCGAGGAACCTGGTAGTACACCGGCGATCGAGGTCAATGACCAGTATTTCGAGTCACGTTTGACAATTAGCAAAAACATGTTAATGAATAATATTTCACCTGTCCAGATCACTTCTATGCATAATGACCACATCATAGCCACGCACGACACACCTTATGAGATAGTAACGAAATCTAGCCCTTGACATGACGTTGCCAGTGTTGTCATGAACATATAAGTCAATGGATCAATCCCCTTTTAGCTACGCCCCGCCCATCTCTAGCTTAGCTCCTCCCACACTTTGCCCGTGTGGGTATCGATCGAACGCTGAACGCCTTGAATCTCAATTTCCAGAAAACTATACGGGTAAGTGGTTGAATATTTTGAAACTAATTTGACTGGGTGCTGAGTCAAATTATTGTCAGAATACTCAACATCATGTTTATTAAATAGTAAAGACATACAATTCGTACAACAACGATTAGTCCGTTATAAATTAAGCGTTCGTGACGAACTTGGCTACGCCATTCATGACGTAATTGATTATGTCGCCATCTTATACGTCGCGTAGTTGATTGTGACGTCATATGATTTGATTGAGAAACTAGAATCCTCCATTTTGTGTTTATGGCGTCATCATTTGTTGTTTATATTGTGTTTTACCAGCAAACATTGGGTTTTTAATTTAATAATAATATATCCCTTCCACCCTTACAGATCAAAAAATGAAAAATGTATTTATCATGCATGGAGTGGTCTGTCTATGGCAGTAACAGCTTCCAATAGACCTTTCCAGGTTTAGCTCTGCCCCGCCCATCACTAGCTAAGCTCCACCCACACCTCGCTCGTGTTGGGATCGATCCCTGAACTCACTAACTATTAATTTCCAGAAAACTATACGGGTAAGTGGTTGAATATTTTGAAACTAATTTGACTGGGTGCTGAGTCAAATTATTTTCAGAATACTCAACATCATGTTTATTAAATAGTAAAGACATACAATACAATTCGTACAACAACGATTAGTCCGTTATAAATTAAGCGTTCGTGACGAACTTGGCTACGTCATTCATGACGTAATTGATTATGTCGCCATCTTATACGTCGCGTAGTTGATCGTGACGTCATATGATTTGATTGAGAAACTAGAATCCTCCATTCTGTGTTTATGGCGTCATCATTTGTTGTTTATATTGTGTTTTACCAGCAAACATTGGGTTTTTAATTTAATAATAATATATCCCTTCCACCCTTACAGATCAAAAAATGAAAAATGTATTTATCATGCATGGAGTGGTCTGTCTATGGCAGTAACAGCTTCCAATAGACCTTTCCAGGTTTAGCTCTGCCCCGCCCATCACTAGCTAAGCTCCACCCACACCTCGCTCGTGTTGGGATCGATCCCTGAACTCACTAACTATTAATTTCCAGAAAACTCTACAGGTAACCTGTTAAATATTTTGAAACTAATTTGATTTGGCGCTGTTGCTGCCTATGGCAGCAACAGTGTCCAGTCAACTTAGTTTCGAAATATTCAATGTCTATGGCAGCAACGGCGTCCAGTCACGTTAGTTTCAAAATATTCAACAGAATGTTTATTGAATGGTAAAGATATACAATTCGTACAATGTGTCGGACTATTAAGCGTTAAGGACGGACTATTTCGAATCATTCATGACGTCATGATTATTACGTCATCCTACACGTGGCGTAGTTGACTATGACATCATATGAGGGATGGATAAATTGGAAAGGTCAATTAAGTTAGTTTCAAAATATTCAACAGCTTTTCTATATATGTCTTGAAACTGAGACACTGATATGTCAAGAGTTGGCGGATTAACACGCAGGTAGATCCGGAAGCACGTCATCACTTAACAAGTTATGGTGTAAATAGATATGTATTCATCCGCCAGATCACACTTGTCAGAGTTTCATGACTACAGTTATTGTTCCGGCCACACCTAATATAAACCCCACCATGGCACAGATCAGAACAGTGTGACTCGATTTAATTGGATGGCAGATTTCAGTCAGCGCAATCTGTAAGACAAAGAAAGAAAAAAACGAAATGAAAGACATGATTTGTTCCAGGAAGAGAGGGACCGAAGCAGTGAGGGACGGGGGTGGGTGGGAGAGGGGTGTGGTGTGGTGGGAGGTGGTGAGATGGGGGGAGGGAGGCAGTGAAGCAGGGAAGGGGAGGAGGGGAGCGGGAGAGAGGGGAGGGGGAGAGGGAGGGGAGGGAAGGAGGGAGGGAGGATGGCGGGAGGGGATAGAGCGAGGGGGAGGGGGAGAAAGGGAGGCAGTGAGACAGCGAAGGGAGAGAGAGAGGGGGGGATGGAGAGAGAGAGGGGGGAGGACGGAGGTAGAGAGGGGTGGGGAGGGGGAGGGGGAGAGAGAGAGAGAGAGAGATGGATTAGGTATGGGATGGAGATGAATGGAGGAATAAAGTGAGAGAGATGGATTGGGGGATGGACGCCCCTGGTCAGGATACTGAACATCCTCACACGCCACAATATGCAACATCAACGTCAGGTTTCAAGCTAGAAATATGGGTCTAAATACGAAAAGATCATTTTGAATGCAAGAGGTATAATTCTGTTGCATAGTTTGAAGCTATAAGCAACATGATCCTGTCAAATTGGTTTCAAAATATTCAACAACTTAACCGTATACTTAGTTAGTTATCTTGAAATTGGGAATCTGCATCAGGATTAAGAAGAAGTGGAGTGGAAAAGCTGACTGGAATACAAAAGCTGTTGCTACGGAAATGTCATTATCAGAGCTAGGTCGCATGGTCTTGCTTATGATACAGGACGAAACTTTAGCATTGGGTTGTCTTATTCATATGTATGGCAGCAATCTAAAAATAGAGACCTGGCTTCGTCGTTCTCGATCTCGTTTCGAAGGCGATCTCGCGAGATACGAATGGTATGGCAGGTGATAGAAAGACCACCCAGCATAGAAAGACCGACATCGTGTGATCCCAAATGATATCGATCCTGATAACGCAGCTTACTGGGCCGATGCCGGGCCAATACTGGGCCGATACTCGAATGACATGCACTCTGTGACTTTGTGGCACTGTCTGTTTTACACACCACGTCTTGTTGGAGACAGCTAAGATGGTCGTTATGTACAAGAGTTGGCTGCATTTGATAAAGATATTACAAAATTGTATATTCATTGAGGAACCGTTTGTAGATCAATCAATTTAACCTGGGAAAGCTGTTATGAACGCATCATGTACGGTAATTATATCATGCTTCTATATATTTGGAGTGTAGAAATCTCAGCCCTATTTGATGTGACCAAATCACACATATCTCCGACCTCATGGGCCCCAGTGGCATTACGGTTGAATCCGGACTCTAGCTTTCTCACGATCGTTCCAAGGGCACCCCGTCATAATTTCAGAAACATTGACAACGTTTGACGCTCCTTGCGGTGGTTGTTTAAAGTTTGATTGCATCTTATGTAGATGCTAACAACCTTCTCTTCGTAATGGCCACTGATTAATGGTTAGTAAGAAGCGACATAAAGAAGCAATGTTAGTGGTGTTTGAATAGTCATGGTATAGCTGCAGCAGTTTTGATATATGACAAAGGTCGATCGCACACGACACATCGTGACAAAACATTTAGCCAAATCGAATAGGGAGAATATTATAAGCCTAGGTTAAATAGGCCTAAATCAGATTATGAGTCAATGTACCTTTCCAGTTTTAGCTATGCCCCGCCCATCCCTGGTTAATCTCCGCCCACACCTCGCACGTGTTGGGATCGATCGATCCTTGAACTTCTTGACTATCAATTTCCAGAAAACTATACAGGGAAACCTGTTGAATAGTTTGAAACTAATTTAACTGGGTACTGTCGCTGCAGCGCCCAATCAAATTGCAACCCGTCGAACTAGTAAGCGTTAAAGACGGGCTAAATCGAGTCATGCATAACGTCATGATTATGACGTCAGCCTACACGTCAAGTAGTTGATTATGACGTCATATAATTGAATGAGGAAATGGATTCATGAATTGCAAGACCGGGTTGTTGCCATCTTGTCACAAATTCAATGATTGAGATTCTCGATACAGCTCAATATGTACAGACAGTACAGTTCAGAAACAAATTGTATGTTTCCAAAACACAAACCAAAACATGTTAATTAGTACAATTTGGAACACGATAGAAGAACTGTTCGACAGACTGTACGTATGTCAAAATAATCTGTCAGAGGGTCGGTTAAGAGTCCGAGCAGACTCGGACTAGCCTACTGCGATTCCAGTGCATTTGTCAATTGCAACTTGGGCTTCTAAAGCATTCAACATTAAGAAAATGACTGTGTCGCGATCATTCTAACGCCTCTAACTGTATTACTAACAGATGAAATCAGGTAATGCATACTAACCCATCCACCCGATTTCGTCAGCCAAGTCATGAGATGTGTATCCGTAAAGTCACACACAGCATCCACAACTACACGAACAAATTCCGGATGTCCTTGTGCAACGCATTCAATCGCAAACTGGCCAGCCACGGCGAACAGTGACACAATCCTAGCCCATGTTACATCGCCGGTGTCAAAAAATAATTTTTCTAAGACAGATGTTAATGTTTCCTTGACAATGGTCTCGCTGCTCATGGTGATGTTTAACTTCCGGGAGATGTCAGAGTACACAGCCGGATGTCGCTTTTCTAGCTCGCGCCCTAGAGCGATTACATCTGTAGATACATCTGATTTCCGGTACGGGGGATTCAATTCCGTCTTCGAACTCAATAGTCCTCGAGAGGAGAGTTTTTGATAAATATAATCTATACATATTGCTCTTGTTTGCATTGACAATTTTTTGGTATTTGGTCCGGAGAAGATACCTTTCAGCCGTGTATCTATTTCTTGTGCAATATCGTTCACGAATATCCCCATGTCGAATGAAGCAGCAGAAGAACAGCGTTCCATTGTCCACTCTAGTAGTGGTGTGTTGGGTAATCCCACATTCCGGCGATTTTCTTTCTCTTCGGAATCATTACGTTTGCGTTGATGCTTTGTGGCAGATGTAGGCATCCCGGTTATTATTGTTTTTCAATTCAATATCTACAAAAACAAATCACATTATGTACGCTTTCTGCTCTCAAAAAGGCAGCAATGTTTGAATGCTGAAAAAGAACAGAAATGGCAGAATTTAGACAAATATGCATGTGCCGAAGTTAATCGGAATCAATAAAAGTTAGTATGCCTACAGATTGTGTGTTAGTCTTACTTCAACGCAAGGAAAAGAGGGTAGGCCTATGTCTATCTGCTATGTCTGTCCATCCGTCTGTCTGTCCGGGCCTGTATCAAAAAGATGTCTGATCCGATTTGGCTCCGATTTTAACATAGATAGGGCACTTACTGTGCAATGGGAGTTTGTCTGTGATCCGGATAAAAGAACCCAGATCCGGATCTTTGGATATCTCTGGTCCGATTTTTCTCAAATGTTAACACAAGAAATGGCATAACAATACACTAGGATTCCACAATTTTGGGAGTGACCCGAATAGGCTATATACGTAAAATCAAAAAAATCCGGATAATCCGAAAGATTCCGGATAATTCGAAAAAAGTCCGTAAAATCCGAAAACCTTTTACAATGTGACAAAAACAGGAGGGCGAGGGTCAACAATCTCTGCTTGCTAACTCAACTGCACATTGCTTGGAATTTGACTGAAAGCTGTTGCTGTTGCGACCCATGACGGCAGCAACCTTCAGTCAATCAAATTGCACCAAATTCAATTATACCTATATAGAATCTTTTCTAATTATAGACAGAACATTGAAGTCAATGTTTTATTGGTAGTTTAGACAGAAATTCATTAGTTGACATACCTGGATAGGTTAGCTCTATATAATCTACGTTTCTGTAATAGAATCAATATTCCCTTATTTAATCAATCCTGCGTTATGAAATTGTATTCAACGTATATTTTCTGTCAAAATAATCTGAGGAAAACAAACAATCGTTTGCTTTTATATCACTCCCTGATAACGAGTGTCAATGGGCTTGCCCTGGGCCAATACCGGGCCGTATTGGCCCCGTATTGGTCCAATACCGGCCCAGTAACACTTGTTATCAGGACTGTTTCTCGTTTTATGTTTATTAGGCCCTACTACTAGCAAGCGATCTTCTCTAGAAATAAGCGAATCACAACCAAACTATACCATTAAATTTTAACGTCGGAGTTGAAACTGCGTAGACAAGCAATAAAATAACAGTATTTCCAGTTGAACCGCCACCGTGGACTTTCCTCGCCTACCGGACTGATTAGACTCACTACTTGAAAATGTCGTTAATGTAGCAACACATTTCTATCAAATTATTTTCAAAAATAAACAGCAGAATATTCAACTATGGTATCCGATTATCTAACACCCTTTATGAGATGAAATTAGATTGAGATAGCAAAACGTAAGCCTAATAACATAAGAAAATATCTTTCAATATTTGAACAGCAAATATAGGCCTACACAAGTTTAACAGCATTTTAGGTTATATTGACATCATAACGAATACATTCTATTTAATCCTAAACTTGTTTAATAACCACGCATTGACATTTGACACAAATAGCCAAGGGATGGGCTCTGGAGTTGTCACTGAAATGTGATCTATCTGACCCATCCGTGCGTCCGGTTGTCTTCCCTGATGCTCAGCCACAATCTTAAATGACCTTTCCAGTTTATCCATCCATCATATGACGTCATAATCAACTGACCTATAGGATGACGTCATAATCAATAATACCATAAATGCCTTAGATACGTTCGTCAGGAGCGTATAATTGGTGACTGTCTGAGTGTTGTTGTACGAGTTGTGGCTTTACTATTTAATAAATAATGCTGTTGAATATTTTGAAGCTAATTTGATTGGGTGTGGAAGCAACAGCACCCAGTCAAATTGGTTTCAAAATATTAAACTGCTTACCGTATAGTTTCCTGGAAATTGATAGTCAGGGAGTTCAGGGATAGATCGATCCCAACACGGGCGAGGTGTGGGTGGAGCTTAGCAAGAGATGGGCGGGGCATAGCTATAACTGTAAAGGTCCATTAACAACAAGTCTGATCACGTGATCGCCAATCAGTCGACCATTTAATCCCTTAACCCGTAGTCCTCTGATGTTAAAATTTTAATTTTTCAAATTGAATTAAAAGATGAACTGGTGTTCATTTTTCAACAAATTTGGTGGGAGATGGTGCTGTTGTCGTAGACAGCAACATCTTCCACCAGAATTGTTGAAAAATATACACCAGTTTCTTTGCAATTGGCACAGAAAAAGATAGAATATTAACACCAGAGTGGTAAGGGTTAATACACTCATGCTCGCGCATTCATCATACTGTCTCCATACATTATGTACATACCTTGCTCAATATAAAGCTATCTACACACGAGTGTTTCTAAATATTCAATACACATCTTCGATCTGAGCTACGTAGCTACTGCACGTGCAGGTGTGTTGCCGTTAACGGTCTATTTGTAAACGTGTAGCCAAAACTGTTAACTGGTAGCATATTCGAAATTCTTTAAAATGTATCGATACTGTTATGATATAGCTTGTTATAGGCCTATATCCTGATATAGATCACGTGGTTGGACTAATATACAGACATATCTGGCCTACATCTGACTCACAGAGTCCGTTCAAACAACAGGCCACTAATGAGAAATCCATTAGCCGTACGACATATACCATGTTGAATATTTTGGAACTAATTTGACTGGAAGATGTTGCTGCCGAAAGGCAGCCATAACTACCAGTCAAATTAGTTTCAAAAGATTCAACATCCTACCAGTATAGGCTATAGTCGGTTTAAAAATTAAGATAGGCCGCTGGTGTTGAGCTTAAGGGGTTGAAATGCTTGAACAAGCATGTAGGTTCGGTTTGTAATAAATGTAGGCCTGTATAGTTATCTATACAGATTTCCTTGTACATGTACGCTATGGCAGTAAATTTATATTTCAATCGATCAATATTAATACATGGCCTATAAATCAAATAAATGACTTTTTTTTTATTGAATTGCGTGACATAACCAACAAGTTTTTTTGTAGGCTATATCAATTAACCCTTTACCAGTCAAGAATTTTCAAGAAAAATTACTAAATTAGACTATTTTTGTTAAGTTGCCAATGAAATTTACAAAAAATAGCGTTCTCTTTTCCCGCAAATGGACATTTCTCAACAGCACTGCAGAGACCGTTTTGACCGGCTTGGCAATCCAATGGGTCGGCCCTAATGATGAAGAAAATTCGAGTTTTCGCTTAGCAAGTGTTCATTTGCAGGCCAAGAGATAATTTTTTGAAAATTTACCATTCGAGTGACTGGCTCGGTTACTGGGGAGGGAGGGAGGGATGGGGGAGGGAGGGGGGAGGGAGGGAGGGGGAGAGGGAGGGAGGGAGGCAGGGAGGGGGAGGGGAGGGAGGGGGAGAGGGATGGAGATGGAGGGAGGGAGGGAGGGAGTGAGAGAGAGAGGGAGGGAGAGAGAGAGAGGGGGGATGGGAGGGAGGGAGGCAGGCAGGGGGCGAGGGAGGAACGGTGTGGGGGGGGGGGGGGAGAAGGGAGGGAGGGAGCGAGCGACGGAGGGAGCAAGCGACGGGGGGGGGGGGGGGAGGGAGAGATAAGAGGGTGGGGTAGATGGGGTGAGCAACAACATCAAATCTCAGTAATTCAAAATCACTCACAAGCAGATGTAGCCTACCAACAGACTGGACATGGCGATGTCACTGAGATCATACGGATAGTCTGTTTCTATTCTACTCGATGAAATACTACTGACTGCTCTGCCAAACCACACGCACATGCTGGAGACTGGTACTAAGCCATTATTTCCATGATGGACTCGCTTTTACAATCACATCATTTAAAAAAGATCACGCTACGAACAAGTTTACAACGTAACTGTTTTGCTGTGTATAATTTATAGATCGCAGAAGTGCTTATAAATATATTAAGTCAACACCAGACACTATATTCAGACTATTCCTAGAATGCTCTATATATTATATATACCTGTAGGTGTGTCTCCGTGTTTGCTAATCATTATAACGGTTAACACTGGTGGTAAAACTCGTGCTAGACAAAACGGCTTCTGAGGGTGTCTTGAGAAATGCCAATTTGCTGGCCAAGAGAAGAGTATTTTTGAAAGATTACCACTGAAATGACTGGCTCGATAACGGAGCCAATCATTATAGTGATAAATTTTCAAAAGATGCTCCTCTCTGGGACTGCAGATTGCTATTTTCTGAGAAAATAGAATTATCTGGAACAAAATTGCTGGTTGAATGGCTATAGGACGAGACTGTTACATAACCAGTGACAGCGATTCGCAGTAAAATGTTCTAATTACAAGGAAGCCTATGTATCAACACGATGGATGACGAGGATAATTAATAATTGATAGGTTCTCCGCGGATTATCTGCAATGGCACTTGCTTTCACAGCTCTATCTCTATCAATCAATATTGTAGCGAGCGTGCTATTGTGGCCAGAGAGGTCGAGACTGGTAGTATGGTGGGTGGTAGGTGAAATGATAGACATGCTTTTTGCTTGATACTCACGGTGTAAAAGTGTCAAAGAGGCGTGCGCTGATTGGAGTTCTTGTACAAACACGCCCACCAACACACGCCCCTTTTTGACGCTCCATATATGGGCAATTAAGCCCGCCCTCGAAATCACGTGACCCGTGAGAGCCAATCAAAAAGCACGTCTTTCGGCTCCTGGGTTTAGTGTCAGTAATGGTCAATGCATAAGAAAGGCAGTTCTAATTATTGATAGTTTTTAATTTTTTTTTTTATAAATGGCCACAGTGGTCTTACACTATTTTCAAGAAAAATTACTAAATTAGACTATTTTTGTTAAGTTGCCAATGAAACTTACAAAAAATAGCGTTCTCTTTTCCCGCTAAATGGACATTTCTCAACAGCACTGCAGAGACCGTTTTGACCGGCTTGGCGATCCAATGGGTCGGCCCTAATGATGCAGAAAATTCGAGTTTTCGCTTAGCAAGTGTTCATTTGCAGGCCAAGCGATAATTTTTTGAAAATTTACCACTCGAGTGACTGGCTCGGTTACTGGGGAGGGAGGGATGGGCCAAATTTGCTGATGGCTAGTAGATAGTCATGCACGAATACACATATAGAATTATGTGGATGTGTAGAATTTGCGTATTTCTGCCAATTGAAGATGCCCCATAATACTGTTAAGGGCTTTGTTGAAGTCATTTTAATGCAATAGCATCTTTGTGGATTCACAAGACGAGAAGCACTGCATAGCTCTTGCGGTGCATCAAGCAATGTCCCAAACTGGAAAGGGGTCAAAATGTTAATAAGAAGCACGATACATGTGCGGAATTTTGATCACCACTTTCAGTGTGGCTTGGCAGATCCGGCGAGATATCCGTTAACACCACCATCTTACATACTAATTTGTGGTCTTACAATCTGGCCAAAGGGCCCATCCACACTGGGGGTCCCTCTAGCGTTTTGGTATTGGGGAGCCTTCTATTAATTTAGTTATTGTCCCCGGTTGATCAGACTGGAGCTTCCAAAAAATTTAATTGCGGATGCGGTCGGTATGCTCCAGAGAGGAAGTTGTTGGTTATATGTCACCGGTGCTAGCAGTAAGCAGTTGTCACACGACACGGTCTGCCCTGGACGCCACACCACCCGGGTCTCTCAACCCTTCTCTTCTGACGATCTAGCTGCTCCTTTTATACCAAATAGTGATGTCACACTGTGTGTCTTAACCAATCAACGCGTGCGTCATGACGAGGCATAGTTAGTGACCACGTGACTTGCTGGCCTTCACCTATTACCAAGTACACACGCGCCTATAACGTTATTTGGGAACTATTTTGAACGGAAGCAACGTGGATATCTCAGCCATTTCGGAGCCAATTTTAAATCTAAAAAGATTCGGATTCCTCGTTTCATTCTGGTAATGATCCTTACCAAGAATGACGAGAAGGGTCTATTATTAGGGAATTACGAATACAGATCAGGAGTATTCAGAAGATGCCATTCTCTTCACATGTTAACGCATGTTGGTAGGCCATCTCTGACGCCCGCGCATGCACGCTAGGCGATCTCTCGGACTCTGTCATTCTGAGCCTCTCCCTTATCGTTTAAATACGCTCATTGTCCTACCCAGGGGGGATGCTTGGAACGTCCGTCCGTCTGTTCCATACCCAGATTGACTGGGACGGTCCGTACCCGACCGGTCGATCCACGCTACAATAAACACAATGAACATCGGAGATCAATGTTACTCCTGTACTGCTAAAATGCGAGGTTTCAAAATATTGTATTCTGCTAAGATTTTCCACAATTTTTCGATTCTTGAAAATTACATAGTAAAAACCGTGATTTTCGATTAAATCGGAAAATCATGCAATCCTAGCGTTAGGAGCATTTGATTCAGCCTTAGCAGTTAGTATCCGCATAGACGCAGCAGCCGTTCTCATGCATCTTCCCTAGCTAGTTACAATATCTGAGCATAGAAAAGAAGATAAATTTTGGATGTGCCTTGCATTTATTCAATGACGATAATGGAAATTGTCTAACTGCATATGATGTCTGCATGTGCAATATTATAATCCACTCCTCATTCCACGTATCTAGTCAAGCAACTGTTCTAGAAGTCCAAATGATGATAAAACCCCAATAGTAGTCACTTTAGCACATGGCTTCAGATGATCACAGCCAGATTCTCACACTGGTGATCAGTGGAAGATGCTGATTTGAGCGGAGATGAGGAGTCAAATGAAATGTCTCTAAAACTAAGGAGTTATCTTCTTCAATTCAGTTAATTTACCCTCGCAGTGGCGGCTTCTGACGTTTTAAAAATTGTTCACCATCTAATCGTGCACCAAAACTTGCCACTGGGCAGTCTCGAAGGCTCTGCTTCACTGCTGTAACATGGCGTGTATTAAGCTTAAATCAGAAGCCGCCAACTGGCGGAATGAAATTACATTGGAAAATTAGTTGGCTACTCACATGGCATCCTAATTGGGCACACAACGACGCTTCCCTTCCGCAGGATGCTGCTTTTTGCTCCATTATATACTGTACGGAGACATGACATCATCGTGTCTTGACCTATCAGTGTCAAGCATATGCTATGACATCATCATTGCGTCCATATCTAACCTAATATAGGAGGAAAACGTCTTGTGCATGGATATGCGGCATGCCCATACCAGCAATTTTATACGTGCTGGTAACTGCATTTTCTGGATGGATTTTCATAATTTTAACGGATTCGTGCTGCTGTTTTCAAGGTCATTCCAATGATTCCGGTAATATCTTGAGAATCGGCCATATGCTTAGCCTACATACAGATTGACATATATACAAATAGGCCCGACTACCCGCTCATGCGTGATAACATATTTTATGAAGTTCGTCTTTCTCACATCTTAGACAGCAGCATCATGCACCCACCCCACCAACCCACCCCAACATCTTACCGGAAAGCGTGTCCGCATGCTCGGGACTCTATTAACCTTATGGACGAATGTATTTTCTTTACATGACACTCCAACTCTCACCATTGAGGAATGATTCCTGTAAATGAGATGTAGGGGGAGTGTATGGATGGCTTATAGACGCCTTGGCAGGTAGTAGAACTGCCTTATGAAAGATAGTGTTTAATGTAAGGTGGCGGGGGGGGGGCCTATACCTTTTGGATTTTTACCTGAGTTTTTTTAGGCTCAAGTGGGGTTTTTTTGTTTCTGGTTCAGGCAGATATATTTTTATATGTGTAGGTTAACTGCCATGTCACGTTCTACATATTTACAATGTGCGTTTAGTTTAAATATTTTAAAATAAGATAGATGCGACCACCATCAGACGCATGGTGCTTAGTCGCCCTGTGACCGAATGTGCCTTGGTCCCTGACAATTAAAACTGTAACAGTAATAATAAGACGATCAAGCCATCATCCATAGCAGTTATTGCAACAGGACCAGTCGTCTCTGTCTAGGTGGCGCAGGTAGTTGAACCAGTAGAAATCGCTAGCAATTTTTGACTACATGTCTACACATTGACAATCCTTTTGGCGCCTGTATGGTGAGAATGTGTTTGGTCATGCCTTGCTATTCGACACGGTGTCCCAACAGTTTCTTGGAATGTTATTTGTTGCAGTAGATGTGTCAGTGTTGATTCTGAAGCAGAAGTCCCAAGCTGTGATGTCTGTTGAAACTGTAATAGTTAATGCAGTCATGGTCGCTGAGGTCACAACTGTTAGTGGTGGAATTCACCACATAAGTAGAGATTGTTCTGGCTACATGCAGGGCGGTCATACTGATGATAACTTCGGGTTAGGGAACAAAGTTGGCCGGTGTTAGAAGTGTGGCTGGTGGAGTGAAGACGCGCGAAATAGTAATAACTGGGGTAGTAAGAGAAACAACTTGGGCGGTAGTAACTCCAGTTGGCAACAGAGGTTGACATTGAAACAGCGCATGTGACAGTGGATAAGGCTGTCACAGCTTGTGTGATCATGGCGCTGGACATGGTGTCAAAGATGGTACTGGCATGTGTTAGCATGGTACTTGTTACAGGATGTGGTGTGGAAGCAGATTCGAGATCGGATGGTGAATCAATGTCTCTATAAAATGGAGTCAAATCAGTGAATCAGTGTGCCAGAATATCTGCAGTAAAAGTTTAAGAAGCTGTCTATCTTTAACGAAGTGAGGTCTGACTTGTCTCTAAATATCACTTAAGTACATGTCATCGGCCAAGGTGGACCATGCGGAAGTCATCAGCAAGGCTGGTGGAGAAGCTTTCCGTGTTGTATATATACATTAGGTCCAGGTCGAGATTTAGGTGAGAAAACATGCTGAGCATGAATATTTTTGCTTTCTGTAGGACAAGATAAGTAGGGGACTTCGATTAAGCTCTTCCTCTTTGTCTGCTGTATTTGTTGTGGAAGCGCTTGGGCATCTGGCACCACTAAAACAACAAGCAATATGTAAGTATTATTTTGCAGTACATGTCTCCTACCTGGTGATATACATTTTCAGAGATGGATAACAAGATGCTCAAGGGTCTTATGCTCAGCTGTCTAACACAAGATCCTGAGCTAATATTTATAAGTCGAAAGGGGACATGAGTTCGTAAGTCGAAATGGGGCATAACTCCATTACATATTGACAGAAACGCCTGAATCTCGAACTTGATCTGTAATTTCGCATAATAAAGAAATATTATATATTGAATATGTTGAAGGAGAGTGAAAAAGTGAGGAAATCCAACTGTGACAGATTGACGGCTAGATGAGCTGACAGACATATGGACAGTCGGGTATAATTCCCTCTCCACATGTTTTAACGGTAGGTGACTAATAAAGTAATGTACCAAGCCTCAGGTGAACATCTTGAAAGAGAATGGAAAATGTCCATAAATCTGGGATTTTTCGCACTTCATAAACACAAAAAGTGCATAACTTCATCAAAAATGTACGCAAACTTGCTAAATTAATGTACCAATTTCACGTGAATATATTGAAGGAGTGCAAAAGGTACGGAGAACCAACTGTGACAGATGGATGGACAGATAGATGCGAAACCCCAATAGGGACTAATAACACATTCAAGAGCTACTAAGTTAGTGCTAGAGTTACATTAATGGACGAAGTTAGGCTTTTGCTTATTTGTGTCCATGGGTATATTATGCAAGGATAGCGTTAGTTTGTTTCCAATGTCTATCTAGAGGATTCTTAAATGTGTTTACAGTTTTCGGATTGATAATACTTTTGGGTAGGCTGTTCCATGTGTTCACTACCCTACAGCTGAAAACGTGTTGTTTAACTAGTGTTATGTACTGGCTCATGGATAGTTTAACCTTGCGATCTTGTCGCCCAGAACGGTTTGCTATAGCAAAAAATGGTCTGCTTTGATGTTTTCCTTTCAGTTCAAATTTTGTATTTTTCGATAAGGGCAGCTCTTAATCTGCGTTGTGCGAGGAATAGTAGATCCAATTTTAGGCATTCCTTATAAGTTTTGGTTCATAGGTTAGTTACTAATTTAGTACATCGTTTTTGCACTTGCTATTGGTGATTTAGGTCTTTAATTAAATAAGATGCCCAGGCTTCTGAATCTGTATATGTTGACTCGGCAAATTCCAATTGGATGTCCCGCAAAGGGTGTGCGATTGCGCGAAGGACGCGCGGTGCTTGGTGCTGAAAAACTTATATACACACTATTCTAAATGTGGCCGAACATAGGTTTCGTATAGAATTTTGAATGGTTCTTTGTCTAAATGCTTGAATTCCATTTTGATTGATCTCATAGCAAACATGGCTTTGTTTGCGGGTTTTATAAACTGATCTGATGGCTTTATGTCACTGTTAATCCATACCCATAGATCCTTTCCTTGGTTTGCTGTTTATAAAATAGGGGTACGGCTTCCTTCTTTCATGGTATATTCGTCTTTGATTTTTATAACCAAGGTATATTGTCTTGCATGTGCCCGCATTGAATTTTAAACAGCCACTGCTCTGTCCATGTGTCAAGGATATCTAGATCTGTCTAAAGTGGAATGGTATGCGAGTGGTCAGTAGAGCTCATCCAGATTTTGGAGTCGCCCACAAAAATTTAGATGTTGGTATTTATGTCTGGAATATCACTAATTAAGAATAGAAGTAGATCGATGACAGACCCCCTCGGGTACTCCACTATCAACACCTAAACAGTCAGAATTTACTTCCCGAATATGGACACTCATTTGCCGCTTGCATATAAAATCTGTGGCCCCCACCCCCTTAGAATATGACCACTGATGCCATATGCCCTAACCTTGTGTACCATCCATTTGTGTAGGATGGTGTCCAATGGCTTCTGATAGTCTAGGTAGATAGCATCGATGCACTGATTTCTGTCTAGGCAGGCTGTCCAGATTTCAAGGGTCTCAAACACGTTAGTTAAACAACTTCTTCCTTGGACGAATCCATGTTGATGGACAGTAAGAAGGTTGCTGGTTTCAATGTGTTTGACAAGTTTGTCTTTAAGACGTGATTCCAGAATTTTGCATGCTATGCATGTAAGTGAAATTGGTTGATAGTTTTCTGTTTGTTTTTATTTCATTTTTTGAAGATAGGGTTTAGTTTTGATTGTTTCCACATTTTTGGGAGCATTCCAGTTGATAAAAAAAGTTTTAAAGTTTTGCTGAGTGGTGTTGCTAGTTCATCTGCACATTCAGAGAATAGTTTTGGGTCGATATAGTCGGGTCCAGGTGAACTATCAGGCTTTAATTTCTTTAGTTAGTTGACAATGTCAGTATTTCTTATAGCTATATCCTGAATATAATTTTGCCTAGGAAGCATGTCAGGAAAATGTGGTATGTTGTCATTTTCTTCTTTTATAAAAACCGACTTGAAGAAATTGCTTAATAGGGTAGCATTCGTGAGAACACTGACAGCAGAAGTATCATCTTCTTTGGCAAAATAGGGTATTGCACACACTTAAAGACATCGACGAGTTTGAAGCAGTAAATCACGAAATTGATATATGAGATATTGAATGAAGAGCAGGAGCAGTGGAATTTACTGAAGCTACAGCTGTAAGTGTGGCCAGGCACAGATACACGAGTTTTCTTCCTTTTTTCAACCAGAAACGGATCTTAGAGGATGAAAGGTTCCTGTAATGTACTGTGTGTTTGTTCTTCTGTTCATGAAGTCTGGAAGTCCAATGTAACATGACGGCTTTCCTACAGTCGAGCCAACAGCTTCACTCGCCAAGATGGCAACTTCTGTGATCATGTCACTATGGCATAGATAAGTATGAGAGCAGTGTGGTTCCTTATATGATGTGGTTGATGCTATTGGAAGTTGCTTGAGTACAATCCATTATTTATGTTGTCAATCTTTTGTCCTTTCCACACAATTGACCTAAGTTTTTGCTAGAATTGAGTTGTGATTCTTTAAGTGCCCCCATCGACTGCCCATGCACTATGCTCACACGTTGCTTGATGGAATCATTGAGGGAAGATAGAGAATGTTGCACAGCTACCTTTTATAGGCTTGATGCCGCCACATGATGATCAATCATTATCCTCTAGGAAATGTAACAGCAGCATACTAAGGATAATGGGCCCAGAATGGTTTCCGGGTTGTTTAGAAGGGGAATTTCTTTCATGGGAACAACATCGAAATACTGATAACTCCGACATTTACTTGACATTGCACAAGATAATTCTGATGATGCCGATTCCAGGGGAACTATTTCTTCAATCTCTGTACTACACTTCAATAGGTGTAAGGACATGTTCGGTCGTGTCATTCCTATGGGCTAGCCCATGGCAAAAGTTATCCCCCTCAGATTGTTTCTCCCTACCCTCATACACACCTGTGTATATTTGCTCAGCATGACCAATGGCAGCTGTACGCTGCTGTCGAGAGAATTGCCAACGTGGTAGCAGGACATACCCGTGGCCTGTCTTCGTGTATATATATATATATATATATATATATATATATATATATATATATATTGTTTGTATCTTGGTAATCCTTAATCGAATCAAGAAATATTTACACTTTTCGTAAGCTGAATTACATACACTGTCCGAATCCAGAAACAGTTTCAACATTGGTAAAGAAATAGCTGACATATCACCAATTGAATTCCCGATGTTGTAGCCCAATATACGCCCATGGCCTGTCTTCGTGTATATATAATAATAATAATAATAATAATAATAGTAATAATAATAAATGTGTAACCTGAATTGCCTGAGCTGTCTGAAACCGAAAACAGATTCAAAATCGGTCAAGAAATGGCTGCGATATCCCCAATTGAAGCTCCCTCCATTAGGTGCAATATTAAATTATCCTACTTTACATTAAATAGCCGACCACATACGCATAACATCACAAGGTGAAGGTCGTTCCCAGAGCCTTTTTGATTGCCTAGGAGGGGACATTTAGGCCCGCACCCTCAACACTAAATCCTTTATGTCTTAGGATGATTCTCTAGACACAGGCTGGTTTTCAGCCTCTAAGTCTGCCTCATCTTGTTTCATGACCATTATGTGTATCTGACTTCCTGGTATATGGTAGGGTGCACAGGGATAACATTTGAATTCCTGGTGTCGCCAAGGTCTAATTCACTAGCTGATGTATGTTGCTAATAATGCAACAGATAGTAGATTTGCTGTGTCTATGTCCGGTATCAGTCCTTATGTTGCCTGAGTGTAGGCTAGAGTTCTTGTAGGTGTTCTGTGAGCAATGGCTCCATTGTCATTGCGTGTACAGCTGCGAAAGGAGCTGTAGTTTCCTCATGGACTGTTAGTATTTATAGCAGGACACCATATAGCTTACCAGCTTCCAGTTTGATGGGTGTCTGTGTTCCATTGAAAAGGCATGCAATTACAACCAGTGTTCAACATGGTATCTAAATTCTGGGAGTCCCAGGGACCGTCTGCTCTGAAATCTGGAGGTCTCAAGCTGGTTTTTGGGGGTTCCGTTATAGAATATAATGTCCTAGTTCTTGGCATTTCTACTGAAATATCTATCTTTTTTGTAGTTCTGTAGTAGCCAGACAGTTAATACAGGGTTGTGCCTCAAACATTTGTTTGTAAATAAGAGTTTCGCAAATTATTGGGCTAAGGGAATTCCCAGAGGACGTGTGATCTTTCATAAACGGTTAGTTTCGCATTTTACTTTTTACAAACCACCAAAGCAGTAAGGTCTGCCGAATAGCGAGATTACAGGAAAAATATATGATCTACAACAAAGGAATGACACATTCCCCTGACGCATAAAAACGTGTCCTGTATTCTAGACATTGTCAAACAGTAAAATATCTAGTGGTCATGATAAAATCATGTTATTCTAACTCCAACCTTTCAACATGCATCACATGGCAAATTCTGAGTTAGCAATGAGAGTTACTGAGTAGTTCGCGAGTTCCGTGTTCAGTATAGCAAGTTCCCTGATTCTCGGTATTACACGAAGCATGGAACAAAATTGATCGGAATCACTGACGAAAATTACTGAGTAGTAGCTGGTTCTTGATACTAACTACTTTAGAATAACCTTCAAATGGGAACTGATCGACGAAAATTGTCGATAATTATCTGGACGAATATAAATTGTGGCAGTTCAAACATAATTCCCGGGAAAAAATTAGAAACTTGCAATGCACTATAGTGTTATTGATATTCGTGCCAAATTTTCTCTGCGTCCCCTGCACAGGGTCCAACTTTATGCATCCCACGGCAGATTTTATGCGTCTATGCTGACTAGTATGTGGGGACTCATGATTTGTGTAGTCTGCATATATTCTCTATCATGCTCAAGCAGAACTGACAGAGACCATACACCGGCGGGTCGAGTACTAGCCCAAAATATGTCCTCCTGTCCCAGCCCGATAGTTGCTAAAGTTAGCCTATGCTATGGATGAGGGAACAAGTGTTAAACAGCTCCAACATTTGTCTTAAAGGAATACGAGGGCCACTAAGTTCTAGTCCTTGGCCCATACAATGGATGATAGTAACATTTAAGGTAATCTAGACTAACATAACCAGTTGAATATAATGAAGATCCTCTATCTGGATAGAAAAGTTATCAGCTCCTTCAATGTTCAGATGCGTGCCTGAACTAATCGCGGTATTCTATGGAAACAACTTAAATTAATTAAACTAAATTATAATTATACATTAAGTTGGTACTACTGGTAAAGAGAGACTAACTACAAAAACAATGGCAGGCTCAAACTATCATCTTACCAACTGACAGTCAGCCCTCTGCAATAGTGACCACCTGTCATTGGTAACAAACTTCCTTCAGTAACCATCTGTTTTAAATGACCATCAGTCATTTGTGACAACCTGTATTTAATGGCCAGCTGTCCTTAGTGAGCACCTGTTATTAATGACAACCTGTCATTAGTGACAATCTGTCTTTAGCGACCACCTATCAATAAGGACCGGCTGTCATTATTAACAACCTGCTTTAGTGAACACCGGCATTTACTGTTACGCTACCATTACTGAGCACATGTTGATGCTCCCTAAGGTGGTCCTTATGGACAGGTCAGGCATCGAAATATTTGCTTACTAAATGTTTATTTGCAGGACAAGGGATTATTTTTTTTAATTTACCACATGAATGAGAGATGGAGTGGAAAATGTTCTCAAATATCTTCTTGGCCTGCAAATGGCCACCCCTCAAGACCATAGAAAACTGTGGTCGATATGGCTATTAATAGGTTAAACAATTGAAGATAACTGATCAAGTATTTTATTTCATAACAAATATCAAGTTCTTCTGTATAAGCATATAAATATAATTGCACTAATGTATAAACCGCTTTCTATAAGCACATACATGACTAATGGCAAATACAGAACAATAGACAATCCTTTATAAATCAAATTCACCTTTCCAGAGTATCCATCTATCATGTGATGTTATAATCAGCTAAGCTGCGTGTAGGATGACATCATCATCATTACATCATAAATGATTCTATTAGGCCCATCTTTAACTCTTAATAGTTCGACACCTTGTACGAATTGTATGTCTCTACTATTTAATATAAACATGCTGTTGAATATTTGAAACTAATTTGACAAATGGCAGCAACAGAATCCAGTCAAATTAGTTCCAAAATATTCAATAGCTTACCTGTATGGTTTTCTGGAAATTGATAGTCAGGGAGTTCAGAGATCGATCGATCCCAACATGAGCGAGTTGGTGGAGGTTAGCTAGAGATGGGCGGGGAATAGCTAAAAAATGGAAAGGTCCATTTTAGTGGAGGAATAAATGCATCATAAAAAGTTAAATAATAAGTGTCTTTCCATCAATATTTAAAATTAAATCATCTGACACAAAAATGTCAAAAAGTGCACACAAAAATTCTGGAAGACTTGGCAGGACTGCACTGTGGTAGTATACTGGTAAATATGCACAATAGAATATTAACACATTTTCTAACCATCACATGAAAACATTGGCATAGCTACTCGTTTATGACTAAGGCAAGATAAACACAACTATCTTCAAGGATTTCCAGGATGAGGTATAATATCTAGTGACGTGATGATCTAATGGCCGTGTAGCGAGTAACAAGCATGTCACGTGGCAAGATCCTACAGGCATATATTCCAGACTCACTAGAGTAGATAACTTTGACAAATGTGGACACATTTTGTCAAAATTGGCACATGCACATCATTTTCACAAGAATTGGGGGATCCATCTCAAGCTATACAATGCCAATTTCTCGTTAAACTCCACCTATTTCTAGCTAAGTTCCGCTGTTGGAATAAAAATGAAACTTTGAAACTTGAATTCCAAGAATCTAAATTTCAAGGTAACTATACAGGTAAGCTGTACAATATTTTGGAACTATGTCACCAGCACCCTAACTGAAATTAGATTATTCAACAGTGTTCATTAAATTGTAAATTCATCAAAGACAAACAATCCATGCACCCAGTCAAATTAGTTTCAAAATATTCAACAGCTTACCTGTATAGTTTTCTGGACATTGATAATCTGGGAGTTCAGGCATAGATCGATCCCAACACGAGCGAGGTGTGGGTTAAGCTTAGCTAGAGGTGGGCAGGGAATAGCTAAAAGAAATGAAATGTTACAAATGGATAGATGGATACATGGACAGATGACAAGGCATACAGACAGACAGTTGTATATTGGTGATAGATATATCCTATGAATTTCATGTCTAGTAGATAACAAATGAATGAATGAATACAGTTCATTCCCCTGTTTCAGTGACCGGAGCACGGACTTTCTGCAATGCCATACATATTCATAGGCCTACTATGCCATTGTTGTATATAAAAACATAAAAATTTAAAAATTGTTAAAGTTAAAAATTGCACACTATTAAAAGTGTGAAGATAATAATTACCATAAAAATATTGACAATCAAAA
Source organism: Chaetoderma sp. LZ-2023a (assembly GCA_034401795.1). Classification (NCBI taxonomy): domain Eukaryota; kingdom Metazoa; phylum Mollusca; class Caudofoveata; order Chaetodermatida; family Chaetodermatidae; genus Chaetoderma; species Chaetoderma sp. LZ-2023a. Next base: position 17,678,293 of record CM067368.1, on the reverse strand, counting down.
AACAATTCACCATAAGAGGGACAGTTTGATATCACAGCCAAACGTGTCTATAGCTGACCCTCTATGGTCCATCAGAAAGAGCTCATTAACACCAAGTGGGGGCGTAACCCACGATTAGTCAAAATTTATCAAGAAAATCATATGGTCCATTTGCAGGACAAAAGACTATTTTTTGAAAACTTATGACTGGAATGACTGGCTCTGTTATCAAGCCAGGTATTGAAGTGGTAAATTGGCTCTGTTATCAAGCCAGGTATTGAAGTGGTAAATGTTAAACTAGATGGACTGCATCCCATATGTCGAGCCCTTTAATTTTTCTGCATAATCATACATCATGTGTGGCAGTCTCGCAAAATAAGTATTTCTTACAACATATAAAATGGTATACCCCCTTAATGAATCAAATGTCTATTGAAAAACTCTAACATTCTAATTCCTGAAAAGAACAACCCTTTATAAACCATTAAAAGACTATTTTTGAAAATTTACCACTGGAATGACTGGCTCGGTTATCGAGCCAGTCATTCCAGTGATAAATTTTCAAAAATAGTCTTCTCTTGGTCTGAAAATTTACATTATAAACATATGGCATAAAGTTTTAAAATGGAATGAAGTGATGATATAGAATAAATCTGTAAAATTTTGTAAATCTGTAAAAACCCATAAAAATATGGACAAAATTTAGAAAATCAATTCAATTATTTTGAAGACTACGGTAGATGCAATGATGATAGAGATAAATTCTCTAAAGTTTTATTCAGATCGGTTAAGTCCTTGACAAATTAACTGTCCATTGAAAAACTAACATTTACTTAATTCTTGGTGCAAAAAAATATATGTCCAAATCCCATAAAAATATGGAAAAATTTTGAAAATCGTTTCACTTATAATGGAGACTAGATGGAATGATGGTATAGATAAAATCTGTAGTTTTATTATAAGCGTATAAGTCCTTGATGAATTAAACGTCCAATGAAACAATGAAAAAAGGAATTAAAAGGATCACCATCATTTGGCCTAAAAAAACAAGTGCCCACAATAGACAGGTGTTACTGTACTCCTAGTTACCAATTACTTATCACAGATTACTCAATAAAGGCATCCATTTCTATCTACGCACCAGCAAGTGATGAACCCAGTTTCTCAGTCAATTGTATGATATCATAATCAACCACATCACGCTGACATCATAATCAATTACATCATGAATGACGCAATATAGTCCGTCACAAACGCGACAAGCTGTACGAATTGCATGTATTTACTATTTAATAAACATGCTGTTGAATACTTTGAAACTAATTTGACTGTGTGCTGTTGCTGCTAGTCAAACTGTAAGAATTTTATGTCTTTATTATTTAATAAACATGATGTTAAATATTTTGACACTAATTTGACTGGGCACTGTTGCTGCCAGTCAAATTAGTTTTAAAATATTCAACAGTGTACCTGTATATTTCTCTGGAAATTGAGATTCGGGTAGTCCATGGATCGATTGATCCGAACATGGGTAAAGAGTGGGTGGAGCTTAGCTAGAGATGGGCAATCATAGCTAAAACTGGATTCCTTTATTTCTGGTTGAACTCCTCCCACATTTCACGTGTGCTGGACTTGATTTGAAATTTTGAAACCTGAATTCCCTGATTCCAGTTTTCAAGATACCTAAAGGCTTGTTAAGTGATGACATATTTCCGGGTCCTGCTCCATTGTTAAATACACAAAACAATATTTTTGTTCAACAGCAAATGATGATGTCATAAACACGCACGAATGATGTAATAAAGCAAATACACACTTCTGGGTTGTGAATCACGCGCAGTGACATCATACTTAACAAGCCTATACAGATAAGCTGCTGAATATTGTGAATTTCAATTTAGCTTCAAAATATTCAACACAATTTTGATTAAATTATAAATTCATCAGAGACTTGTACGACACTTCATGATTGTGTTGAGTTTTAGGTCAATGGATCAACTCTCTAGCAGTTTCTCATGGCATCTAAATTTTAGAGGTCCCAAGGATCACACACCCTGCAACGTGGAAGTCTCCAGACGAAATCTGGGGGTCTCAAACTGAAATCGATTGTTCCCAAGCAATATTTCTAAAAAAAACCCAGGTATGATGGACTTGCAAAGTAAAATTTTGGTGGTCCCATGCTGGATTTTGCAGGTAAATTTGTGTAAAAACCTATAAGACTACTTAATATTCACCAATCATACAAGATTTTCAGGGGCCCAATGGGACCCACTGCTACCACTTTTGGGGGTCCCAAGCTGCATTTTGGTGGTATTATTGGCATATACCCGCAAAAGGACCGGTATGAGAAACCCTGCTCTCTAGGTTGCAGAGGTCAAGACAGAGTGCAAAGCATGAGTCAGCATCACCCTCATGTGCATTCTAGCTATTATTGCTTTACTGATCGCATTGTAACTGGCTTTGATATCGGGGGACGTGCTTCAGCTTTCTTTTGTTTCTGCCTCTGCCTCGACAGAAACTAATTTAATGTATATATTGATTTCTATTAGAGTGTTGGGAATTGGTAATATTTGTCTGATCGATGATTGGTTTTATATACTAACCGATGATCAATTAATGATTGATCATAACAGGTTCTAATTTTTTACCCATTTTGAATGCAGTAATTATAGCATGTGCAAGGATAATAACCCCTTTCAAACCAAGTCGCAGGTATGACAGATTCTTAATAATTTAGGAAATAATCTGTTGAATATTTTGAAACTAATTTGACTGGAAGCTGTTGCTGCCTTAGGCGGCAACAGCATCGAGTCAAATAAGTTTCAAAATATTCAACATGTTATTGGACAGGTATGGTTGCTTTGAAATTAACATACTATTTCAGTGCTGAAAGAATTAATGTCTTAGACTAAGGAGTAATACTATATAGTTGTAACAATTAAATTTAAATTCTTTTCAGAAAGGTATTCCTTTTCTAGCTTGACCAGTTAAAATATATTAATAAAGTCAATTTATAAACAACCAAAATTGATTTCTGAAATCATGATCGATCGGTTGGTTGAACATGCAAACCAATCAATCATCGATCGAATCAATTAATCGGAACAACAATACTATTAGATAATGATAAGATTTTAACAAATCTTATCCCTGCAAATCTGTTTTTCGTTCTTACCCCTTAGCACACTGATGTCAATATTCTATCTTTTACTGTGTCAATAGCAAAGAAACTGGTGTACATCTTTCTTGGCTTTCTAAGTTTGGTGGACGATGTTGTAAAATGGAGACCAGTTCATCTTTTAATTTAAGCTGAAAATTTAAAATTCTGACATCAGTGTGGTAAGGGTTAACACTTTCATGACGAAGACAGCCGAAACAGGCCTCTACAGTCATTTTGCATAATATCCATTTACAGTTCAAGAGAATACTATTTTTTTTAATTTACCACTGGAATGACTGGCTCGTTAGCCTAGTGGTAAATTGTCAAAAATTGTATTTTCTTAGACTGCAAATGGCTGTCCGATAATCAATATTTTTATTTTGTTGACAAAATTTAGGTATCACATGATTAAATAAAACTACAGTATATCTCCTGTCTCTGATTAACTGAATTTCATTGTGCGTCGTTGCAAACATTCCATAGACACTTTCACAGCTGGAACAGTCAGCATTCTGCATCATGAATTCTTCTGCTCAAGTTTAATCGTGATCTAGAAACAGAAAACAATTTAATCCTTTAAAGGTCACACCAGCCAAAACTGGCCTCTGCAATGGTCTTGAGGAATGTCCATTTGCAGACTAAGATATGACTATTTTTGAAAATTTACTACTGGAATGATGGCTCGATAAACGAGCCAGTCATTCAGGTGATAAATTTTTAAAAATTGTTTTATCTTGGCCTGGAATTAGAAACACGCTGAGGAAAGATTAAACATTTTGTGAAAAATCTTGACCATTAAAGGGTTAAATTAACCCCTTGAGCCCTGAATTCTCAGAATCTCAATTTTAAATTACTTACACAGGTACATTAAGTTGTTTGATATTTTGAAATTAATTCGACAGGCACATGTTTGCAGAAACAACTCCCAGGCAAATTAGTTTGCAAATATTCAACAGAATATTTATTATATTGTAATTGAATTTTTTTTTTAGCTTTGGTCTCAATGGGTTAAATACGTAAGTATTAACCCCTTCACTGATGAATTCCCATGTCTCATTTTCATGGCAACCATACAGGGACTGTTGAATAATTTGAAATTAATTTGCCTGGAAGCTGTTGCTGCCTAAGGCAGCAACAGCTTCCAGTCAAATTAATTACAAAATATCTGACGGAATAAGTTTTTTCTCAGGGATTTGTCAGTGAAAGGGTTAATGAGAACAGTCATGTGCAGATGTGTCATTCTGGGCATCAAGATGATTACTATATAACCCACTAACTCAGACTACAGACCATAAGCAATAAATTCCTTTCAATTACGAATATTCTGTTGAATATTTTGAAACTAATTTGACTGGGACCAGTTGCTGCTGTGTGGTAGCCACAGGTTCCAGTCAAATCAGTTTCAAAGTATTCAACAGATTATCTGTATAATTCCCTTGCTGTATAATTCCCTTGTAATAGAGACAGATGGGGATATAGGAGTTAACGGGTTAAGACTTAAGACAGGTGGTAAAACAAGAATTCGGAGGAATTAAATTTCTCACCTGGCTCCCGTTTGTCACAGTGGCATTGACCTTTGACCTTGTGACCTCTGTGTTATCATGCTGCTCCCTAACATTAAAGGTAACCATGTATTCAAGGTTGAAAATGAGTTCAAATAGCAATATTAGAATGGCCTTGACCTGTGACCTGGTGACCTCCATGTCACCATCCTGTATCCTCTTGGCATAAGCAACCATGCACCCAAGTTGTGTTCCATTAAGGTTAAGCAATCCCGAAATATAACATGATAAGATTTGCTAAGCTTAAAGCCTTAATATTGAAAAATAACAGTTTTGTAGAGGTTAGAATGACTAGACCTTCGACATTGTGACTTCAGTGTCACCATGCTGCTTCCTAACAGTATAGGCAACCACATAGACAAGTTTAGTTGCAATAGGATTAATTGATCCCGAAGTATAAGCTGAGAAGTTTTGCTAAATGCAAAAACTTAACATTGTTGACGCCATCGCTGGAAAGGTGACACATATCTTGTTTTCTGCTACACAAAAACTATCTTAAAGAAACACCATCTTGTCAGCACAACAGGCATTTATTATGGAAACAACGAAGAAATGACCTCTCTTTAGCGACTACCGGTCTTTAGTGACCTTCTACCATATGTGACCACGAGAGGATAATGACCACCTGTCTATAGCTACACCTGAATTTACTAACCAGACAACTTTATTGACGATGTCACCACATGACTTTAGTGACTACCTGCCATTTATGACCACCTGAGGTTAGCGATCATCTGTCTTTAGCAACACATGCCTTTACTGAGCGTATGTCTTCAGTGACCACCTGTCTTTATTGACTGTCTGTCTTCCAAAACTGACTAAACCATGAGAGCTAACAAACCACTACTTCTCCCATGGATAGTGAGTCCAATAAAGACAGGTTGTTGCTTAATAAGTTATTTCCATATCCGGTAAGACAGTGGTTATTTAAGGCATGTGGTCTAATGACCACTCACCGTAACCTTTTAATGTTCAAAATAACTCAAAAACAGCTTCTTCAGTGGTCTTGGTAAATGTTGGTTTGCAGGCCAAGAGAATTTTTTTTTAGTTTATCACAGGAATAGCTGGCTCGATAAGCGAGCCAATTATTCCAAAGATAACTATTTAAAGAATAGACTTGTCTTGGCCAGCAAATGAACATTCACTGAGCAAAAAAATTCCTAATAAATCTTGACCATTAAATGGTTAAAGAGTCATTTGGCTCAAATTTTAACACAATTTTCTATACAAGAGGATTTCCAGACATTGGTCCTGATCCAGCCAAAGGAGCATGGATCTGGCTCAGATCTCAGAAACGACTGATCCAATTTGGTCCACATTTTAACACAGGAAATGGTGTGAACGTACACTAGGATTACACAAGGTTGGGTGTGATGCAAAAAACTGTTGAAAATCTGAAAAACACGGATAATGTGACAAAAACAAGAAGGCGTGGTTCTATAACTCTGATTGCTCTTGGTTCCCTAATATACTCTATTTATAGGTCTGTATGTAGTCTTTATACTGACCGTTTTTATCTCACTGTATTCATTAAGTGCATATTGTCCACTGTCAATAAAAGATAAAATAAAATATTTAAAAAATAGTATAATTGCACATTTATATATCTGTTACATAAGATGTTAAATATGTTTGGCATATATATATATATACTGAACCAAAAAGGTTTAGCAACACTGAGAATATTACTGTATAAATGTTGTTTAACAAAAACAATAAATTGATTCAAATATATTATTTAATTGATAGGTCATTTTCCAATTTGAACAACAGTCTCTTGTTACTGTAATGCTAGCATCGCGCCTTTAACACGGCATCATTCAACGGAAGGGTCCAATTTAAATAATGACACTGAGCTGTCAATACCGGTTGTGACCTCCGCGCGCATTAACCACCGCCGTACATCACTTTCTCATGCTTCGAATTAAGCACCTGATGTCACGAAGAGGAATCGCATCCCATTCCTGGAGCAGTGCAGCTTCTAGCTCCCACACGTTGTGAAGATGTGGATGGTTCTCACGCACCATACGGCCAAGAATGTCCCACACGTGTTCGATAGGAGACAGGTCCGGTGATCGCGCTAGCCAGTCCAACACCGGAACGTTGTTAGCCTCAAGGAAATCACTGGTGACCCTAGCTGAATGAGGACGGGCGTTGTCTTGCTGGAACATAAAGTCTGCATGATGCTGTATAAAAGGGATGACAACAGGGGTGACAACTTCTTCACAGTAACGTTGAGCCGTTAAATTTCCGCGAATCACAATAAGATCTGTTTTGCCATTTTCATGGATTCCAGCCCACACCATGACACTGCCGCCACCGATTCTGTCGTGCTGAATGATGTTGGCTGCATCATACCGCTCTCATAAATGTTGCCAAACCCGTTGCCTACCATCCGCCACATCCACACAAAACCTCGACTCATCACTGAACAAAACGTGGCTCCATTGTTGAGCACGCCATCGCTGATGAGTTCTTGCCCATGCAAACCGATTCTCGATGTGACGCTCTGTAAGCGGAACAGAAACAAGTGGACGACGGGCATGCAGTCCAGCATCATGGAGTCTGTTTCGCACAGTTTATGCATGCACTGTAGTGCCGGTAGCGGTGTGAAAATTACGGGACATCCACGGCGCAGTCTCAAACCTGTGACGTCGTGATGACATCACTAAGTATCGGTCTTCTCGTGGTGTTGTTGCTCTCGGTCTGCCAGATCGTGGTCGGTCATTAACATGTCCAGTTTCCTGCTTACGTTGGCGGAGATGAGAAATGGTTGAGGCATGAACATTAAAATGTCGAGCAACAGCGCGAACGCTCTGCCCAGCAGCGAGTCTTCCCATTGCTTCATGGCGCTGATTTTCGGGTTGCCCTGGGCGGCGGTCCATGTTCGGTAGGCTAAACTTTTAAGCATTTTCTGTTAACGTTCGTTATCTGCTTTTGCAATATGGTGAATTTTTGCCTTCGCTACCCGCCAATGTGGGCCAGTGCATGAAAAATGCATTTTCACATGCAGTAAGCGTGCGGCCGAGAAATGCAAGAAATGATTTGCATTTCTTCATGATCAGCGAGACATTACATTGACAAAACATGCCTGCAAATTTGGTTATAAATGGATGCATAGTCTTAATACAACAAACCAAACTTCCCTGTTGCTAAACCTTTTTGGCTCAGTATATATATATATATATATATATATATATATATATATATATATATATATATATATATATATATATATATATAATTTAATTACCCCGCGGTGAGGTCAGATGGACTAGTACTCTTTGATTGGATTAGATGACGCGTATATGATTCAGCATCTCCCTTATGTTCTGTTGTTCACATCACAAATAATGAATTTGAGCATCCCGCATGAGAAAAATAAAATGATATACCCAGAAATGCTTGATATGGTTGTACTGTACATCGCCATTGTCCTAATGCACAGCTTGGCAATAAATGGCATTTAAGCACCGACCACCCTGGTATTTAAATGCAGGAATCCAGTTTTAGCTATGCCCCGTCCATCTTCAGCTAAGCTCCACCCACACTTTGCCTGTGTTGGGAGTGATCGATCCCTGAACTCCGCGACTCAATTTCAAGAAAACTATACAGGTTAGCTGTTGAATATTTTGAAACTAATTTGACAGTGTGCGGTTGCTGCCTATGTCTAATATTCAACAGCATGTTTAATAAATAGTAGACATACAATTTGTACAAAATCACAGACTATTAAGCGTTTACGATGGACCAAATCGAGTCATTCATGATGTAATTGATTATGATGTTGGCCATGTTACGTAGTTAATTACGTCATATGATTGACTGAGAAACTGGATTCTGCAATGGTATCTAACGTATTCAATAAGGCATTTCCATTATTAAATATGTAATTACAATTATCGCCTGAATGTATATATATATATATGTATATATATATATATATATGTATATATATATATATATATATATATATATATATATATATATATATATATATATATATATATATATATATATATATATATATATATATATATATAAATTGAAGGATACTTACAGTTCTCTACCATGTCCTGATTCTTTGAATCCTCCAAATGGCGTCTGTGGTGTGACTATATCATAGCAATTCACCCTAATAAACAAACAAACAAACAAACAACATACAGTTGAATGTCTCCAAATCGAAGTCCCAAGGGAATGAGTAATTTGTTCAGATTGGCTCCAAAAGCAGTTTGACTGTACATATAGCCATATACATCTACCTAGCAGGTAAATCAGTGTATGCCTTGAGTAAACTACAGATTCAAAAAATACAAACCACTGGGGTGAGTTTTGTTAAAAACTGTACAGAAAGCTCTGAAGAAATCGGAAAAAGATTGTATTTTCAATAAGCAGGACATCTCTGTTCGACTGATTAAATATTGCATGTGATTGTGATTTTATTACATAATCATTACATGATCTCTCTTGAGAAATGTCAATTTGCAGACAAAGAAGACTATTTTTGAAAATTTACTACTGGAATGACTGGCTCGATAATCGAGGCAGTCATTCCAGTGGTAAATTTTCAAAAATAGTCTTCTCTAGGTCTGCAAATGGACATTTTCTATGAGAAAATTTAAATTTTCTTGAATAAATTCAAGGCTTCAAGTGTTAACCTTCTCATACATTAACCCTTTAACATTCAAGCCGGCCAAAAACGGCTTCTGCTGTGGTCATGAGAAATGCCCAATGCCCATTTGAAGACCAAGCGCAGACTACTCCTTGTGACAAACTTTAAAAAATAATCTTTTCTTGGTCTGCAAATGGACATTTTTTTCCCCGAGAAAATTTAAATTTTCTTGAGCAAATTCTATGCTTAAAGGGTTAAGCATGTGCCTTATTAACCCTATCATGATGAAGCCGGCCAAAACCGGCCTCTGCAGTGGTCTTGAAGAATGTCTATTTTCAGGCCAAGTGAAGCCTATTTTTTAAAAGTCACCACTGGAATAACTGGCTCATTCCAATGCTAAATTTTCAAAAATAGTCTTCTCTTGACCTGCAAATGGACATTCAATAAGCAAACATTTGTACTGGGAACTGTTGCTGTCCAAGCAGTTTCGAAATATGCAACAGCTTTTCTGAAAGGTTGTCTTAAAATCTAACCAATGGAATTTTAATGACTACATCACTAAAGCATTGAAACTAACCAGACAGAACCTGCTTGCATAGCCTGAGCGATGGTCATCGCACGGTCAATGTCTTTAGTTATCACTCCAGCAGCTAGTCCATACGAGCTATTGTTTGCTCGCTCAATAACTTCTTCAAGTGTTGAGAACTTCAGAATGCACTGCACAGGACCAAATATCTAAAAAATACATATATTCATTAATTTTGGGCATATATTTATTTGGTACTCTGTTATTTTCTAATTTCATTGCACAATTACGTGGAATGAAATTAATTTACCAATAAAATTGTAAAAGATACTCAGAAAAAGGAAAGAAGATATATATCGAATGAAAACCAAAGAATTTGCATGTATACAGACATGGGTAGCAGGACATACATATGGATGGAAAGAAGAAACTATACAAATGCCGTCTAGCGTGTCGAGCCCATTAGCTTTTCCACATATGACACATCAGGTGTCATATTGTCATAAAATAAGAATTTCTTAAAATAGTATACCCCCTTGATGAATTAAATATCTATTGAAAATCATTCATCTAATTCTTGAAAAAGAGACAAATCACACAGAAATAAACTATATAGAAGTATGAACAAAACTTTAAAATCTGTTTTTAATCTTACTGCGAACAAATCTGTAACGTTTCGCTGGGATCAGATAAGACCTTAATAAATCAAAATGCTATTGAAATACATTATCATTTTTCTAATTCTTGGTCCAAAATAAACTAAGCCCAAACTACGTAAAAATATATGGATACCATTTGACAATTATTTTCATTATGATGAAATTTGGATGTAATGATGGCATAGAACAAATCTGTACAGTTTTGTTGAGATCGGATAAGGCCATGTATTGATGAATTAAATGCTCATTGAAAAACTAACATTCTAATTCTTGGTACAAAATAAATAAAGTCCAAACCACATAAATACATGTACAAAATTTGAAAATTATTTTCATTATAATGGAGACTGGATACAATGATGACATAAAGCAAATCTGTAATTTTATTGACATCAGAGAAGCCCTTGATGAATTACATGTCTAGTTAAAAAGCTTGACTATTTATTTATCTAAATAGAGAATCTGGAACGAGGTCACTTTTCATATCACTATTATGGACCGAGTTCAAAATTATCAATTTGCACGAGCTTTAGCGAGTGCAAAATTGATATTTTCAACGAGGTTCATAATAGTGATATGAAAAGTGACCAAGTTTGAGATTTTATTTATCCTATAAACTGTAATTTTGAAATATTTGCCAATAGTTGCTGATGTGACTTATCTGATTTCTCATCGTTGATTTTCGTTAAATCGATACTGCCGCTGTGACGCACCACTACTTGATAACAGATACTGAACGCACAGCAAAATATAGTGACAAACACAAAATCTGGCGATGTCAGCCGTAAACTACACTTTTCTTCTAAGACTATCGCAGAGCCACAGCCATCAATCGTTACTTTGCTGCCGACTGATAAACTGTCAGATGATGACATTTTGCGATGGCATTTCATGAATGACAAATCGTAGTAAACAAATCATAGTAAAACAGTACCGCATAGTAATCCCTACGCATCACGCTCACATCAATCGATGTTTTAATTGGTCGATCTAAATGGGTGCGCAACCCAACAGCCAATGAAAATACTCCGTTGAATATGGCACGTGTGCTCATATCGAAAAATATGGACCGGGCTAGAAGGCTTGTTTATATGATAATTCTTGCTACGGGCTGACCGCCATTTGAATCAGTATATTGAGATCTTCAGCTTCGCTATGCGCTTGACAAAAATTAATAACCTTCCTATCTCTATGGCCCAACTACCCATGACAATTCATAATCCAAGTAGAAGCTAAGTGTTCAGACAAAAACCAGCATGCACACATGGTTACTCCATGCTCAATATACTCATAGGTTTCATCAACATGCTCAAAAGAAATGAAAACAAACAATCTGTATGCACGCACACTGATTTAGGTAGGGCCACAAACAAACAAAATATCATCACACTGTTAGGATCGATCGATCTCTGAACTTCCTGACTATCAATTTCCAGAAAACTATACAGGCAAGCTGTTGAATATTTAGAAACCAATTTGACTGGGTGATGTTGCTGCCTATGGCAGCAAGTGTCCAGTCAAATTAGTTCATAAATATTCAACAGCATGTTTCTTAAATAGCAAAAACATCCAATTCTTACATGTCAGACTATTATGTAAGTGTTAAAGACAGGCTTAATGGAATCATTCATGATGTCATGATTATGATGTCAGCATACATGTCGCGTAATTGATTGACGTCATGTGATTGAGTAAGGCAATGGATTCATGAATTATCCACACACACACCGTTTGAAAAAAAGGTTGGGATATTACAATTGATGATTCGGATCTATCGATCAAATATGTTACAATCAATTACGTTACATATAGGCTGACATCACAATCATAGGGAGGGAGGGAGGGAGGGAGGGAGGGAGGGAGGGAAATCGTGATGCTGGAATAGTCCATCAAGTGTATAAATTGTGTCTTTAATGACTTTACTATTCAATAAACATTCTGGTGAAAATTTTGAAACTAATTTGACTGAGCGTTGTTGCTGATATAGGCAGTTCAACAGCTTACCTGCATTGTTACTGTGATATTAGATTTCTGGGAAATCAGGGTTCGGTCAATCCCAACACGGGCAAAGAATGGGCGGAGCTTGGATAGAAATGGGAGGGGCATATGTAAAGGTAGATTCCTCTATTGCTTGTCTATTTCTGATGGTGCAAAACACGACTGAGAATTCTAATTATTGTTTCAAATCACTATGTCTGAATAACAGAATGGCAGCTATAATGCCTAGACATCTGTGGATTGGATAAACTGTGAAATAATAGCTAATAAGGTTGTGTTACTGCGAGACAAAATTTACAAATGATTTCCATATTCTCAGAAGGTTTTACATATCACTCCAGACCACTGAGTCGTGATTTATGTGAATACAGATTCAAGTGTTATGTATGCTCTATCTACTTAATGACACAATCCGCTCAGGAAAATCAAACTATTTGCTTATTGAATGTCCATTTGCAGGCCGAGAGAAGACCATTTTTGAAAAACTTAAAAATGGAATGACTGACTTGATTATCGAGCCAGTCAATCTAGTAGTAAATTTTCAAAAATAGTCTTCTATTCGCATGCAAATAGATATTCTTCAAGAGCGCTATCACGACTATACAGGCTAGTTTTGACTGGCTTCATCATGAGAAGGTTATTCCATGAAATGCCAGTGTCTCAATTTCAAAAGTACAACACAGAAAAGAAAGCTGTTTGAATATATTGAAACTAATTCAACTGGAAACTATTGCAGTAACAGGTTCCAGTCAAATTAGTTTGAAAATATTCAACAGAATATTCCTTAGATCATAAATAATTTATCATTTCTCAACTGCAAATTGTTAAAACCATCATTTTATATATTCACCTCTTCTTTCGCAATGCTCATATCATCTGTGACTTCTGAGAAAACAGTCGGTTTAACAAAGAAGCCTTTATTTCCACTGCGCTCTCCTCCACATTGTAGCGCAGCCCCCTGCTGCTTTCCCAGATCACAGTAATGTAGGATCTTCTTAAGCTGTGTATCATCGATCTACAAGCCATGAGAACATTACACATTAAACATTAGATCTGCTACAGAATCACTACGTGTACATACCATATCAATAAGCAGACGATACGATACACTGTGGAACTAACTCTAATGTTAACTTGTGCTTTAAAATGTAGATTGAACATTGGTAATATAACTATGTGGAAAATTACTATTACTTTCTTTAGTGCTGCTACCACAGGAGGAATCTACGAAACAAGAAGTCATGATGGATTGAAAGCTGTGGTAGCCGTGATAGGTCTGTTGATAATGATAATAGCATTCAATGATGATACCTTGTAAGAGTAAATTTATTCTTTTTCGACAAGCTTTCGCACCTAAACACGCTTCATCAGTCCTATCATGATAAAGCATATTTATAAGCAAAAGCTGGTTGAAAAATTATCGAGTTAGTCTTAACTGTCTCTCTACTGCAAGCCACAGAACAATAATTTCAATGAGCAAAAACTCTTTGACTTCCTGCATATTTTGAAAACAATCTGACTGAAGGTTGTTGGTGGTGGCTTAGCCACCAACAACTTTCAGTCAAATTGTTTTCAAAACATTTAGCCAGTACAGAGATATCAACCCTGAAATATGTCATCTGCAAACTCAGCCGTCAGACGGTTAAAAGGTTTTGACCGTTGAACACATTGAATCTTGTTATCATGTGAATATTTATTATCATAGAACCCTTTACTGGTCAAGCTGGCTTAAATTGGCTTAAATTGGACTTTGTAGTGGTCTTCAGAAATATCCGCTTGTAGGACAGATTAAACGAAATCAAGGATTTCTTTTTTCACGAGAGAGTTGATACTTACCTCCCTAATACTTTTGATATTGCTAAATATTGGCTTTCACTCAATAAACACTCAGATTAAAACAGTTAGGTGCCCCTACTGGGCAGGGAGTCAGAGCGTAGTCTGGCGGATGCCAGCCCCACCACCGCGCATGCGCAGACTAGCACTTCCTCTGACTAATTTATTGGCTGATACACATGCAACTATAAAGAGCCTGAAGACCGAGCCTCTGTGGGGTGGAGAGGCCGGGTCCGTATCTAGGGAGGTAAGTATCAACTCTCTCGTGAAAAAAGAAATCCTTGATTTCGTTTATTTCACATCAAGAGTATACTTACCTCCCTAATACTTTTGATATTGCCAGAATTCGACAGTGAATTCGGCGGGAGGGAGGCGAGGTCAAAAGACCAGCTCATCCCTATACACTTTTCTGCGTTTAAGGCACTTAAACTTCTGAAACTGTATGAAAAAACAGTCAGGATTTGACTAACCATCGGATAACACCCCCGATGTATGAGAGATGACCGAATGTCATATGCGCTCCCCCCCCTCCTTCCTGGGAGGAAGAGTCGAATGACCTCAATGTCCTATACGCTCTCTACGTACAAGTGCCATGTACTACAGGACAGAGACGAAAAAACTCCATTTTCGTATACTCACAACAATGAACCACATAAATACACAAAACCATCATCATATTAATAACGGGTAACGTGACAAGACAATCAACAATGGACAACACATACACAAGACTGACCTTGTTGAAATGGCTGCTGACATCCTCTTCCCATTGGTGAAGATCGATGCAGTCCCAAATTAGTGGTTGTTTCCATAAATTAATTGTGAAATATATAAGCAATGAGGAAACCCCATCAAAAATATATGCCTAGTTATTTTTTCAAAATCGACAAGGCGAGAGGATTAGAGGTGTCACGGAGATAATGGTCTGTAAAACTTGACTCACAGTGCCACTGAGCCACCGACATAATATCATCCACAGGGACCCCATTAAATAGGGCAGTGGATGTCACTACGCCGCGGACACTGTGAGCCTTGGCCACGTCAACCTGCTTCCCAGTGGTGGATTTATGGCAAAACTGAATGCATTCTACAATCCACCTGGAAATGGTGTCCTTAGAAGCCCTGCCATGGGGTTCAATATATGACAACCATAACGCCGACTGGTTGGTGCGCCACTCCGCCGTACGTTGTTTGTACCGGCGAAGCGCCCGGACGGGACACCATGCTTTAGAATTAGGATCATATCTAGTTAAAGCAGGCAAAACAATAGGTTGACCTGGATATTTCAACGACTGATTTTTAGCCAAGAAATTAATCCTAGGTAGCAGCTTAAGGCCTTCCCCTGAAACCACAAAACGGTCATCCTCGGCTGATAAGGCATGAATTTCACTCCTACGCCTAGCCGAGGCCGCAGCAATTAAAAACACAGTCTTCAGTGTTAATAGTTTCATAGAAATGGAACTAAGTGGTTCAAACGGCTTATCACCTAGTACTTGAAGCACTAGCGATAAACTCCAAGACGGAATCACAGGTGGATTCCTTGGTCTTAGATTGCCCATGCCTTGATTTAATACATTTAATGTATTCACTTCATCACTTCCCCTCTTAGCCAAGCAAGGAATAACAGACATTAAAGCTGACTTATAACCAGCAATAGAGTTAGGCTTGAGGCTATAGGCATCATAGAGGTGACAGAGGAAATCAGCTACTACCTGAATAGATGCATCCATTGGATCAATACATCTTTTTGAGCACCATTCTGCAAATCTGTTGATTTTATAATTATATGCTCTGGAGGTTGACCCCTCCTGGCTTTGGCCATAAACATGGCTGCTTGCTCAGAAAAGCCCTCCTTAATTCTAGATTCCTTGACAACACCCACGCAGTCAATCTGAACATTGACGGATTGTTGTGAAGGCCTTGCCCTGGAAGATAATATCGTCCATCAGAGGCAGAGGAACCGGATTGCAGACCAGAAGGTCCAGCAGATCTGTATACCATGATCGGCTTGGCCAATCCGGGGCGATCAGAAGCACTTGGCATTCCTCTTGTCTGATTTTCTGAAGAATTTTTGGAATCAGGATTGCTGGAGGGAATGCGTATGCATACATTCTCCCCCAGCTGATAGCTAACGCATCTGTTGCGAAAGCGCTTGGATCCGGAATCGGAGAGACGTACGTCGTCATCTTCGCATTCTTCTTCGTTGCGAACAAATCGATGTTGGGTTTCCCCCAATGGTCGAACAGACGATCAGCCACACATTGATTTAGTTGCCATTCCGTGGGTAAAACACTCATCCTTCGGCTCAATGAGTCTGCTAGCAGGTTTAACCTTCCCGGAATATGAACTGCTTTCAAGGTAATCTGGTGATCCAGACACCAACAAAGCAGTCTCCATGTCATCATACAGAGACTGGGCGACTTCGTTCCGCCCTGGCGGTTTATGTAAGTCACAACTGTTGAGTTGTCTGAACGAATAAGAACAATCTTGCCCTGAACTTTCTGTAAGAAATGTTCCAGGCCCAGGACTACTGCTCTTAGCTCCAGTAGATTTATATGTTCCTTTGACTGTTCCAGATTCCAAAGCCCTGATATCGTGGACTCTTTTAGGCAAGCTCCCCAGCCCTCCATCGATGCATCTGTATACACAGTCACCTGAGGGTGGGGAGGGGTTAGCATAACCCCCACCAAGAGATTCTCTGTGTCCAACCACCATTGCAGGTGATGAATCAGAGGCGCCAACACTGACACATTCGAGTCCAGCGAACCTGTACTCTGGGTCCATTGTGTCATGAGAAATAACTGGATCGGCCGCCTGCGTAAGGCGGCCTGAGGAATGACTGGTTCCAATGAAACCATCAACCCCAGCATTCTCAAGTAAACCCGTGCCAGGACATGACGACTGTCGCACACTGACTGAATTAATGAGATGAGTTTCTGAACTCTCTCCTGAGTAGGATAAACATATCCTGTCTCTAGATCGAAGAACATCCCCAGGTAAACAAACTTCTGGGATGGAGTCAGCTCTGATTTTGGGAAATTGATCATCCAGCCTAAGTCTGTGAGAGTTTTCAAAACAATCTCCAGACTGGCCGACAAACTTTCCCGGGTGTGCGCTTTCAACAGCCAGTCGTCTATGTACGTGTGGACTGCTATGCTTCTCCTGCGGAGGTATGCGGTGATCGCAAGAACCACACGGGTGAAAACCCGAGGAGCCGTGGAAATTCCGAAGGGTAGCACCCTGAATTCCCACTGTCTGCCCTGGAATGCAAATCTCAGGAAGCGACGGAAACTCCTGTGTATGGGGATGTGGAAATAAGCGTCCTTCAAATCTATCGACGCTGTCCACATTCCCCTCTCTAACCCCGCCAACACCGAGCGCACAGTCTCCATCTTGAAACTGGGCGTCTCTATGAACTTGTTCAATGGCTTGAGGTTGAGAATTGGTCTCCACCCTCCGGTGTTCTTTGTTACTAAGAACAGGGTTGAATAGAAGCCCGGACACCTCTGTGCCGGCTGAATAGCTCCTTTTTGTATGAGGGAATTTATTTCCTCCTCGATACACAACCTTTGATCTGGATCTCTCGGATTTGGAGTCCAGATCGGCACTAGAGACAGTCGCGATGGCGGGCCTGTCATCCAATCGGGATGATACCCGACTGAAAGCCATCGCAAGACTAAACGGTCCTGAGTTAACCGTTCCCACTCTTGCATGTGGTCGGCTAGCCGGCCTCCCACCGGTCCACCTAGGGATAGAGGTGGACATAAGGAGTGCAAGAGCGGCACTGTCTCCTTTGCCAGAAACACCGGCGCGGTTCTCACCGCGGTAACCGTCCCATCAGGAACGATTACCCCGCCCAGATCCTCGCGCGCCACGACCAGCACCGCGCGCACCTCGGTGCGCGGGCGGCTGCCTGGCTGACTGCGCCTGAGGAGCCTGCGGCCCCCTCGCTGCTGGCCGAATCGCACGCGGCCGAGGCCGGCGCTGCGATGGTGGTTGGCCTCTGACCTGGCCACTACCACCTCGAGCCTGCAGGGGGACGATACGCAGGGGGTGCGGCGCGAACGTTGGCACGACGAAGTACCTCAAACTGCTCGCGCAGCGCCCTCTGGTTATTGACCAGCGTAACCGTCTCCTGGAGGTGCCTACATCCCTCACCTCCAAAGAGACCAGGACCTGTCATAGGCGTACGTAGTAGCCTATTGTAGAGGTCCTGGGACGGGCACAGATTATCCAAGGCAAAAGTGCGCCTTGCCCGGACACTCCTGGTCACCGCCCGCGTCATACAGTCCAGAGCCAGGTTGATACCATCCTGGATGGCTCGCTGGACTGTGACCGGACTTGGCTGGCGCGATGCGGATGCTGTTACTACCCCTTGTAACAGCTGGGAGACGTGGGACAGAGCGGCAATCGAAGCCCTCCCACTCTCCTCCGCATCACGCAACGCGGCATTTGCTGAACGCAACGCGTTCGAACACAAGACTCCCGTGTCAGAACGGGAGCCTGGCCGCGCATCCTCACCCAAAGCCGCGCGGTCATCCGCGCTTGGCTTCGGTACCACACCGTACCGCTGGTAGTCCAGGGGCATGATGCGGCAACGCCTGGCCACCTCGCGCGGGGCCTTAGCGAGAGGTCCACTCGACTTAATGGACGTCTCCGCCGCCTCGAACATGTCAACGACATGCTCTGCCAGCGGCAGAAAAGGCATAGCGTTAGCAGTAGGCTTACCAGCTAACCACAGCCTGTGCTCACGCTGGCTAGCCGACTGCTCCACGGGCAGATCTGGTCTAACACTCACCAACCACTGGCAAGCGTCAGACCAATCCTCCTCCATGGCTAGCTGCGAGCGCTCTACAAGACGGGGGCCTTCGTCTTCCTCCTGAGCGCAAGCAACAGAGCTTGACGGCGGGTACGCTGATATCCCTGGCAAGCCAGGGAGAACATGCAGGCCTGACAATACCGGCATGCTAATATCACTGGTTTGACCAGGAGCAGGCGCCGTGGTAGAGCGCGGGGCATATACCGCCCCACCACGGCCCCGGCCAGCACCAGCGACACTCTCGGCAAGCCGAGGTATGCGGTACCGCTGGCCTTCAGCGCCCAGGGCCACAGTCTGAACCGTGGATTCTACCCCTGGGAGAGTAGAACCGTGGAAAAAGGCGCCTGTATTCCCCGCGAGGGGTGGACAGACGTCATAATCCATGGCCACGTCTTCAGACGGCGACCCCCAACAGGTAATCCTCATCCTCCTGGCCAGACAGATTAGACTCCGGGTCAGCAAAGAGAGCTAACCCGGACTGGCCAGGGAAGGTGCCATACGAGGTACTGGCTCCCGCGGTGTGCGGATACCCCTGGACTGATAAGCAGCCCGCGGGTTCCAGCGACAACCGTCCACGGTCCCTATTGGGCGCGGCAATAAGCCTGCTGCCAGGGCCGTGGAACGCCCCCCTCTAATGGGGCCACCTCTGAATCTTCAAACAACGGAAGCGTACTAAGGAACGTTGATTCAGAGGTGGGGATTACCTGCTCCGAAGCAGATGATGAGGTCAATAAAGGATTTGGTCCAGGAAGCATGCCACGAAGCAACTCTGGAACCAAATCCTTTATTGTCCTCCTCATCTCTCCCAACATCTCGGTCCGGAAGGCCTCCATGTCCACCGCGGACGAGGCCTTCCTCTTACCCTTCTTACTTACACCCTCTTTTTTCAGCTTCTTCTTCTCCTCCTCCACCTTGTCCTTCGCCTGCAAGCACAAGAATTCGGACATTAGCTCGCCCCCCCAGTGCTTACATATCTCGCAATTAAGCAAGGGACCACAGGGGCTACACTGAAAACAGAGATGAGGGCCAAACTTGTCCCTCAAAAATCGTCCACAGGACGCACAACCAGGTCTCTGAAAAAGGCCAAAGGACGAGGAGTATGAGCAAACTAGTTAAGCTTAGAAAACTCACCAACTCAAGAGAAGGAAAATGATCATAAAGATCATAATTTATCAGAAAACCAGCTTCGGACAACTTTAATTGTTAATAAAGAGCAAGGCTGATTATGACGTCATTAATCCTATGACAGGAAAAAATCGATCCCCAACAAACATCCCAGTGCAAGGACGAATTGTATCTCTAACCAGAACATGTGCAGAATGGACATTTCGACTACACAAGCATCAGATATATACTGATAACAATGGCAAATAGAGTTAATTATCTCCCTTTCCTCTAAATAATTAACATCACCTCATATCAATAATTAGATACCTGACACCTTGTCTAGACAAACCATCCAACCTGATGAACTGGAGCACTCCACCACTGAACGCCTCTTAACTCTCTCCACCTCTAGGGGAAGGAATTGGATCAAGAGGGCAAAGTGAGAAGACCTTTATAATAGGCCTCCAACTCACTGGACATAGAATTTTTGGTTAGATAACCTAACAGTATTAGTAGGAAATGGAACCATGGTGGAGACACAAACCCTCTGCTGATGTCATGTCCATTATATTTCTTCACACAGACTGTGGACATAAACACAAAGAGAGATTAGTCTTATATAGCACCTAGTTGAAATAAACCAACTAATCAAGGCGCTTATCACGTTTAGCGCGAGTCCCGGAAACACATTACAACGGGACAAAACTCGCTAATTTTACTAGAAGTCACCTGATTTAAAGGTCCAAGGCCCTCCTGTGGCGAAGTTACTCTCTCTGCCATCTTTCTCAGGGATAAACTTCTAGCAAACAGTCTCAA
This sequence comes from Chaetoderma sp. LZ-2023a, assembly GCA_034401795.1. Taxonomy (NCBI): domain Eukaryota; kingdom Metazoa; phylum Mollusca; class Caudofoveata; order Chaetodermatida; family Chaetodermatidae; genus Chaetoderma; species Chaetoderma sp. LZ-2023a. The sequence goes on along the minus strand of CM067368.1, from coordinate 17,657,219 downwards.
AAAACTTCGAAAAGAGTATAGAAAGTTTCTAACACAAAAGCATGTGTACACTCTCAGCCAATAAATTAGCAAAGAGGAAGTGCTAGTCTGCGCATGCGCGGTGGTGGGGCTGGCATCCGCCAGACTACGCTCTGACTCCCTGCCCAGTAGGTGCACCTAACTGTTTTAATCTGAGTGTTTATTGAGTGAAAGCCAATATTTAGCAATATCAAAAGTATTAGGGAGGTAAGTATACTCTTGAAGTGAAAATTTATTATCATAGAACCCTTTACTGGTCAAGCTGGCTTAAATTGGCTTAAATTGGACTTTGTAGTGGTCTTCAGAAATATCCGCTTGTAGGACAGATTTGTTAGTTTTTATCACTGAAATCACTCTCTTTCACCACTGAAATGACTAGCTTGATAACTGAGTCAGCCACTCCAGTGGCAGGGCTTTCAGGAGTGGTCTTCTCTGAGCCTGCCAATGGACATTAAGCAGAAATTCAAATTTTCTAAAGAAATTTGAACCATTAAAAGGTTCAAATAAGTAGTTTCAAAGGTGATTGGTTGTAGTAGCCTCTGAGTGCTTATGTTGAAGACAGTACACATCTTGGCAACACTAGTTTTAAAATAAACCAAGTATTTCTTCATCCAGACCTGAGAAGCTTAGCGTTTTGATCATTGCTGTATGCCAGTGTCATAAATGATATTAAGATACTTTAGAATAAATTAGTCGAGGGACCCATTTCTTGCTGTATGCCCTGCCCACTGCTAATTAAGCTCCACCCACTAAGTATGCGCATTACAACCGATTTCAGACCTTGAAACATGAATTCCCTGAATCTAAATTTCAAGTTAACTATACAGGTAAGTTGTTGAATATTTTGAAACTAATTTGACTGGGGGCTGTTGCTGCTTATGAACTTAATTATGAATCTATCAAAGACATACAATTCGCAAACGTGACACACTTTTCCAGCTTCATGACAGAGCTCTAAGTCATTTTGAAAATTTATCACTAGAATGACTGGCTCAGTTATCGAGCCAGTCATTCCAGTGATACATTTTCAAAAATAGTCTACTGCTGTCTGCAAATGGACATTTTCAAGACAATTGCAGATGGTGTTGACTTGATTATGAGATCACATACTTGAGTGACAGATCAGAACCCTTCATTAGTTTACTATGTGAGGTGACAAATGAAATAGAACATTGGTGATGAATTTGCAATTGAACCTGCAAATCAACTTATGAATCAATACAATATTCTGCAACAATCTACATGCCACATGTGCAAAGGAACATAATTCATATGTTTCACTAATAGAGAGCGAGGAAAAGAAAATGCAGTTTGAAAAGAATATGCACTCTGATTGTATGTTATGAATAAGGATAAAAGCACCTAACACTCACTTGTGGGCCTTGTTGAGTGATAGGGTCCCAAGGATCACCGACAATTCGATTTTCTGCCGCGGTTTTAGCACACTCGACAAACTTCTCATAGATTGTGTCCTGGACAAATGTTCGAGATCCCGCACAGCAGTTCTGGCCATGATTATTCATAATAGCGCCATGCGCCCACAAAGCTGCCTGCTCCACTGTAACAGATTAGTGTTAAAGTTAAACTAACCTCATATCATAATAGCTTTTCGGGTGTTCAAATATCATGCCACTCATAAACTATGCATGGAATTTTTCGCATTTTATCATGCCGCTAAAGAAAATTCATTAGACTTTAACCTTTTAACACAAGACGGCCAAAAATGGCATCTGCAATTGTCTTGAAAATGTCTATTTACAGACCAAGACAAGACCATTTTTGAAAATGTATCACTGGAATGACTGGCTCGATAACCGAGCCAGTCATTCCAGTGATAAATTTTCAAAAATAGTCTTCTCTTGGTCTGCATATGGACATTTTCTATGAATAAATTGAAATTTTCTTGAATAAATTTGAAGGCTAATAGCTAAATGGTGATACTTTTCTCCAATCATGAAGAAAGTCATCATTCAACCAATCAGAAACACCTAGGCTCTCTGCCTCGGTATGCATGCTCAATCTTAGCGGTATTATGGTTTGGCAAAGTAAAAGCGACCATACAAGCACGCTACTGAATATTTTGAAACCAGTTTGACAGGAAGCTGTTGCTGCCTTAGGCTGCCTTATAAAAATAGTTAGCCTGAAAATTTACATCCCTCAAAACCAATGAAGCCACGTTTGAGAGATTAACCAATGATTAATTTAATATAGATTTGATCTACCAATGCCACATTTCATTACCCAGCCTAGACTTCAATACATAATCAAAGGACACCAGTCGCTAGAAGAAAATGATAACCATTAAATGCAAGGGAATAATTTGCACAATATTTAGGATTTAATACTAGACTAGAGCATGTATTAGGAACAACATCTATGTACAAATCTGAACATTTGTCATGTCCTAACAAAGGGGCATGAAGAATGTCCTAAGGGAGTCACTATACATGTAGACATGCCGGGTGGAATCAAATTTAACCCATTAATTACTAAATTTGGTCAAGAAAGTCAAAACATTTGCTTATTAAAATACTATTTTCTTAAAATTTACCACTGTAATGACTGGCTCGTAAGCCAGTAATTCCAGTGGTAGATTTCTCAAAATAGTCTTCTCTTGGCCTACAAATGGACATTCCTCAAGACCACTGCAGACGAATGTTTTGACCGACTTTTGCCATGAAATGGTTAACAAAAACACATGACATCTTCACATCAGCTTACAGTCTGCGTCATCAAAAATAATTAGTGGACTCTTTCCTCCGAGTTCCAGGGATACTCTTTTCAGATTGCTATCACCAGCAGCTTTCAAGATCAAACGGCCAACCTGCAAACACCACAATATTATCTTAAATTCAGCGAGCATGTCAGTTTCTGAATCGTCTGATGATCTTATCAACTGACGTGAACATGTAAGGGCATGTAAAGCAGAAATGAACACAAATGAGAGTTTTACATCAATTTATGCCTCGAATTTTCTTAACCATCTGGCTACTACAAGCCACCAGACAATAATATCAATGAACAAAACTCTGGGCCTACGGATTATTTGCAAAACAATTTCATTGGCAGTTGTTGGTGGTTTAGGCACAAACAACTTTCAGTCAAAATTTTATCAAAATATTCATATCCAGAGTTAACTCTCATGGAAAATGCAGTCTGCAGAAACTGAGCAAGCAGACAGTTAACTTTCCACATTGACAAATGTAGTTGCATTACGATCATTATTACCCCTGCCATAAGTGGAAGAGGGTATTGCGATCGTGTGTGCGTGCGTGCATGCGTGCGCGCGTGCGTGCATGTCCAGAGCTGTATCTTAAAAACTATTAATCAGATTTCGCTTAGAGCTTAAAACAAAGAAGGAACGTACCATGCAAGAGGATTTCCAGACATTGTCCATGATCCGGATAAAAGAAGTTGGATTGGGAACAAATTCTGGATCTATGAGTATCTCGGACACTACTGATCTGATTTGATTCAAATTTTAACACAAAGAGTGTGATCATATAGTAGGATTTATCCAATTTGGGCGTGATCCCGAAAATCCGAAAAAAATCAGGAAATACAGAAATTTACAAAGTAACAAAAGCTGAAATCAGAGGGTCGGCAATCTGTGATTGCTCTTATATTTCTATGAAATTATTGCCATAGTCTCATAAAACTTTCAACGAATAGATGGTATGGATCAGATTTGTTATTGCCCCTTCAGACTGGTCATTAATCACCATAAACAGTGGTCATTGTTCCTGGGCCAAGTTACTAATCACCACAGTACAAATTGGCAATTGATGAATCGACTTTTAGTTATGACCAGCCATTTCTATCTAAGCTGTCTATGATTTGTGCATGTTGTGATTGATTTATATAACTTTGAATCCTGAATTCCCAGAATTCCAATTCCATGGTAACTATACAGCTAAGATGTCGAATTCTTTTAAACTAATTTTACTGGGGGCTTTGGCTCCCTACAGCGCAGTCAAATTATCTTTTTAAATATTCAACAGAATGTTTATTAAACGGTAGACATACAATTTGTACTGCTGACTTCCCATTTCCGATTCATGACAGACTATTTCTGTCAATTATGATCGTGACATCAGCCTACATGTGACATAATTGATTACGACGCCATATAATTATCTGACAGATCGGATTCATCCAAACATGAATGCCGCTTGTACATGTTTTAGGAGCTAAACATGACCCACATGCTATGTGTTTGAATAGAGATTAAAATGTCTGTATCTCAATTTCAATAGTAATAGCAATGTATGTGTCTATCCTGACCAAAAAGTCCTACACACCAAAACGTCTGCCAGCATCTTACTTCAGGACCCACGATATATCAATATATCACAACATTTTCCGCACAATATATTACGATATAGTTAACATGAATATCATGCATCCAGAGTCGAGGAGATTGTTATATAAAATATACTCTCCTATTTTTGAAAGGTGAAATAAAGCTTAGAGTTAGCAATCGAAGACAAGCGTCAGATATACTTCAGCATCGTGTCTTATTATGTTTTACCAGTTTAGAGTTAGCATTACCTCCGTAGAACCTGTAAATGCGACTTTGTCAATGTTCATATGATGAGCAATGGCCGATCCTGCTGTAGGACCAAAACCAGGTACGATATTCACAACCCCAGGAGGAAAGCCAGCCTTAAGTTAGAAAGTAAGACGAGTGATTGAATATGTGTACATATGATGCATGGTATATTTAGGTTTCTATCAAGTGATCAGACATGTCAATGAGAAATACTCAGTTATTAACTCTATAACCGTCGAATTTGGTTAGGATAATTTAAATTTTCTCATAGAAAATGTCCATTTGCAGACCAAGAGAAGGCAATTTTTGCAAATTTACCACTGGAATAACTGCCTCGGTTATCAAGCCAGTCATTATAGTGGTAAATTTGCAAAAAGTCTTGTTTTGATCTGCAAAGGGGCATTTCTCAAGACCACTGCAGAAGCATATGATATGGCTGATATGAGAGTTAAAGGGTTAATAGTATAGATTTCCTCAACGTATGAAGGTTGTACAAAATGTAATTCTTAAAAAATCAGAGAAAACTGTGGCCACGAGACTAAATCTATAAGTTCAATAATATATATGCCTAAAGTAGAACACATCTCATTTTGTGCTATTCACTCAGTTGCGTCAATATGCTACACAGAACCTTTGCATGGTGCAGATGTCAATAACTAAATGGCGATACATGTCTCCAGTATATGAAGGGTGACAGGATCCACTTTTCAACCAATCAGAAAACACCTAGGGTCAAGTTCGACTCGCTAACTATCAGGGCTGGGGTAACTCTAACTTGTAACTGACTGTAACTTAGTTACATTTTTCATGTAACTGATGTAACTTGTAACTGAAGAATTTTTTAGTTACAGTAACTGAAATGTAACCAGTTACATTGCAAAAGTAACTGAAATTGCAGTTATTTTTTAGTTACATTTCAAACTTTTAAACCAAATTTACTACAATTTTCTTAATTTGCGGCACACCCACACGTAACACTCCAATATCCTAATTTCAACCTAATCATTCAGGTAAGCTGTTGAATATATTGAAGCTAATTTTACTGGAAGATGGTGATGCCATGGGCAACAACTTTATTTACAAGCGTCAGTGATATTTATTTTAGAAATTTGCAATTGGAATGACTGGCTTGATTATTGGGGCAGTCATTCCAGTGGTAAAATTTCAAATATGAATCTTGTAGGCTACAAAATAAACATTTCTTAACCAATCTTGACCATTAAAGGGTTAACCCACTCTATATCTGTATATGTGATATTTCAGCAATGATAATCTGAATGTTATTGCTACATCAGACAACAACAACCGTTAATCAAAATCTTATACAGCTTTTACATTAATCTACAATGTAGCTTAGAAACAGGTTTACTAAATCATTATAGAATTAACTGTTACCTTTTAAAGATTAAAATAGTTGAAATAAACTTTGGTTTTCTCATAGAAAATGCCCATCTGCAGACCATGAGATTATTTTAGAAAATTTGCCACTGAAATGACTGGCTTAGTTATTTAGCCAGTCATTCAAGTGGTAAATTTTCAAAAATAATATATATTTGTCTGAAAATGGACTTTTCTCAAAACCACTGCTAAAGCTGTTTTGCCCAGCTTTAGTGTTAAAGAGTTAAAAGGATTAAAAACATCAGCTGTTGAATTGTAAAGAAGGTTCAAATCTGCCACAATAGGTGTTAACAGCATGTCCTGTTCTTTTCTTTATATGCTATTGATTAGGACATCATTGCTCAGCAATTATACTCAAGCTAAATTTAATTCACATAGGTATGGTGATAAAGATCAAAGGACAATGTCATTGATAAAAGTCAAGTCATCAACCATTTTGGTATAGCAGACAAAATTTATAAAGGCTGTGGAATTAAACTAGCATACTGGAAAGCTGTTACACACCTTGAAACTAATCTGGCCTAAAAATACCTGTTGCAGCCATATGAAGCAACAGCTTTTGAAAGTAAAATAACAAATGTAGTAAGTATAAAGTACTCAGCAGATTATCTGATTGGAATCGATTTGCCATTGCAACTAATGAAAGTAATAAATAATTTTCAAAATATTTAAATTCCTATTTAAAATTAAGTAAACATCAAAGCTGATGGACATTTGGAAGCTAATTTCACTGGAACCTGTTATATTGCCACATGGTAGATGGCAGATTATCTTATCATAGAAAGTCAATGGGCTCTAAGGAAATCTGTTGAACAATTTGAAACTAATTTTACTGAAAAATGTTGATACCTATGGTAGCAAAGCTTTCAGTCAAATTAGTTTCAAAACAATCAACCAATTATTTCTTACAATAAGATTAATGTTTGTTATATGGCATGTCTGGGTTGAAAGGGTTAGAGGAAGAAATATATATGTACATCTATGAAGGCTGTGCAATTAAACTAGTGTCTTATTATTTTGGAAAAAAGTTGATTGAAATTTGTTATTGCATAGGGCAGCAACAAAATTTTGTCAAATTTATTAAAGAATTTTCAGCAGGTTTTATATTTTATATATTAATGGTATTCTGTTTCTACTATATATCCCAATATGGTTGACTACATTACACCCTTTATGATGACATTGATGTTCATACTTCATACTAATTATCAGTCACAGTAACTAATGTAACTGAAATGTAACTTTAGTTACATTATGCAAAGTAACTGAAATGTAACCAGTTACATTGCTAAAAAATATAACTAACTTTAACTGACATAGTGCAATGTAAGTGTAACTAGTTACATTTAAATGTAACTGAGCCCAGGCCTGTTACTAACTAAGCCCTGTTCATTTCTAACTACGCCCTGTCCATTTCTAACTAAGCCCTGCCCATTTCTAACTAAGCCCAGCCCATTTCTAACTAAGCCCTGTCCATTACTAACTATGCCCTGTTCACTTCTAACTCAGCCCTGTCCATTACTTACTAAGCCCTGTCCATTTCTAACTAAGCCCTGTCTATTTCTAAGTAAGCCCTGTCCATGTCTACCTAAGCCCTGTCCATTTCTAACTAAGCCCTGTGCATTTCTAACTAAGCCCTGTGCATTTCTAACTACGCCCTGTGCATTTCTAACTAAGCCCTGTGCATTTCTAACTAAGCCCTGTCCATTACTAACTATGCCCTGTTCACTTCTAACTCAGCCCTGTCCATTACTTACTAAGCCCTGTCCATGTCTAACTAAGCCCTGTCCATTTCTAACTAAGCCCTGTGCATTTCTAACTAAGCCCTGTGCATTTCTAACTACGCCCTGTGCATTTCTAACTAAGCCCTGTGCATTTCTAACTAAGCCCTGTCCATTTCTAACTAAGCCCTGTCTAGTTCTAAGTAAGCCCTGTCCATGTCTAACTAAGCCCTGTCCTTTTCTAACTAAGCCCTGTGCATTTCTAACTAAGCCCTGTCCATTTCTAATTAAGCCCTGTGCATTTCTAACTAAGCCCTGTGCATTTCTAACGAAGCCCTGTGCATTTCTAACTAAGCGACAGCCACTGTGCATGCATGTTGGAATCGGTTTGAAACTTTTAAATCTAAATTCCCTGAATCAAAATTTCAACTGAACAATACAGGTATATGTAAGTTATTGAATATTGTCAATCTAATTTTACTGGGGGCTGTTGCTGCCTATGTAAGCCTATGGCAGCTGAAGCTCGCAGACAAATTAGTTTCAAAATATTCAACAGAATGTTTATTAAATTGTAAATTCAACAAAGACATACAATTCACACACTTCTGCGACATACTTTTCGACTTCGTGACAGACTTACATCATTTTGCTTGTGATGTCAGTTAACAAGTGACATATTTTAATTATGACATCAGATACTTGAACGGCAGATTGAATCTCTTCATTGTTGTTCTACCGTAGAGTCATTAAACATGTGCAATTTCAATGATAGATTAGCTAAAGGAGGCCTATATAATGAGCATGTGCATGTACCTCTTTAAAGAGTGCTGCACAGTGCAAGGCAGTGAGCGGTGTCTGTTCAGCCGGCTTCAGAACCACAGTGTTACCACAGGCTAAGGCTGGACCAAGTTTCCATGCCAACATAGGCACAGGGTAGTTCCACTGGAGTAAAATGGGAAAATAGAAAAATTAACTAACAATGGCACTAAACAAGCAATTTTATTTTTGGATATCCTGAATAATACAGGAACCCATTTTTGCTAAGCATGGGTTCAAATCGATTTTAGCCACTGATGTCAATATTTTAAATTTTCAAATTAAATTAAAAGATGAACTGGTGTTCATTTTTCAACAAAATTGGTGGAAGATGACAGCAACATCGGCCACCAAAATTGTTGAAAAAAGTACACCAGTTTCTTAGCTATTGACACAGTACAAGATAGAATATTGACATCAGTGTGGTAAGGGTTAACAGATTTAACCATGCACTCCCCGAAGTGCAATTTCAAAGTAACTAAACAGGTAACATGTTGAATATTTTGAAACTAATTTGACTGCTGGAAGATCCCAGTAAAAATAGTTTCAAAATTTAAGTTATAGATTCACAAAAGCTATACAAACAAGGGTGACAATCAAACACCAGTTTCTTTGCTTCGACCGCTGGAAGATCTCAGTAAAATTAGTTTCAAAATTTAAATTATAGATTCACCAAAGCTATACAAACAAGGATGACAATCATACACCAGTTTCTTTGCTATTGACACAATACAAGATAAAACATTGACATCAGAGTGGCAAGGGTTAACAGTTTTAACCATGCACTCTACAAAGCACAATTTCAAAGTAACTAAACAGGAAATCTGTTTAATATTTTGAAACCAATTTGACTTCATTTAAGTTTCACAAGGATGACAACAAAGATTGTTGATCTATGACAAACCCACATCCAAAACCCCCACCCACCCACCCCCATTCCGCATTATCAGGCTTATATTGTACTATTTCTTGAATTGGGTCACCATGACTTTGATCTCTAACCTTTGGACCACAAAATCAATAGGGTTCTGTGTACCAACAAGGACAAGCTCCCACACCAGATTGGTAATGATCCCTTCAATAGAACTTGAGTTATCATCCAGAAATGAAAGCCTGAACGGACGGATGGACAGACAGATGCACAAAGCAAACGCTATATTATCCCCATATTATATTGGAGGTGGGGGGGGGGGGTGGGGTGGAGCCTAATCAGATAGTTACAGTCAAACTGTTGTCCCTTTCGTGTCAAACCTACATGATTGTGACATCAGCTAATGAGGAACATATTTATATTATGATATCAGATATTTAGGTGACAGATCGGATCCCTCCACAGACAGGTTACAAAGCATGACATTTGAATGTAACTTACAGGAATAATCTGTCCACAAACACCAACTGGTTCATGACGTGTGCACGTCATATAATCTCCATCTGCAAATATATAAATATTCCAAGAGCCATCAGAGAATGACAACACTTGCCCTCGTTTTTGTGGATCATGAACAATCCTAGTGTCTGGTCATACCCATTCTTTGTGTTCTTGTATTAACATTTTAGCCAAAGCAGACCTGTAGTTTCGGAGACATCCATAGATCCAGAAAGGCATTCAACCAAGATCCAGGGTATTTATCTGGATCAAGTCCAACATCTGTAAGATGTACATGTAATATTCCTTCACTGTAAGATCCTTTATCGTATTAATATTTGAGCAAAATCAGATTGGGTTTTTTACACACAACTCCGGACAGGCAGGCAGGCAAACAACCAGACAGACAGGCAGGCAAACAGACAGACAGAAATATAGTAATGGTCATTGATGTGATGCTACTGCCTAATAATTTTTAGCATAAGTCAGTCTGTGTGTCTGTCAAATTTGTTACATTTCTGCTGCCATAACTATAACACCTTGCATTTGTTTATACATAAATTCTGGATCTGTCACTCATATCTGTTATTTTATTTGACAGTGACGTACCATCTGATTACATAAGTTTTGTGAAATTCACTCACCAACAGGAATTGTTTGCCCAGAGATTTTATCACTCCAGCCAGCATAATAGCGGAACACACCAATTGCAAAACGGATATCCTCTTCAGAGTCGAGATATGGTTTACCATTGTCCAGTGTTTCAAGGCTCTGAAACAATGGACCTTTCCAGTATTAGCTATGCCTGCCCATCTCCAGCTAAGATCTACCCATACCTCACTCATCTTGGGATCCCTGAACTATCTGCCTACCAATTTCCAGAAAACTATATGTACAAGTAAGCTGTTAAATAATTTGAAACTAATTTGACTGGGTGGTTGCCTATAGCAGCAACAGCGCCCAGTCAAATTAGTTTCAAAATATTCAACAGAATGTTTATTAAATAGTAAAGACATACAATTCGTACATGTCGGCTTATTAAGCGTTAAAGACGGACTAAATCGGATTATTCACGCCATAATTAATTATGATGTCATCCTACACATCACTTAGTTGATTATGATGTCAGATAATGGATGGATAAACTGGAAAGATCCATTGCTACATTAATAGTACTGAGAAATTCAGAGAAAACATATATTTAAAAACAACTCTTTAGGGCCAAGACAATGCAAACCAATTTCTATTAAGCAAACTTGTTTTTATCATATGACTAATGGTGTAGTACAATTACATTCATGTGACCAAAACCAATGGAAAAGCCAATTGTGCTACAGAGCACATGGCTGGTCAAAGGCTACTTATTGCATAATTATTAATCTGGATTTACTGAACACTCTGATCTCCGATACTCGGCACTATTGCTGCTTTTTTGAATGGCATGTGAAAAGAGCACCAAAACAAACAAGCGCATATCGTGAATCATAGTGTTCATGAAATCCAGTATTGTTATCAATATTTTAATTGATAGAGTAGTTCAGAGAATTGATTACAAGTGCTGAAAAGAATCATCTAGTAAAATCCATAGTTCACTTTGGATTGATCCAACAATGGTCAAGCTGTCCAAAACTGGCCTTTGCAGCGGTTTTAAGAAATGTCCATTTGTAGGTTAAGAAGGGGGTGTGTGGGGGTGGGGAGGAGAGGGGAGGGCTTGGAGTCGTAAAGAAGTGTACTGACTACTTTGGGGTCAAAATGTCAAGTTATTAAAAATGTACAAATATTGATCAACTGGTCAGGAACTCTTCTATTGAAGCTTTCTTACGCTTGATCTTGTTGGATCGAAATCTGAATGCCAGTGCTCTGTTCTGCCCTTGCTTTTACACTCGCAGATCCGGTTATGGTTTCTTCTTTGTGTAATCGGATCAGAAAAAATCTGGTTGTTTTTTTACAACCGGAAATGTATTTGTAACCAAAAATTGTGTTTTGTAACCGGATTTGTTTACAGTGTAACCGGATTTGTTAACTCCTGTAACCGGAAATAATTTTGGTGTAACCAGATTTTTGATTTGTCTGTTTAGTGTAACCGGGAATTTGGTTTTAGTGTAACCATTAAAATTTTGATTGTTCATTTGAGAGGCCAGTGTAACCGTAAAAAGTAGATTTTTGTAACCAGAAATTTTTACTCAGTCTTAGAGTATTGAAGGATAACCGAGACAACATTTGTACGGTCTAGAATTTTCCTGGTGTTTGCAGGATTTTCTATTTTTTCTATAATTTGCATTGGTGGACATAGGTTTCTATTGTTGTAGAAAAAACGTCAGTGGAAAAATGATTCGGATTTGTGGCGTTTCATACTTTGTTTAGTTATACTCATCAGAGAAAGAAAATATGGATTTGGTTGTCCATAGAGAAAATATTCACAATGGTGAGAGGGAAAGTTTTTCCTTCTTACCTTATTATGGGTCTGTTCGCCTATCCGTCATGATCCGAGGTGGTCTCTTGTCACCAGGTATGAGACAGCGTCGGAGATGTTTTCAGTGTTGACGAACAAGTAGTTCAGTAGATCATCATCAGTGGTGTTACTCATTGAAGGAATAAAGCCTTCTTGGATGTGTATAATAATCTGAGTTTCAATGTTATTAAACTGCTCACGGGTTTGCGCTGCTCACCAGTGGTTTTGGCTCATAGGTGTGGTCAAATGATGGTGAGATTCGCTCCAAATTTAGAGGTGCTTCAATGTTGGTGTATTCGGCTTCTGTTGTTTCTACGGTCTGTGGTGTTGTTGTTGTCTCTTCAGTCGCTACTTCTATAGCTAGGGATGCAAATAACTCTGGAGTCACTTGATTGACGTACTAGTTCATAGAATTATGTACACTCGATCAGGTGCTGAGTGAAAAAATGGCCTTTAGCCTCCTCAAGGCGAGTAAAGCTGATTTTGCAACAATCGCAGGTCCAAAAGCCGGCCTGTTCTTGAATAACACGTATGTGTCTTCTTAGTCCTGTATGCTGGGCAAATTGTGCACTGCACAGACTACATTTGAATGGACCCATACAGGTAAGTATTCAAGAATTGACTGACTGATTTTAACTAACGTTAGAGGAGAAAACGTGGTGGTCAGTGTGACGTAACATGGTGATGTCATAAGGACATCATAGAAGGGCTACCATGACATGGAGTTTGGTGATTCTAATTAGAATAAAAACAACTCAGGTTTTGGAATCACCAGTCTGCATGATGAATCCCTATAGGATCTAGAGTATGGAGTTGATGTATCCAGTATTTGTCTTGTTCATTTCTGATATGGGATTTATTTGAATCCTCAGGGTCATGAGGGAGAACTTGTATAATTTTGAAGGACACATTCTGTCCATCGTGATTGGGCAAATTAAAGTGTTGTGCAACAAGGGTATCTTTGTGTCTTTGATATCCCGTAAGTGTTCTTTCACTCGTATGTGGAACTCATGTTTTGTTTCACCCACATCTTGTTTGTGACAAAATGTGCACGTGAGTAAGTATATGACATTGCGGGTATCACAATGTCTTCACTTTACATCTATACTTTAGGCGCATGTCAGTGCTTGTGAACTAAACGAAATCTAGGATTTCTTTTTTCACGAAAGAGTTGATACTTACCTCCCTAATACTTTTGATATTGCTAAATATTGGCTTTCACTCAATAAACACTCAGATTTAAAACAGTTAGGTGCCCCTACTGGGCAGGGAGTCAGAGCGTAGTCTGGCGGATGCCAGCCCCACCACCGCGCATGCGCAGACTAGCACTTCCTCTGACTAGATTATTGGCTGACACACATGCAACTATTAAGAGCCTGAAGACCGAGCCTCTGTGGGGTGGAGAGGCCGGGTCCGTATCTAGGGAGGTAAGTATCAACTCTCTCGTGAAAAAAGAAATCCTAGATTTCGTTTATTTCACTTCAAGAGTATACTTACCTCCCTAATACTTTTGATATTGCCAGAATTCGAAAGTGAATCTGGCGGGAGGGAGGCGAGGTCAAAAGACCAGCTCATCCCTATACGCTTTTCTGCGTTTAAGGCACTTAAACTTCTGAAACTGTAAGAAAAAACAGTCAGGATTTGACTAACCATCGGATAACACCACCGATGTATGAGAGATGACCGAATGTCATATGCGCTCCCCCCCCTCCTTCCTGGGAGGAAGAGTCGACTGACCTCAATGTCCTATACGCTCTCTACGTACAAGTGCCATGTACTACAGGACAGAGACGAAAAAACTCCATTTTCGTAACTCTCAACAATGAACCACACAAATACACAAACCATCACCATATTAATAACGGGTAATCGTGACAATACAATCAACAACGGACAACACATGAACAAGACTGACCTTGTTGAAAATGGCTGCTGACATCATCTTCCCATTGGTAAAGACTGATGCAGGCCCAAAAAAGTGGGTGTTTCCATAAATTAATTGTGAAATATATAAGTAATGAGGAAAACCTCCTCAAAAAATATAAACCGATTTATTTTTTCAAAACCGACAAGGCGAGAGGATTAGAGGTGTCACGGAGATAATGGTCTGTAAAACTTGACTCACAGTGCCACTGAGCCACCGACATAATATCATCCACAGGGACCCCATTAAATAGGGCCGTGGATGTCACTACGCCGCGGACACTGTGAGCCTTGGCCACGTCAACCTGCTTCCCGGTGGCGGATTTATGGCAAAACTGAATGCATTCCACAATCCACCTGGAAATGGTGTCCTTAGAAGCCCTCCCATGGGGTTCAATATATGACAACCATAACGCTGACTGGTCGGTGCGCCATGCCGCCGTACGTTGTTTGTACCGGCGCAGCGCCCGGACGGGACACCATGCTTTAGAATTAGGATCATATCTAGTTAAAGCAGGCAAAATAATAGGTTGACCTGGATATTTCAACGACTGATTTTTAGCCAAGAAATTAATCCTAGGTAGCAGCTTAAGGCCTTCCCCTGAAACCACAAAACGGTCATCCTCGGCTGATAAGGCATGAATTTCACTCCTACGCCTAGCCGAGGCCGCAGCAATTAAAAACACAGTCTTCAGTGTTAATAGTTTCATAGAAATGGAACTAAGTGGTTCAAAAGGCTTATCACCTAGTACTTGAAGCACTAGCGATAAACTCCAAGACGGAATCACAGGTGGATTCCTTGGTCTTAGATTGCCCATGCCTTTAATTAATACATTCAATGTATTTACTTCATCACTTCCCCTCTTAGCCAAGCAAGGAATAACAGACATTAATGCTGACTTATAACCAGCAATAGAGTTAGGCTTGAGGCTATAGGCATCATAGAGGTGACAGAGGAAATCAGCTACTACTTGAATAGATGAATCCATTGGATCAATACATCTTTTTGAGCACCACTCTGCAAATCTGTTGATTTTATAATTATATGCTCTGGAGGTTGACCCCCTCCTGGCTTTGGCCATAAACATGGCTGCTTGCTCAGAAAAGCCCTCCTTAATTCTAGATTCCTTGACAACATCCACGCAGTCAATCTGAACATTGACGGATTGTTGTGAAGGGCCTTGCCCTGGAAGATAATATCGTCCATCAGAGGCAGAGGAACCGGATTGCAGACCAGAAGGTCCAGCAGATCCGTATACCATGATCGGCTTGGCCAATCCGGGGCGATCAGAAGCACTTGGCATTCCTCTTGTCTGATTTTCTGAAGAATTTTTGGAATCAGGATTGCTGGAGGGAATGCGTATGCATACATTCTCCCCCAGCTGATAGCTAACGCATCTGTTGCGAAAGCGCTTGGATCCGGAATCGGAGAGACGTACGTCGTCATCTTCGCATTCTTCTTCGTTGCGAACAAATCGATGTTGGGTTTCCCCCAATGGTCGAACAGACGATCCGCCACACATTGATTTAGTTGCCATTCCGTGGGTAAAACACTCATCCTTCGGCTCAATGAGTCTGCTAGCAGGTTTAACCTTCCCGGAATATGAACTGCTTTCAAGGTAATCTGGTGATCCAGACACCAACAAAGCAGTTTCCATGTCATCATACAGAGACTGGGCGACTTCGTTCCGCCCTGGCGGTTTATGTAAGTCACAACTGTTGAGTTGTCTGAACGAATAAGAACAATCTTGCCCTGAACTTTCTGTAAGAAATGTTCCAGGCCCAGGACTACTGCTCTTAGCTCCAGTAGATTTATATGTTCCTGTGACTGTTCCAGATTCCAAAGCCCTGATATCGTGGATTCTTCCAGGCAAGCTCCCCAGCCCTCCATCGATGCATCTGTATACACAGTCACCTGAGGGTGGGGAGGGGTTAGCAAAACCCCCGGCAAGAGATTCTCTGTATTCAACCACCATTGCAGGTGGTGAATCAGAGGCGCCAACACTGACACATTCGAGTCTAGCGAACCTGTACTCTGGGTCCATTGTGTCATGAGAAACAACTGGATCGGCCGCCTGCGTAAGGCGGCCTGAGGAATGACCGGTTCCAACGAAACCATCAACCCCAGCATTCTCAAGTAAACCCGTGCCAGGACATGACGACTGTCGCACACTGACTGAATCAACGAGATGAGTATTTGAACTCTCTCCTGAGTAGGATAAACATATCCTGTCTCTAGATCGAAGAACATCCCCAGGTAAACAAACTTCTGGGATGGAGTCAGCTCTGATTTTGGGAAATTGATCATCCAGCCCAAGTCTGTGAGAATTTTCAAAACAATCTCCAGATTGGCGGACAAACTTTCCCGGGTGTGCGCTTTCAACAGCCAGTCGTCTATGTACGTGTGGACTGCTATGCTTCTCCTGCGGAGGTATGCTGTGATCGCAAGAACCACACGGGTGAAAACCCGAGGAGCCGTGGAAATTCCGAAGGGCAACACCCTGAATTCCCACTGTCTGCCCTGGAATGCAAATCTCAGGAAGCGACAGAAACTCCCGTGGATGGGGATGTGGAAATAAGCGTCCTTCAAATCTATCGACGCCGTCCACATCCCCCTCTCCAACCCCGCCAACACCGAGCGCACCGTTTCCATCTTGAAACTGGGCGTCTCGATGAACTTGTTCAATGGCTTGAGGTTGAGAATCGGTCTCCACCCACCGGTGCGTTTTGTTACTAAGAACAGGGTTGAATAGAAGCCCGGACACTTCTGTGCCGGCTGAATAGCTCCCTTTTGTATGAGGGAATTTATCTCCTCCTCGATACACAACCTTTGCTCTGGATCTCTCGGAATGGGAGTCCAGACTGGCACCAGAGACAGTCGCGACGGCGGGCCTGTCACCCACTCTGGATGATACCCGACGGAAAGCCATCGCAAGACTAAACGGTCCTGAGTTAACCGTTCCCACTCTTGCAGGTGGCCGGCTAGCCGGCCTCCCACCGGCCCACCTAGGGACCGCGGTGGACACGAGGCATGCAAGAGCGGCACTGTCTCCGCCGCCATACACACCGGAGTGGTTCTTACCGCGGTAAGCGTCCTGTCAGGACCGATAACCACGCCCAGATCCTCGCGCGCCCCGCCCCGCCCCGCGCGCACCTCGGTGCGCGGGCGGCTGCCTGGCTGACGGCGCCTGAGGAACCTGCGCCCCCCTCGCTGCTGGCCGAATCGCACGCGGCCGAGGCCGACGCTGCGACGGTGGCTGGCCACTGACCTGGCCAGCACCACCTCGAGCCTGCAGGGGACGATACGCCGGGGCCGCGGCGCGAGCGTTAGCACGACGCAGCACCTCAAACTGCTCGCGCAGCGCCCTCTGGTTATTCACCAGGGTGACCGTCTCCTGGAGGTGGCGACATCCCTCACCTCCAAAAAGACCAGGGCCCGTCATAGGCGTACGCAGTAGCCTATTGTACAGGTCCTGAGACGGGCACAAATTGTCCAGGGCAAACGTGCGTCTTGCCCTGACACTCCTGGTCACCGCCCGAGTCACACAGTCCAGTGCCAGGTTAATACCATCCTGGATGGTTCGCTGGACAGTGACCGGACTTGGCTGGCGCGATGCGGATGCCGTTACTACCCCCTGTAACAGCTGGGAGACGTGGGACAGAGCGGCAATCGAAGCCCTCCCACTCTCCTCCGCATCACGCAACGCGGCATTCGCCGAACGCAACGCGTTCGCGCACAAGACACCCGTGTCAGAACGGGAGCCTGGCCGCGCATCCTCACCCAAAGCCGCGCGGTCATCCACGCTGGGCTTGGGTACCACACCGTACCGCTGGTAATCCAGGGGCACGATGCGACAACGCCTGGCCACCTCGCGAGGGGCCTTCGCGAGACGTCCACTCGACTTAATGGACGACTCCGCCGCCTTGAACATGTCAACGACATGCTCCGCCAGCGGCAGAGAAGGCATAGCGTTAGCAGTCGGTTTCCCAGCTAACCACGGCGTGTGAACACGCTGGCTAGCCGACTGCTCCACGGGCAGATCAGGCCTAACGCTCACCAACCACTGGCAAGCGTCATACCAATCCTCCTCCGTGGCTAACTGCGAGCGCTCTACAAGACGGGGTCCTTCGTCTTCCTCCTGAGCGCAAGCAGTAGAGCTTGACGGCGGGTATGCTGATACACCTGGCAAGCCAGGGAAAACACGCGGGCCTGACAGCACCGGCATGAGAATATCACTGGTTTGACCAGGAGCAGGCACCGTGGCAGAGCGCGGGGTATATATAGTCTCACCACGGGCCCGGCCAGCACCAGCAACACCCTCGGCAAGCCGAGGTATGCGGTACCGCTGGCCATCAGCAGCGCCCTGGGCCACCACCTGAGCCGCGGACTTTACTCCAGGGTGAGTAAAACCGTGGAACAAGGCGCCTGTATTCCCCGCGAGGGGTGCACAAACGTCTTCATCCATGTCCACGTCGTCAGACGGCGACCCTAGCAGGTAATCCTCATTACCCTGGTCAGAAAGATTAGACCCCGGGTCAGCAAAGAGAGCTAACCCGGGCTGACCAGGAACGGTGCCATAGGAGGTACTGGCCACCGCGGCGTGCGGATACCCCTGGACTGATAAGCAGCCCGCGGGTTCCAGCGACAACTGTCCACGGTCCCCTATCGGCGCGGCAATAAGCCTGCTGCCAGGGCCGTGGAACGCCCCCTCTAATGGGGCCACCTCTGAATCGTCGGACAACGGAAGCGGACTAAGGAAAATCGATCCAGAGGCGGGGATTACCTGCTCCGAAGCCGATGATGAGGACAGTAAAGGATTTGGTCCAGGAAGCATGCCACGAAGCAACCCTGGAACCAAATCCTTTACTGTCCTCTTCATCACTCCCAACATCTCGGTCCGGAAGGCCTCCATATCCACCGCGGACGAGACCTTCCCCTTACCCTTCCTACTTACAACCTCTCGTTTCCGCTTCTTCTTCTTCTCCTCTCCTACCACCTTGTCCGTCGCCTGTAAACAGCACAAGAATTCGGACATTAACTCGCCCCCCCAGTGCTTACATATGTCACAATTAACCAATGGACCACAAGGGCTACATTGACAGCACAGATGCGGCCAGAACTTATCCGGCAGAAAACAACCACAGGACGCGCAACCCGGTCCCTGAAACAGGGCAAAGGACAAGGAGTATGAGCAACTAGTTAAGCTTAGAAACTCAATCCAACTCAAAGAGAAGGAAAACGATCATAAAGATCAATATACATCAGAAACCAGCATAGCGCTTGAATTGCTGATAAACACATAGCCAGGCTGATTATGACGTCATTAATCCCGTGACAGGAAAAATTCGATCCCAACAAAACATCCAAGTGCAAGGACGAATTGTATGCTGAATGGATAAGTTGACTACACAACCATCAGATACATATAGATAACTCTTTTCTGGCAAAAATGTTAATTATCTCCCTTTGTTTGTTTACAATAATTAACATCACCACATTATCAATAACTAGATACCTGACACTTTGTATAGACAAACCATCCAACGTGACGAACCGGAGAACTCCACCATCTGCACGCCTCTTAACTCTCTCCACCTCATGGGGAAGGAATTGGATCAAGAGGGCAAAGTGAGAAGACCTTTATACTAGGCCTCCAACTCACTGGACATATTTTTCATTTGGTTAGATAACCTAACAGTGTTAGTAGGAAATGGAACCATGGTGGAGAGAAAACTAACTCTCAGCAACTGTGATGTCACCACCTAGCGTCATACAGACCTGTGGACATAAACAGAAAGAGAAATTAGTCCTAGGTAGCACCGAGTTGACCTAAACCAACTAACTAAGGCGCTTATCACGGTAAACGCGAGTCCCGGAAACACAATACACCGGGAAGAAAACTCGCTAATTTTACTAGAAGTCACCTGATTTAAAGGTCCTAAGTCCTTCTTTGGCGAATTGAAACTTCCCGCCATCCAAAAAAGTGACTATCACACCAACCAACACCACTTAAACTAGTTTAAGATAAAGAAAAGCTTCAGCACAAAAAGACATGTGTGAACTCTCTGCCAATAATCTAGCAAAGAGGAAGTGCTAGTCTGCGCATGCGCGGTGGTGGGGCTGGCATCCGCCAGACTACGCTCTGACTCCCTGCCCAGTAGGGGCACCTAACTGTTTTAAATCTGAGTGTTTATTGAGTGAAAGCCAATATTTAGCAATATCAAAAGTATTAGGGAGGTAAGTATACTCTTGAAGTGAAATCATGCTTACTATCTCGATTGTGACAGAAAAAACATTTTTTCCTGGTACATGGGTAGATAGGGTTTAAGAAAGTTTTTCCTTGAAATCCTGTTTTGGCAGAAAAATCTAATTTGGCTGAGACAAGAGTGTCTTTTTAAGGTGAGATTCTTTCCATAGCCAAACATTGGTGGTGTGTTGAATGTGCTTCTGCATTTGGGGCTGCTTTCTAGCAGTTCCCAGTTCAACACACCACCAATGTTTGGCTATAGAAAGAATCAGACCAAGAGGCTACTTTTGAAGATTTACCACTGAAATGGCTGACTCAGTTGTCAACCCATTTAACGATTTTAAATGCAAATGGATATCCACTAAGTAAACATTGTTATTTTCTTGACCAGAAAACAATGAAAACATTTTAACTATATTTGTTCAATACTGCTCTCAAAGACACCTACAGATAATTTTTCGAGATCTCTTTCCATCAACTTTGCAAATTTCTCAATCAATGTCCCTCTCGCTGAGGCATCCATACGCCGCCATGGAGATCCAAGCTTGAAAGCAACTCTTGCAGCATCAACTGCCTTGTTAATATCTGCCTGCAACATAATATAATGACAACACTACAGACCTGTATATTTAGTAATTACCAACTACACATATATTAGGATTTGTATCTGGAGGAAGAGGGGGGTGGGTGGGGTGCTGTAAAGGGCCTTGAATAGTGAAGATTTGTAAATTTCTAAATCAGTAGATTTATAAATGGATGCTGGGTGTAGCTCGCTTGCCACTCCATCCATCGCATTTCTCAAATTTCAATTTGTGTCGGCCCAACGATGCTGGTTAGCTTGCCTTGGGGATTCCTGTTCTGAGAGTGGACCATGAGCGATCGGGTGATACAAAGACAGACCTCTAGGGTCGGTCATTCCAGTGGGGCCGGGTGAGCATTGCCTATTCTCGCATTGCATAAAGCAGGGTGCACTGCTTATTTCACACCAATACGTCTCATGTTCAAACCTAGGAGTGGGTGTTCCTGGTTCCTATGCTTAAATACAAAGGAACTGAATAATACATTACAGGCTTATATTTACCCAATTTCTAGCGAAGCTCCGCTACTTTTTAAGCATGTTGTAATCAATTTGACACTTTGAAATCTGAATTGCCATAATCAAACTTTCGAGGTAACGTAATACATGTAAGCGGCTAAATTTGACTGGGAGCTTTTGCTGCCTATGGAAGCAACAGCTCCCAGTCAAATTAGTTTCAAAAATATTAAATAGAATGTTTATTAAATTGCAAAATCACAAAATTATACAATTCCGATAGTTTCATGGCAGATGTTTGCACTTGGTTTAAACAGAATATATTTCTCATTAAATGGAAGCATGAGAAGACATGTGTCCTATGACCGTGTCTCCCATACAAGTAAACATATATGCAATAAATACGTCAGATGTTTGCACTTGCGTGATGGACCTATGTCATCTTCATTGCGATGTCAGCTAACAAATAACGTACGTTATTGGATTATGATGTCAGAAACTTGAATGACAGATCGGATCCTCCCATTGGCAAACACAGACTGGAGTATTTATAATCACGAGGCCTAAACCAATATGTACTTGTCACGATCACGCTCTGATTCTTCCATCAATGTACTTTTGTTTTACAAACCCTCCTAACTTAGTTTGTCCATATCTAAAAGAAAAACAATGCTGCAATTTTAAGGAATTATTTTCAATATTCTTCCCATCTAGCAATTTTTCGCAGCCAAATCCATATCACTCAAAAGTCCTCAGAATTTTCTGTAACTCTCTCTGTTCTCTGTAACTCTGTTAACCCATTGATGGTCAATCCGCTCAAATTGCCTTTGCAATGGTTGTGAGAAAAGTCCATTTGCTGGCCAAGAGAAGAGCACATGTATTCTTGAAAATTTACGACTGGAATAGCTGGCTCATTCTAGCGGTAAATTTTCAAAAATAGTCTTCTCTTGGCCAGCAAATGGACACTGACTGAGATAACATCTTAGATTTTCTGCATCAATCTTGACAATTAACCTGATGACAGGATTTGCTGTAATAGCCTAAAACCTCTGAGCTTCAAATTGTGCATTATTTTAAATTTTTCCCATTTTGGAGATGTGTTTTGGGTGAGATTTCTGGCAAAGCCAAACACTAAATTGGTCTGGCCTACATTTACTGCTCCTGAATAACGAGTAAGAAAGGTCACTAACCTCATCTCCCTCCTGCACCTGGCAGATCTCCTCCTCAGTACACGGGTTTACTGTAGCAAATGTCTGACCACTGACCGATGCATGCCACTCATTGTTAATGAAGATCTACAAAACAAGTGTACAGTACAGCTCAGAGATAACTTATTATGTTAGATATTAACCCTTTCACTCACAAACCTATAAATTCTTTACGGCATAAAACTTATTGTTGAATATTTTTTAGATTAATAACTGGAAGATGTTGCTGCCTATTGGCATAGTAACTTTTATCAACATATATACAGAAGGAAAAGCGTTCAGTATAACAATGCAATAGAATGAATAAAACTGTCAGAAAATTTATTGGCTTAAAATCTACATACAGAGATATTGCCAGACATGAAGACACACTTGAAATTATATGAGACATGCAGCAACAATACTTTTAAACAGTAACAGTAATTAAACGTTATCAATATATACTATTAACAGTTATCAAATTTACAACAAGAGTCCGCATGTATATTACAGGGCGATGATTTGGAATTTACTAACAAATTGGCGGATGTGCAATGCTTTGTTAAATGATGGCGTCATTATGGCGCCAGGTGATTGATAACTCGCTAACACACATATCAGCCAAAACAGTTTCTGGAGCAGTCTTAAGAAACATCCATTTGCAGACCAAGAGAACACGATCCCTGACACCCACCACTGGAATGACTGGCTCAGTAA
Source organism: Chaetoderma sp. LZ-2023a (assembly GCA_034401795.1). Taxonomy (NCBI): domain Eukaryota; kingdom Metazoa; phylum Mollusca; class Caudofoveata; order Chaetodermatida; family Chaetodermatidae; genus Chaetoderma; species Chaetoderma sp. LZ-2023a. The sequence goes on along the minus strand of CM067368.1, from coordinate 17,633,785 downwards.
CCGAGCCAGTTATTCCAGTGGTAAATTCCCAAAATAGTCCCTTCTTGCTCCTTCCGTTCCAAAACAAATGCAATCAGCCAATTTATTTTCAAAATATGTAACTTTCCTCTAGTTACCTTGAAATGTATCAAAGAAATTTCAGCTTTAGATGTCTTAACCCTTTAACACTCATATCAGCCAAAAACAGCTTGAATCTGTTCAAGAAAATTTCAATTTTTTCAAAGAAAATGTCAATTTGAAGACCTAGAGAAAGCTTTTTTGGTAAATTTATTGCTGGAATGACTGGCTCAATAACCGAGCCAGTCATTCTAGTAGTAAATTTTCAAAAATAGTCTTCTCTTGGTCTGCAATGGACAGGTTCTATGAGAATTGAAATTTTCTTGAACAAATTCGAGGGTTAAAGGGTTAATACATGTATATCAGGGTTTCAAATCTCCATTTGCAGATGAAGAGAAAACTATTTTTGAAAATTTACCACTGGAATGACTGGCTCGATAAGCGAGCCAGTCATTCCAGTGGTAAATTTTCAAAAATAGTCTTCTCTTAGTCTGAAAACGGACAGTTTCCATGAGAAAATTTAAATTTTCTTGAACAAATTCGAGAGTTAAAGGGTTAAGGAAGTTTGTTTGATATGTGTCACCAGTTTGACAGTAAGTTGTTGCTTTAGAAAACATTAAATAAACAGGCACAGGTCTATCACATGCTTCTCTGCCCTTACTCTATGAGACATGATTAAAATATAATTATACAGACAAAGCATATTTGTGTCTGTATTTAATACACCATATTTGTATTTGTATTTGACGCAATGAAGGATTTCATAAAATTGAGAATGGCATATTTGTATTTTAATTTCAACAAAATTATTTATATATTATATATACACCTGTGCAAAAGTTAAGCACCACCCTATTTTTACGCACATGCGAGGGTATATTCATGTGCTATGAAGAAAGCAATAGCATAAACATTTATGTACCCATCCATCTTAGTGCAAGAGGTAATAATGCAACTAGAGGAATGCTGATTATGATGGTGGGGAAACACTGTATGTTTTTGTTTGAACTTGAAAACGAGGCCTGAATATGGTTACGTTGACACAACTGACAACTATTGCCCTACAGTTGACACACGTGGCTAGATTGTCATTAATGGTGTCTGAAAACGAAGTTTAACATCTGTGCACGAGTTTGAGACTGTCATTATTAATACCGGGTATATCCACCTTGTGCCTGGATGACGGCCTGGACACGACGTCTCATGCTGGTCACCAACTGACTGATACGCCATTGTGGTATTCGTTGCCATTCAAGATGGAGTGCGTCTGTTAATTCCTGTAGGTTCTGCACAGGAGGATCCCTCCTTCTCACCATGTTTCCCAGAATGTCCCAGATATGCTCAATAGGGTTCATGTCAGGGCTCCTTGCTGGCCATGGTAGGGTTTCGATGGCATTCTGGCGGAGGTATTCATGCACAGCTCTAGCACGATGTGGTCGGGCGTTGTCATCCATGAATATAGGGTGGGTTCCAGGTGCATGATTTACAAAATGAGGGACCACAACTCTATCCAGTATGGAATCTTGATATCTTTGTCCATTTAGTGTTCCAGGTACAGTCAACAGATCCAGCGTACAATCAAATGAGATGCACCCCCATATCATAACGGAACCTCCACCAAATGGAACTTCTTCCATGATGTTACATTGGTCGTACGCCGTGCGTCTGGACCTCCATACACGAGTTCGACCATCTGTGGCATGAAGCAGGAACTGACTTTCATCGGACCAGTGTACCCGTCTCCAGGATCTCATGTTCCAGTGTCTTCTTTCGTTGCACCACCTCAGACGCTCCTCTTTGTGGTGTGCAGTGAGGAGAGGACGTCTGACAGGTCTCCTAGCTTTCATGCCAGCAGCATACAGTCCCCTTTTGACGGTAGACATTGACACTCTATTGCGCGTTTCCCATTGCTGGCTGAGCACTCTGCTGTTGGTGAATGGAGATCTCCTAACAAGGCGTACTAGGGCTCGATCATCACGGGCAGTAGTCTTCTTCGGTCTTCCAGATCTAGGCCTGTCCTTCACCTCGTTAGTTTGCCCATGTTTTGCAATCAAACGACTGATTACAGTATGGTTAATGTTCAGCTGTCTGCCAATCTCTCTGCATGACATACCAGTGGTATGCATGCCTATGATTTGCCATTTCACACGATCACTTAACCTTCGTCTTGCCATAGCTGTTCACAATCAAGAGCTAATTCTCTGTACAAATAAACCACGGTCATGAACACAAAATTCCTAATTTTGTCGCCTAAATCTGTATGTAATGTTCTACACCTCAAACTGGACTTTTACATAACTGAACACGTGTGCTATTTCCCGCCACGCACGGACATCAAGCGGCGTGAAGTCATGCATGCATGTGCATTTCGTACTTGGAATTATGTCAGCTAACGCGGGGACAAAAAGTATGGCAGCCTAGTTGTACCATCATGTTTCTACGTTCTATTGTTTTTGCTGGTGCTTAACTTTTGCACAGGTGTATATATATATATATATATACTGGACAAAAAAAGTTAGGGATCACGAAGTTTTTTCAGTATTGTTAGAAACATTCAATATAACAGACATATACAGATTCGAAATGATAACTAACAGCCTCTGCTGAATCCATATTTAATGACAGTTTTGAAATTGATTTATCAGCAATGCATCACATAGGTGTTAATGAAAGGCATCCATGAAACAATGAGAATTCATGATTGCAAGTCAACAAGCGTATAAACGTGTGTCACTCCAAATCAGTCCATATGCACTTTAGTAACGAGTGTCACCTCCATGTGCAGCCACGACTGCTTGACAACGCTGCTGCATGCTGTTGATGAGGCGCACGATGTTCTGTTCTGGAAGGTTGTCCCATTCCTGCCTGAGAGCAGTTTCCAGGTCATCCAGAGTCATTGGGGGCACCTGGCATTGTGAAATTTGTTGTTGAAGCTGGTCCCACACATGCTCAATGGGGTTCAAGTCAGGTGATACTGCTGGCCACTCCATTCTCTCTATGGTCTCCCTCTCAAGGTACTGTGTGATAACTCGAGCACGGTGAGGCCGAGCGTTGTCATCCATGAGAACAAAGTCAGGACCCACAGCTCCAGCAAACAATCTCACAACTGGATGAAGGATTTCATCCCTATACCGGATGGCGTTCAGAGCTCCATTCCTGATAGCAACCAGTTCAGTGCGACCAGTCAAAGAAATCCCACCCCAAACCATCACTGAGCCCCCTCCGAAATGGTCATGTTCAGCGACCATACACTGTGCATACCGTTGTCTGGGTTCTCTCCACACATGTCTGCGACCATCATGGAAATCTAAATAGAATCTGGATTCATCAGTGAACAAAACTGGCTGCCAGTGACGTCTTTGCCATCTAATGTGATTACGAGCCCATTCCAGGCGAGCTTGTCGATGACGTAGGAGTAGCCTTGGTCTCACAGCTGGCCTGCGAGCTCTAAGATTGGCTCCGTGAAGTCGGTTCCTCAAAGTCTGGGGTGTTATCTGAACATCTGTAGCAGCATTGAACTGTCTGTTGAGAGAGCGTGCACTATCAAAACGATGTCTCCTGGCTAAAGTGACGATATACCGGTCTTGGCGGCATGTTGTGGTACGTGGTCTTCCACTTCTATGCCTCTCATTGACAGTTCCAGTTGCTTGAAACCGTGTCCACAACCTGGATATCACACTTTGCGAAACACCAAGTGCAACAGCCACCTGTCTCTGTGTTTGGGCAGTTTGGATCATTCCAACTGCTTGATTTGCCTCACAAGCTCGTAAATGTCTTCTTTGCGGCATTTTGTAAAGGTGGTCCACCGTGGTCAATGTACACGTTAACCAAGGCCTCAATCAGACTCAATCAGATGTCTTCATAAAAAAATCAGTCACACCTGTGATCTCTGAAAACACTCAATTTTAGCCACCCTTCACATGTGCTGCACGCTTGCGCGTGAAAAGTGAAATTGACAACACACGACACCGTGCATGTCTCTATGACCAATAAAAGAAGTAAACAAAAGCTGTTTTCACTTGATCTGAGCCGTTTACCAGAATATACTCAAAATATAATCCCTGATCCCTAACTTTTTTTTACCAGTATATATATATATATATATATATACACATTTTTTTCTTTCATTTGATTAACTGTGTTTAACCTCAGGCCTGGTGCTGATCGAACCTATACCCAGAACTTATTGATATCGCCTCCATACGACGCGTTGTGACTTGATCAACATTCTGGACAGAACAAGCATTAGAAGAAGGGTTCCTGGAGGCATTGGAATCTTATTCAGATGTGTAAATAAACTGTGGACTACAGTAGCACTACTTTTCCCTGCATGGTCACAGCTTTGTATATACTACTTCCTTTGTGTACATGGTATATACATTTGTTTTATCTAAGCAATATCATTTGCACCTTTACATGTACTTCACTTATCGAAGTAAACGATTTCTCGCTATGTTTCGGAAAATCCAAGATGGCTACCAAAAAAGAACGAAGTAATCAAGTTTTGTATACCAACTCCAGCCTAGGGTCCTTCCAGCTTAGTTTGGTCTAAATTGGCCATGCGGTTAATATTGAGGAATAGCCTTTAACTAATTTCACAAAATTTTCGGAAAATCCAAGATCAAGCTGGCCGCCAGAAAACTTACCAATCACAATTCTGTATAAAAGTTCTGAAACTTATCAGGCTAGTATTCTTCCAGCCTGGTCTGCTTGAAATTGGCCAAGCAGTTAATGAGTAGTAGTTTGAAATTTTTAAATTTTCAGAAAATTCAAGATGGCTGCCAAAAAAAATTGGTCAATCAAAATTCTGTATACAAGTTATGAAACATACCACTTTAGGGTCCTTCAAGCCGAGTTTGCGTGAAATCGACCAAGTGGTTAATGAGGAGTAGGGTCTTAACTGATTTCCTGAAATCTTCGGAAAGTCCAAGATGGCCACCAGAGAAATTGACCAATCAAAATTCTGTATACATGTTCTGAAGCCTACTACCATAGTATCCTTCCAGCCATATCTGGTTGAAATTGCCCAAGTAGTTACTGAGGAATAGCGTATTAAACGATTTTCCGCCACTCTTCGAAATATTCAAGATGTCCACTGAAAAAAAGAGACCAATTAAAATCTGGCATACAAGCTCTGAAGCATACCACTCTAGGGTCTTCCCACACAAGTTTGCTTGAAATTAGTTGAGTGGGTAATGAGGAGTAAGCTTTTAAATGCTTTCCAGAAATTTTTGGAAAATCCAAGATCCAGAAATATTGACCAATCAAAATTCTCATTAGAAATGTTAAAGCCTACCAATATAGAATTAGTCCACCCCAGTTTCGTTGAAGTCTACCATTTACATTGGAGGAGTAGCGTTTTAAATGATATCCAAAAAATTTTCAGAAAATCTAAGATGGCCACCAGAAAAATTGACTAATCAAAATTTTGAATAGATGATCTGGAACCTACCACCATATGATCCTTCCACCCATATTTGGTTGAAATCAGTCAAAGCATAAATGAGGAGATGTGATTTGACAGACAGATGGCCGCCAAGGCATAAGCTCACTTGTCCCCTCGGGCCAGGTGAGCAAATAATGGGCCAATTGGATGCAACTTACTTGGAAGCTAATGTCCAATCCTCATTATGCTATTCAGTCAAATTCTGCAGGATTCAATGCTCAGCCCATCCCATAAAGAATATAGTTATGGTGACCCACCAATAGGGCAAGCACTCCAAGCAGATGACTTTAATTGATCTCTTTGAAACATGACTCATAATGTGCATGCACAACATATTCTCTCGCCATTGTAAGTCTCTTCCAATCTGCCCATCATTGTACATGCACATATGAAGCCATCCATAAAAAAGATTTGGTTTCCTGCAAACCGGGTGGGCCAAAAAGACTTCAGTAGGAGGGAGGAAATTATATCTTTTTTCAATTATTAATTTATTTTAAAACGGTCATAAATATTAGTTTTTCTGATATTTGACTATTTGTCCATTAAATATGGTTGTAATTGCAAAAGGGATTCACATTGCATACAAATGGCATTAAAAACATTGTAATTTGTATAGCCTTACAAATGTATGCATGTTTTAACATCTATGCTGGGTAAAAAAAAAAATTATTTTATTCCCGGCCGGGTGAAAAAAAAGAAAAATTTCACCCGGGAGATTTACAGGAAACAAAACTATTTTTTATTTTCGCCTGAGCACAAGAATGATGCATTCATTTATATTGTAGGTACGTGATGGATGACACTAAAACATCACCAGCACCTATAGTTAATTAATTACTAAACAATTTAACACTCACATTTCTATAAGAAAATTTCCATTTGCATACCAAGACGACTATTTTTGAAAATGTACCACTGAAATGACTGGCTCGGATACTGAGCCAATCATTCATATATATAATATATATATAGTTTACATTCCGTGTGATGTACTAGTCATACTGTGTCTGCAGGTTTATTATTGCCTCTGCGCTTCTCGTCACACGTTCCTCCCTCGCTACACCAGTGTCACTTCATGCTAATTGATGCTGCAGAAAGCAGTGACCTGTCTAAACGGAATCGTTACCAAATTGAAACAAGATTCTGAATCCGCACGGAATCTGCGATAATGTCTCTTCATCATCATCATTTTACGACGCATAAGCCATTGGCTTGTTATTGCCTCAGTGTTTTTGTTGTAGTATGGATTGCTCAGTCCAATTCAAAAGTTCTTTCTTTGATATCTAGTTTGTTCTTGAATGATTTGACTGTTGTTGATTAATTAAATCTCCTCAAAACCGTTACATTTAAGAGTTTAACCCTTAGCACTCCCATGTCACTATTCTATCTTTTATTGTGTACATAACAAAGAAACTGGTGTACATTTTTCTGCTACGACAGCAACATCCTCAGCCAAATTTGCTGAAAAAGAAACAGCAGATCATCTTTTAATTTAATATGAAAATTTTAAATTCCGACATCGGAGTGGCAAGGATTAAGACTGATTTGTGGAAATGCTGTGGTGCAGATGGGTGTTCCCAGCGTGAGCTGCGGTATGACGCCTAAGCTCATAGTTACACCCTGCTGCGCCTGGCATTTTGTTACATGTTGTTTACTTATGGAGGCAGTAGTTGGTCTTATTTCTGTTGTTTGCATCTGTGTTTCTCAATGTTATCCGAATCTCCTACTCTACGCTAGTGTCTCTTCATGCTACCACAAAATTGTGGACATGGAAAGCAGAGACCTATCTACTAGTATCTACTGATAATTGAAATCACAATTCATGCAACCCATAACTGTTCCACATATAAACAGACGCGTAAGTAGCTGGTAAATGTTGTCCCACTGTTTAGTCAGAATTATAAAGTATCTCTTTGAAATGTATGTCTATTAAACAGTAGTTAGAGCAATGCATTGTGGCAAGTTAGTTGGCGGATTGAATAGAATTCTACGAAAACTGGTTACTGTATGTTTTCTGTTTTATTTAGCTCCATCACCTTTTCGATTTGATCTTGCTTTTTACCTGTGTGTATTTTGGCGTTCGAATAGGTGCCATAACTTTTAGTAATCTAGCTTTCAAAGTAAAAACAAAGTTAACCAAAGAAAGGAGTTTCTTTTTCTTGTTTTCTGCTGTAGTACCCGTCTTTTATGGTCAAGTTCGACTATTAACCATTGTTAGCTATAGCTAACTAGAATACCAGTCGAACTTCAAATGGTTAACTAGCTAGTCAACTTTAGTCAACCAGGCACCCGACCCCGGTTCAGATGGTTAGTGCAATATTTGCGTAAATTTGAAAATGACGGACACCGATTTCATTAAATAAGTTAGGTTTGATGAAATTATGCTTCCCACTTTATGTCAATATTCCCAATCCGATATTACTTTATGTCATATGGACGGTTTTTTAACGTCTTAGCGGACAAAAATAACCCATTTTCGCAGGTCATCAAAACAGACGACAGAAAGGTTTAATGGAGACTCGTATCTGGCTCCAAATTTTCTGCAATAGTATTTCAATGGGAAACCATGTACCAACGAACTATAGTTAACTATTCAGCATTCGGCTTGTCATAGTGACTGCGCATGTTCAGTAAACAATGAAACTGACTATAGTTAGCGAGTCCCCCCCCCCCCCGCCACAACTCCATACCCCTCTCCCTCAGACGAACCTCCTTCCGGAATAGATTCCTGTCCTGTAATATTTTACATATTCTGGATCAAAAGAAATCAAAAGATTATTTATTTGACAGTAACCTGTTTTTACATAGTTGGGTCCAGGTTGTCAGCTATCAAATTCGACTATACACTAAAAGGAACCAGTTTATATATGTTTTGTTTCATCAGTAAAGTAATTGGGCATCAACATCACCAATAACCCAAGCTGGAACTAACACATCACCGAGATCTGCAGCAAATCATACAGAACCTTAGGACTATTGCGGAGAAATTTTTCATTCTGTACCCAAGAATTCAGACTCCACGCATACATTATGTCTACTATTACTGCAATGTCCACCCACATATACCTATCTACAAAGCACAAAACTAAAGAAAATGATGATCCACTTCATGGCAGTGAACCATGGAAGAGAAGTTAAAATCCTAGGCTCACTGCTTTACAGTACTACTGACATGTCTATTGTGACATTGAACAGGCCATATGCTTATCAGACTACCACAAAGTCATACTGCAATTCTGCCAATACAGTGTACTGATTTTGGAGTAGCCTCTGCATAGATAAGAACATGCTCGGTAGCGATTCCAATTACTGGTAGATAATCTCTGCTTCCACGTCCTCACTTTGTGGTTGCATGAAGAGAGACTTGCGGGACTCAGATGGCGATGAGTACAGAGAATGAAAACAACAGCAATTAGACCTACCTCGGCCTCCACAAGTGAACATGCAAACAAATTCTAGGTGCAGCAGGGTGTGAGCTTGAGTGTAGGTGGCACACCGCAGCTGAGGTGGGGAACAACCATCTGCATCATAGCATTTCCCAAACCAGCTAAAGTTTTTAATCTAATGTCACTGTTATACTGATGCTTTTGAGGAGACTTAATTGAGCGACAATGGTCAAATCATTCAAATACAAACTAGACAGACCTATTTCAAAGAACAATCTTTTGAATTGAACTGAGCTAGCCATACGACAATAAAAAAAGACTGAGGCAATAACAAGCCAATGGCTTATGCCTCGTAAAATGATTTTGCTGCACGCTGAGTCATGAGGAACATAGCTTTCCAGTCCTTCTGGAAGCTATGGATTCATAGATCAAAAATGCCCTTGATAAAAAGGCTATGTTCATACAATGCAATATGCGTATCCTTGATGCTGTATAACTGTAGCAGCTGGGCAGCTCTAGACAAAACTTGATGCCTGCCACTGCAAAACCTATGCACCATCACTGGACACCGATGGCCAGACAGCATAATATCCAATGATGCACCATACAAGATGTGTAATACGTCGCCGCCATCTGTAAAAGTGGTCCAGCAAAGATGGTCCATGTTTGGCCATGTGCTAAGGATGTCAGAAGAAAGACTAGCACAGAGAGCCTTGGAACTCGCCCTACTCAGAGCCAGCAACTACAAAGCCAGGAGAGGACGTCATGGCATAAATCTGCTAAGCGTGCTACAAGCGAGGTGACCTCAAGAAAGTTATAAATGGAGTTTGGTATTTTGTATTTTAGGTTCAATGGGTTCACTGTATATATAAATGTCAAATATGATGTCATTTATTATACATTCTCCAGACACCAAGATTATGAAAGAGAATTGGTAATTGGAATTAATTCCTTTTCAAAGGAATTGGAATTGGAGTTAATTCCTTTTAATTCCTTTTATATTTAGGAGGAATTGTAATTGGAATTGGAATTGATGAAAATCAAAGGAATTGGAATTGTATCAATTCCTTTCATTAGGAATTGACCCCAGCCCTGAGTCTGATTGATTTTATATACTTCCAGTGTGCTTTTGGGTTGCATTTAGTTTGCTTGGCCAAATTCTCAGTCTTGTTAGGGCTCGCACTTTATTCCATAACCTGCAATACTCTTGATATTTCTCTCCACTCTTGGTCTCCATATATTGTTTGCATGGCGTGTGCTTCATTTGTATTACTTTCACAGTGGCTATATCTAGCGGATGGTTCCCTTTCATTTTTGCCGCTGGTCTGGTAATTTTTCTTTGTGCATACTTAGTTTCCATTTCACTTAATATGTCTGTGAAAACCATTAATTTGTCTTCCACCTTGTACTCACACTCATTAAACTTCTCTCTCCAATCTATGCTCATAATTTCCTTCGTCTTGCTGGCAAAATCAGCCTTATCGTGATAACTTTTTTCCTTTGTTGGGGCTAGACAATTAGCAAAGCAGAGAAATTTAAATGATAAAGTTGCATGATCACTTTTCCCAGTGGGACTCATGTACTCTATGTCCTCAAGCATTCTTTCTTCATTTGTTAGTATTAGATCTAACACACTTGAGGTCTGCACATATCTTACCTCTGGTTGCTTCTGTGGCATGCTGGAATAGGAGAGCATCTCTCACTCCTTTTACAAATTTTAATTCTTCACTTGATTTTGATATTCAACTCACCCAGTCTATGCCTGGGTAATTAAAATCTCTCATAAGCAGAACATGGCTGTTTCTTAGGAAATTTACTTCCTTGATCAGTTCCAGCAGTCTGCCATTATTTTCTTCAGCTCTGCTGCGATATATAAGTCCTATCAAGAGTTTACCTCCCTTGAGTAGACTAACATCCGCAAATACTGCCTCACTGATTGCTGAATTCGGTTGGGCATGTACATATAGTGCAACACCTCGACCTATGTTACTGTTCACATTGCTTTGGAAGAGCTCATATTCTCTGTTATCCCTATATCATAGCGTGAGATTTTTGGTTTCATTTCGGTTATACCGATTATCTTTGGTTGTTCTCTTTCTCTAGTGGCTTTAGCTCCTCCAGCTTATTCATTAAACAGTCTATATTAGTGTATTGATAGCAAGAGAGGGAATTTTGTGTGCTGCTACACTACTTCTGGTGTTGCCCTTACATTGCTATTATTTACGCATATAGGTAGGTCTTCAGTTTGAAATCCTACTTCTGTCATGAGCTGCTGTATGCTGCCTACACCATGGTTGTGGCAGGTACTGACCGTTGCAGATTTTTGCACTGTTTTGCAATTGGATTTCTTGTGTCCTTTTTAGTATTTACATTCTCTGGCAAATTAATTTCCACGTTCTTTTATATTGTTCTTTTGCTCTTCAAATTTATAATGGTAATAGTTTATCTTTGCCATCCTGGTTATCTGATTTAATCTGTTTCTGTACTTTTTAAATTGTGCACCATTATTTCTTGTTGGGCATTTTATAAAATGAAAATACATGTTATTCTTCTAGAATGATGAATCTACGTAAGTTTGAAATAATAACAAGCCATATGCTTATGTTCTGTCGATATGATGATGATGATGATGATGATATCGTGGATATCTTGAATATCTTGAATAAGGATGTACATTATTTTGAACTTTTGTCCCATCTACAATATTAGCTTTAGCTACATGTGTGAGGATGAGAATTTCAAACATTGATATATTTTGTTCAAGTCCTAGCTGTTACTTTAACACTATTTCAATTAATTTAGATTAACTGTATCGTTAAATTATTTACACATATTGCAGAATTGTGGCTATAATTATTTACACAGATAATATCTTATATGTCATATTAATTTGTACAATCTTTTAAAATTCTTTTGTAGTTTAATGATATGTTACAATAACGTACAAGACAGTAACAGTACCTGTCTGACACAAGCACGGCGACGGTGTTCTGGTCGTCAGCTGCAGTGTGCCACCTACAACCAAGACACCAAATGATGATAATGATGATGAATAAAGAATGTAATGCATTGACACTTACACGACATCACACACTAGATCGCTTGAGGAGACAAAATGGTGGTGATCATTGTTCTGTTTTGAAAACTATTTAGACTAGGCACATTTGCTACCAATTCTGATAAGTTATTCCAACTGTTGATAACACGATTTGAGAAAAGGTGTTGCCTTATTGATTTATCTGTTTGTTTCTTTTTCAACATTAGATTATGACCCCCGCGTAGTGGAATTTCGATCTAATTCGAGATATTGACATTGGATATTGTAAGACTTGTGAAGATGCTTATAAGTTTCTATCATATCCCCTTTTGAATGGTGGTAATATAGAGATGGGAGATTTAAAAGTTGAAGTCTGTGTAAATAGACATGGTCTTTAATTAATGCCAGTACCATTCTTGTGGCTCTACGCTGTACAGCTTTCTAGCATAACAAAGTCTTATTGAGTAAGGGCGGCGAGGCACCATTACCGTATTTCAGGATGGGTCTAACAAGTGATGTATACAGTTTAACAAGAGTTGGTTCATCTATATATGTATATGATCTTCGTATTAACCCTAAATTTCTATTTGCTCTCTTAGCTTGGATTGCACATTATTCATTCAATTTGAGCTGACAGTCTATGTTAATATCTAAAAAAATTCAGTATAGGTTTTGTTTAGTTTTACACATCTGCCAGATTTATTTGAATACTTGCGTTATTTTGCATTGTTTTCCCCTAAGTGCATCACGCAGCACTTATCTGAGTTTAATTGAATTTGCCATGTGAGGCACCAATCTTCGATTTTACAAAGATCATCCTGAAGACTGGATGCATCATCTTCAGAATGAAATACTCTGTGGATTTTGGTGTTGTCAGCAAATATGGGGATCAGTGAATGTACAGTCTCAGGCAAGTCATTGATATAGCAAATGAATAGTACTGGTCCAAAGACACTACCCTGTGGAACGCCACTAAGAATGGATGCTTCACCATATTTTCTCCCATTGACAACAACTAATTGATGTCTATCACACAGAAATTCTCAGATCCAATTTAAGATAGTACCTTGAATATCATAATGCTCCAGCTTGATTAAAAGTCTTTGATGTGGTACAGAGTCAAAAGCTTTGGAAAAGTCTAATTATAGGGCTTCAATGGGCTTATTACAATCCAAGTTCTCTACATGTGTCAAGGGCAGCCATAAGTTGGGTAATACATCATCATCATCATCATCATCATCATCATCATCTGTTGTGACGTTGGAGGCCCATACACAGCCTATTGTCGATCCCAAACCTTTTTCACTACATCGTTGGTTGTGCAGTGTTGCTCGACCGATGATTGGTTGGAGCCTGCGCCTGTGACGTCACGGGTAGTATAAAAGGAGACGAGATCCAGAGTTCGAGAGCATTCTCAGCCAGGGGCCAAATAGGTTGGACCTGTGTCAGCTACTATCGGATCGACAGTCATACGCAGATCACTCCGCTTTCTGTCAGTTTTTCTCCCATAGCTAGCAGTAATCTAACCCACCGCACTAAAGCAATTTTGTAACTCCTGTTGCTTGCGGGAGCATTTTGGGGACTTTTTTAAGATATTGGTCACGAATATATCAAGAGCTAATTCGGAAGACGAACTTGCAGTGAGGCCTTTCCGGCCTGAAAATGTGATTCTACAGATGGAGAGGCAGCGATGTTCTTTGGGGGATGACTCGCCGGATGTGCCGGCCATGCCAAAAAGTGGTTATTTAGCCGTCCCCGAACTGATGTCGTGCAGGTTCATCTAAACTTTTTGACCGCAGCAAGTAAACTTTGCCCGATACATCTTCAGAGCTGGCTGACGTACCCCGCACCGTTAAGCTTAGTTTCGTATCTTCATTGACATTTAACAACCCCGCTTATGATTATGATCGGGTTGTTGTCAACTTCCATCCGTACCATCGGTGTACGGGAACTTTCGTCACAGCAGCAATGTTATTGTATCCCTTGCTGACTACTCGTTAGACATTCTATATTGTGATTACCATCCTGAGTTTGATCCGCTTCTGTCATGAGCTGCTTGCGGGAATCCTGTTTGCGGAAACCAGCCTGCAGGAACTTTCCAGCTTCCTGAGAATGCACCAACTCACGTGAACCTAAGAGTGACGTATCAATTTCAATAACACGATAGCCCAGACTTAAGAATGGCTACCGATTATTCAAGTAACTATACTTAACATTTTAATTATTCCATTAATTATATTTTTGCTAATTATATCATACCCGTATAAATGGTCCCGACGAGTAAAGGGCACCGTAACGGTCTTAGGACCGCTAGTTATAATTTCTGTATCTGTTTATAGTTATTCTTATTTTCTGTAAGGTATTTTCGCTAACCGCACCGTAGTAGGTTTCTTAACCTGTACTATAGAGATATAATTCTGATCATCTTACACAGTATTGGTTATTCTGGTTAGTTTATATATATATGCCCAGTGACCATCAGTTCTTATGTTTTGTTTAATTGTAGAAAATATAGGACTACAGTGCACGTAGGAACCACTACACAGCAACATTTATATATGCAGCACTTTTTCCCGCCAGCAACAATTTTGCAATGAGGTCGCTGTCCATGCTATAACTCTGTTTATCCCGGCATGCTACCGACTAAAAACCTTTTCTATTCAGCTCGATAGGATAGGTTTAATATGATTAGAGACAATTTCTTCATTAGGAAACCCGTAGTGTACGCCTCTTTCCCGATAGTTGCGATAATTTAGCCCCACACTCCGGGAAGGTTGTGTATGATTGGCCAAAATACCTAAAGGGCCTTATATATTTCTAAGTTGTTGTCTCTCTTCATGTTCCACCAAGCCTCATGGCTTCTTAATTGTTTGGATGTACCTATACGCACCATGGGCTAATCTGACCCTGGTAAACTATTGGGGTTTCCGAGCGGTGATGGCCACGGTGTGGTATCACACACATATCCTCTGTATACTCGGATACTTAGTAGTTAGCACCTTTGCCAAAGTAGGAAAGCACTGCGCAAACATATGTTAATTATTATTTTCTTTAATCTGCTGAACAATCCTCCCGCACCGCAGTGCAAAGCTGGGCAACCTGTGTTTAAACCTAACGACAGGTTAAACGGTTAGTTCCATAGGACCTGGTGACGGGCGAGATGCGCATCCCCACCGAATTCCATAAGAATGTCTGGGCATGATATTCAGATGTGCCACGCCCTCGTGGGAAGGACATTTACGGTGGGTATTAGTCTCTCTTACCCCCACCATAGCGATAGATCAGTTACCTAAAAATGCTTTTGTGTAAAGTAACCAGTGTCCTGTGATGTTTCATGTGGTTACGGAGCGAGATGTCCGGATTCTTATCCAGTTCAGAGGTCTTACTAAGTAATATGTATGTGCGCTGTCTTCAGTATTGATGTCTTAGGGCATCCGTTCTCAATAACAGCTGTATCTAAAAGCTAGAATAATTCTTGTCTCTAAAAACTAAAAGCTAGCATAAGCATAGAAGAAGGCCCGTATAAATAAAAGCGGCAATCACTAATTCAGCATACCAAGAATTACATAAGACGGTGACGTGGGAATCCTTCAGGAATCATTCATCCCGTCTTCACATAAAACAGCACGCAACCTTATAGTCATACTCTCACTAGGTATGGTCTTTTCTTTCCAGCATTTTGTTAAATATTTGAGTGGGCCCACCCCCCCCCCCTTTACCACTACTCTTTCTCCCGCTTTAAGCAGTGGCGACATTTTCCCATGACGGAGGCCTGCGCGAGGCACTAGCCTCTCGCAAGGATTCAGCGATGACGGTCCACGCGAGGATAATACTCCTCAACCAAACTAGCACTAGGAGTAGTGCCCTCGTGAGGCACATGATTTACCGTCACTACAAAGATAATTTTCTTTCCTTTCAGCTTAGAGGTATAATAGCTTATATTAAGTTAAATAGTTACGTCTCGTGTATGGGAGCCTCCCTTGCGGGGATACCTCTGCGGACCTACGAGTCTGTGTGGTACATCCGGGAGCCCCACGTTTAAAAGTTCATCAGACTGTCTCTATGTCTTGTATTTTCGTATGCTCATTATTTTTTTCTAGCATACTTGACAGTCTGTTTAGGTAGAATTATTGTATAGACTTAGTTTAATTAGGTCACCAATCAAATCTTGTAAGTCCATAGATCACGAAATTGCTATGGACAGGCATACTGGTGACACAAACTCTTGGGATGAGAGCGTTGTGTTTAATGTTTGCAACAATGGTCGCACGGCCCCAATGGAACGATTGAGTTCCACCGGCCCTAGGAGCCGGTCTTTGTTACCCGTAGGACAGTATCGTACAGGATCCATCACCCAGAGACCGGAAGCTAACCAGCGTCATCATTTGTCGTGCACTTGCGACGCGGCGAGTCGACATCAGACACCGGAACGGCCTGACACTACCCCGCGAGCTACATTGGAATCGTAGGACACGCCCACCTTATCTGTGTGCTTGAGGTACGACCATGATGTCCTTGTAGTCATCCTGTGCTAGTAGGAATATTCCCACTTGGCCGGTTGGTTATATATGTAGGTATGTTGGTATATTGGTTGTAGATTCACTAACATTAACGTGAGACCCGCATACATCTCTGGACAGGTAATACATACCCACCTTAATAGTGTACTTGTGATGTCCAGGGAGGATGTTTCGAGACCCCTTTATTTGGTAGTGCAAACCCGCCTGGCTATTTTCAGGTGAGCATTCCA
Organism: Chaetoderma sp. LZ-2023a; assembly: GCA_034401795.1. Classification (NCBI taxonomy): domain Eukaryota; kingdom Metazoa; phylum Mollusca; class Caudofoveata; order Chaetodermatida; family Chaetodermatidae; genus Chaetoderma; species Chaetoderma sp. LZ-2023a. Next base: position 17,617,109 of record CM067368.1, on the reverse strand, counting down.
GGTATGTAGCTGTGGACTAGTAATAGATTGTGGACCGAGATAACATCATCCATTTGCCTTGTATGGCTAATGTAGCGCGGATCGACTGGTCAGGTACGAACAGTTCCAGTATACTTGGGTACGGAACACCCAGACCGGGTACATTCCAAGCACAACACACCCCACCCCCTGGTGGAACGATAAGTGTATATAAAGCCATATAAGAGAGGCTCAGAATAACAGAGTCCGAGAGACTGTCTAGCGTGCATGCGTGGGCATCAGAGATTGCCTACCAACGTGTGTTAGCGTATGGAGAGAATGGCATCTGATGAATATTCCGGGTCTGTATTAGTAATCCCTTGAAAATAGATTCTTCTCGTCGTTGTTGGTAATCATCTTTACCAGAATGAAACGAGGATTCTGAATCTTTTTACAAATTTAAAATCGGTCCAGAAATGGCCGAGATATCCACGTTGCTCCCATCAAAATAGTTTCAAAATAACCAACGCCATAAACGCATGTGTGCTTGGTAATAGGTGAAGGCTAGCAAGTCACATGGCTGTAGGGGCGCCGGAAGCAAATTTGAGGGGCGGGGGCAGGTTCCACAAAAAGGGCACACTGGATGGCATTGTCTGGAGGAAAATATGAAATGGGTGTTTCCCCTCCCCGCCTCTGATAGAATGGTGTTCTGGGATACCCACCTACCTAACCACCATGAGAAGTGTGGCAGTTCATGACTCGATTTCCTGCATTCTGAGTTTCTTATGACTACTTATAAATGTTAGAGCAATGTTAATCGAAGAATGTATATTCTTTGGTCAATTGAACCTATTCCCAATTCACAATGTGAGAAAGCGGGCGGGTGGGTTGTTGTGTCAGATGCACACGTTGAGTGTGCGTGCATTCGTGCATGTGTCTACACGGTGGCCCTGCGCAGTTTGCCTTGAAAATATTTAATTGGACCCTAGTTCCTAATTATATCTGCAATCTGCGTGATCCAGAGTAAAGATGTTTTTGTGAAAACTAGGTTATCCAAGACAAATCTACCAATCATGTTGCACATGTTGAAGATTTCGTGAGTCTCTTCAGAGGGTGTCGTCGGTGACGGAAACTTCTTCTTCTTCTTACTTAGTAACGACTGCATTACCAGGTGGTGCTGCTCTAGCCTAGTGTGAGAAACTAGATTGCTTACGCCATTAACTAAGTCTGTTTGTCACGTTCAGTTTCACTCATCCCAACACGGATTACTATACATTGATTATTTCCAAAACTACGATTACCAACAACTGCTGAATATTATAAAAGTGAACGCGGACTGAACAGCAACAACTTTTATCTAAACTATTTTCAAATACACATCAACTCAGAACCATGGAATCTTTTCCAATCAATTCGTCCATTTCAAATATTACATTATTTTCATCTGCTGGTTTCATAACGTTATAACTATCATCCTATTCATTTACATTAGTACGTTCCTACTACATACAATGAGATGACCCGGATTGCTCGACTTTCCACCGTCCCAATGATTGGCATGTTTACACAACAACAGGTGGTCGACACAGCCATAGTATACTTCGTCATCCGTGAGTCGAATTGTATGGCAGTACGTTACCAAAAGAATGATGCACATCTATGGCATCCATCTTGTGCTCACCTGGACTTTTAGCTCACCTGGTATTTTCAAAACATAATTTCTTTTGGGACTTAAGTGAATTATAAGACATCCGGCGGGCTCATGACTTCCCACAAGACAATCCCATATTTACAATGTGAACAAGGTTTGCTCAGCTCTTGCCTTAGATAAAGACCGTTAAGTTTCTTGAGTTTCATGTCAAGCAGTTTCACAAAAGGTCTTTAAATGTAATATTTAAAATAGTGCAAAATCCAAGGTGGCCACCAACAAAATCGATCAAGCAGCTTTCCGGAACCAACCATGGATCTGACCCTAAGGACCCTTCCTGCCCATCAGTTCTTAAGGACTCGCTTAAAGAATACGATGGACATATACTGGATGAATAGACAGATGAGGTAGCAACACAATTACGTCAAATTAGTAACAAACTATTCAACAGCTAGTGTGTATGGAATAAGTAATTAATCTGCGATCTATCGCAGATTATTATAATTACTCAGGATCTTTCTTATTAATCTGCGATCTATCGCAGATTACTGTTTTTACTCAGGATCTTTCTTATTATTCTTCTTCTTCTTCTTCTTCTTCTTCTTATTATTATTATTATTATTATTATTATTATTAATCTGCGATCTATCGCAGATTATTATAATTACTCAGGATCTTTCTTATTATTCTTATTCTTATTATTCTTCTCCCAAAAGTTTGGGATGTATCTCCTCCTTCAGCTTTCATCCGATCAACTCCAAACTTGGTCAACTTCAAGGGCCCATAGTGGAATCGCTTGCTATTACTTTTATTTTGGATCCTCCCTACATTTTTCGAGCTACCAACCTTTGAGTGGGCAAAATGTCCCATAGGAAATGTATGGGATGTTCAAAATTGATCTTTGAAGTGGTACTACAGCCAGAGTTTTGAGCAGATCACTACGATACTTTCTGAGGATGTTACAATTGGCCATTTGTTTTTTCAAAATGGCCGTCAGACCTTTGACCCCACAAGGCATGGAAAAAACTCCCATAGGAAATGTATGGGGATTTCAAATGGATGTTTGAAGTGCTACTACACCTAGAGTTCTGATCGGAGCACTCCCATACTTGGGTAGGATGTTGCCACTGCTGATTATTTTTGAAAAATTTTTTTTTTCAAAATGACCGCCATGAAAAAAATTTGGGCAAAATGCCAGTTTTCGTTTTTTGCAGAAATGAACTCAGGATGAAAATTTTTGGGAAATGGGGAAGATGTCTATCACGTGATAGCATCCTGACCCTTTCTATGTGCCCGCTGATTGGCTACAGATCGCCCGCTGATTGGCTGGACATCCGGCCTATGACGTCATGAGTAGTATAAAAGGAGCGCAAGAACAAGAATCGAGACCACACTTCGTCGAGAGAGAACAAGTGGCAGGTTGTGTGGCCAGAGCAGTTCAAGAGGTGGGCAACTTCTTACTGACTGAGGTTCCCCTATAACCGCAGCAGCGCCTCTCGGATTTCAGTTCTTAGTCTCTGGCCTGCAATCGAACATCCACATCTAGTTTTTGTAAACCCTTGGATGGCCATCCAGGGGCAACTAATGGAATAGAAGAGTCCCTCACTTCCAACACTTCAGAGGAGCCATCCTGCTGATAGGCCTTGTGGCCCTGATGTAACTTCTCCAGTATGTAGAACGAGTGGTGAATCTTGGTAGACAACTCGTCAGATCTGCTGAACCACGCTGAAAAGTGGCGATCAAACTTCCGCGCAGCATGTCGTGTGTTAATTAACTTTTAGGCGGCAGTTTGGTGGGCCTGGTATGCCGCCCCAGCTATGCGGTGTACCATGTATGGTGTACCCAGGAATGTACATGCATTTTATAATTACAACTTTCTACTGTAGCCCTCTATATTATGGGCAACTTTCAACCTTCTGATACAGTAAGGAACATTATTAATCTGCTTAAATTATTTGTATAAGCTATTATGACTATCTAGTGGACATCTGCAACTACAGTCGTTCTTCTTCACCATCTTTGAGAGTGAGCCGCATCAACAGTTTGCCTGCGGAGATTTCCCAGCCACTCCAGAATCATGCCATCTTGCGTTCCTCATCTGAGACGCAGCATCTATAGTGATTTATGAATGTTTACGTACTGATGACTAATTTAGCTACATCTTTGTATTATTGTATTCATTTGTTTCCTTACAGGTACTGATGACTAATAGGTACCGACCGGTCGTCTGAGACTGCATTTAATAATTTATATCTTTAATGTATATATTATCTTTATTTTTGTGCTTATCACTAATGAGCACCGCAAGGGGCTATGACCTGATTAATTGTCAATACTGCGATAATTAATTTATATATATGGCAGCAGCCATCCCAGTTACTTATTTTGTTTATTTTATATAAAATACTAGGACCGCAGTACGCTAGGCTATACTATACAGCAGCAATAAAGCTGCATAACTTTTCCTCCAGCATAAATTTTACACTGAGGTCACTGTTCATGTTCTCATTGCGCAAATCTGATATGTGATCGACTAAACCTGGCTATTCTAGCTCGATAGGATAGGTTTAAAAGTAGTTAGTGACAACCGCTCCTTAGGAGACATTTGTGTAAGCCTCTTTTCCAGGAGTAGTGGATATGTAATACCAGACACCGACTAGATTGTGTAAAATTGGCCATATACCTTAGGGCCTCTTATTATATTGAGTGATTGTCTCTTTCTACGCTCCTCTAGCCGCAGGTCTTATTAAGTGTCTGGAACGCCCATCGCCACATTGGCATGATCCGACTTGGGAAACTATTGGGGTTTCCAAGCGGTGAAGACCAAAATGTCGATTTCGCATACACCTCCTCTGTATCTACAGATACCAGGTAGCATAGATAACCCAGCCAAAGTAGGAAGCACTGCGAAAATTTATTTATTTTTGACTGGCCAGCGTTGCATCTCTGGGCATCCTGAAATTTAACCCTAATGACAGGCAAACTTTAGTCTCTGGAGCCAGATCTTAGATGCTCCGCCCCGATGCACCAGGTGATGGATATGATGCAGACCTCCATCTAACTCCGTACAGTGACTGGGTGCTATCTTGGAACCCACCACGCCCTCACAGGATGGTCACTAGAGATGGATACCTGTCTCTCACTCCTAGCCATAAAATTGTATGTGCTTTTCAAATTGCTTGTGTAATATTGACTTGTCCTAGTGATGCTGTACATGGTTGCAGTGTGATATGTAACTGGATCGTTATGTGATTCTGAAGCTGCCACTCCGTAACATGTCTGCTCGCTGCCTTTCTGAGGGAAATGCTCTCTAGGGTGACTTTAGGGAAACCAAATATCTTCACCAGTCAGTCTCATGTATCAAAGATGGGTGGAAATTCCTGCCACTTGTGTCCAAAGCTTGGATATAAATCAAACAACTAACTGGCAGTTTAAGATTTAGCAGAAGGAACGCAAAGATAAAAGCAGCAACTACCAATACAGTATCTTGGACTTACATAAGACGACGGTGTTGAATTTTACGGAAATCATCCACCCCATCTTCACACAATACAGCATGAATCACATTAATTATAATTTCACTAGGTTGACTCACACTAGACTTAGCATATGTTTGAACAAGAGAGTGGCCCTTTTTGCCAGCTCTCTTCCTCCGCTTTGGCGTTGAAGGCATTTACCTGTGATTGAGGGCCACGCGAGGCACTTTCCTCTCGCAACAATAACATTTTTGTCAGAGGTATAATGGTTTATATTAAACTATATAAGTGGCCTCGTTAGGATGCTCCCTTGTGGCGATGGCTCACGGATATATAAGGATCGGTGAGGTACCTTTGACGAATCCACATTAACAAGACACCAACTTAGTTCTATGTACCATATATTTTCTCTCTCCTGTTAACAAATGAGTACCATTGTTTGTATAGTATATTTTTAATTATCACATCTAGGCTCCTAAATTGAGTTATGGACCGTCATACCGGTGACAGAAATAGTTTGGACGAGACGGTGAGGTTCAACCTCGGCGGCAATTGTCCCATGGACCCACTGGAACGTTATCATTCCACTGGCTCTAGAAGTCGGTCTTTGTACTTTTCGGAGATTCACGATACGGGATCCATAACCCCAAGAACTGCAGCTAACCAGCACTCCCATGCATCCTGTACATACAGTGTAATGGAGTGGAGCAGCAAGATGGACCAGCGCTTGAAGGAGAAATGAACCCATGCCTACCCTCAACACACACGCATTTCAGTCTCCTTCATTCGACGATCAGCATGCTTTAGATATGGAAGTAGCATCATATGATGGGAGAACTGCATGTGTGCTCACCGACTATGCCACAAATTTCCCTTGTGCGGAACTACCAGCGCTGATTCAACACGAGTATTCGCCGATCAGTGAGGGGACCTTCGCAGGCAGGTACTCAATACATCACATTGTCGGATATCTGCGATAGGTACCCACCACCTTTGCCGGATCGCGGTCGATGAAGACAAAGACCCCTACAGGGGTACACCAATTCTTCACGACCATTTCGTTCATCCGTATCATCAGAAGGTGAGCAATGGCCTGCCCCTCATGCACTGTGTCCCGCATCTCCTCCTATCAGAATGTCGTCGCCGTATTATCCAGCTGTACCGTGTCATGAACCGAGGGATGCAGAACATCCATTTCAATATTATACCAGAAGGGACACATCATCACACGGCACGCACCACCCCAATCAATTTCCTGGACCACCTCCGTATGAAAAACGCCCGTCACAGCGACCTACAGAACTTCCGCATCACATACACGGAATGCCTCCACAAGTCTATAGACCAACACCTTTGTATAGACCTGCATCAGGACGGTATTCAGCGTAACCCACGTATCACACACAACATTATCATCGGGAATCACATTCGCGGACACGGTATCAGCGAGACCAGAAGCGGGAACAACCACCAACACCACCACCAACACGCAGACCAGCATCCGCATTCACACCATTCTCCCTAGCACCGCCACCCGGATTCGCACCTATAGTACTATATCCTGGCCATGGCCGAGTCATTCTCCCTTCCGAATTCAGTGGGGAGAGTGATTGGGCCAATTACAAGTGCCAGTTCGAGATTATTAGCCACACAAACCGATGGACGGATCAACAAATGGGAGAGTATCTGGCTGCAAAGCTGTCGGGCAAAGCATTGCAAGTCCTGGCAGATTTGGGGTCAGACTCCACACCAACGCACATGGAACTGGAAAACGCGCTGTCTGAACGATTTGAAGACACTGCCCTCGGAGAAACAAGTCGTCTTCAGCTTAAAAACTTGCATCAACGAGCTGGGTAGACCTTGCCAGAGTTAACAAGTCATATCCGGCGACTTGTTACTCACGCATCCCCCAGCACCAATCACGAGGTAGTTACGCATCTTCATCTCGACACGTTCATCGATGCCTTGAGCAGTGAGCCTGCCCTCAAAGAAAAACTATTTCTCATAGAACATAATAATTTACAGTCATTGACAGCCACTGCTGTTAGAATCGAGAATTTCTTTGATTGGGGAAAAGCCAATTACCGCCAATTGCATCCAATTAATGAGGTAAACGATGCTCACCTCCTAATCGCCGCCGACACCACATCTGCACTTACATCTGCATCAGCAACAGATCCGCGCACCACACAATCTTAATACCCCCACCAGTTACAATCATACACCTGGAGGAAGAGGGCATGGTCAGCCCCATCGGGGAGGCCACAACAATGCCCACAGACGCAGAAACCAAGAAGAAGCATGATCCAAAGAGCGTCAAACCTCAGCGCCGCCACTGCTTCTTTTGCGCATCCACTAAACATCCCATGGTTCATTGTCAGAAGTGGCTAACACAGCTGGCCCTTATCAGCGACCACACCAGTCCTGTCCAGACTTCTGTCTACACCAATTCACGATACAGCACACCAGCATCAACAACATCGCCATTGCTACCCCTAGCTTCGTCATCATCTAAACAATCACAGCAGCGGCGACAACGAGTTGGTCCCTTGTGTGTTGCTTCTTAACTGTGGTGTGGTGGCCCATAATATGTCAGCCACTGATTGCACTCATGGAAGCTATCCAAAATCAATCAGACTACATACAGAATGATACTGCACCAAAAAATTCCCTCAGGCAGTATCATTGGAAACTCTTCCACAAGCACACTGCAACATAATATACAAGTGTGCTTGCCTATTTAGTGGCGTTTTGACCAGTGCCACCATAGACACTGGCGCTTCCATCACCGTTTTTAACAAGCGCTTGTCTGAGAGCATCCCACCTCATAAAAAGCCACCTCTTAGGCCTACAAACATATTTTTGCAAACAGCTACCGGAGCCAATGTTCATGTGGCTGGTATAGCGAGTTGTAATTGCCTCTATTCAAAACGATGCCCTGCTAAGTTCAGACTTCCTCAGTGCCAGCGAAGCCATCATACATTGCAGCCAACAGGAATTAGACATACACGGCCGATGCATACCCCTTGGACCGGAATCATCACTGTATGACACTTGTGCAGTGATTTTGGCATCTACGGCCACAGTTGAGCTGGGACAAGAGGACATATTATAGGCCACCACACCACAGTTAAGAAGCAACACACACACAGCCATACTGGAACCCAACCCCGATTACATGATCGCCTCACATTGCGCAAGTCCCCAGATGATCATGGACACAGCCAACAAGGATCATATACCATTTAGGATATTCAATTGCACAGCAGACCCGATAACACTAGTACCTGGAGTTCATTGTGGCCGTCTGGTGGATGTGATATCACTGGAGACCCCCTACCGTACCTACACCAGTAAAAGCTTCTGAGAATGATTTATCCGAACACCTGCATGACATTTATTTACATGCCACAGTTGGTTTAACTCAATCTCACAAACGTGACGTACAATGTGTGTTACATAAGTATCGTAAAAGTTTTTCGACTGGTGAGATGGATATGGGAGAAACTCACCTCGTGCAGCACTCCATCGACACCGGAAATAATTGACCCGTTCGACAACCTGTACGATGTCTTCCCATTCACAAGGTGGCAGAAGCACATCAACAAGTGAATGACATGTTGTGGACAGCCATCATAGAGCCCTCGGCATCCCCCTGGGCCAGTCCCATTTTACTAGCAGGCAAGTAGGATGTATCTTTGTGGTTTTGTATAGACTACTGCGGCCTTAATGATCTTAGCGTCAAGGATGCCTATCTGCTTCCTCAGATCGATCAGGCCTTAGATTCCTTGTCTGGAGCCAAGTGGTTTTTGCACCCTTGACTTAGCTAGTGGGTACTGGCCGGTAGACGAGGATGAGGCTGACCGGGAGAAGACCACATTCATATGCAGAGACGGTCTTTTCCAATTATGCAAGATGCCATACGGCTTGTGCAATGCTCCTGGAATGTTTGAACGTCTCATTGAGCAGGTACTAACTACCCTACAATGGGAGATCTGCCTCTGTTACATCAACGACGTAATCGTTTTTCGCCCGTCGTTTGAGAAGACCATGTCCAGCTTGGACAAGGTTCTGATGCAGTTTCATGCCGCAAATCTCAAGCTCAAACCCAAGAAGTGTCATCTTTTCAGACAGTGCGTCAAGTTCCTGGGACATGTCATATCCGCTGATAGAGTAGCTACTCAACCTTCAAAAACCAAAACAGTTGTGGAGTGGCAAACCCCACTTCAGTCGCCGACACCTGGAGTTTTACTCGGTCGCTGCCAGTAATATCATCGATACATCTGTCACTTTAGTGAGATTGCATCCCAATTATTCCAGATCACTGAAAAAGATCGACCATTTGAATGGATGAGTGAGTGTGAAGGTTCCTTCAGGGCGCTGAAGGAACATTTGACAACCACACCAATTCTTGCTCATCTTTACGCTAACCTCGATTTCATCTTAGACACTGATGCATCTGCTTATGCAATAGGTGCAGTTCTATCTCAGGTCACAGAAGATGGAACAGAGCAGGTACTGGGTTATGGTTCACGTACTCTGAATAAAACAGAGAAACATTACGCGACCACTAAGAGAGAATTATTAGCTGTGGTGTATTTGTCAAATATTACAAGCACTTTCTGTACGTGTGCCCATTTACACTCCGTACAGATCATGTCTCACCACGCTGGCTGGCTCAGAAACAAAAAAATCTGGAGGGCCAGGTGGCGAGGTGGCAGGAATCCATGCAGGCCTTTAACTTCAATGTTTTTCATAGACCTGGCAAGCTGCATGGAAATCGCGATGCCCTGATCAGAATCGGGCTCGAGGATGAACAAGAAGTGGCCACCGCTGTGACACATGCAACACAGCCATCTCCCGTATTCCCCGAGTTGCGGTGCGCAGAGTGTGATCTGGAGACAGTCGCTCATGAACAAGCAACATATGCGCAAACACGGAATATATATGCATGGATCCAGGAGGAGGTATGTCCTCCTAAGGAATCTGTTACCTCACTGTCCGCCATGGCTAAATATCACTATCAAAGGTTTGGAGAATAAGGTGGCGTCCTCTACATTAATGAAGGTATTGTAATTCCTGAGCGTTATCATGTTATAAGCTTATGATCATGTCGATAGTCACTTACAGGACTGGCGGTATGATCAGCGAACGAAAAGAAGAAGAAGAAGATCATGTTATTATCCTGCAACAACTGCATGACAACGCTGGACATTTAGCTATAGAAAGAACAGCGGATCGCATCAAACAGAGGTTCCACTGGATCGGGATACGCGATAGGGTAAAGGCATGGGTCACCACATGTGTCCCATGCCAAAGATGCACTGTTGGCCAGCACCATTACGCACCCCTACAAGTTATAATTGTTGGTGCACCATGGGAGCGAGTGGCTATTGATGTGCTCGGACCCTTGAATACGACGGATGAGGGAAACAAGTACATCCTCGTATTGCAAGATTATTTTACGAAGTGGGTAGATGCATTCGCTCTGCCGGACCAAGAGGCATCGACAGTAGCGGAGGTCCTGTCTAGCAATGTGTTCTGCTGCTTCGGTATGCCCTATGAACTGCACTCTGACCCAGGAAGTTATTTTGAGGGCCGGCTGATCTCTGAACCCTGCAAATTGTTCCACATAGTGAAAATATGCATGATGCCCTATCATCTGCGAAGTGATGGGATGGTAGAGAGTTTCAACTGAACCCTGGCTGAGATGTTGACTAAGGAAGCACACCTTAATTCTCGCGATTGGGATGTATGACTCCCATATGTGCTCATGGCATACTGCACTTCGACACATTCCAGCATGGGCTTACCCCTGCTCTGTTAATGTTATGCCGTGAATTAGCCTTACCCTTGGACCTGGCCATGCCCAGGATTCCAGGGGAGAAAAGCTCACCATCTCGCTACGTAGAGCTCATGCGGCAATGGATAGAACCGGCCCCTAGTAAGAGACACATTATCCACAGCATACCGGCCTCAGAAAACATGGCATGACCTGCGAGTGCATGGAGACTCATATGAGGCTGGAAAAATGGTTTAGGTTCATGATTTGTGAAACTGAGTTACCAGTGGAAAGGCCCCCATGTGGTAGTAGGTAAGAAGTCGGATGTGACCTACTGGATCCGCGCCTCTGATGGCCTGACCTCAGTCATCCACTTCAATCGACTTAAACCGTGTGTTAGTGATGACCCAGTGACAGAGCTCGGGCTGGGCATTCTACATAACACCAGTACACAGACAGATGTCTCTACGGAGACATGTATTCCAGACATTAGTCTAGAGCCCCACAGTGCCAGTTCGACCCCTCTCCTACCAAGTCATGAGTCCGGCAAACATATGACTACCGCTGAGGATGATGATGAGCTATGTACTCGCTGTCTCCCTCTTCAGAGCAGGTCTACACGATCTGGGATGTCGTATCTGAAGAGTTTCTCATTTGTGCTGTCCAAGGGGAAGGACGGGAAAGTTGTTCCGCCATCCTCTTCCCATTCGCACTCACTTCATGCTATTACCCCAAATATAGAGTTACCACTGGCAGCAGCTGAGACTGCCCCAGGCCATGCATCTTGCAAGGTGGTACATATAATAAATAGCATGGAAGTGAAGAGGCTTGATGAGGAAGTTTTAGATGACAGAGTCTACCTTCGTATGTCATGTCATACAAACCTGCTAACAGTTTGGCGGCTGACCTCTGAACATTTTCTATCTTGCTTACATCAGTCTTGAATCATGGGCCCCATATTGTGTTGGCGTATTCAAGTAGGGGCCTCACCCAGAATTTGAATAGTAGTCTAAACATTTCTCCATCAAGATATTGGAAGGATCATCTGATCAGGCCGACTACTTGATTGGGTATGTTAACGGTCATCTCAACATGTTTACGAAAGATTAGCTTATCGTCAAGGTTAATCTCAAGATCCTTTTCACACTTTGCCACTTCTAGTTCTATCAGTTGCTTTCCAAATTCGGATATAGTGTAAGCGACCCTTGACAGATCCATGTTGGTATGGTGATATCAAACTGTTTAGTTGATTCAAGATGATTCATAATGAAGTGCTTTATTATTGAGTCTAAAATTTTACAGACAACTAATGTTAGGCTAATAGACCTATATAGTTATTCGCCAATTTTTTTAATAATGGTGCGATATGGGATATTTTCCAAGCAGATGGCAAGATACCTTGTTTTAATGAATACAGGTAAGGGAATGTGGCAGGATACCTCATAACCTCATGTAACCTCATGTAAAATTACTGGACGAAAGGAGTATCATATATGATAGGATAGGAAATGAATGAGATGGATTCTATATAGATTAATCTATCAGTGCAATACAACATGCGAGATGAGACTACCATGCCTTTAAAAAGTGGTGTAGGTTGGCAATGGACCTTTCCAGACAAATGACCTCATAATCATCTAAGCGGCGTGTAGGATGACATCATCAATCAATCAATCATATTCTATTTCTGTGAGAAGGCTAAAAGCCTGTAATGACAGATTCCTAATTTCTTTTTCAATTTGGTTATAAAACATGGGATTTATATTGCCAGCTAGATAGTTATAGTATAGGGGTTGGTTATCCCATAGTTTATCTAATTTTGTTTCAAATGATATCATGGTTGTTGCTTCTATAACATGGTTCGGAAGACTGTTCCATAAGTTCACTATTCTATGTTTAAAGGAGTATTTTTGTGTGTTTAAACGTGATCTGGATTTGTATAGTTTTAGCCTGTGTCCCCTGGTTCTTGAGTCTGATCGAAATTCAAATAGGTTGCACACTTCTGGATCATATTTTTTGGTTATAATTTTGTAAGCTTCAATAATGTCTCCTCATACTCTACGGTATGCAAGAGTTTGTATATTAAGGACCCTGAGCCTAGTCTCATAATTTAGTTTTGATAGTCCCAATACACTTTTTGTCGCCCTTCGCTGAACATTTTCTAACAGCTCTATATGTTTCTTGAGATAAGGGCTCCAAACCTGATTAGAAAATTCCAGATGTATACAGGGTTCTAAATATGTTTGTGTCAAGGGATACAAATGTGCGCCTTATTACACCCATAATGGAGTTGGCTTTATTAACTTGATCTATTATGTGCTTCTCGAAACATAGTTTATCATCAATAATAACACCTATATCCTTTTCATCCTCGCTTGGATTAATACGGGACCCATCTTTACCGAGAATATAGCTATGATTTTGTAAATTGGTTTTGCCAATTCGCATAGATTTACACTTATCAGCATTAAATTGGAGTAACCATTTACTGGTCCATTCTGTTAACAAGTATATATCTTGTTGCATTTCGTTAGCATCATCATTGGATTTTATGCCATGAAAAAGTTTTGTGTCATCCGCATACAGGTATATTTCACTATTGTTAGCTATCACATTAGGTAAGTCATTTATATATAAAACAAACAACACTGGTCCTAAAACTGATCCCTGTGGTATCCCGCTAAATACTGATTTCCATTCAGACGGTTCATCACTAATAATTACTCTCTGGCTACGCTGTGACAAGAAGCTTTCTATCCATTTAATAATCTGTGGATTGATGTTATATAGATTCAGTTTATGTACAAGTCTACGATGGGGAACCTTGTCAAATGCCTTTAAAAAATCAAAATATGCAACGTCCACCACACCACCATCACCACCGTGACATAATCATTACATCATAAATGATTCTATACGGACCATCTTTAACTCTTAAAAGTCTGACACATTGTACGAATTGTATGTCTCTACTATTTAATAAACATGCTGTTGAATATTTTGAAACTAATCTGACTGGACGCTGTTGCTGCCATGGACAGCAACAGCGCCCAGTCAAATTAGTTTCAAAACATTCAACAGCTTAGCTGTACATTTTTTCGGGAAATTGATATTCAGGGAGTTCAGAGATCGATCGATCCCAAACGAGCTAGGTGTGGGTGGAGCGTAGCTAGAAAGGGGCGGGGCATAGCTAAAAATGGAAAGGTCCATTAGGACGGGTTGACTTAAAAAGATGGTTCCGAGTGACGGGAATTTCAGAAGCGAAATAGAAGAAAATTAAAGATGTCGAAAAGAGAATTTAAAGCGAAAAATTAAAATAAAACCATCATAAATATGGATAAAGCAAATAAAGGAAAGGTAATCCTTTAAGTTCAGATCATTATTTAGTCAACTTTTCACCACTTTAACAAAATACCTATTTAAACAATCACTTATTTCAAGTCGCAAATATAGGTTAAATATTTCGTTACCAGTTTTTGTGTTACACACGAGAGCAAATGTTAAGCTAATTTATGTTGCACGTTTAACACCCCACCCCTCATCTTTTTGTGGGTTTGGGAGAGACAAATAATATGTAAAAAGCCGTTTTCTATAGCAAAACAGGCATTAGTCCCTATATCTAATTCTATATAGTTTATCTTACCCCTCACGAAAACTGGTGACATTGGTTTATTTCCGAATAAATATTAAAGTGATATCCAAATTGGATACCCTCAGTATGCTGACGAAGAATATTTCTTCTGAACTTAATTCAAAATGTTAATGGATCGATTTGTGTGTTGTATCTTGAGTTTCAAACTCCTCCCATAGCTTTACTATGAGCTTTCGGTTTGCCACGAAATATGGTTAAAACATTATCATCATCATCATCATCATCATCATCATCTGTTGTGATGTTAGACGTCCTGCTGGGCCTATTGGCTGTTAGAATTTTTTTCACATTGCTGCAGTTGGTTGTGCAATGGTAATGGCAATCTAAACATAGAGGCATGGCTTCTTCGAGAATACCCCCCTGATGTAATAACCAGCCCTCTTATTACATCATCACAATGACAAAGCTGTTACACAGACTCCCCTTCGGAGACCAGATAGATCGTGACCAGTCTATCTCCGTAGCGGACTGTAAAAGCAACACTGTGTTTTGGTGTCATCTTAACCTCTCTATCACTAGCTTGATAGTTGATACAGACATTAAAATCAACTCGATCCATCCAGTGGTTCGTGCGATATCAGCATTACGAACCAGTCAGCAAATTCATGACCTCATTTTGGGCGCGACAAATTTGAATTTTACGACGAATTCAGAGGGACTATTTTTCTGTTAGCTACTCGTCACACAGACTGCTATAAGCTTTATATCATCTCGTATTACCTGAAATAATATTGTGTGGCAGGGCATAATTTATCTGGTATCACATCTCAATTTGCTACACATATTTTGGCATTTGCTATACATTCTGTAACATGCATAGCTATAACTGCTATGCAAAATTTGTATAGGATTGCAATTTATTATTGACTCTTAAATTCTATTATTAACCCTGTCAACGACAAATCCCTGAAAGTCAATTATTTACTATGTTTAGCATATTCTGTTGAATATTCTGAAATTAATATGACTGGAAGCCATTGCAGCAATGGCTTACAGTCATATTAACTTCAAAATCGTCAACAGCTTTCCTGTTTGTATGCTCTGAAATTTATGTATATGGAATTTATCGGTGAAAGAGTTAGTTTGCTATACATTTTTGCCAACAGCTCTACAATTTATAATTTGCATATCAATACGTTTTGTGCAAATATTAAATTCTAAAATATACCCGTGTGTGGTATGAAGAGGGTAGCACTCGTGTCGTTTTAAGTTTCACTTCTCTCTACCACCATATTCTGGTGGAACTGACTACGCCAATGGCTACTCAATATATACGAGATACTTTTCTCGATCTCGCATCGAAGGAGATCTTGCGAGATACGAATGTAGTAATGGTTGAGTTTCATTTTCTTTTTTTTTCACTGTGTATTATAGGTAGGGTTGGACAATATTGCTCAAGCTATGACGATATCGGTATGTCATTAAAATACTGCGGTATCACGATATATCGTCGTGTGGTGTGGAGTTAGGGTGTAGACATAGAATAAATAACATGTATTTCAAATTGGTAGGTTCTACAAGTCATTTTCATTAAATTTGTTGCATTGAAACCGTAAATTGAGATCGCCATGATTGCCATTTCCATATATTTAATACACGAAATCCCACACTTTGACACCCTTCAATATACAGTTTAAAGCAACAAATATAATGTAACTAACCGTATTCATCACAAATAAGAAAAATAAAGGATTTTCTTCTGCTATTGTGTTGTATTTTGTGTTATCTTTACCGCACGACAACTGTCAAAAGATCGAGCAAGGAATGCGCATTAACTTCATTGCGCAGAAAGGGAATTCCGCAGAGCGAAATCTGATTGGCCGCCATATTATGCTTCAGCCAATCAGAATTCACACTGCAGAATTCTGACAGCTGTTATCACGGCCGCCGCTAGCATAGACGATGCAAATTAATAAAATAACACTGAATGATTTTAAAGATAAATGTGATTTATTCTCACGCTAAACAATACGAGGCATTCAATGATGTAAATGGGAAAACAGGGAACAATATATTTTTAATGGAAAGCTACTATTAAATAGAAAAGCTGTCAGATTTTATTTGGTCTGTAATATTTGTTACCAATTTGCCCCATTGTAGACATATTCAAATTCGCTCACTACTTAGCAGATTTATCCATTAATCTCAAGGCGTAGCCTGGATGTGTGGAATTAACCAGGGCCTGTGCTACCCATGCACCAATGGCACTAAAATCACAGGTTTGGCCCCTTAAAATCTTATCTAGGCGTGTAAACTAGCGCGTCAAATTCCGAACAATATTTTGCTCATACGTAACATTTTCAATCCAAGCTATAGCAAAAAGACGTTAAAACATCCATAAAAACGATGTGATTTGTTACCATATTATAATTCACTATGAGAGATAGTACCATGATCATGATTTGTTTGACATTTGATGAAATTAGAATCTCCGCGATGGTGTATTTGTGCTTTTTATAAAGAAAAATGTAACCGATGCGCGGAGATGCCAGCTGATTCAGTCGGCGGTATTTGGTAAATATTTAATCATTACGATTAAATACTCCGAAAATAATCACAAGAAACGCGTTGTTCCAAATATATTTCCGTGATTGCTGGTCAATTCAACCTAGAACCAACTCGCCTTAATTTCTGTTCACAAGCTGGCTTATTACGCAACAATTAACATGACAAATGTCGGCAGTGAAAGAATAACATCCGTTGTAAAAAGTTTTAACTTAAATATCAAGTGGAACCTGGTTTTTAGCTCACCTGGTCTGAAAGGCCAAGTAAGCTTATGCCGTGGCGACCATCCGTCGTGTGTCTATCCATCATCTGTCCGTCAACTTTTCCTTTAAACGACTTCTTCTCAAGAACCACTGGGCCGATTTCAATCATATTTTGCAGGAAGCATCCTTATGGCATAGGGATCCAAGTTTGTTCAAATGGAGCCAATCGGCCAATTTGGTCGGCGGCCATCTTGGATTTCGGCCAATTTTAGGAAGCGTCTTTAAAAATCTTCTCCGAAACCACGTGAGGAATCGATTCAAAACTCATGAAATATCATCTACGGAAAGAGGTAAGCCAAGTTTGTTCAAGAAGCCTTGATTGACCAAATGGTTCGGTGGCCATCTTGGATGACCTAGTTTTCCCAAAAACAACTCCAGAACAACCCCCCCTCACCCACCATTCCAAGCTGGGGGCATTGATAAGAGATTAAGTGTATGGGGTTTCCTATCGACCTAACAAGTTAATAAGTTTAAAGCGTTCATGGTCAGAAAAATGCTTAACTGATCAATGACTAATGGATAATTTTTATAGCTTGACCTGTGGTAATGACGTCATCAGAATGGAATGTGGGTAGTGTTTGTTCGTTGGTGCTATCAAGACTGGACTACTGTAATAGTTTGCTCGCTGGTGCTCCAAAGGCGCTCATTCATAAGCTCCAGTCTGTACAGAATACTGCGGCTAGAATTATCTCACTGTCCGCTAAATATGAACACATCTCTCCAGTGCTTCGTGACTTGCATTCGCTGCCAATAGAGCAGAGAATCTGTTACAAGATTCTTTGCTTGACTTACCAATGTGTAAACAGAAGTTGATCCGTCAAAAAACATGGCTGCCATGGGCCAATCAAAATATAGCATGTTTGGCAGACATATTGTATTTTTCTATTTTGATGGACTTTGAGGCTGAAATTGTTTTTATCTAGGTTTTTGAGTATTCTAATTTGAAATTTGCAATTTTTGAAACTGTCGGATAAATGGTTTGGTAGCCATCTTGGATCATTTTCCTGCCAAAAGCTCCCATACTAAAGCAATGGGAAATTTAAAATGTCTTCTTTTCGAGAACTATTAGGCCGATTTCAATTATATTTGGCAGGAAACATCCTTAAGGCATAGAGATTCAAGTTTGTTCAAAGGAACCCGATCGGCCAATTTGGTCGATGGCCATCTTGGATTTCGGCCGATTTTTAAAAATGTCTAAAAATCGTCTCCAAAACTGTTTGAGGGATCGATTCAGAACTCACGAAATATGATCTATGGTAAGAGCTGAACCAAGTTTGTTCAAGGGAACTTGATTGACTATATGGGTCAGTCGCCATCTTGGATGACCTAGTTTTCGCAAAAACGACTTCTTAAGCGATCAGGCCAAAATTTGTGATATATGATTAGGGACTAAGGGCCATTAATGTTTGTTCAAGAGAAGTTAATCCATTAAAGAACATGGCCATGGTGGGCCAATCAAACTATAGCGTGTTTGGTGGCCATTTTGGATTTTTTTATTTGATGGATTTTGAGGCCGAAATTGGTTTTCTATATGTTTTTGGGTATTCTGATCTCAAATTTTTAAACTGTTGGAAAAATGGTTTTGGTGCCAGTTCCCATACTAAAGCAATGGGAAATTTTAAATGTCTTCTCGAGAACTACTGGGCCGATTTCAATTATGTTTGGCAGGAAGTATCCTTAGGGCATAGAGATTCCATTTTGTTCAAACGAAGCCGATCGGCCAATTTGGACATTTAATTTTTTTTTTTAACAAATTTAGTTAATAACCATGGTTAAGGCGCCACTTGTTAATTGTATTCATCAACTTCATTACGCTTGTGTTCCAGTGATCTTCATCTGAAACAAAATTTGATGACTAAATATGCATATATTAAATTATTAATAAAAATTAACATCACTTAGAATAACAGGAATGATCAAGCCGGCAATACATCAAAGATTGAGTCGGTATCAGTATTGCAAAGCAGGGCATAATTCTGAATTTGAAATTTGCATAGCATGTATTGCTATGCAAATTATAAATTGTATAGTTGTCAGCAAAAATGTAAAGCAAATAACTCTTTCACTGATAACTCCCCAGTATCTCAATCTCAGAGCAAAAAAACTGGAAAGCTGTTGAATATTTTGAAATTAATATGACTGGAAGCCATGGCTCCCAGTTATATTAATCGCTGAAAGAGTTAATAATAGAACTTAAGAAAATCAATAATAAATTGCAATTTTGCGTAGCAGATACAGCTATGCATGTTGCAGAATGTATAGCAAATGCCTAAATATGTGTAGCAAATTGAGATGCGATACCAGATAAATTATGCCCTGCAAAGGCACTTCAATTTAATTCAACTACACTCACCATTCCCGTTCGCACCCAAGCCATTTTAAAGGTGTGTGAAATGACAAAGACTAGTGAGCGAATCGACCTGGTGCCAATTGACCTAGGGTGAATGGGACAGGGGGCGAAATAACTTGTTCCCCATCAGTTGGCTTTGCCACTTACAATGAGCAAGATTTTTCAAGTGTACAGTACATACATATTTACATCGTGTGGGTGGATGAGCTTGGTTTATGAGTTGTAGCCGAAATAGTAGAAACAGTTGCTCGAATGGTAGGACAGACCCACCTTGTCAGTGCACATTAGCCTCATGGTTGCTAGGACATACCCACCTGGTCTGGATGAATGTGTGTGGAGATATATATAATGTGTTGGCTGGTATCTATTAATAAACTTAAAGAATTAGTACAAGACTCACCTAACAACCTTTGGCGCTGGTAAAGCTGACACATAGTTGGCAGGGTTCGCACGGGTCATGCAAATCCTGGAAAATCATGGAATTTGAAAATCTAAATTCCAGGCCTGGAAAAGTCATGGAAATTTGTCATTTTGATAACAGTCATGGAAAATGATAATCTCCCTAAATAAAAATGAAATCTGATGGCATAAAATGTAAAATGAGGAAATAAAGCTTGGATATTACACATTTCATTTCTTTATCGCGGCGATCACGTGATTTCATTCATTATTAAAGTCATATGTCCGACCAACATAAAATGACCCAAGACAACTTAAGAATTAAAATGAGGTTAGATCGCTTCTTATGTTGGGAGGCCAAATTAAAGTCCGATGATTGGAGGGATTTCACTGAACTATATCTGGGCTGGAATGAGCCCTCCCAAATAAAAACAGGTTTGTAGCGCTGCGAATGCCAATATCCCAAATTAATAATAAATATGAACAGATGTTGTAAAAACATTCACTATTTTCTACTCCGCATATGCATTCAGTGCTAAGTATATTTATTGGCGAGATTTTTGTTCATTTGGGCGATTTCGTCCTGGCTGAATTGGTTACATTATGATAATTAGATGGCGATGATATCTCGCTCTCGCTAGCCTATGGAAATTCCCCTGTATATTAAATGTATTTCTCGCTCAGATGTTTCTATGCGTTCTATTACGGTTAAAGTATGAAAGAAACTTGTTAATATTAATAAAAAATAACCAGATATTTAGCCGATAAGCGATTATTATTATTTTGAATCTAGCGGTAAAGTTACCAATTTTCATTCATCGGAAAAATATGTTTTGCAATATTTCTGAACTACGACTGCATGTTATATACCTGTATAAGGCTTTTTTGGCTCATATTTTGTCAAATTTTCCCATGCGTGTTATCTATTAGTGCGTAATATATTCATGAAAGTAACCATTTTAAGGAATCGAATGCTATTTTTTCTTGAACACCTTGTCCAAATATAAGACCAGGCTTTAAGCCTTAAATCTGTTCCAAAAAAAAATTAAAAGAAAATGTCAATTTGCAGACCGAGTGAAGACTATCTTAGAAAAATGTTCAACAATAGTCTTCTCTTAGTCTGCAAATGGACATTTCTCAAGACCACTACAGAAGCCGTCTTTGGCTGATATGAGTGTTAAAGGGTTAATAGGCAATTTTGTTGGTAAAATTCTTAGATTTTGTTAAAAATTTACTAGAAATGGTCATATTGCTTCTTACCATTTTGACCGATTTCAACCAAGTTATGCTGAAAGGATGCCACATGTATGATCATAGGCTCTGGAACTTAGATTCAGAATTTTTATTCTTCAGATTTTATTAAATAATGCCAGAAATTCTCACATGTTGACCCTTTGCCTTAGATAAAATGAATTCCATATGATTCACTATATGCGGTTGAACATTTTGAAACAGATTTGACTGTCTCTGACCTAGCTATTGATTCTTGGGGGTTATGGAATTTTTTAATTTTAGTCATGAAAAGTCATGGAATTTCAAATACTGAAAGGTGTACAAACCCTGAATTGGGGTCATCTTACTAGAATGGTATTATGAGAAGGTTATTTATAGTTGGTAGGACATGCCCACTTGGCCTAATTGTTTGTGCACGGGTTATACACGTGTGTTGCCTGGTACTTGATACTAAACCCTAATACAGCAAGAACTCACCTAGCGACCTGTTGGGGCTGGCAAGGCTGACACGCACAATTCGCAACCAAAGTCAATGATTTTGTAAGATATACTGACAACTAACGTGTAATATCCCGGAGAAAATGATGATCAAGCGTCTTTCGTGGCATCCATTCTGGTCATTATAATATTCTGCAGTAATGAATATTCATTGTTCTCTAGAAAGTGGAGGTGAGGCGTTCACTGATTGGCGGTTTCAAGACACACCGTCCTGTTCGTCTTAAACCGCTACATGACAAAAATATATGTGTCTCGGCAGTGCTTCCACTAGTGGAAGTCTGGGAGTCCTATACTCCCAATGTTCATGTTTGGACTCCCAAAAAACATACTAAGGAAGTCCTGGACTTCCTATTTTTTGGCCCTGACATCTCTAAGACCAATGATTTTAACCAAATTACATGTATTTGAACCATTTTAGACTTCCATGTTTCTTGCTTGGACTCCCAATATCACCACCTTGGAAGTCCCAGACTTCCTGTGTTTAGAAATTAGTGGAAGCCCTGTTTCTTGGCTATCGTTCAACACTAGTAAACACCCAGCCTTAGTCCTTAGACAGTGGAGTTATCTCAACTGAATGGAAATCGGTAAATTTTTGTCCTTAAATATAAAACAAGGACAGAGAAGACGTCATTGCATAAATCTGCTAGGCGTGCTACGAGGTGACCTCAAGAAAGCATGACTCGGTTTACTCAAGTCAAGAATGGACCTGAGGAAGCTAAGGATTTCGATTGAGGATAAGACACAGTGGGCAGAAGTGAAGAAGGACTGTTTGCAGCTGTAGGATGTTTCTACTACTACTACAGTCGCAGAATACAGTAATCATACATATAGATTTGTCCAATGCACGCGTCGTTGATATATGTTTTTGTTCCGACTGCCGTATGGTCAAAAGTGTTTATTTTGGAAACAATGTTGCTGAAGGCATATGTCTTATGCATTTTAGTTTTTCCCCGCAAAATCAGTATATATCTTAGGGACCTCCACCGACACACATCAACCTAAGTTCACGAAAAGAATGCTCCATTAGACTTATTAAAAAATCCTTCAACAATAATAATAATTATAAGCTTTATTTAACAAAGGTAAACTGATCAGTTGCATAATAGGTGGTCTTCCCCCGGGCCTTCAGAAATTCTATAAAAATGTCTAACTTGAAAACAATATTGCTGTTACTGCTGAGTTTTTTTAGCCTTTGACCATAAAACTAGCAGTCATCTTCGGGACCACATCCATGGGCAAGTTTGCACCCAAGTTTGGAGAGGATTGCACCAGTAGAACTAGAGTTGTTGAAGAATGCATAAAAATGTCTATTTTTAAACCTGTTGTGGAAAGCTGTTGCTATTGAGTTTTAAACCCTAAAATCATCAATGATTGGGCTCATTATCCATTGATAAATGAAAACAAGTGATCTTTTTTATATTTCAACTTTGAAAAGGCTTTCGATGCTGTTCCACATGAACTTATGAAATCTAAATTGCACAAATGTGGTGTGTCAAAAACATAGTAAATTGTATTAACTCATTCTTAATGGATCACAAACAATGTGTAGTAAGTCAATGACCAGTACTAAATCAAGCGTCGCTGACCATGTGTCTGGTGTACCTCAAGGAACTCTTCAAGGACAGTTAGTGTTTTCAGTCCACATTGATGATATAGTCCAGGACATTTCCTCAAAGATCGTGCTATTCGCTGATTGTTGTGATTTCTTGAAATGACACATTATTATAAGGCACATTATTTGATGCACATTTACTACGTTGTAATATGGTTTGTTGCTATAAAATCCTAAAATAATTATTATTTGAAGTAATAACTTAAAACTAAAGTTTGCTTCAAAGATATAGAAATATATATATATGAGAAATGGTAAAAATCATTCATGGTTCATAACTTGATAGTTTGCTTGATATAAATATGATGAGTCCTTTCTATACCACGTCCAAAAATTGGTAGACGACAGAGTGGTTTCTCGGGTGTTAACTCCATTAGCGGTTATCGGATCACTGAAAGCTCGTAGGGTGATTGGACTATGGGGGGGGGTTGGAGAAACCTAACGAAACTGATGATGATCCGACATCCAAGATGGGCGTCAGCCACCAGCGGCCATCTTGAAGGTTGGTTTCCAGTTGATAACTCTAACATTCTCGTTTACCAGATCGCTTTGAAACTTCATGGGGTGGTTGGACTAGGTCTGCGGAAGAAACCTATCCAAAGTGACGATCCGAAAACCAAGATGGCTGCCAGTCCATGTTGGCCAACTTGAATATCAGGCCTGTCCAAATTGGCGTAACGCATTTTTCATTCACGCAGAAGTTACACAAATAGTTCTGACACAACCTGTTTTCTGTTCCCGCATTTCCTTCGATGTTGTACAGAAATAGATGAAAAATAAATACGCAAAACAGAATAAATGTATGTTACCTAAAGTAAATTTGCGTAACCCAACAATGGGTTATGCAAATTTACAATTTGGACAAGCCTGAATATTGGTTTCTGTGCGATAACTCCATTTCTGTTTAGCGGATCTCTTTGAACCTTCATATGATGACTGGATTAGTTCTAAGGAAGAAACTTATGTAGATTTAGATATCCAAAATGCAATATGACCGCCACCCACCGATGGCCATCTTGAATATTGGTTTCCGGATGATAAGCCCATGACCGTTTAGTGGATCGCTTTGAAACTTCATAGAATAACGGGTCTATGTCTGAGGAAGATGTCGCTATTTTCTAATACTAATGTAGCTCTCATTCATTGGTTTGTCATCATGGCAGGGTTTTATACAGAGCGCTTGTAACACTACAGAGTATCTTTTTTAGCTCACCTGGCCAGAAATACAAAGTGAGCTTATGCCATGGCGACCGTCTGTCGGGCGTCTGTCAAATCGCTTCTTCTTCTAATACTACCCTTGCAATTACTTTGTGATTTGTTACCAGGTTTAGGTTAACCTTATTGAATTCCGGCCTATGTGTTTAGAAATTAGTGGAAGCCCTGAATTTGGCTGAAAAGATCTTTTTGTGGTAGGCTCCAGATTATCTCTGTAGAATTTTTTTTCCAGAAATCCTTTAAAATGCTCCTTAATCAATGGCCAGATTTCAAAACAGCTTGGTCCAAATGATCCTTTTGTTTTGGCTGGACAATCCTATTGTTGTAGGCCTCGAAACTTCTTTTCAGAATTTTAATAGATTGATTTTGCTAATATTCCAGGTGAGCGATATAGGCCCCTTTGGGTCCTTTAACAGTGAAGTCAGCCACAAACAAACCGCTTCTGCAGTGGTCTTGCAGTGGTCTTGCAGTGGTCATGCAGTGGTCTTGTCCATCTGCACACAATGAGAAGTATTTTTACCACTGGAATGACTGGGCGATAACCGAGCCAGTCATTGCAGTGGTAAATTTTTTTAAATAGTTTTCTCTTGGTCTGCAAATGGACATTTTCTATGAGAAAATTTGAACAAATTTGAGGATTAACCCTTACCACTCTGATGTCAATATTCTATCTTTTACTGGATCAATAGCAATGAAACTGGTGTACGTTTTTCAACAATTTTGGTTGATGATGTTGCTGTCTACAACAGCACCATCTTCCACCAAATTTATTGAAAAATGAACACCAGTTCATCTTTTAATTTAATTTTGAAAACTAAAAAACATTGAGTGTTAAGGGTTAATGTTTTAAAGATGTAACGACTATATATTGCAATCTTGCTGTTTCAGTTGGATACCAATAAATTGAAGGCATTTAATATTGGTGCGATGGGTGTTGGCAAGAGACAGCTGTCGAAACGGGAACAAGAGGAATACAGGAAAAGGGTTTGTTCATATTCTTACATACTTACTCACTTACTCACTTGCAATGCTTCCATAGTTATCAACAATTTCCACACTAATCATGCTGTATGTATGTTTTTAAGCTAACCTGGCTCAGCCACACACCAATTAAGGAATCCAGTCAATCATATGGCATCATACAGGGACCGACCGACCTCATTTGAAATCATTATCCAGTGAATTAGCCTATTTTGGGATTTCATTAGCAAAATTTGGACTTTATTAGCCTGCCCTATCAATCTAATCCTTTATGATACTGCTAGATCGTAAGGCTAATAACCAAGTAAGAGATGACCAGCAGGTCATGTAAGGAATAAATTATTGGATAGAATTAGATGTGTCATCATGGTTTAAGAGGAACTGACCCACCAACATACATGTAAAATCATTAGCCAGTGACTTAGCGTATTTTGACATTTTATTAGCCAACCATGAAAATTATTCTCAAAAGTGAATTGGCGAATGGGTACATGTAGGTCTGTTATAACTACATGATATGTACATGATTTCTTATTTTGGCCTCAATCGCGTCGATAATAGTTTTCTAAATAGATGGTGCTAAGAATAGTTTAATCATAAATTAGTGATCAGAACACAGTTTTTAGTCACATAAACGACCTAAATGAGTCGGAGGGACAGACCTGGCTTTCACAAATTATTAGCCAATAGATTAGCCAACTACATGTACACTTTTTCTTAGCCAAATCTGAACTATTTTAGCCAATGTTTTGCAATGTAGGATGATGTCATAATCATTACATCATAAATGATTCTATTAAGCCCGTCTAACTCTATTAAATAGTAATAAAAATGCTGCTGAATAATTTGACTGAGCGCATTTGCTGCCATAGGCAGCAACAGGACCCAGTAAAATTAGTTTCAAAATATTCAACAGCTTACCTGTATAGTTTTCTGGAAATGGATAGTCGGGCAGTTCAGAGATCGATAAATCCCAACATGAGCGAGGTGTGGGTGGAGCTTAGCTAGAGATGGCCGGGGCATGGCTAAAAATGGAAAAGTAAAAATATATCTAGTGATATTCTAGTGAAATATCTGTTTTATGAAAACAAGGTTTATAAATGAACTTGTTTAATGACCATTCAGAGCTTGAAAGGGGTTGAAGTGGTGCATTATAATAAGATCTTACATGTACCACATTATGTGCCTTAACCATTTAACACTCATATCAGCCAAAAACAGCATCTCCAGAGGTCTTGAGAAACGTCCATTTGCAGATCAAGAGATTATTTTTTGAAAATTTACCACTGGAATGACTGGAAGATTTTACATGTACCACATTATGTGGCTTAACCATTTAACACTCATATCAGCCAAAAACGGCTTCTCCAGTGGTCTTGAGAAATGTCCATTTGCATTATAGAAACACACAATCACAACTCTAACCCTTCAAGCCTTGAATTTGTTCAAGAAATTTCAATTTTTCGAAATAAAATTTCAATTTGCAGACCAAGAGAAGATAATTTTTTTAAATTTACCACTGGAATGACTGGTTCGATAACTGAGCCGGTCATTCCAGTGGTAAACTTTAAAAAATAGTCTTCTGTTGGTCTGCAAATTGAAATTTTATTTCAAAAAATCGAAATTTCTTGAACAAAGTCGAGGCTTGAAGGGTTAGAGTTGTGATTGTGTGTTTCTATAATGCAATGTCATGAATGTAGCTGCCTATTTGGTCAAGAAAATTTAAATATCTGCCTATTGAATGCCCATTTACAGGCTAAGATAATAGAATTTTTGAAAATTTATCACTGGAGTGACTGGCTCGGTTAACGAGCCAGTCATTCCAGTGGTAAATTAAAAAAAATTCTATTCTGTTGACCTGTAAATAGACATTCCGCTAGAGGTCGGTTTTGACCCGTATGACCATTAAATGGTTAATGTCTTAATGTCTTGGCTGTAACAATAAGTTTTGCCACGATACAATACATAATCTTTTCACTAACTTTCATGTGAACCAGGCCACTTTTATGCCACTCAGTCTCAGTGCTTATAAACACATAATAAATATATTCAGATGAAACTTCGTGAAAATGGTGTACTTTATAGAACTTTTTTTGAAAGATGCCCTAGATATATTTCCGTACATCCCTGTATCGTGTGTGTACCGTTACACGAGGTCATGATACAATACACATGTATTGTAAGCATACGTATCACGATTTACCGACACATCGATGAATCGTTACAGCGCTACTATTTATGCCATTGTAATTATTGTATTATCATGATTAGGCTTGTGCGATTATTGCGTTGAGTGATCACGATCGATTATTTAATAATAATCGTGATTACTCAATTAATGATCTTGGGTTCAAATTACCCAGACATAACAACAAAAAAATATCAATGATGAAAGTTAAAATGGTGTTTAGAAAAGTCCATTTGTAGGCCAATAGAAGACTATTTTTGAAAATGTATCACTTGAATGCCTGGCTCAATTCTTGAGCCAGTCATTCCAGTGATACATTTTCAAAAATAGTCTTCTCATGGCCTGCAAATGGACATTAATTCACTGAGCAAAATGCCAATTTTAGTACCCGATTTCAATAAAAAGTAATTAAAAGGTTGGAATTGAACAATTTTATGCAGTAGAAATTATTCATGATTTTATTTGTTTGTACAATTTTTAATTAATATATAAATTCATGATTTAAAAATTAATCGCGAATTTCGTTTTAATCACGTAATCGTGCGAGTCTAGTCATGAGTGTCTTTGATTATATGTAACGTTGTATTGTTTCAGCTGGACAAAGAAGAAGCAGCGGCTGTATTCCATGATTTTGTTGCTTCATTTGAGGATGTCGGTAAAGGCCAGAAGGTGTGGGTCAAAGGTGGCATAACCCACCCTGAGAAAGGTAAGGTGCACATTAAAATATAATGTTCATATGTATTTATAGGCCAACTCCATTCATGTGACAGGCCCTTAGATATGACTTTACAAGTCATGCCCAAATGAAATCTGCCCATATTAGTGAGCCCAAATTGAAATCCTACTGGCTGAGCAAATGAACTTTAATTAACTGATTTACAGTCAATTAAATGAGATGGATGCTGTGGCATTTTATGGTCAATCAGAGAGGTCTTACAGTGCTGTTAAAACTAAAATGGCTCAAAATCAATCTCAGATTTCAAAATTCTCTAGTTTCTAGGAGCACAGACCAGATAGGTGGTGTTTCCAAATGAGGTAAATCTAAAGCCCTGTGCGAGATCCATTTCTGATGAATACTTTGAAATTACTTATGGTATGTAGGCTTGCACGATTATTGCGTTGAGTGATCACGATCGATTATTTAAAAATAATCGTGATTACTCAATTAATCAGCTTGGGTACAAATTACCAAGACATAACAACAAGCGAATATCAATACCGGAAGCGGCACTGGTGTTGAGAAGAGTTCATTTGCAAGGCAAGAGAAGACTATTTTTGAAAATGTATGACTGGAATGGCTGGCTCGATTCTTGAGCCAGGCATTCCAGTCATACATTTTCAAAAATAGGCTTCTCTTGCTCTGCAAATGGACATACATTCGCATTTTTCAAGAAATATGTCATTCTTCATGTACGATCGTATTAAAAATTAATTAAAAGTTAGATTTTTGAAATATTTTATGCAATAGAAGATATTCATGATTATTCGATTATTTAATTTTTAATCATATAAATTCATGATTTAAAACATAATCGCGATTTTTGATTTAATCACGTAATCGCTCAAGCCTAATGGTATGTATGAGCTCCTGGTTAAATTAAGTACATATAATAACTTGACCGATCCCTGGGAACAAATGTAATAACTTGACCGATCCCTGGGAACAAATGTTAAAAGAAACAGGACAGAAATGTGTCCAGATTCGGTCATATTAACTCTTTTACCAACAAATCCCTGACAAATTATATTCTTTATAATATAAAACTTATCCTATTGAATATTTAGAAATTAATTTGACTTGAATCTAGAGGTGGGAGATATTATCGATATGTAACTGTATCGCAATACAATGCCATTAACAATACGTATCGTGATACATTCCTCCCAAACCGATACATATCGTCTAGAGCAGATGTAAAGTGACACCACTTGTTTGAGTAATTCTGAGTAACAATTTGGTCGATGTTTGTGAAAATTGTTCTCTGTTCAGAAAGCTTAGATCAAATAGTTAACATCAAAATTAAAATGAAACTAATATATTGGTCCTTTAACCCTCGAATTTGTTTTTAAAATTTCAATTTTTTCATAAAAAATGTCCATTTGCAGACCAAGAAGACTATTTAAAAAAAATTTACTGCTGGAATGACTGGCTCGGTTATCGAGCCAGTCATTCCAGTGGTAAAATTTTTAAAAATAGTCTTCTCTTGTCATCTTCTGCATAGGAGTGAAGCACACGTTGTGGATAGCAATTAGTGCATTCATTTTTTGGTCTTTCCATCGTCAGACCTTGATATAAAGAACACACAAATGCACTGATTGCTAGCCATTGCATTTACTTTGCTTTTCTGACTAGAAATTAATTATAAATGATGGACAGAATCTTTCATTCAATGTGAACAATAAATATATCATGATACGTATTGTGATACAATCTCCCTGTATCGTGATATATCGCGATACAATAATATTCGCGATACCCACCGCTAGTGGAATCCGTTGCTGCCTATTTCTAAATATTCAACAGTTTTCCTGTATGGTAATGTTGACCGTAAGATATTTTGGAATTCATCGGTGACATTGTTAAATTATGAATGCTAGGGAAAAGATAGTTAGTTAATCCGTTATCCCTCAAAATCTTTTCAAGAAAATTCTAATAGAAAATGTTCAATTGCTGATCATGAGATTATTTTTGAAAATTTACCACTAATAACTGGCTCAATTATCAAGCTTGACTAGTTGGCCAATTTTCAAAATACCCAGTATTCTCTTGGTCCACAATGGTCCACAAATGGACAGACATTTCTCAAGACCACTTCAGAAGCTGTTTTTGTCATTTTGCGGGTTAA
Source organism: Chaetoderma sp. LZ-2023a (assembly GCA_034401795.1). Lineage (NCBI taxonomy): Eukaryota > Metazoa > Mollusca > Caudofoveata > Chaetodermatida > Chaetodermatidae > Chaetoderma > Chaetoderma sp. LZ-2023a. The sequence continues at coordinate 17,586,503 of CM067368.1, read as the reverse complement.
AGGGTTAAACACATCTTAACCCTTTATCCCATGAATTTGTTCAAGAAAATTTCAATTTTCTCATCGTAGAAAATGTCCATTTGCAGACCAAGAAGCCTATTTTTATACCGCGCCAACAAATGTGGTGGGTTATTATGTAATGGCGCCATCCGTCCGGGCGGGCATGCGGGCGGCAGAGTGGTTTCCGGATGATAACTCCATTACCATTTGTCGGATTGCATTGAAACTTCATAGGGTGTTTGGACTAGGTCTTGGGAAGAAACATATCGAAATCGATGATGATCCGAAATCCAAGATGGCGGCCATCTGGAAAATTCGTTTCCGAATGATAACTCTGTTACTGTTTATCGGATTGCTTTGAAACTTCATAGTGTGGTTGGACTAGATCTGGGGAAGAAACCTATCGAACTTGATGATGATCCGAAATCCAAGATGGCCACCAACCAGGCGGCTATCTTGAAAATTAGTTTCAGTATGGTAACTCCTTAACCGTTTATCGGATCGCTTTGAAACTTCATAGGGTGGTTGGACTAACTCCGAGGAAGAAATCTATCAAAATCGACAATGATCCGAAATCCAAGATGGGTGCCAACCGCTGGTGGCCAACTTGAAGATTGGTTTCCAGATGATAACTCCGTTACCGTTTATCGGGTCACTTTGAAACTTAATGCGGCGGTTGGACTAGGTGTGGAGAAGAAACCTATCAAAATTAACAATGATCCGAAGTTCAAGATGCCCACCAGCCACCATCTTGAAAATTGGTTTCCGAATGATAGCTGTTCCCCGTTTATCGGATCGCTTTGAAACTTCATAGGGTGGTTGGATTGGCTCTGGAAACAAAACCTATCAAAAGTGACGATGATCCGAACTCCAAAATGGCCGCCATCCACGGGCTGCCATCTTGAATGTTGGTTTCTGAATGATATCCCCATTAACATTTATTGGATCTCTTCATAGGGTGGTTGGAATATGTTTGGTGAAGGAACGTATCGAAATTTATAATACTCCGAAATCCTACATGGCCGCCTGTCAGCAGCAGCGATCTTGAAAATTGGTTTCTGGACGATACCTCCTTGACCATTTAACGGGTGGCTTTGACACTACATAAGGATGACTGGTCTGGGTCTGAAGAAGAAATAAATATTTTCTGATAGCTCTTATTCATTGGTTTGTCATCATAGCGGGGTATTGTACGCCGTTTGCGACGCTCGTATTGAAAATTTACCACTGGAGTGACTAGCTCAGCTTCCCAGGGATGAAAACCCAGAACTTGACTCTGAATGAATTATAGGCATTTTCTTTCTCCTATCTCGACTAATCTGAATTTCTCTTACATTCATTGGGTTTTGTTATCAGAATTGGAGATAAAAATTTGTCCTTTCACATCAAAAACATAACATGAACTTGGTAGTCACAAACATGGCAAAATCTTTAATTGGTTTGTCATTCATGTCATACCTGGCCAATTTGCCTAGACACAAAACGCAGACACATTCTAAGGCAGCCTGTTTTTGCTCTGTTTTTAAGTGCATCTTTAGTCAATTTAATACTGAGTGGTACTGTACTCGGATTTCGAAAATAAATAGGTTTAACAATTTGGAGTAATCACTTACAGTTAGTGGATCTGTGAATATTCCTGCTTAATTCATCCATCTGGCATCTGACGTCATTATCAGCTATGCGGCATATGGGATGGTGTCATAATCATTACATCATAAATGATTTTATTTGGCCTATCTAACTCTTAATAGTCCGACACGTTGTACAAATTGTATGTCTATACTATTTAATAAACATGCTGTTGAATATTTTGAAACTAATTTTGACTGGACGCTGTCAATAGCTTACCTGTGGAGCTTATCTAGAGAGGGGCGGGGCATAGCAAAAAGTGGGAAGGTCCATTACCCTCTCAGGCCTATAGACGGTTGCCATGTTTACATGTACATGTAATTCACCTTTCCAGAGTACCCACCCATCATATGACGTCATAATGAACTGCGTGATGTGTACAATGACATCATAATGAATTACGTCGATAAGTATGTCACGAACGCATATTTGAAGACAGTCTATGCATTGTTGTACAAATTGTTTGCTTTTACTATTTAATAAATATTAAAATATTCAACAGCTTCCCTGTATAGTTTTCAGGAAATTGATAGCTAGGGCATTTGGGGATCGATCAATCCTAACACGGCGAGGTGTGGGTGGAGCTTAGCTAGTGATGGGCGGGGCATAGCTAAAAATGGAAATGTCCATTACAATGGTGTTTATTCTTGTGTGACGTCTCATTACAATTAAAAGTAAAGAAAACAAAGGTTACATCCTAATACAGTAGCTATGTGCTAATATCATCAATATAAAATTCATCATCATTGCCTGTATTCGACTGGGACTTTTCCATAGAGTAAATTTACTTGATTAGTGCCCAAAATGTGCTCTAGGCAAACATACCAGTCGAATGAAAAAACCCTATCATTATGGAAGGAGCAGAAAAACGATATCGCCTAAATTTTAGTCTTGAAAATAAAATCCAACTTTCAGCATTGTTTTCAGTCATATTGAATGGTGAATAACTATTTAGTAAAATTCAGCTTCCCAAGTCCCGCGTTTTCATATTTTTCATCACGTGACCTACTTCGCGAAATATGCCACACGTTTTGGTTCCGGCTTGTTTCGTGCTCTAATTTTTTCCGCGGAATACCAGGCGAATAAAAAATATTCTCTATGGAACCAATGTGCTCTAAGTTTTAACCCAGTCGAATATGGCTATTGCTACAAGTTCCCCGCTTCATAAATACGTTTCAGTCATCACATTCTATGTCTAGTTGTCTATAGTGTGTGCAGTGTGTTAGAAACTACACCGGAGGATGTAAATAAATTCTTTTAATACAAATTACAAAAGTAATGGCTATCAGCCTGATTAATCGAAAAATGTGCACTCTTGTTTGTATTGAAAATCCTACAGTTTACTGCTGAGATATAGAGTTGGGCATTGTGGAAGTGGTAAATCTGCTGAGACAGCAATAAATATCTAAGTACAGAACATAAATAAGTTAACCCTCTAACGCTCATATCAGCCAAAAACAGCCTCTGAGAAATGTCCATTTGCAGACCAAGAGAAGACTATTTTTGAAAATGTGTCACTGGAATGACTGGCTCAATAACTGAGCCAGTCATTCCGGTGATAAATTTTCCAAAATAATCTCTTGGTCTGCAAATGGGCATTTTCTGAGAAAATTAAAATTTTCTTGAAAAAAGTTAAGAGTTAGATGGCTAAAGAGGAAGACAAACAGAGAACAGACACAGCATGCCAAATGATGCTTTTCTATAGTAAAATAAAATATATTTTTGCATATTTTCGACTTCCTTAATAATAAATTTTGTCACGGAAAGTCCTTCAATTTCTCATGAGAATCATTTAGTGACATCATCGTGTGAGTGATCATTGTCATATGACACCTTCGCGTAAATAGGATTTTGGTGTTGATAGTTAATACCTCGCAAACTGCCATGACTGCTCATTCATGCACCACGATTTTAATGACTGCAAGAGAAACATTAGTGTTTGATAAAATAGAGCTTGAAGCGGAGCGCATGTCCCGCTTTGTAGCTGCATAAGACACTAGTTTCATCTAATCTGAAAACAAGTGGCATACTCTGAATCCACATGTCTGACTATTCACGCGATGATGTCATACCGTGGATTTCATGGTGTGTCAAAGTCATGATTTTAACTGAAAATTTAACAGTGACACAGTTTGTGAAAATTTTTCAAATTTGTAAGACATGATAAAATCTTGTATGTTTGCTGGGTTTTTTTTAGATCTAATTCTTGTTTGTGATCCCCCTTAACATGTTTCCAAACATAGCAAAAGCAGAAACATATTAGTACAATTTTGAATGTGATATAAGAAATGTTATGTTGAATGTTTTTAACATAATTGAATTGGCAGACACATTGCTGCTGCTTAAGGCAGCAATGTCTTCCAATCAAGCTACGTATATGTATGTTCAAAATATTCAACAGGCCTGTGTATTTTGTTTAGGAAACGTGTTACGTTATTTCTGAGGTGTACTGTAACTTGTTTGTATTGCAGGTGAACCTAAGCAGGATAAAGGAACACGATTGTACAGACCAACATCAAGACTCTCAGACAGCCAAGAAAGTCCAACAGCAAGACAGATGCGGGATGAGGACGAGGATAAGGTAGCTCTTAGATTTCAATAATTTTGTCTCAAGTTATATTCATTCCATGATAAGATTATTCTTTACAGATTTGTCTAGCCCTATGGGAGGCAGAGAATGGCTTGACATAGCTATCCCAATGGTGTCTTGGCTTGACATAGCTATCCAAATGGGGTCTTGGCTTGACATAGCTATCCAAATGGTGTCTTGGCTTGACATAGCTATCCCAGTGGTGTCTTGAGTGCATCGTTCACCAAGATTTAGCAGAATGTAATTTATTGTTAAAAAATGTCCTGAGGGTCCGACATCTTGCCCAAGCCTCGTGTTAATTTTTTTATCAGCATAATTGAAGTTTCAAATGGATGTTAGGTATTTATCATTCACATTTACATTGTACTTGCTTATCCCTTTATGGTCAAATTTGTTTAAGAAAATCAAAATATTTGCTCAATGAATGTCCATATGAATGAAGGTCAAGAGAGAACTATTTTTTAGAAATTTACCACTGGAATGACTGGCTTAGTGATCGAGTCAGCAGTCGACTGGTAAATTTTCGAAAATAGTCCTCTCTTGGCCTGCAAATGGACATTCCTCAAGACCACTGTAGAGGCTGGTTTTGGCCAGCTTGACCATTAAAGGGTTAATATAAGAGGGATCCATTTCTAGCTATGCCCCACCCCTTTCTAGCTATGCCCCACCCCTTTCTAGCTATGTCCCACCCCTTTCTAGCTATGCCCCACCCCTTTCTAGCTATACCCCACCCCTTTCTAGCTATGCCCCACCCAATTCTCGCTATACCCCACCGCTTTCTAGCTATGCCCCACCCAATTCTAGCTATACCATACCCATCTGTAGCTCTGCCCCACCAATTTCTTGCTATACCACACCCATTTGTAGCTATGCCCACCCATTTCTATCTATGTCCCACTATTTCAAGCTATGCCCCACCCATTTCCAGCTATGCCCCACGCATTTCTAACTATGCCATACCTATTTCTAGCTATGCTCTACCCATTTCTAGCTATGCCCCACCCATTTCTAGCTGTACCATTCCCGTTTCCAGCTATGCCCCACCCATTTCTAATTATGCCATACCCATTTCTAGCTATGCTCTACCCATTTCTAGCTATGTCCCACCAATTTCTAGCTGTACCATTCCCATTTCTAGCTATGTCACACCCATTCCTAACTACCCTGCCCATTTCTAGCTATACCCCACCCATTTCTAGCTATGCCCCACCCATTTCTAGCTATACCACACCCATTTGTAGATATGCCCGCCCATTTCTAGCTATGCCATACCCATTTCTAGCTATACCCCACCTATTTCTAGCTATGGCCCAGCCATTTCTAGCTATATCCCTCCTATTCTAGCTATATCCGCCCATTTCTAGCTATGCTCCACCCATTTCTAGCTATGTCCACCCATTTCTAGCTACGCCCCCAGCCAGTTATAGATATGCCACACCCATTTCTAGATATGCCACACCCATTTCCAGCTATACCACGCCCATTTCTAGCTGTGCCACGCCAATTTCTAGCTATGCTCCACCCATTTCTAGTTGTGCCACGCCCATTTCTAGCTATACCACGCCCATTTCTAGCTATGCCATGCCAATTTCTAGCTATGCCCCACCCATTTCTAGATATGCCACGCCCATTTCTAGATATGCTACGCCTATTTCTAGATATGCCATGCCCGTTTCTAGCTAAGCTCAGCTCACATTTTGCATGTGTTGGGATCGATTTATGGACCGTGAACCCAAAATTCTTCGATTCCTATTTTCAAGGTAACTATAGGTACAGGTATGCTGTTGAATATTTTGAAACTAATTTAACTGGGTGCCCAGCTCCCAGTCAAATTGGTTTCAAACTATTCAACTGAATGTTTATTAAATAGTAAATCCATCAAAGGCATACAATTTGTAAACTTGACGGACCTTTAAATGTTGATGTCAGAGCTAGGTATGTCATGCATTGCACATTTTGATTGAGGTCAGCCTGTAAGTGATGCAATTGACTATGACATCTGTCATCATATGCTCAAGTCACAGACCAGATCTCTCCATTGTTTTCAACCTCATATAATCTACTAAGCGACCTCCTTCAGTCACATTTTCTTCCAAATATATGTACATGTATTCAACTAGTCTTGTGTTTTGCTTTTCTTCAACATGAGTTGGTGGTATGGCAGGGATGAAGATTAGTAGGGGCCCAGTAGCCCATGCATACTAGATCTTCGGCTGGGCTACCAACCTTTCAAACTCACTAGCCCAGGTGGCGACCTAAGCTTTTCCATTCATATTTTTAGGTTGTGAACAGAAAATCATTTTATCTATCGGACCACTCTGTTGAAAGTTGAGCTAGTTTTATTAACCCTTTCAATCCTTGAAAAGTAATTTTCTTACAATGTATATCATATTCTATTGAATATTTTGAAATTAATATTACTGGAAGCCGTGGTAGCAATGGCTTCCAGTCATATTAATTTCAACATATTCAACAGATTGTGGTGTTTGTTTGCCGTGAAATTGAGCTATATGTTATTTATAGGCGGGTTAGCCTTGAAAGCAACGTATTTAACATATTCTAGTAAATCTTAAATTATTATACCCTCTGTTTCTAAATGTGGGATTTTGTGTGCCGATGCATCAAGATTATAAGTTAGAGCCCCTGAAAAATTGACTGGTTCCCTTAAGTTTTGCGGTTAGGGGCCTGGGTGGCTACATGGTTAAAAAGCTAAAGCTTTATCATTGGTTCGAGGGTTTTCTACAATCTTCTGATTTTTCCTTCAGAAAGCTGCTATGAAGAGAAAAGATGAACAAAAGAAGAAATCTAATCTGGAATTATTCAAAGAGGAACTCAAAATGTAAGTTTTGTATGTTATCCCTTTCAAATCAGATATACCGGTAATTGCAAATTATTCTTGATGTAAAGCATTTTCTATTGAATATTTTGAAAATAATTTGACAGAGTTGTTGCAGCCTAGATTGCAGCAATGATCCCAGTCAAATTTCAAAATATTCAGCAACTTCCCTGTACAGCGTTCGTGAAATTGAGACACTGGAATTTCAAGTGTTTGACAATTTAAATCAAAGTAGGTGCCTCATCCTAGTAAGGCTCAAAACTATTCTTGAGTTTTGCAGAAATTAATTATTTTAAAGTATTTGTCTGACATATTTTGTGATTCAGGATTCAGGAAGAGAGACAGGAACGTCATCGTATAAAAAGAGGACTAAAAGACCCGGGTCCAATGTCAACATCGCCGTCTTTGCGTGGAGCCAGCTCGCTAAGTCTCGATCCAGCGGATATGAATTCAGGTGTAATGTTAGGTGGTAAGTTCCCAGTAGCAGTCTCATAATTTACAGATATACTGATGATGTCTTTGTCCAATGGCAGTCATTATAGAGACCCTTCAAGGACAATGGCAGTCATTATAGAGACCCTTCAAGGACAATGGCAGTCATTATAGAGACCCTTCAAGGACAATGACAGTCATTATAGAGACCCTTCAAGGACAATGGCAGTCATTATAGAGACCCTTCAAGGACAATGACAGTCATTATAGAGACCCTTCAAGGACAATGGCAGTCATTATAGAGACCCTTCAAGGACAATGGCAGTCATTATAGAGACCCTTCAAGGACAATGGCAGTCATTATAGAGACCCTTCAAGGACAATGGCAGTCATTATAGAGACCCTTCAAGGACAATGACAGTCATTATAGAGACCCTTCAAGGACAATGACAGTCATTATAGAGACCCTTCAAGGACAATGGCAGTCATTATAGAGACCCTTCAAGGACAATGACAGTCATTATAGAGACCCTTCAAGGACAATGACAGTCATTATAGAGACCCTTCAAGGACAATGGCAGTCATTATAGAGACCCTTCAAGGACAATGACAGTCATTATAGAGACCCTTCAAGGACAATGGCAGTCATTATAGAGACCCTTCAAGGACAATGACAGTCATTATAGAGACCCTTCAAGGACAATGGCAGTCATTATAGAGACCCTTCAAGGACAATGACAGTCATTATAGAGACCCTTCAAGGACAATGGCAGTCATTATAGAGACCCTTCAAGGACAATGGCAGTCATTATAGAGACCCTTCAAGGACAATGGCAGTCATTATAGAGACCCTTCAACTAGACTTGCACGATTATGTGATTAAATGGAAAATAATGATTAATTTTTAAATCTTTTTTTGAATTTATATGATTAAAAATTATATAATCGAATAATCGTGAATAAATTCCGCTGCATAAAATATTTCAAATTCCACCTTTTAATTACTTTTTAATGCGATTGGTTAAGAAAATTGACATTTTGCTCAGTTAAAGTATTTCCATTTGCCGGTCAAAAGAAGACTATTTTCGAAAATGTCTCACTGGAATTTATACTCAAGCTGATTATTCGGAGTAATCACAATTGTTCTTAAATAATCAATCGTGATCACTCAAAGCGATAATCGCACAAGCCTACTTTCAACTTTTATAACACTATAGACAACTTAGCTAGAGCCTGCCTTCACAATCCTACCTAACCCATTTTCAGAGCATGATTTCTTTTGGTAATGTATAAGGGTATACTTGGATATGAAATTGTCAGTATCTTACGAGGATTCTCAAAACACATAATAACCATGTTTGTACTCTATTGAGGATAGCCGTAAACAATTTTAGGAAATACAGCCTATAGTGCTTTCTATATTAGTCTGCCCATTTTTAGATCATTAAAAGAATAATTTAGAAAATTTACTGTTATAATAATTGTCTCCGTGGTCTATTTTCTGATATTCTTAGTCCTTTAAACCGTGCCAGTAACCACTCTGACGTCAATTTTCTGTCTTACTGCGTCAATAGCAAAGAAACTGGTGTGCATTTTTCAACAATTTTGGTGGAAGATGTTGCTGTCATAGACAGCAACATCTTCCACCAAATTTAAAAAAAAATGAACACCAATTCATCTTTTAATTTAAATTGAAAATTAAGTCTTGATCCCGAAATGGTAAGGGTTAATTAATATTTTCTTTTTAATATCTGTGTCAATGTTGACCATTAACTGGTTAGCCATTTAACTCTCAAATTTGTTCAAGAAAATTTACATTTTATCATTGGAAAATGTCCATTTGTAGATCAAGAGAAGACTATCTTTGAAAATTTATCACACGTTTGACTGGCTCGTTTATCGAGCCAGTCATTCCAGTGATAAATTGTCAAAAATAGTCTTCTCTTGGTCTACAAATAGACATTTTCGAGGAGCACCATTTTGTGAGCTTGAGTGTTAAATGGTTAACCTGTGAAATGTGATCTTTTGTGTTACAGTTCCTGGTGATGTCAGAGCACCTTTCAATTATGATCAGCTTGATGACAGCACAACTAATATATATGTGGGCAATATTAACCCTAAGGTGGGTCCTAGAGCGGTTTCGATTGGGCTAGTGTTGTCGACTCTAGTGTCGAGTTGAATTCGTTTGTTCGAGTTTAGCAGCGCTAAATAATATGCAGGATTATACAGGTTATGGGCCGCCTGTATTAACAGTTATCATGACATTATGAGTAAATTCGGTTGCGCATGTTCTGCAACACTCTTGTTGTGATGTCACATAGATTCAATTATGACACTAATCACACCATGGTAACGCAGGTTATGGGCCTTCACTGTGTTAATACTGGACGGCCCGGAACCTGCATTATCATGATTGTTATTAAACTCTGCTGAACTAGCACAAACGAATACAACCCGACACTAATGTGAACAACACTAGCCCAATCGAAGGCGCCCCTAGTCTTCTAATGAAGGACTGTTGTTAACCCGTTAATCCTGAAATTTGTTCAGGAAAATTTAAGTTCTTCATAGAAAATCTCCATTTGCAGGCCAAGAGAAGACTATTTTTGAAAAGTTACCTCTGGAATGACTGGCTTGGTTATCAAGCCAGTCATTCCAGTGGTAGCTTTTCAAACATAGTTTTCTCTTGGTCTGCAAATAGACATTTGTCAAGATCACTGCAGAAGCCATTTTTAGACATCTCGAGTGTTGGGCTAACTCCTTGATGTTTTGAAGGACACATACTGTATATGGCTGATGATGAAGGTCTGACCAGTGTCATGCATACATTTATTTACTGGAAGATAACTTACATGTACGATACATCCCTTGATTTGATTCAAATTTGCTGCATGATTACAATGTCTTTCAGTGACAGCTGCTCATAATCATTAAGGGTACATGTATATTTATTTCGCATGAAAATCATTCAAATTCATCAAATATCTAGTGTCCTTGACTGCTACATTTTTGTTGGATTACATGTAATCAGCAATGGTCTTTACTGGCATCCAGCCAAATTACTAATTCTTTGACAAGATTTCTTTTTGCCATCATCGTAACAAGGTTCATGGAAAGTCATGGGATTTTAGAATTTAAATTCAAGGCCTGGAAAGTTGTGGAAAATCAGTGTTTTTATCATAGGTCATGGAAAATGGTAATCGTGTAAACTAAAAAGAAATCTGTTTGCATAAATCATCTCTATGCAATAAGGTTATGGCAACAGCTTATCAAAACAAAGCTGTGGCTTGGTTGTTGAAAAGAGGCAATATTCAGACATTTTGCAGAATCACTCGGGTCTTATTTTTGGAGCTACGTCATAAACACAATTCTCCTAGGTATTAATTCTTGGTGGTAATGGAATTTATTAATTTTGGTCATAAAAAGTCATGGAATTTTAAACACAAAAATCCTGTCATAAGGAGTCTATGGTTTATCTGGATACGTTGAATGTATATGTATAGCTTGGTTTGAAGATGTGAGTAAAAACGGCAAGGCTATGATGCCTTTATGGCATTCATAATTTTAAGGGCATTGGGACATCATCTCAGGGCATCAAGGCAAATGATGACGCCTGACGAAGAGCATGAGGGCAACATTGGAGTTTCTCAGGCAGGCAATCAGGATCAGGAATCACCTTATTTATGTTGTTCAGTAACATTACAGCCAGAGTGGTCAGTGTTGATGTGTATATAAGGATGATTCTATACGTGCAATTTGGAAACTATTTCTAAGTAATGTCTATGATGGGCACCACAGCAATAGAAGTGGGTTGCGTTAACTGTCTGACACATTCTAGGCGCATTAAGGAAAGACACATGGGCATCCAAAGCAATGGACCTTTCCAGTTCTTCCATCCATCATACAACGTCATAATCAACTACGTGACATGTAGGATAATGTCATAATTATTACATCATGAATGATTCAATTTAGTCCGTCTTAAACGCTTAGTAGTCCGTCAGGTTGTATGGATTGTATGCTTTTACAATTTAATAAACATGCTGTTGATTATTTTGAAAGTAATTTGACTGGCCGCTGTTGCTGCCACAGCACACAGTCAAATTAGTTTCAAAATATTCAACAGCTTACTCGTATAGTTTTCTGGAAATTGATATTCATGGAGTTCAGGGATGGATTATCCCAACATATGCGAAGTGTGGGTGGAGCTTAGCTAGAGATGGACGGGGCATGGTTAAGACTGGCGAGGTCCATTGCCTTAGTCGCCTTGATTTATTTCAAACCCTATTATAGCTGTCGTTATCTATTAGTCTTTCATCCTGTTCTATGTATTATATTCCGATAATTTGTTTTGATTTCCGTTCTCTCCTTTCCCTGTCTATAGATGACAGAAATTCAGCTATGTGAAGTCTTTGGTAAATATGGCCCTCTAGCCAGTATCAAAATTATGTGGCCACGATCGGAAGAAGAACGAAGCAGGGGCCGTAACTGTGGCTTTGTCGCATTCATGAATCGGAAAGACGGAGAGAGGGCCTTGAATTCGCTCAAAGGTAATGCAATGACTCATGGTTACTGACAAAGTACTTTGCATAAATTGTATATTTTTATTTCTGTTGTAGTGGTAAGTCATTGTTAACACTCGCCCCAGAAATTCCAGTTTCTCAATCACAAGACAACTATACAGGATTGGTTGTTGAATATTTTGAAACTAATTTGACTGGACACTACATCGAAAAGAATGTGTTATTTCTGGTCTATACAGTTTGAAGGGTTAAGATAAATTGTTCATTTTCCCTGCAAATGGCAGCAACAGATCTTAGTCAAATTAGATTCAAAACATTCAACAGATAAAATTTCATTTTCTACTAAGCAAAAATACAAAGATTATTTTGAAAATTGAGGCAGAGGTATTCTAAAAAAATGTTTGTAACAATCTGCCTTACAGCACAGCTTTGAAATAACTCAAAATGTTTCCAAAACTAAACACTGTTACTGCACATTATTGGGCAGAAATCTCTTCCAATCCAATTATGGTAAAAAATATTCAACAAAACATTTCTTACATCGTGTTCAAAATTGTTCTAACATGCTTCTTATTTTTTAAGTTATTTATGCGCTGTACTAAATATTTCGATAACAAATGTAGTATTTTAACATTCGCTGTGCTACAGTAATAGAGGCTGTGTCCCTGTGACAGTCCATGTCCCGCTGACAGGCCATTTCCCCACTGACGAGCTGTGTCTCGCCGATGGGGAATGTGGTGGGTCGAAAATGAAGTTCGAACGTGAAAGCTTATCTAGCCAAACCTATTACCTTTAAGTTCATACTTCATTGAAATCACTGAATGCAGTTCTGACATCATGACGTATTATTAGCAAAGCATATCCATAAACATGTGCATGTATTCCCAAGAGGTGCTTAAGTCGAGAGAAAGAGTTCAGAGGTCAAGGTCATCGTGACTGGAAATGTACTGTTTGAATTTGTTTTTGGTAATTGAAGACTTGTGTTCTATATATTGCTCACCAATCTCACCATATCAGTTTATGTTAAAGTTGGCCCCAATAGATATTAACTGGTTTTAACATATGCACGGATAACACGAACACATACAAACATTTCCAAATTTTATTTGGCGAAAGACATAAGAATCTGTAGCTGCTTTTATGTCTGGTTACGTTAGCAACCCAAACACACTCACTGTCATGATGCTGGCTGACATTTTAATGTTCGTAAATCCTGTTGCCTGGCTTGTTTAATGCTGAGGATTTACGGTATTGCAGCAGCTCGCCTTAGTCATGACAGTGAATGAGTCTGACATGTCCGAGCATAAGAATTTGCATACCAGCAGTTGCAACCATACAATATAATACTGATATTAATAAGAATGTTTAGTGAATAACACTTTTTGGAGGACACGGCCCGGCCTGCTTTTATGTCTCTGGTTACCTTAGCAACCCAAACTCACTCACTGTCATGATGCTGGCTGACATTTGAATTTTCGTAAATCCTGTTGCCTGGCTTGTTTAATGCTGAGGATTTACGGTATTGCAGCAGCTCGCCTTAGTCATGACAGTGAATGAGTCTGACATGTCCGAGCATAAGAATTTGCATACCAGCAGTTGCAACCATACAATATAATACTGATATTAATAAGAATGTTTAGTGAGTGACACTTTTTGGAGGACATGGCAACAAGCGATTACCATGTGTGCTTGTTGCACCAGCTGTAGGGTAACAAGCGAGTACGATGTGTGTTTGTTACATCGCCTGTATGGTAACAAGCGATTACCATGTGTTTCATTACATCAATTGTATGGTAACAAGTGATTACCATGTGTGTTTGTGCCACCGGCTGTATGGTAACAAGCGATTACCATGTATGTTCATTACACCGGCTGTATGGTAACACGCGATTACCATGTGTGTTTGTTACATCAACTGTATGGTAACAAGCGATTACCACATGCGTTCATTACATCGGCTGTATGGTAACATGTGATTACCATGTGTGTTCGTTACAGTGGCTGTATGGTAACAAGCGATTACCATGTGTGTTCGTTAAACCGCCTGTATGGTAACAAGCGATTACCATGTGTATTTGCTAAATAGGCACTACAGTAACAATATTACTCTAAGTTGTCATTATATTGGCAATACGGCAATAAGCAATTACCCTGTATCCATCACACCTGCAGTACTGTATTAAGCGAATACTGTGCTCATTATATTGGTTATGTGGTAACACGCGATTACCATGTGCATTCATTAACTAGGAAGAGTGGTAACACGCAAGCGAGCGATTACTCTGATTGTGCATTAATTGACCAAATGGTAACACGGGATTACCATGTATGCTCTGCAATTGCAGTGTGGTAACCAGCGATTACCAGTTGACCGTTAATGAGGCCATACTCCTGATGAAACATGAACACCAGTATTATCAGCATCCTAAGTATGGTACAAAACGGTCACTGTGTATGTTCACTGCATTCGACCCATGGTTAGCACGTGTATCCAGCAGTTAACAAATGGTAATCATCGGTTATCCAAACTTTTACCTGTGTCGCTAGACAGAAGGTTTAATGCGAGAATATAGTGCTTCTTGTTCTTAAGACATTTGTTAATGACTGGTTCTATAGGTGAGATCGCCCAACAAGTGTGAAAACCTGCCCCTGGAGTCCCCACAGACAAATCAAAGATGAATCAAAATTTCTAGTGTCAAAAGCCAAAATGCAACAGCATCAGCAGTATTGTTTTCAAAAGAGATATTTAGACATGGTGATCGTAACTAAATTTCTGGGACCGTTCACCTGTGGGTCCCGATATGTAAGCAATTTTAGAGTCGAAAGCTTCTATACAACAGCAACAGCTTCCAGCAACGCGGTAGCAAATTAGACACTCTGAAAGTCACGACAGCCTGACTAAAAAATATAGTCACGTAAATGATCTATACAATAAACCTGCGTATTGCTACTATCTTATGTAATGTTATTCATTTTATGCTATGTGCAATAGTGCATATAATCCTCCTAAGTTCATATTAGTTATACTGTAAACTGCTGGAGATATTGCCAGTTATTAACCTAGTCACTTGTTCAAATTCTCCCCTCTCCCCCCCCACCCCCACCCCCACCCCCACCCCCCCCGAATGACAAGGGTAGTACAAGTTAACCGGCACAGGAGTTCCAGCCTTCGAACTGTCGCAGCCTGCTGTATTAGCCGCCCGACATGCCTAAAGCACAGCATAGATGTTAGCTACATCCTCGTATATTAGTTTGCTTAATAAATAAATCATACAAGTTATGAGTTTTAAGAATGCTCTTCATATTATATGTTACATGAATATAGGTGGAGGCGGGGAGGCGGTGGCTAAGCGTAATGTCCGGAATTTAATAAATATCCAGATCTGACCGTTGTATTCCACTATTGCTTAACTGCCTAACTAATTGCCTAACTGCTAACCTGTAGCCACCAAGAATGCTTAGCAAGAATTGACCCTAATTGTAAATTAAGTCTATAACATTGTTGATTGGCTGACCTAATCATGTGGTTTCTATCGGGTGATGGTCTGCATACATGTTCCCATATAGGGATGGTGACTGCTACTAGCTGTCACTGGATTGGAATGTTAATTACATGTATATGGCCTTGCTATTATTTGGCTGCTTTTGCATGAATGAGTTGGCTATTACGCACAGTGCCAAGGGAGCTAACTCTGAAATCTTGTTCCAAGACCTTTAGATTACTTGGCCTTATGCTCCTCTCCAAGTATGCCTAGGAGTATGTTATCTGTGCATCTGCTAACTAAGTTTAATAGTACAAAACCATTAAATAACAATTAACATATCCACAGATAACACGAACACATGCAAACATTTCCAAATTTTATTTGGCGAAAGACATAAGAATCTGTAGCTGCTTTTATGTCTCTGGTTACCTTAGCAACCCAAACTCACTCACTGTCATGATGCTGGCTGACATTTGAATATTCGTAAATCCTGTTGCCTGGCTTGTTTAATGCTGAGGATTTACGGTATTGCAGCAGCTCGTCTTAGTCATGACAGTGAATGAGTCTGACATGTCCGAGCATAAGAATTTGCATACCAGCAGTTGCAACCATACAATATAATACTGATATTAATAAGAATGTTTAGCGAGTGACACTTTTTGGAGGACACGGCCCAAAGCGATTGGCTTTAATAACTTGTAATTAAGCCACAGATACCATCTCCAATGTCCTGGCTGACGTGTGCCTATGCATTGAGTTAGTACAAGTTATAAAGACAAGAGAGTTCCCCCCCCTTGAAACTAATTTGACTTGGGTATATCAGTCATGATGTATTCCAGACAAATTGCTTTTAAAATACTCAACAGCTTTCCTACATGTATATATAATTGTCTGGAAATTGAGATACTGGTATTTCAAGGGTTGAATCCGGGGGGAAACGTTTCAAGCATACTGACTGCATGTTAGATATTCTTTGCAATATAGGAAACTCTAAACATGTTTCATAATATCCAACACCTAATCTGTATAGTTTCTTTGAAATTGAGATAGTACTACGATTTCAAGGATGGATGGGTTAACTATTGAGTCAAAAAATCATGAAGATCTTAACTCATTAACACTCAAGCTGGACAAAAAAAAGGCTTCTGAAGTGGTCTTGCAAAATTCCCCTTTCCAGACCAAGACAATTTATTTTTGAGAAAATTTAACACTAGAATGACTGGCTCCGTAACGGAGCCAGTCATTCCAGTGTTAAATTTTCAAAAAACTAATCTCTTGGTCTGCAAATGATCATGTTTCTATGTGAAAAGAACAAATTTACGGGTTAAAGGGTTAATATGAATAATGGCTAGTAGCTTAGATATGTGTTACTGGAAGGTGTTGCTTCTGCCAGTTCAAAATAAACGAAGTTCATTTCTATGTCAGCTCCGCCCATTTTGTACGTGTGTTGGAATCAATTTATATAGTTTTTATTTTAAATCCCAAATTCCCAGAATCCCAGTCTCAAAGTTACCATACATGTAATACACGTAAGCTGTCGAATATTTTGAGACTCGTTTGACTGGGTGCTCATCATTTTCAAACTCCACACATTTTCAAAATGATGTGTAAGGGCGTCTGCCATTTTACTTTTGCAATGGCTTATGGTGAGTTGTGAACCAGGTTTGTTAGGGCGCTATTTAAAATGTGCATCTACCAGTTCTGATTTCAAAATAGGTTATAATTCAGCATTGACAACTCTGTGAATGTGTAGATTTCGCATAATGTACGAACACATTTTACTGTTCATTGCCTATGTGATGTAGAACTGAAATATGTTTATTATGTATTTGTTTTGATGCAGCGTTTAAAAGCCACAGTTATCTTAGTAAACACAAATACTATCAATCCCTCTGAGCAGAAACTTTAAATTTGTACAATAAAATTCAATTCAAAATTTTATTTTAATTTCTGTTTAAATTTAGAGTCAACATTTTGTAATCATGTTAGTAGATTAGAAAATAGCAGAGTAGAGGGATCAATTTCTAGCTATGACCCACCAATTTCTAGCTAAGCTCCTCCCACTACGCATGTTGTAATCGACTTAAAACTTTGAAATTTGAATTCCCAGAATCTAGATTTCAAGGTAACTGTACACGTAAATAGTAATTAGTTTCAAATTATTCAACAGAATGTTTATTTAATTGTACAGTTTTCAAAGACATGCAATTGGTATCGTAATGACAGACTATTTGATTTTCATGACTGAGCTATGCATCAGTATGATTGTGAAATCAGCTAACTAGTGATGTAATGGATTATGACGGCAGATACTTTCAAGAGTGACAGATCACATCGCTCAATTATCAGCATTTGAGTATCCAATGAACTTCTGTGAATATAAAAAATGCTAATATTCATGTAGATGTCATAGGAGTATTAACCCTTTCACTGTCAAATCCCTGAAAAAGTAGAATCCTTACAATATAAAAGTTATTCTGTTGAATATTTTGAAATTAACTTGAATGAAAGCCATTGCTGCCTAAGGCAGCAACGGCTTCCAGTCAAACGAATTTCAAAATATGCAACAGTTTTCCTGTATGGTATAGTTAAAATGAGATGTGGAGAATTCATCAGTGATAGGGTTAATTGTATCATATGTATTCAATGCTGATGTGTAAATTCAGATCACCCTCGCAAGTCTGAGTGGTCACGATAAAGTTTTCAGTTTTTCACATCTTAAATTATACGTTGTTAAACCATCTGGATTAATTATCCTTCTGTTGGTCAAGTCAGCCAAGACAAGCATTTGCAATGGTTTTGAGTAATTTTCTTTTGCGGGCCAAGACAAGATAACTTTGGAAATTTTACCGCTGTATTGGCTGGCTCGGTTATCAAACCCATCATTCCGGTGGTAAATTTCTAAAAAATAGTCTTCTCTTGACCTGCAAATGAACATTTCTTGAGACCATTCCAAATGCCAGTTTTAACTGATTTAGCAATTAACCCTATCACCGATGAATTCCCTATATCTCATTTTCAATGCAACCATACAGGAAAACTTGAATGTTTAAAAATTAATTTGACTTGGAGCTGTTCTAACGTCTTCCGGTCAAATTGATTTCAAAATTTTCAACAGAATCTTAATCTTTAAATCGTAAATAATTTACTTTTTCAGGGATTTATCGTTGAAATGATTAAAGGGTTAACCCTTACCACACTGATGTCAATATTCTATCTTTTTCTGTGTCAATAGCAAAGAAACTGGTGTACATTTTTCAACAATTTTGGTGGACGATGTTGGTGTCTACAACAGCACCATCTTCCACAAAATTTCTTGAAAAATGAACACCAGTTCATCTATTAATTTAATTTGAAAATTAAAAACTTTTACATCAGAGTGGTAAGGGTCGATAGATGATTTATACATTTCTCATTCTGTAGTCTTCTCATAGTATAGCTCTGAATAAGATGACTGTGGCTTTTAAATTTTATTTTATTTTATTGATATTATATTTTGACAATACACTAACAGAATATGTTTCTCAATTTTTTCCCCCTGTCCTTGTCACTATTAAACTTCTTCCACTTTCCCATGACCGCTGGTAATGGCACTATGTGTGGCCTCCAATTCAACTTTTACAAATTTCTATCAATCAATCGGAAACAAAAAAAATATAACTACTTAAAAAATTAGGAAGAGACATTTTTGGTTTTGAAATGAAGCTCGGGTGGGGAAAAGCTGTCCCAATTCCACCTCATCCGGTTTATATTCCACCGGCACTTGCGGATTTGACGATGCCACCTCCGCCGTCTGGTCTTCCATTCAATGCTCAACCTAGAAAGACACATCCCAAGAAGTATGGAAACATGGGGCCACAGTCGCAAATTCCTCCAGAGACGCCGGGAGAACTTGAGAAGGTACTGGTTTATAGTTTGACATTGACACACACTTTAATAATTGTTATTGTTTAAAGAAACACTTGTGCATCTTGAAGAAATTTTGTTGTATTTTAGTCGTGTGTGTTATGCGGTGTTTTAATAATTTCTAGACATTTCATTCTCTAGCCTATATAGAACTGTCAGCGATGACATGACAATGCTGGTTGTAAAGTTATTATCGCCATATTTTTCAAAAAGAGTGGGGATTATTCTGTCCTGCCAAAGATTGATTGTAATGCAAATCCTCCGAAACCATCGGATTACATTCAAGCAATTTTCTTATGTAAGTTAGTCTGAGCTACTCATATGATTGCGGAGGGAAAAGGCCATTTACATTTGACTCCACCCCCAGGGGATGGGGTCAAAAGGTCAAATTGACTGTTATGCAACTCCTCCGTAACTGTTAGACAGAATTGAACCAAATTTGGTATGAGAGTTACCAATATGATTGCGTAGTGGAAGATGATATTTACATGTTGCTCCATGCCAGGGGGGGGGGGGGGCGCAGGGGACAAGTTTTTGTTGTGCCTGAACTCAGTACTGAAGGCTTACAGTGATGACTAAGATATACTATAAAATAGTCAGACTTTATGTGAAATTTAAATGTGGGAAATAGAATCGTAAACTTGGTGCCATTTTCTATCAGATGTATCACCCAATCTTAAGCTTGGTGCCATTTTCTATCAGATGTATCACCCAATCTTAAGCTTGGTGCCATTTTCTATCAGATTTATTATCCACGTTAAATATAGTCTCATGTTTATAACTTACTAATAATCGCTCCAACTAAAATCTTACTAAGGTTGTGTCATAAAATTGATGCGAAATGGCGACTATACCGCCGCTATGAACCAAACAAAGAAGTCAAACTCTGCAGGAACTGCTAGAATTTTGAAAAATATGTTGCTGAAAACTGTTAGTGTCTTCATCATGAAAATGCTTTCCTCAATATTATGCCCATTTTATGATAGATGATAAGAGAAGACTACAAGTTCATTATTTTGTAATATAAGCCAAGCACTAAAAGCAAACTACAAAATTTTAGTCGAAGGAAATGACCATTCTCGTGGATGTTACCTGAATCTAAATAGCTAGGGATCAACTTTTATTCACCGTCATGACCGTAGCACTGAGCAACTAACTCATAATTGCTCAAATAAGTTAACACTCATATCAGCCAAAAACGGCTTCTACTGTGGTCTTGAGAAATGTCCATTTGCAGACCAAGAGAAGCCTATTTTTGAAAATTTTACGCTGGAATGACTGGCTCGATGACCGAGCCAGACATTCCAGTGGTAAATTTTCAAAAATAGTCTTCTTGGTCTGTAAATGCACATTTTCTATGAGAAAATTGAGATTTTCTTGAAAAAATTTGAGTGTTAAGTTGTTAAACTATATTAGGTCTTACACAGATACTTTTCCGATATGCAAATAAAAAATTCTCAAGGTATTATTATATGCAGAAAATAAAACGTGAATTTTCTCCAATATGTGCAAATGTTTCTTTAAGATATTATTTACTAACTGTCTATGTTTCTTGTTTGTTTTATTGATCCTCTTTCTCTCTCCGATTGTTAACTCTCATGTCTGAAATCTTGAATATTTCTATTGACTTAATACAGTTAAGCTGTTGAATATTTTGAAATTAATTTAACTGCAAATTAATTTTGAAATATATAGAATATTTGTTGGCATGCATTTTAGCGTATATGTTATTGAAAGACTCAGTTTGTATGGTTCTAATTGCTGTTTTGCTTACCATCAACTTGTTTATATGAAGAACCTCATGAGTAACTTTATACTTGCAGAAGGTTTATCCAAATTGAAAATGAATGACTTGTTTTATATCATTTTCAACAATTAATTTTTTGTAACCAAATGTCATTTGGAAAATTATTCTGAGTAAAAAGCTTTTGAATCTTCATTACAATTTGATATTACATTGTCTGATGGGCCGATCCCATCGTTGGAAGTAAAAACGTAGCCCATTTTTAGTGAATGTTTCTTTAAAATTTGTAATGTATAAATTTGAGAGAGAGAAAGAGAGAGAGAGAGAGAGGAACTGAGTTGGTTATAAATGTTTCCTTTCTGACAGCGAGCCACTGTTCTTTATGGTAGAGCATTACACCAAAATAATGGATTCATTTACCAGTCTGCCTGCTGGATTTCTGCAGGCTACATTTTCCATTGGACTTAACTCTGAACCTGCTGAATATTTTGAAAACAATTTGACTGAAAGTAGCCACCAACAACTCAGTCAAATTGTTTTCAAAATATTCAGCATGTTCAGAATTATTGGCCATTGTAATTATTGTCTCGTGGTTTGCAGTTCAATTATACCCCACCAAAAATAGCATCCATGTTTTATTTGATGGTGATCACGGCAATACCTGAATGGCTACAGGCATAGTGGATTAGACACGGTAAGTCTGCTACCGTTTGTTCGGTACTACAAGTGGCTTGTTGTCAGAATTATTATGGCTAATGTAACATAATTTTCATTGATTCGCAGATCGTTTACAGCATATGTATTCGCGGCATAATTCAAAATTTTTTCAGGGATTAATCATCTTTATTTCAGTTTTACGTTGTTAAATGACAATTGTTTTGCAAGGGTGTGTTATGGTCACTGTGATGGACCCGTTCTTGCTGTCAGTCATGGAGAGGATGGGAAATATTTGATAATTATAATCTGCGTAACATATTTCTTTCAAGAGACCAGATGTAGGAAAAGGCTATGTTTATATATGAGTGCGTAATATTTAATTATAGTTTATTTTTAAGTTAAGTTTTAGTGTCCGCATAAAATAAGCCACTGGACTCCGTAGCCTTCACTTCTGTAAGCTTATTACCTTTGAGATACCAGTATTACTGTTTCAAATTAACTATACAGGTAATCTGTTAAATACTCGGAAAGAAATTTAACTGGAACCTGTTGGTGCCTTAGGGAACAAAAGCTTTTCCAGTCAAATTAGTTTCAGAATATTCCTAAGAATATATCTTGCATCATATAGGATTTCTCGTATCTGATCTGTATTTTGAATGGTATTAATTAAATATTTAACTTTTACATTTTTTTTCTAACTGTTCCATAGTGGCCTAATTTATGAGGGCACATAAGCTTTAATTAAATCAGTAACGTTAGAAATGGAAAGCGTATTTAAATCTGGACTCTCGAAACTCTCAATGAATATCGTCAGAAAACCACAATGAGTGTTTTTACACAATAGTAGCGACTGTTGCTTTAGTTCTTGGGGTATATTTTGTCTATTGCATATATACTAACGCTCAACCTTATACAGACCATATTCTGTTGAATATTTTATTAACCCTTTAAGGGTAAAAATTTTGATTGCTAAGTGTCCATTTGCAGGCCAAGAAAAGACAACTTTTTTGAAAATTTGTGGACTGGAATGACTGGTTCAGTTATCCAGTAGCAAATTTTCAAAAAATAGTCTTGACCTGCAAATGGACATTACTCATGACACTGCAGAGGCCGGTTTTGGCCAGCTTGGCCATTAAATGGTTAAATTAATTTAACCATTTAATGGCCACGCTGGCCAAAACCGGCCTTACCATGAATGCCTGGCTCGATAAATGAGCCAATCATTCCATTGGTAAATTTACAAAAAATAGTCTCAATAAGTAAATGTTTTGATTTTCTTGACCAAAGCTGAGCACTGAAGAGTTACCTGGAAGACACTGCTTCCTACAGTAGCACTTCATGGATCTACTTCTGTTCATTTTGACCATGTCTCTATGAGATTGAACTGAAATTATCACTGAAAAAAATTAAAATGAAATTGAATCAATTGAAGCCAGTGATCTATAACTTAGTGGATTGACCATATTCATACATAGAGTCGCTAGGTGGATTATTCTAGCATCCTGTTTCTTGGTTACTACGCTGGCTGTCATGACGACTAAGTCATGCTTGAAAGGATTAATTTTCATTTACATGGTCATCGTGTATGTTCTGAAATACACATTTGTGAAATGTGTTCTGTTTTGAACAAGAGGCCATGTCTGGTCAGTTGAACTTGAACCTTTCGACGTGATACACTGGGTTATGGTTATACACTGGTTTGCGTGTGACTTTATTCTTTTGAGTTTATTTGTCGCATACGACATGTTACATATTTGGGTGTGTATTAGAATTAATAGAGGGTGGATAAAAGACCTAGCAATTAATTTATCGTAATATTTATCTTTTAATATTTGCAATTAAATGTTTACATTATGATATTGATATACATTAATAACATTTATTTATGAATGTTTAATAAAAATACATGTATGTCAACACTGGGTGCAAAAGTCACGTTATTATATCTTATTGTAAAGTTAAACAATTCTCTTTCTAAATTAACCCTTTAAGGGCCAAACTGGTACAAAATGGCCGCTGCTAAGGTCTTGAGGCAGGTACATTTACACGCCAAGAGAAGCCTATTTTTATCCATATACCACTAGTCTGACTGGTTCAATAACCGAATCAAGCATTCCAGTGGTAAATTTTCAAAGATATTCTTTTCTGGGCCTGATAATGGACATTCACTAAGGAAAAATCTAGATTGCTTACCATCTCTAATCATTAACTCTTTAATCCTCAAATATCTTCAAGAAAATTCTAATTTTCTCGATGAAAATGTCAATCTGCGGACCAAGAGAAGACTCTTTTTGAAAGTTTACCACTGGAATGACTGGCTCGCTAACCGAGCCAGTCATTCCAGTGGTAAATTTTCAAAAATAGTCTTCTCTAGGTCAGCAAATGGACACTTCCCAAGATCACTGGAAAAGCCGTTTTCGGGGTTAAATAGAGACAACTGTCCATTATTTAATACCCGGTCTGGAAGCATCAAACACATACATTTTCTCTAAATATTTATAGTGATTGTTCATATAGATGTGACTTTTGCACTGAGTGTGCAAATTTTGTTTTGTTAAAGATGATGTTGAACACAACTGTTCTAATTATCATATCCTATGTTCAATTATCATTTTTAACAGACCTTAGCCTCCGCCGTCGTGAAGGTGGTTATGCCGACTGAAAGGTAGTTTTCACGATTTTAATTAGTTTTATTTATTTGTTGAAATGTTAAAACAAGGCCATCGCTGACAACTGCAATGTTTTAATAATAGTTAGTGCAGTTCACTGTTTGTGAATCATACATGTAATTTTAGTGTACATGTATATTAACGCTAGCCAAGGCGGCAAAAAATGGCCTTGAGAAATGTCCATTTGCAGACCAAGAGAAGACTTCTTGAAAGTTGATCACTGGAATAGGTGGGTGGATGATAGAACCAGTCATTTCTGTGGTAAAAATTCAAAAATAGTCGTCTTGGCCTGAAAATTGATATTCACGGAGCAGAAATTTAGATTTTCCTAAGAAATCTTGATTATTAAAGGGTTACTATGAGCGGCTTCCCAAAAAGGTCTAACAGAAAGTTTTTCTCTTAACTGACTTGTGAGTTAGAGATGACTATTCTCCTGCTGTCCATCCATCCATCCGTCTATCCATCTGTCCTTCTGCTATGCTGACATTAGCATTCATTCTCTGCATTGTGAAGACAACGTCCATTTCATGTTAACCCTTTCATGATGAAACTGCCCAAAACCGGCCTCGGTAGTGGTTTTGTGTAATGTTCATTTACCGTCCAAGAGAAGACTATTATTGAAATTTTGCCACTGAAATGACTGGTTCGGTAACCGAGCCAGTCGTTACAGTGGTAAAATTCCGAAAATAGTCTTCTCTTGGCCTACAGATGGCCATTCAATAAGTAAATATTTAAATTTTTCGAAGAAATTTAGTCATTAAAGGGTTCAAGACCTGAATTATAACCCTTGGAAAAATTCATTGGACCACCGAGGATCGTAATAATTTGGTTCCCATGTTTCATCATAGTTTGACTTCTATCTTTGTGGATGTCTCCCTCTGAGGAGAGACTACCACCAAATTTAAGATTTAAGTCAGTTTGGTCAATGTTTCCTTTGGAATGAACGAAATCAATTCTAAAATATTCAACTACATAGCACACGCATTGAGTAGTAGTTGTTACATATGGCCTACAATGTATCTGTGAATATGAGGTCAATAGTTAAAAATCTACAGTCCCAGCTTGAGGGGTCGGGTAACAGTTCTGTAGTCCGGTTCAACAGACCATCTCCATTGTTTCCATTCAATAGTAACTCGATGACCATTGTCCGATTGTTCGGTAATTGCACATTGCAGTTGTCAGTATAGAATAATGGCGCTTAACATCAAACGTTAGAATATATTCAAATGTTATAAAACATAAGAAATCAATCGAAGATCGTCAAAAAACAGAAAATAGGTTGGTGATAGTATGCTGGCTAATCGTGAGACTGGACAAGGAAGATGTGATGTGGCGGGATGGAACCTATGGTGGAGAAGATGATGCTGTCCTGTAGGTACGGCTCAAGATGACTACATCCAGCTTACAGTTGTAGAATCTATGTCCTTAACCCATACCACTCTTGTGTCAAAACTTTAAATTTTCGAATTAAATTAAAAGATGAACCGGTGTTCATTTTTCAACAAATTTGGTAGGAGATGGTGCTGTGGTAGACAGCAACATCTAACACCAAAATTGTTGAAAAATGTACACCAGTTTCTTTGATGTTGACTCGGTAAAAAATAGAATATTGACATCAGAGTGGTAGGGATTAACCATTTAATGACTAAATTTGCTCAAAAAATTTAAATATTTACTTATAGACTGTCCCTTTGCAGGCCAGGAGAAGACTATTTTTGAAGATTTACCACTGGAATTCCAGTGGTAAATCTTCAAAAATAGTCTTCTCCTGGCCTGCAAATGGACGTTACCCAAGACCACTACAGAGGCCGGCTTCGTCGTGAAAGGTTTACACACACCGCGGCTAAAATGGCTTCTAGAGTGCTCTTGAAAAATTCCCATTTGCAGACCCAGAGAAGACTAATTTTGAAAATTTTACAACTTTCATGATTGGCTCATTCCAGTGGTAAATTGTCAAAATAGTCTTCTGTTGGTTTGCAAATGAAAATTGAAATCTTGAACAAATTGAAGGTTAAAGGGTTAGGTGAAATGCTGAATAATCTTCAAAGGGTTAATAATTATAATAACGGGTGTCATTTTCTGGTCACTCATCAACTACTTAAGAGATTTTGCATTAGTGTGTAGCAGTCACTTTATCCACTATTTAAGTGGTCACTAAAACAGATGCTCACTTAATAGTTTAATGGTCAAGCAAGCATCAACGAATGTTTTTATGAATGTCCATTTTCAGGTCATGAGATTATTTTTCACAGAGCCAGGCATTCCAATGATATATTAAAAAGTAGTCTTCTCTCGGGCTAAAAACGGACATTTATTTAGCAAGAATTTCAATTTTTACACGCGCACACACACACACACACACACACACACACACACACACACGGACACGCACACGCACACGCACACGGACACGGACACACACACACACACACGGACACACACACACACGGACACACACACACGCACACACACGGACACACACACACGCACACGCACGGACACACGCGCACACGCACGGACACATGCGCACGGACACGCACGCACGCACGCACGCACGCACGCACGCACGCACGCACGCACGCACGGACGGACACACACACACACACACACACACACACACACACACACACACACACACACACACACGGACACACACACGGACACGCACGCACGCACACGGACACACACACACACACGGACACGCACACACACACACACACACGGACATGCACGCGCACGCGCGCGCGCTCGCACGCACGCACGCACGCACACTTCAGTCAGGGGTAGCGGATATTTCAGTTATGTTCGTTTGTCTGTCTGTGTATCCGGAGCGGTGTCTCAAAAACTACTGATCCAATTTAGCTCTAGTATTAACCTTTTCACGACGGAGCCGACCAAACCCTGCCTCTGCAGTATTCTTGAAGAATGTCCATTTGCAGGCCAAGAGAAGATTATTTTTGAAAATTTTACAACTGGAATGGTAAATTAAAAAAAAAAAAAGTTCTGAAAAGAAAATATCCATTTGCAGACCAACAGACTATTTTTGAAAATCTACCCCTGGAATGACTGGCTCCGTTATCGAGCCAATCATGAAATGTGTGAATTTTAAAAATTAGTATTCTCTGGGTCAGCAAATGGGCATTTTTCAAGAGCACTCCAGAAGCCATTTTTTTAAACAAATATAATCATTGAAGGGTTAATACAACGAATGAACTAGGCATGCAAGCAGATTTCCAGGCCCTGGCCATCAGCTGGATAAAAGAACGAGTTCTGGATTGGATCAAATTGAGGATTTATGGTTATCTTGAAAACTACTTGTCTGATTTGGTTCAAATTTTAACACAACAAAGGGCGTGACCATACACTAGGATTCCACAACTTTGGGCATGATACAAAAAAAATCTGGAAGATTAAAAAGAAATTGGAAAATCAGAAACCTTTTACAACGTGGCAAAAATGTGATGGTGAGGGCTGCCATTTGTGATTTCTCTAGTTTTTACCAATCTTAACCATTAACCTGTACTACTCTGATGTCAATATTCTATGTTTTACTGAGTTAATAGCAACGGAACTGGTGTTCTATTTTCAACAGTTTTGACAGCAACATCTTCCACCAAATTTGTTGAAAAATGAACGCCAGTTCATCTTTTATTTAATTTTAAAATTTTAATTTTTAACATCAGAGTCGTAGGCGTTAAAGGGTTAAACCTGCCAATACTTTATCATTGTGCCTAGCAAGCTATTGACAAGTATCTTTGTAACTTACTTTTAGCTCACCTGTCCTGAAGAACTGAGTGAGCTTTTGCCATGACAACCGTCCATCATTCGTCTCTTTATCCATCACCATTTTCTTTTAAATGACTTCTCAAGAACCCACTGTGTGATTTTCAATCAAATTTGGCAGGAAAATATTTTTGCGTTGTAAAGATCCAAGATTATTCAAAAGAAGTTCATTGGTTGACTTGGCCATTGTGATCGTGGATTATGTGCTATTTCAAGAAACTAATTAACTGATTGGCATGAAAGCCAAGAAACATCTTGGACATGGATGGCATAGTTTTCCCTCAAATAACTAGTACAGAACTGTCAATTGAATCTGGCCAAAATTTAGGAAATGACCATTAGTGTCTAATGGTCATTCAAGTCTTCCAAGATTTATCAAGACAAATAGGCACAAAAGTTATTCCCCGCCCATCACTAGCTAAGCTCCACCCACACCTCGCCGTGTTGGAATTGATCGATCCCCAAATGCCCTAGCTATCAATTTCCTGAAAACTATACAGGGAAGGTGGCAGCAACATCGCCCAGTCAAATTAGTTTCAAAATATTCAACAGAATATTTATTAAATAGTAAAAGCAAACAATTTGTACAATAATGCATAGACCGTCTTCAAATATGCGTTCGTGACGTACTTGTCGACGTCATTCATTATGATGTTATTGTACACATCGCGCAGTTCATTATGATGTCATATGATGGACGGGTACTCTTGAAAGGTGAATTCAAATTGAGAATGTGTTGCTCGATGGATTTTGATATGGAAATGGTTACTTTGAGTGTACTGAGTATGAACTTGTCACTGGAATGTGAGTGATTGTATACAAAGGTCAAATGAAACTGCTAGTTGATTGATTGATTGATTGATTGATAATCATCTTGTATTCACTGCTACTGTTAGAAAGACCTTTCAAGATCATCTCCGAAAGTCTAGCGAATGGGCCTTTCCAGTTTATTCATCAATGATATGATGTCATAATCAACTATGTGACATGTAGGATGATGTCATAATCAATGATGTCATGAATGACATGGCTAAGTTCGTCACAAACGCTTAATTGATGACGGACTAAGCGTTGTTGTACGAATTGTATGTCTACTATAACTAAATATGCTGTTGACTATTTTGAAACTAATTTGACTGGGCGCTGTTGCTGCCTACTGCTTATCTGTATAGTTTTCTGGAAATTTCTAGTCCAGGAGTTCAGGGATCAATCGATCACAACACGGGCCAAATGTGGGTGGAGTTTAGCTAAAGATGGGCGGTGCATAGCTAAAACTAAATTCCTCCATTGATTTGAAACGCGAGAAACTGTCAAAAGCTGAACAATGTTTTTTCAAGGAAATCTGATTGGTCAATTTGTAAGGCGTCAATCGTGGATAAACTAGTATTCACATAAAATAGTTCAGACACTTCTGAACTAACTTAGCCAAAATTTTGGAAATATGATTAGAGAAACGTTGTTCTTAGAAAGTCGATAGGTGCATAAATGTCTGGCATTGATGAATCATGATTGAGCCTTTGCTAGAGTTAAACAGTTTGACACTGAATGTGGCTGTACATGTTGTTCTATATAACTGTTGGGACCAGCTGATTACAGGTTTGACGCTTCTCAATCTGATTGGTCAATCATTGCGTAATTTATTGCATTTTGGACCCATGCTTTCAAATACAAATTTAGCATTTCAGTCATAAACCTTTCATGTTCGCTGTCAGAAATTTTACATTTAGACATGTGAACACAAAAATTAACAAGTTTCGATTATAAAAGTTTAATACTAACAATCACAATTCTTACATTTCAAGCTCCGAAATTCCTTTTGTATTGATCACAAATAGTCATATCTCAGGCAAAATGTTTACATTGTCAGCCAAAATGTTCATGTTTATTTTCATTGAATTTAATTTTCAATGTATCTTATTCACTTACTGATGTTCCAGGCCACCAGATATACAGGCCCATTGTGTCTCCTGTCAAAATTTGTGTCATTATCAGAAAATTATTACATGTATACAGTCCAATTATCAAATTAATTATGTGATTATGTATTTATTAATTGTAATTTTATATGAAGTTGAATATTCTTTACAAAAGGTCAATGCGCTATACGAATCCTTTTATTGCCAAAACTGGCCTTTGCAGTGGTCATGAGGAATGTCAATCTGGAGGCAAAGTAGACTATTTATTTTAAATTTTACCAATGCAATGCTTGCCTCGATAATCGAGCCAGTCATTCCAGTTGTACATTTCCAAAAAATAGTCTCTTAATCGGTAAATGGATATTTTCTATGAGAAAATAAAAATTTTCTTGTCCAAATTTGATGATTAAAGATAAAACAATAGAAAGTACTGTGAAACCAGTTTTATGTGACCATCTTCAAGTAATGGTCACTAAGCATACATACCGCATCATTATTCGTCGTTAGGGATAACACAGCTGCGATACCGTAACCTGTTAACCCTCAAATTTCTTTTATTAAAAATCACAATTTTCTCATAGAAAATGTTCATTTGCAGACCAAGAGAAGATTGATTCTTCTTGAAAATTTGCCACTGGAATAACTGGCTCTGTTATCGAGTCAGTCATTCCAGTGGTAAATTTTTAAAAATAGTATTCTTTTGGTTTGCGAATGAAAATTTCTCAAGACCACTGTAAATGTCATTTTTGGTCGGCTTGAGCGCTAAAGGGTTAACCCAGCCAGCCAAAAACAGCTTATGCAATGCTCTTGAGGAAGGTACATTTGCAGGCCAAGAGAAGACTATTTTTGAAAATTTATCACAGGAATGCCTGTCTCGGTCATTGACCGAGCCAGGCATTCCTGTGATAAATTTTCAAAAATAGTCTTCTCTTGGCAACTAATGTAAATTCTCTTGACTACGGGTAATCTTGGCCATTAAAAGGTTATTGTAAGTCATGTGATCTTATGACCACTTGTCCTAGCTGTCTTCCGGCTGAATTTCTGCAGACTACATTTTCTATAGGGTTTAACTCTGGGTATACTGAATATTTTGAAAACAATTTGACTGAAAGTTATTGGTGTTTAAGCCATCAACAATCTTCAGTAAAATAATTTTCAAAATATTCAGCAGGTCCAGAGTTATTGCCCATTGAAATTATTGTGTGTGTCTTTTAGCAATCAAAGACTTAAGGAACAAGTGTTCTATCAAATGTATTTGAGTTTATATCATAATTTGAACAACTTAATATGTAGTTTAACCGTTTAACCCTCAAAATCAGTCAAGAAAATTTAAACTCCTTCATACATGCCATACAAAATGTCAATTTTCAGACCAAGAGACTATTTTTGAAAATGTACCACTGGAATGACTGGCTCGGTCCAGTGATACATTTAAAAAAAAATAGGCTCTTGGTTTGCAGATGCGACGTTTCTGTGACCACTGCAGAAGCTGTTTTTTGCTGGCCTGAGTGTTAAAGGCTTAATTAAGGGTAATTTAAAGGCATTCTATCTCTGTATTAACTCTCAACTGTACTTAAACAGGATAGGACAAATTATCTACAATCTAATATAGGTTATGATATGTATTTTGAGAGCAATTTGATTGAAAGCTGTTGCTGCCTAAGGCAGTAACAGTTCCCAATTAAATTATTTTCAAAATTTATACCAGTTTATTTGTGTAGTTGTTTGAGAATAAGTACTGAAATGATATGGATGAAAGGGTTAACAGCGATTGTTAAGAGGGTTATTAGTAAAATGTGCGATGTATGTATCATCAGTGACGCTTTCAACCCTGCTGCGACAATTCCTGTGCCAGTGCTATGAATATTCTGTGGAATATTTTGAAACAAATTTGATTGGAAGCTGCAACCTACAGCACCCAGCACCCAGTCAAATTTGTCTCAAAATATGAAACGGTTATCTTGAATTGCTGATTTTGAAATTGATCTGAATTTTAAAGGTTGAAAAGGTTAACTCTTTGGCACTAGTGGCCAAAATATGGTGTCTGCAATGGTCTTGGGACATGTCCATTTACAGATCAAGAGAAGACTTTTTGAAAATTTACCGCTGGAATGACTGGATCGATAAGCGAGCCAATCATTCCAGTGGTAAATTTTCAAAAATAATTTTGTTGTCTGTTTCTATGAGAAATTAAAATATTCCTCAAACTATTTTAATGGTTGAAGGGTTAGGTCACCTCCAACATGTAATAGATGATCTATTTTAATCCCTGCTGATTATTTTGAAAACGGTTTGTTGGAAAGTTCTCTTCCTTTTGACAACATCAAATTTTCCATCAAATTGTTCTCAAAATATTTAGCAGTATAATATTTTCAAATTTTCATAATTACTGACATATGTGTGTGTGTGTGTGTGTACATTGGTCTGTTTCTCTATTTGTCTATCACCTATCTAGACAGTCTCATCTCTCTACACTCCCCCACTCCCTTACATAGTTCCCTCTCCTCCCCTCCCATTTCCTTCCCTCCGACTCGTTCTCCACCTGCCTTCTCCTCTCCGTCCTCTCTCTCTCCCTCCCTCCCTCCCTCACGCTCATGCACACTTGTCTGTTTGAGTCTTTCCATGTTCAAGTTTATGCGGTTGATGTACTGAGTGTATGTTGTATTATCAGTTTTCATTAATAATTAAATGAAAGTTTTCAGGTCATAATCTGTATGAAAACATATCTTAGATTAATTGAATTCCACTCATGCATTTCAATAGAATCTGGTTAATCTATTTGGATTGTGGTTTGATAAGTGGAAAGTCAAAAATATTTCAAAATATTTCAAATTGGTCGAAAGCAATAGTTAACCAGAATCTGTCCCTGAAATATGGCATCACTCATCTACTTTGATGGATTCCCCCAAACCCCCTTGGCATTTAGCTTTAGATTTTTAGTTGGGACTTGCAAATCATAGATGTCTCTCCGTCGGTCTGTGTGTTAAAATTTTGTTCCGTCTCCAGCTGTAGTATATTGTACTTGTTGATGTACATAGTCAGATTCTATTGAATTCGAAGAGTCAAATTCAATTAACCATTTAACCTTCAAATTAGTTCAAGAAAATTTCAATTTTCTTATAGAAAATGTCCATTTGCAGACCAAGAGAAGACTATTTTTGAAAATTTACGACTGGAATTACTGGCTTGGTTATCGAGCCAGTCATTCCAGTGGTAAATTTTCAAAAATAGCCTTCTCTTCGTCTGCAAATGCCGATTTCTCAATGCTACTGCAGAAGCCATTTTTGGCTATTATAAGTGTTAAAGGATTAATCTGGGCCTGTATTCTCGGCTTTGTTGTTTGGGAAGAATATTGGAAAGTCTGTTTAGAACGCTTTGCATCGAGCACAAATCTAGACATCATCTGTTTATGTCTCGCCTGGGAAGCAAAAGACTTGGTATAGGTATCATTAATCTGATGATAATGTGTAATTTTGAATATGAGGTTAAAAATATTCTGTTGAATATTTCTTTGTTACGTAATTGCATTTGAAGCACCAATTATGTTCAAAATATTCAACAGTACATTTTATTTTGTTTTGGAAACGTGTTATGTTATTTCTGAGATGTAAGTTTAATGAGTGGCTAATGTTATTGGTAGAAGACGCCTGATTACGATGAAGGCACTAAGGTGACATTACTAAAGTCATTACACCAATGATTGTGGTCATTGTGGTGATCACGGTACAGCGTATGAACTTTGAGGTTTATCGACAAGGACGAGAGCAGGCGAGACATTTGATTTGTCGTTAAAAAGGATAGTTATAGAATTGAATATTTCTTTTTATTTAGGATATTAGTTAGAACAATATTTGCCGTTAGAAATTGAGAATTTCCTGAACTCTTATCTATGTAACCTTTAACCCCGTAACACACATATCAGCCGAAAATGGCTTCTACAGTTATCTTGAGAAATGTCCATTTGCAGACCAAGAGAAGACTTTGAAAATTTACCCTACTGGAATGACTGGCTCGATAACCGAGCCAGCCATTCCAGTGGTAAATTTTCAAAATAATATTCTCTTTGTCTGCAGAGAGACAGTTTCTATGAGAAAATTGAAATTTTCTTGACAAATTCAAGTGTTAGTGTCCAAATTCTAATTAGATTATTAGCGCATTAAGAATCATATTTTAATATCTCAAATGAATCTCTGGATTAACACGGACTTCATTCATTGTTAGCCAGTAAAACATAGCGTAATTAACAGATTCTCTTCAGATTATATTTCTGTCTGTAGCATCTGCCGATATCACGCTATGCATGAGTGATAGACAAACTGAGACATTTTAGAGAAACAGGGCGTGAATAGCCCTTAATCTTTTCATTGGCAAATTCCTGAAAAATGATATTCTTTTCGATGTAAAACTTATTCTTTTCAATATTTTGAAATTAATTTTACTGGGAGCTGCTGTTATGGCAGCAATGGCCTCCAATCGAAATAATTTCAAAATATTCAACGGTTTTCGTGTATGGTAGCGTTGAAAAAGAGATATGAGGAATTCGCTGAATAGCTCAGATTTGAATTTCAAGGCAACCCAAAACAGGAAAGTGGTAGAATATTTTGAAAGATATTTAACTGGAAGTTATTGCTAGCTTCCTGTTAAATTACCTCTTAAGATATTCAACATAGTATTTGCATGGTTCGTAAGTATGGACGTTTAGAACAAGTATGGAATCACAAGAAACACATTTACAGGCCTTAAATACTACGTATTGAAAATTCAACATTTCTGCTAAAGATTTGGAGAACGTCTGGAAAATACAAATATTGCCAAATGTGATTCTTCTCACTTGCAAAATAATATAGATAATATTCAAAGTATTGATAATCTTGGCTACTAATTCAAACACTGCAAAATTTGCCAGTTGTAAAATGGACACTGATTAGAGGCATCATAAAATGAGCCTGAATATTGATAAATTAGGTTCTGAAAACGTATGTGGTTTGATTCTACAGAAGATGTATGAACCCTGTATTTGGTGTTATGAAGAATTTGGCACATTAACCCTCGAATTTGAATTTGAAATTAAATTTTCTCATAAAATGTCCATTTGCAGACCAAGAGAAGAATATTTTTGAAAATTTACCACTGGAATGACTGCCTGTTATCGAGCCAGTCATTCCAGTTGGTAATTTTCAAAAATAGTCTTCTCGTTGTCTGCAAATGGACATTTCTCAAGACCACTGCAGAAGTCATTTTTGGTTGATGTGAGTTAAAGGGTTAACCTTTTAATGGCCAAACCGGCTTCTGCAGCCAACTTGAGGAATGCCCGTTTGCAGGCCAAGAGAAGATTATTTTTGAAAATTTACCTCAGGAATGTCTGGCTCGATAAACGAGCCAGTCATTCCAGTGGTAAATTAAAAAAAATGGTCTTGACCTGCAAATGGACATTCAATAAGGAAATAATTAGATTTTCTTGACCAAATTTGACCACTAAAGGGTTAAGAATGTAGTGTTGAAAAGGTTAAAAAGCTTAGAGATAAATTGATCACGCAACGCGATTTTGTCACAAACAGGTGTTAAAATACAACACATGCATTTCGACTGACTTTTGTCTTACCACATATTCCTTGGACTTTCCATGTGAAACCTAACCAGCATTTCAGAAAATGTGCATATAATGGCTGGAGATAGTATGGTTGATGGGTCGCATCTGATACAATTTTTTTACAGAGCTTTGTTGCCAAGCCAGCCCTATCAGTATGGATGTTTCGAAAATTTAGTCGCCTGACAGTAAACTAGTATTTTGTGTTTTATAGGGTTTTCTATTTCGCATGAGCAGTTTTAGTAATGGTAGGCTAGATCAGTCTTGAAACCTTTCAAATTCTCTCTTATATCCTAATTAATTCTCACATATTATTGTAACTATGGTACTCATACTTTTACCATAATTACTTAAGGTAATACAAACAAGATATGATCAAAATTAGGTCCTTTGCTCCGCTTCCCCACGTCCCCCTCGGGTTATGAGCGTGAAAGCACTTCCGTTTCAGATTGCATCTATGTCTGCTCCATCGAATGGTCGAATTTGTCGTACGAGAAGGGCCAATGTTTGAAGCGATGATTATGAACCGCGAGCTAAATAATCCACAATTCAGGTAAGAAACTATAACTTATATATTGTGTATGTAGATCGTATTTATCTCTTTTATGATGAAGCCGGCCAAAACTGGCCTCTGCAGTGGTCTTGAGGAATGGCCATCTGAAGGCCAAGTGAAGGCTATTTTTGATAATTTACCACTGGAATGACTGGCTCGGTAACTTCCAAAAAATAGTCTTCTCTTGGCCTACAAATGAACATTCAATAAGAGATTCTGAAATTTTTGACAACATTTAGTCATTAAATGCTTAAAACTATCATACATCATTTTAGCCAGCGCTGCGGATAAGCTGTTTTGTTACTCGTATTGCTTACTGTTTATTTTGACCAAAATTTAACTGAAACGTGTTGCTGGCATAGATACAAATATAGCAATGGCGTTCAGTCAGTTTTTCCCCAAAATATTCAATGGTTTCCTCTTAGCATTTGCTTGAAATTAAAACACTTGGACTGCACAGTAGTAAGGTATGACCTGTTGAGCTACTGGATTGAATCTGCTGTATGGGCTTACACCTCAAGAGCTATCAAACAAATCAGCGATTGTACGAATTGTGACCACCTTTTGTTTGAGAATTTTCGATCAGCGTCGACGATAAACTCGCATAATACGGCCTTAAACTCGTCAAATATATAAAACAAATTAAATATGGTCTGCGAACATTGTGTGCTGGGTAAATTGAACTATTGTTATTGGGACATGAGTTTTAACCCTTACCACTCCGATGTTGAAATTTTCAATTTGAATTAGAAGATGAGCTGGTGTTCATTTGTCAACAAATTTGGTGGAAGATATTGATGTCGTAGACATCGCTACAGCAGCATTGTCCACCAAAATTGTTGAAAAATGTACACCAGTTTCTTTGCTATTGACACAGTAAAAGACAGAATATCAGAGTGTAAATGGAGTTCAACTATTTATGACTCGGGGTAGAATAACGATATATGAAGTAGGCGTTGTTGAGATTGCCATATTATCACAAACGCTAGTCACATGTTGCATTAGTTTTACCAACATGCAGAAGTCTTTTATAATGTAAGAAAGATTTTGTTGAATATTTGGAAGCTAAGGAAGCAACAGTTCCAAGTATAATTAGTTTCAAAATATTCAACAGCTTGCCTCTATTGTTGTCTTGTAATTGCAGCGTTAACCCATTAATGTCAAGCTGTCCTTTGCAATGAGTGATCTTGAGGAAGGTTCATTTGCAGGCGAAGAAATTATGTTTTAAAATTTACCCATGAATGGCTGGCTCAATACAAACAAGTCATTCCAATGGTATATTTTCAAAAATAAGTCTTGGTATAAACATTGGCTTTCAGTCTGGATGTATTTTAGTTTTCTCGATCAATTTTGACACCTGCAGTATTCTTGAGGGATGTCCATTTGCAGGCTAAGAGAATACAATTTTTGAAAATTTACCACTAATTACTAGCTCAATAATCGAGCCAGTCATTCCAGTGGTAAGCTTTCAAAAATTGCCTTCACTTGGTCTGCAAATGGATATTTTTTGTGAGATCTTGACCAAATGTGACCATTAAAGGGTTAATCGTGCCAAGGTATTGAGTAGACTGTATCATTAAGAACTAGGCAAGATAAGCACGCCATGAACTGCTTTCCAATTTCAGATTCTTATTCGATAACCAGAGTATTGCCCATGTGTACTATAGATGGAGACTCTTCAGTTTGCTACAGGTAAATTCTCGATTTTATTTAAGATCCTATTTCAAATTAGTAAACGTAAATCTTATGTATTTGCTGGTATTTGTTTATTCATGTTTCCTGCTGCATCTTGCAACAAATTTTAAAAGAAGTTTTGCTGGTTATTTTGAAAAAGCTCTCACTGCAAGCTGTTACTGTCTTAGAGGGCTACTGCTTGCAGCAATGCAGTTTACAAAATTGGAATACGCAGACCCTTTGATAAGGATGGAACAAGAATGGAGAATGTGGCTCCTTGCTCTTTCTAGGGGCGGAGATGGAGTGTGGAGGGTGTCTGGATCAAGACCAATGGCAGGAAATTCTAGTTTACTAGAACAACCTTGTAAATAATACTGTAATGACTGTCGTGTTTTTTGCACCAGGGTAAATTTTCTTCTTGACCTACAAGTGGACATTACAAAAGACCACTGGACAAGTCAGGTTTTTGACCGGCATGCCCATTAAAAGGTTAGATGAGAATACACATAGGCTAATAAAATGTATTTGTTTTTGTGTGTAGGGAGACTCTCCTTACAAATGGAGAACAGATGAGTTTCGTATGTTTAAAGGTGGCTCCTACTGGAGACCACCACCTATGAATCCTTATACATCTGGTATGCCTGAGGAACTGGTCAGTGTGGCAGACGATGGACCGACTAAAGGTCAACTTACAGACAGGTACACTTAAGCAATATAGATACACATATATGTAATTACACTATTCTCTCAAGAGTCATGAGAAAATATACTATTTCATTTAAAGATCATAGAATTTGGCGTTAGCCGATTTATAGTATTTTGACAAGATTTATCTCACCTCAGTTTAAAGGAAATCTGAGTTGACAAATAGGGTTTATAGGAAACTGTCTCTGGTCATGACATATGCAAACATGTACAATGTTCTATAATGTGTATGCTGTGCTAATCTACAAACTTTAGACATTAGGTGTTATTATTGCATACAATACGCAAGCCGATAAGATCATTTTCCCTGTGCGTATCATCTTGGAACCTTTGCTCTTTTGAACTCAACATTGTTTACCACCACCACCCAACCATGACATACAGCCCATCACATGCTTATCTAGATGAAATGTATGTTGCTTTTGGCTTCACTCTATAATTTCAGGTTTACAATTTTGAAATATGACACAAAGATTACAGATTGTTGTTCATGCTGATAGCTCCAAAATCCTTTAACCTTATAATGGCCTTTACAGTAGTTGTAAGTAATGCCCATTTGAAGGCCAAGAGAAGACGATTTTAGCAAATTGACCACGTGAATGACTGGCTCGATAATCGCGAGCCCGTCATTCCAGTGATAAATTTTCAAAAATATTCTCTTAATCAGCAAAAGGACATTTCTCAAGACCACTGCAGAGGCTGGTTATGGCCGGCTTGACCAGTAACGAGTTAAAGGGGGGTAATTCTGTTTTTGCAATTTCATGGTTAAAATGTGTGTTTGTGCTTATACTTTGCAGCCAGCGTGATCGTCTGGAAGACATGTTGCGTGAGTTGACACCAGAGAAGAATAAAGTTGGTGATGTCATGGTTTGGTGCTTAGATCATGCAGATTCCGCAGAAGAAATAGTGGACTGTATATCAGAAGCCTTGTCAATATTACAAACACCGATACCGAAAAAGGTACATACACTTATTGATGAAGTGGGGTGGCTCGAGGCATTGAAATCGTGGAGGTTTTGGTGTCACATAAAAAACTTCCTATTCTCATTGAAATTATTGGCTGAGCCAGGTAGATATTTGGGAATGTGTATAATCTTGAAAACATTCATAATTGGAAAGTAAGAGCTTACATTTATATAACACTTAAAAAAAAAAGTTTTTGATGTCAAGGGGAGCAAACCCTGCTGAAAAAACTATGTACTATATAACGGTGCCATTGTGGTGGGCTGGGGTTAGGGTGTCCTACCCTGGAAGATTTTGAAAGCTGGATGCTCCCAGATAGCCACTCGTAGATTCCCAGAGGTAAATTCATATATGAACCATCAGTTGGCTGAGTTAAATTATTATATTTTACAATGATTTAGGTTTTACTTTTGACAGGATGGGATCAGGGGGAGTGACTGCTCCCTCTCTATTACCCCTGCTTGCGCTACTGATCATACAAAATTTAACAGAATGTCGCATTATTATTGTGTGGTATAACTATAAGCGAATTTACTAGAGAAGTACTAGTAGATAATCACTAGGACTAGTAAGATTTATTTGTCACCTGGCTCATCCAAGCTACATTGGCGACTATATATCAGCATTGTGTTATTCTCTCTTCTCAGCTTGCACGTCTCTTCTTGGTCTGTGACATCCTGTACAACAGCAGTGCCAAAGTCCCGAATGCATCCTTCTTCAGAAGAAAGTCAGTTTATGTCACCCTTTAATGGTCAAGATTGGTCGAGAAAATTACATCTTTGCAAAGTTACTGTCAATTTGCCAGCCATGAGGATTATTTTTGAAAATCTATCGCTGGAATGACTGGCTCGGGTACTGAGCCAGGCATTCCAGTGATAAGTTTTCAAAAATGGCCTCTTGGTCTGCAGATGTATATTTCATAAGACTACATACAGCTGAAATTTTAGGCGGGCTTGACCATTAAATAACACATTTACCGGGTTCTAGAAGCTTGATAAATCACGATGTCTCTTAGTTAGTCAGTAAGTCAGTTAATTAGTCAGTTACAGATGTTTATTCTGGGCTGTCATTTCAAAAATTTTCACATATAGTAATCAGACTTGGGGCAGATATCAAGGCCGCAGCGACCAGATTAAAATCATTATTTTGAAAACTGCCTGAAAGACACATTTGTCAATTACTCTTGTACTACTGACGAGATCTTAACCAGACTTGGGTGGAAGGGTGTACGTGGGGTCCCGAAGAAGTGTGATAAATGTTGGTCAAAAGGTCAAAGGTGACCCAATTAGAATTATTATTTTGAAAACCATGTTCGTAAAAGACACATTTGTCATGCTTTGTAGGCTTAAGTTATGTAGCGTAGCAAATGTAGGCCAGTGTGCCGTACGTTTTACCCACACCTACCACTTCTGCCTCTAATACTTCCTGTTGTTTTTTGCAGTTTCCAAAATAAGCTGAAGGATATTTTTAAGGACATCCATGAGGCATATATAAATATTGATGGTCGACTTAAAGCAGAGCAATTCAAGGTACCTCGATAGCACATGTATTGCATGATTGAAATGTTGAGTTTGGGAACAGGTATCAGTTCGACTTTTCCAAAACTGTATAATTAGGCTTGTGCGATTATTGCGTTGAGTGATCGCAATCGATTATTTAAAAATAAATGATAATCGTGATTACTCGATTAATCAGCTTGGACGTGTTGGATACAAATTACCCAGACATAGCAACAAAAGAATGTCAATGACGAAAACTGCAGGTGTTTAGAAAGGTACATTTGCAGGGCAAGAGAAGACTATTTTTGAAAATGTATCACTGGAAGGCATTCTAGTGATACATTTTCAGAAATAGTCTTCTTGCCGTGCAAATGAACATAGATTCACTAAGCAAAATGTCATTTTTCATGACCGATCGCAGTAAAATGTAATTGAAAGTTAGGCTTTGAAAGATTTTATGCAATAGAAAGCATTCACGATTATTTAATTTTTATACCTTGGCGCGGTATTATGTAATGGCGCCGTCCGTCCGGGTGGTCGGGCGGCAGAGTGGTTTCCGGATGATAACTGTTACCATTTGTCGGATCGCATTGAAACTTCATAGGGTGGTTGGACTAGGTCTGGGGAAGAAACCTATCGAAATCGATAATGATCCGAAATCCAAAATGGCCGCCAGCCACTGATGGCCATCTAAAATTGGTTTCCAGATGATAACTCCGTTACAGTTTATCGCATCGCTTTGAAGCTTCACAGAGTGGTTGGACTATGTCTGGGGAAGAAACCTATCGAAATCGATGATGATCCGAAATCCAAGATGGTCGCCAGCCACAGTTGGCCATCTTGAAAATTGGTTTCCGGATGATAACTCCGTTACAGTTTATCAGATCGCTTTGAAATTTCATAGGAGTGGTTGGACTAGGTCTGAGGAAGAAACCTATCGAAATCGACAATGATCCGCAATCCGAGATGGCCGCCAGCCACAGGCTGCCATCTTGAAAGTTGGTTTCTGGATGATATCGCCGTTACCATTTATCGGATCACTTCCTTGGGTCGTTGGAATATACCTGGTGAAGAAACGTATCGAAATTTATGATAATCTGAAATCGAATATGACCGCCAGTCAGCGGCAGCCATCTTGAAAATTGGTTTCCGGATGATACCTCCTTGATCGTTTAACGGATCTCTTTGACACTTCATTATGATGACTGGTCTGATGGGTCTGAGGAAGAAATAAATATTTTCTGAAAGCTCTCATTCATTGGTTTGCCATCATGACGGGGTATTATGCGCCGTTTGTGGAGCTCTTGTTAATAATATAAATTGTCGATTTAAAACATAATTGCGATTTTTTATTTAATCACGTAATCGCGCAAGCCTAAGTACAATCTAGGTTAACCATTTAATGTTTGAGATTGGTCAGCAAAAGGAAAAATGTTTACTCATTGAATGTCCATTTGCAGGCCAAGAGAAGACTATTTTTGAAAACATATGACTTGGAATGACTGGTTCGCTTATTAAGCCAAGCATTCAAGTGGTAAATTTTTTTAAATAGTTACAGCATAGAAAATGTCTATTTGCAGGCCAAGTAGAAACTATTTTGAAAATTTACCACTAGAATGTCTGGCTCAGTAAATTCCAGTGGTCAATTTTCAAGCTGCAAACCGACATTTTCTAAGAGAAAAGATTTCACCATTAAGAGTTAAATATCCCAATGTCAGATAATGATAACATAGGTCAAGTTCGACTCGCTAACCATAGTCAGTTTGCTGGTTTACTGAACATGCGCTGTTGCTATGCCCAGCTGAACGCTGGATAGTTAACTATGGTTCGTGGGTTCCCGATTCCTTATTGGGTTACTATTGCAGAAAATTTGGAGCCGGGTACCAGTCTCCATTAACCCTTTCTGTCGTCTGTTTTAATAGCCTATGAAAATGGGTTATTTTTGTCCACTAAGACGTCAAAAAGCATCCATATGACATAAATTGGAAAGGAATAGGGGCTTGGGAACATTGACATACAATGGGAAAGAATAAATTCATCAAACCTAAGTTATTTAGTAAAATATTTACACTTATATGCATTTATTCGTGGCAAGCAATAGGTGTTCGCCATTGTGAAATTTACACATATTTCGCACTAACCATCTGAACCAAGCTCGGGTGCTCAGTCTACGAAAGCTGACTAGCTAGTTAACTATTTCAAGTTCGACTGGGAATCTAGTTAGCTAAAGCTAACTATGGTTAGGATTCAAACTTGACCATAGGTGTTATTGGTCTGCTTATTTGATGAGTTTTAAATCTCTGGCTTCTTTGTTACAATAGCAAAAGGTGATGCAGTGTTTCCGTGCGTGGGAGGACTGGGCTGTATACCCGAATGAGTTCCTAATAAGCTTACAGAATATATTCCTTGGACTCGTTGTCAACCGAGTAAGTAATACATACATGTAAACTTGACTTGAATTGCACTTTAATTTATTTATTTATACTCATTCTAAGTTTTCATATTTAAATTTTACTTACATTTTATAGTTGTGAGTGAAAATAATTCTAATGTTAACTCGTTAACCTTCATAGAAAATGTTGCAATTTCTTCCAATCCAATGGACCATTTTTAGCTATGCCCCGCCCATCACTAGCTACGCTCCACCCACACCTCGCCGTGTTTGGATTGATCGATACCCGAATGCCCTAGCTATCAATTTCCTGAAAACTATACAGGGAAGCTGTTGAATATTTTGTAACTAATTAGACTGGGTGCTGTTGCTGCCTATGGCAGCAACAGCGCCCAGTCAAATTAGTTTCAAAATATTCAACAGAATATTTATTAAATAGTAAAAGCAAACAATTTGTACAACAGCCCATAGACCGTCATCAAATATGCGTTCGTGATGTACTTATCGACGTCATTCATTATGATGTCATTGTACACACCACGCAGTTCATTATGACGTCATATGATGGGTGGGTCCTCTGGAAAGGTGAATTATGTTCAAAATATTCCACAATACATTTTATTGTCATGCCCTATATGACACATAGGATGGCTCGATCATATAGTGATCTAAATGGTGTACGTCGTGTGATGTGTGGCAGATAAATGTTATAGTTTTAAATGTACATTTACTTAATTCATCAAGAGCGTCTCTGATCTCAATAAAGCTTTACAGATTTGTTCTATACCATCATTGTATCCAGTCTACATCATAATTAAAATAATTTTCACATTTCTTCAATATTTTTATGGGTTTTGGACTTAGAATTAGAAGAATG
Organism: Chaetoderma sp. LZ-2023a; assembly: GCA_034401795.1. Taxonomy (NCBI): domain Eukaryota; kingdom Metazoa; phylum Mollusca; class Caudofoveata; order Chaetodermatida; family Chaetodermatidae; genus Chaetoderma; species Chaetoderma sp. LZ-2023a. Next base: position 17,542,083 of record CM067368.1, on the reverse strand, counting down.
TTAGCGTTTTCAATAGATACACACAAAAAATGTATTTGATTTATCAATGGTATACTGTTTTAGGAAATCCTTATTTTGTGACAATGTCACACGTTTTATATGAGGAGAAATTAATGGGCTCGACATGTGGCACACAGTCCATTATAGTTTGGTTTTTGGAAATATGTTAAATTATTTCTGAGTTGTACTGTATCAACATTTATCTGACTGCAACATAATTTCTTGCAGCCCGAACCTGTAGAAGAGGAACCTCCTGCAACAGTAAATGAATTTGACGGCGTTCCGTTAGTTGATACAAACGGAACTCCGAATGAAGGAATCACGTTAAAGCCTGAGCTTGATGGCAAGCCACTAGTTGAGGATTACGACGGTGATCCTATAGAAGAATTTGATGGAGATCCACGTGAGTGACACGCTAAAAGTAGTAGAAAGTTGAGAAATGGGTGAATCCAATTGATCTTTCCAGAGTATCCATCTATCATCTGACGTCATAATCAACAATCAATGATGTCATGAATGGCGTGGATAAGTACGTCATGAACGCATATTTGAAGACGGATTATGCGTTGTTGTACGAATTGTATGTCTACTATTTAAAAAATATCCTCTTGAATATTTATATTTTGAAACTAATTTGACTGGACGCTATTGCTGCCTATGGCAGCAACAACATCCAGTCAAATTAGTTAAAACATATTCAACAGCTTAACTGTATAGTTTTCAGGAAATTGATAGTCAGGGAATTCAGGAATCAATCAATCCCAACATGGCGACGTGTGGGTGGAGCTTAGCTAGTGATGGGTGGAGCTTAGCTAGTAATGGGTGGAGCTTAGCTAGTGATGGGCGGGGCAGAGATAAAACTAGAACGGTCCATTGCGTCCCATGTAGGTTGACATCACAATAAAACATGTAATGAATGACTATCTAAGTCTGTCATGAATGCTTAAGCCAGTGTCTGGTGGATTGCTTGTTGTTATTATGTAATTGAAAATAAGTGAAATAAATAACATTGAATCTTGATTCTTAATAGTCTGTAAAGTGTACAAATTGAATGTCTTTACAATTTAATAAGCGTTCTTTTGATTATTTTGAAACTAATTTGACTGGGTAACATTTCTGCCTATCATGCCTATACATTGCTGCCATAGACAGCAACAGTGCCCAGTCAAATTAGTTTCAAAATATTCAATACCTAACCTGTATAGTTACCATGATATTGGGAATTCAGGGTTCGATCTATCCCAACACGGGCAAAGCGTGGACGGAGCTTACCTGCAAATGGATGGGGCATAGCTAAAAGTGGATTCATCCATTAACATGGACTGCCCATCACTACCTTCACCCAGACATTTTCTCCTTGTTTATACTGTATGTTACCATTCTTTGTCTTGTCCGATGTTACAATAACCATACCCTCTCCTACATACACTTCATATATGTCATATTGTACCCTGAGCTACGATAGCATGACCTCTCATGCGATATACCTTACCATTTCCTACCCTACCTTGCAATGTTATAGGCTTTTGTTTCAGGCTTGCATATTGCTAGACATTGGCTTACTAATTAGTCTGGTGAGAAGAGGGTATTGTATTCATGTCTGTCTGTCTGTGTGTATATTTGTATGTCCAGAGCTATATCTCAAAACCTACTGATCCGATTTTTTTCAAGTTTTGGCATAAAGAATCTTACCTTGAAAAAGGAGTTCCAAAATTTGGCCATAATCCGAATAAAAAAATCAGATCAAATTCTGGATCAATGGATATTTTGAAACTACCTATCCGATTTTGCCCAAAATTTCACATGAGAAAGGGGGGTAGTCGTACACTAAAATTCTGCAGCTTTAGTAGTAAAAACAGGAGGGTGGGGGTCTGTAATCTTTGATTACCCTTATTGTAAATGTTTTCACTTCTTTTTCCAGAGGATAAGTCTCTTGAAGATGAAAAAGATAATGTCAGCAAATTTATTCAATCAAAATGGGAAACTGTCGACCAATCTGAATTGGAGTCGCAAGGTATGTTGTTTAATTCGGCCACTATGATGAGTTATTAGTTATGACCCATTATTTTTACAAGCTAGAATCACTTTAATCTTTTCAACTATGATACCTACATTTTAATAAGTTATGCATTATATGGTTAAGATGGACAAACCAAAGATGGCCTCTGCAGTACATTTGCGAAGAATACTTTAGAAAATTGCCACTGGAATGACTAGTTTGATGATAGATCCAGTCAATAGTGGTAAAATTCTCAAAAGTGATCTCTTGACCTGCAAATGGACATTAACTTAGCAATGCTCTTGGTATCATTATTAGCAAATGACATGGATGACGACAACCTTTTGACACACAATTTTAAAATTAAGCTGTGACAGGATAGGTTTCTGCTGGATCCACCAGTGCCACAATAGATAAATCTGATCTGTCGATCAAGTACAATATGATGTCAATCTTTCTGGAGTATCCATCTAACAATCTGACGTCATATGACATCGTAATCAGCTAAGCGGCTTGTAGGATGATGTCATAATCATAACGGCATAAATGATTCTATTTGGCCCGTCTTTACCTCTTAATAGTCCGACACGTTGTACGAATTGTATGTTTACTATTTAACCAGCATGCTGTTGAATATTTTGAAACTAATTTGACTGGACGCTGTTGCAGCACCCAGTCAAATTAGTTCCAAAATATTCAACAGCTTACCTGTATAGTTTTCTGGAAATTGATAGTCAGGAAGTTCAAAGATCGATCGATCCCAACACGAACGAGTTGTGGGTGGAGTTTAGATAGAGATTGGCAGGGCATAGCTAAAACTGGAAAGATTCATTCGGTTAACAAGACCTTGATGTACATGTACCAACAACAACTATAGTGTTAGTTTATATCATATGCAGATGGTTTGTCTTTTTTATAGCCATGACAACGTCGAAATGGGATTTATTGGATCCTGGCAGTGACAGCGAGAAAGAAGGGGAGACAAGCAAGCTTGGAGAAAGCATGGATCAAGACGAGGATGTCGATGGCCTGTAGGTTTTTGCTACCGCGGTCAAGTAATATAAATTAGTATAATTTCCCGAGTATCCATCTAACAATCTGACGTCATATGATATCATAATCAGCTCAGCGTGTGTATGATGATGTCATAATCATTACGTCACCAAGGGTTCCATATAGACCGTCACCAAATCTCAAAGGGTCCGACATGTATGAATTGTATGTCTATAATTCTTTGCTATTTGATAAGCATGCTGTTGAATATTTTGAAACTAATTTGACTGGGTGCTGTTGTCGCACCCAGTCAAATTAGTTTCAAAATATTCAACAGCTTACCTGTGTGTTTTTTTTGGAAATTGATTTCCAAAATGTCAAATTCAGTTAACCCTTTAACCCTCAAATTTGTTCCAGTGAATTTCAATTTTCTCATAGAAAATGTCCATTTGCAGACCATGAAGACAATTTTTGAAAATTTACCACTGGAATAACTGGCTCGGTTATCGAGCCAGTCATTCCAGTGATAAACTTTCAAAAATAGTCTTCTCTTGGTCTGCAAAGGGATATTTCTCAAGACCACTGCAGAAGTCGTTTTTGGCTGATATGAGTGTCAAAGGGTTAACCCTTTCACAGACGCATTCCCCATATCTCATGTTCAAGAGTACTGTAGAGGAAAACTTGAATATTCTGAAATTAAATTGAGCCGTTGAATTAATATCAAAATAGTCAATAGAATAAGTTAAATCAGCATGAATTTATTTGTTACAGGATTTGTCAATGAAAGGGTTAATGTTGATATGATAATTCTTGATTATATTCATAATTGCAGCCCATTTATGGATGATGATGATGACAATGTAAAAAACCCAACCGTTCCGCTAACTCCCCGCGCGACACCAGGAAAACACAGCCCTAGCCCATCAGCTCTCACCCCCTCCAGCAAAGATATCAACCCATTAGACTATTACATGGGAAAACCAGTTCAGTCGGCCTCAAAGATTGATACCGGTATGTCTGAAGAAAGGCGATCAAAACTCCGAGAAATAGAGGTGAGTAAAGCACAATGTGTGACTTGAGAATCGGAAATGTTTGTCCATACAAAAGTCAGTTCTAACTATGTGTAGGGCATCGTGCAGTTCATTGGAGTAGATCTGTTCACTTGTTATGTGATGACATGCTTCTGTGTCTACCTTGATTGTTAAATTGTGGATAATGGAGGAATCTTGTTTTAGCTATACCCCGCCCATCTCTAGATAAGCTCCACCCACACTTCACCCATTTTGGGATCGATCGATCCATGCATTCCCTCACTGGCAGCAACAGCGTCCAGTCAAATTAGTTTCAAACTATTCAACAGCATGTTTATTAAATAGTAAAATTTGTACAGCAATACTTTAGTCCATCAATTATGTGTTCGTGACGAACTTAATTATGTCACTCATTTATAACGTCAGCCTACACGTCACGTAGTTGATTATGATGTCATATGATGAATGGATAAACTGGAAAGGTTCAATACGGACTACTGACCTATGTCAATGCTGTCATTGACTGCACTGCTGACAACTGTAACCACAAGTTTCTAGGTAACAATGCACAAGTTTTAGACACAGACTCAAGCTGAGCGAATACATTATGAATCAAGAGACCTTTGGGACCTTGAATCCTCAACCAAACTGTTCCAGTCATTTCCACTGGATTAGCGAAGATAAATTTGAAATAAAGTTTAATATGACTAAGACAGATGTGACTGAGCAAGGTTTGTCTAACCAAGTTAATTATTTCCACCCCTACCATATATATCGTCAACAGAAAATAAAAATCTACATTACGGCAAAATGAATAACATCAACCATGTCAACTGTTAGGAAACTCAAAACAGCCAAATAATTCATATAAAAGATACAAATGTAAGCAGTGAATAGGTTAAAAAGCAGCAGAACTTAAACCCTCAAATTTGTTGAAAGACCATGTCCGTTTGCAGACCAAGAGACAGCTGTTTTTGAAAGTTTTCTAGTGGAATTATCCAGCCAGTCATTCTAGTTGTAAATTTTAACAAGAGCTCCGCAAACAGCACATAATACCCCGCCATGATGACGAACCAATGAATGAGAGCTATCAGAAAATATTTCTTTCTTCCTCGGACCCATCAGACCAGTCATCCTTATAAAGTGTCAATGCGATCCGTTAAACGGTCAAGGGGGTATCATCCGGAAACCAATTTTCAAGATGGCTGCCGCTGACTGGCGGCCATATTGGATTTCGGATTATCATAAATTTCGATTAATTTTCTTCACCAGACATAGTCCAACGACCATAGGAAATGATCCGATAAATGGTAACTTAGATATCATCCAGAAACCAACTTTCAAGATGGCAGTCATCTTGAATTTCAGATCATTGTTAATTGCGATAGGTTTCTTCTCCACACCTAGTCCAACCACCCTATGAAGTTTCAAAGCGATCCGATAAACGTTAACGGATTTATCATCTCGAAACCAATTTTCAAGATGGCCACCAGTGGCTGGCGGCCATCTTGAAGTTTGTATCATTGTCAATCTCGATAGGTTTCTTCTCCAGAGGTAGTCGAACCACCCTATGAAGTTTCATAGCGATCCGATAAAAGATAACTGAGTTATCATCGGGAAACCAATTTTCAAGATGTCCACCAGTGGCTGGCGGCCATCTATGACGTTTCATAGCAATCCGATAAACGATAATAGAGTTATCATCTGGAGACAAATTTTCAAGATGGCTACCGGTGGCTGGCGGCCATCTTGGATTTCGGATCATCATCGATTTTGATAGGTTTCTTCCCAAGACCTAGTCCAACCACCCTGTAAAGTTTCAATGCGATCCAACAAACGGTAATGGAGTTATCATCCGGAAACCACTCTGCCGACCGGATGGACGGCGGCATTACATAATACCCCGCTTTTTTGGCAGGGTATAAAAAGCCTTCTTGGTCTACAAATGGGCATTTCTCAAAACCACTGGAAAAGACAATTTTGGCTGACTTGATTGTTAAATGGTTACATGTAATAATTAATTACGGGTATACTATTTCTATTCTCAGCTTAAAGTTGTCAAGTATCAAGATGAAGTAGAAGCGGGAAAGCGGAGTCGGAAAGCCGGCATGACACTGGCTGCTCAAGCTGAATACTATCGCAAGAAGTTATTACACAAGGTACATGGTTGAATACATTGAGTTGTCATTAGTACTAGTGGTACTTAGTAGATGGTGTTTGATTCAAAATTTCAAGTACGTCTTTACATTTTGTACACGGTACAGGTCAGAAATAAATTAACTTGTTTCCATAACAAAAACATGAGAGTTACTACAATTCTGAACACGGTGTAAGAAATGTTCTTTTGGACTTTTTGAAGATAATTGGATTGGAAGACATTGCTACCTTTGGCAGCTATTTCTTCCAATCCAATTAAATTAAAAATATTCAAAAGTACATTTTATTTTGTGTGGCACCATGTTGGTATTTCTGAGGTGTGTAGTGTACTGAATATTGGTTAGCGTCCGTGTTTAATGACACTACCCCCACCCCATGGACTCACCTGGTCGTGGCATTTTAATATTATAGAATAATAATCACTGGCTAGTTTTGAACTAGATTAATGGTGTGTGAGAATTCTAAGCAATTTGTTTGATATAATAGGGATACAATATATATATATATATATGTGGTATGTTTTGTTTTCTAATAAAAAATTTTTTATTAAAATTTCTTGTTATTTCTATCATTATTTACTAAGGAGACGAAACGAACAGAGAAGGCTGAAAAAGAAGAAAAGCGACGTGAGCGAGAGCAGCGGGAACGAGAGCGGGAACGAGAGAGGAGGCCACAACTTGTCGATGTTAGCTCTAGCAGTTCTGAGTCGGTCAGTATAATCTAGCTGGTTTTGGGACAGTCAACTAGGCTTGCATGATAGTGGTCTTGCAGAATGTCCATTGGCAGGCCAAGAGAAGAATGTGTTTGAACATGTACCACTGGAATAACTGGCTCGATAATCGAGTTATTCCAGTGACAAATTGTCAAAAATACTTTTCTCTTGGTCTGCAAATAAGGGAATATTTTTATTTTCTTATCAAAATTTAGCCATTAAAGGGTTAAAAACTAGAATAGGTTTTTCACAGGTACACAGGTGAGTCAAATATGTCATAAAGTTATACTCTGTTGGATAATGGACCTTTCCCGTTTTAGCTATGCCCCGCCCATCTCTAGCTAAGCTCCACCCACACCGCTCGTGTTAGGATCAATCGATCTCTGAACACCCTGACTATCAATTTCCAAAAAAATACACAGGTAGGCTGCTAAGGCAGCAACAGCGCCCAGTCAAATTAGTTTCAAAATATTCAACAGCGTGTTTATTAAATAGCAAAGAATTACAAATACATACAATTCATACAATTTGTCGGACTGTTTGAGATTTGGTGATGGTCTATATGGGACCCTTTGTGACGTATTGATTGTAATGTCATCATATACGCGGTGAGACGATTATGATGTCATACGAAGTCAGACGATGGATTGATACTCTGGAAAGGTGAATTGAAAATAATTTGAAATTGGAGCCATTGCTACCTCATAAATAACTTTCAGTCAGATTACTTTCACGATATCGAAACTCGCCATATATTTAGGTTAGCCAAATTTGTCAAATTTTGAGCCTGTATTTTCAAGATATTCAAAAGCTTACCTGTATGATCGCTGTACAACATTGATACTGGTTGTGATTACAAGAAACAGTCTGGAAATAGAGGGAGCGACTTGTATCTTTCTAGAGGTCTATGTCCCAGCTATTTCTAGCTATGCCCCACCAATTTCTAGCCATACCACCAATTTCTAGCTATGCCCCACCAATTTCTAGCTAATCTCTGCCCACGTATTGCGTATGTCAGAATCAATCTATATACTTTGAACCCTTAATTCTCTGAATCCCATTTTCAAGGTAAATATACAGGTATGCTCTTGGATATTAAATAAATATAATATAATAAAACTAATTTGACTGGGTTCTGTTTGCTGCCATTCTCAGAATCCCATTTTCAACATAAAAAAACAGGTAAGCTCTTAAATATTTTGAAACTAATTTGACTGGGTGCTGTTGCTGCCTATGGCAACAGCGCCTCACTCAAATTACTTTCAAACTAGATGATATAAATCAAATAATCTTCCCCGCAATGGCAGTCATGTTCGTGGGATGAAATAATCCCACTGATTTGGATAGAAATATGGATGGATACACAGACAAATGGGAGCTAATAATTATAAACTAGCCACATGAGATTACTAACCTATTCAATAACACATTCAAGTAGAAGGTTTGGTTATTGAATGATAGATAACAAGAGGCCCAAGGGGCCTGCATTGCTGACCTGGACCATAGGCATCTCAACTAGAATGGTCATTAACAATAAGTAAAACTCTAATGAGTTGAGCAGATTTGTAACAAGAAAACAGAGGCCATGTTTCTTTATGTATCAACTTCTCTTGAACAAACTTTAATGGCCATTAGTCATCAATATCATATCTCCAAAATTTCGGCCCAATCCGTTCAGTGGCTCTGGAGATGAAGTTGCTTTTATGCAAACCAGGCCATCCAAGATGGCCGTCCAACCATTTGGCACATCAAGTTCCCTTGAACAAACTTGGTTCAGCTCGTGCCCTAAATGATATTTTATGACTTTTGAATCAATCGCTCAGTTTCGGCGAAGATTTTTAAAGACATTTCTAAAAATCGGCCAAAATCCAAGATGGCCGACAGACAAATTGGCTGATTGGCTTCGTTTGAACAAACTTGAATCTCTACACCCTAAGGATGCTTCCTGCCAAATATAATTGAAATCGGCCCAGCAGTTATAGAAGACATTTTAAATTTCCCATTGCTTTAGTATGGGAGTTGTTGGCGGGAAAAATTATCCAAGTTGGTCACGAAACCGCTTGTCCGACAGTTTTGAAAATTGCAAATTTGAGATCAGAATACCCAAAAACACATAAAACCAATTTCTGTCTCAAAATCCATCAAATAATAAAACCAAATATGGCCGCCAAACACTATATTTTGATTGGCCAGCGGCGGCCATGTTTTTTGATGGATCAACTTCCCTTTGACAAAGTTTAATGGCCCTTACTCCCTAATCATATCTGCCAAATTTCGGCCCGATCCCTTCAGCGGTTCTGGAGAAGTCGTCTTCGCTAAAGCTAGGTCAACCAAGATGCCCGTCAAACCATGGGACCAATCAAGTTCCCTTGAACAAATTTTGTTCAGCTCTTGACCTAGATCATATTTCATGGGGTTTGTTTCAAGCGGTTTCGGAGAAGATTTTTAGACGTTTCTAAAAATCAGACAAAATCCAAGATGACCACCGGCCAAATTGGCCGATCGGCTTGATTTGAACAAACTACACGAGACGCTCCCTCTACAGCCTAAGGATGCTTCCTGCCAAATATAATTGAAATCAGCCCGGCAGTTCTCGAGAAGACATTTGAAATTTCCCATTGCTTTAGTATGGGAGATTTTAACGGGAAAATACTCCAAGAAAAGATAAAGTTATTGAACGAAAGCCCAAAATTTGCACGGACAGACAGACACAAATTCAGAGACAAAGGGATGGATGGACGTAGGGATATGGGCTGATGGATCCACAAAATAATGTACATTTCCCTAGTACCATAGCCAATGTTCCCATGAAGTTTCGTCACAATACTCCAAGCAAAGATAAATTTATTGAACGAAAACCCAAAATTTGCACGGATGGGCTGACACAAATTCAGAGATACAGGGATGGATGGACGGAGGGATGGGCTGACTGACCCTCAAACTAAGGTGCATTTCCCTACTACCCTACTATCATAGCCAACCTTCGCATAAAGTTTTGTCACAATACTCCAAGCAAAGATAAAGATATTGAACGAAAACTCAAAATTTGCACGGACAGATGGACACAAATTCAGAAACAAAAGGGATGGAGGAACGGGCTGACTGACCCTCAAACTAAGTTGCGTTTGCCTACTACCATAGCCAACCTTCCCATGAAGTGTTGTCACAATATTCCAAGCAAAAGTAGTTATCGAAAGAAAACCTCTGTGTGTGTGTGTGTGTGTGTGTGTGTGTGTGTGTGACGGATGCATGCACGCACGCACGGATGAACGGAAGCGAAAACATAATCCCCCCTCTTTTCGCTAAAGCGGGGGGATAAATATTCAACAGAATGCTTAGTAAATTCATCAAATACACACAATTAGTACACTTGATAGACTCTTAAATGTTCGTGATGTGGCTGGATGCATCATGCATTATATATTTTGATTGTGACGTCAGCCTACACATGATGCAATTCATTATGACATCATATAACTGAGTAACAGGTCGATCCATTTGAAGTTGTGCTATCTCACTTGTCTATCTTCACCTTCCTCAACAGGAAACTGAGAGTTTATCGTCACGGCGATCATATCAATCTAGAAACTTTAGTCCATTACACAGATCAAGGTCGGGTACACCAAAGCGACGGAAGATTTCTAGAAGGTTTGTAAATAGCACATTAGGCGTTGGTGTAGGATTTCAAGGTGTGCATGCATGGGAGTGTAGTTTTCCATGGTGTTGTTGACAGACAGGAGTTTAAAAGTCCCATCCATTCATACATGTACACAGATTCAATTCTGGAGCCCAGCGTTGGAATGGCCAGGTGAATTCGATTCAAAAGTGGTAGCAGTACGTCAGTATCACATTTGATAATTCAATGCTGTTTTGGAATTAATAAGTTAATCCGTTCGTCGATGAATTTCCCATATCTCAATATCAAAGCAATAATACTTGAAAGCTGTTGAATACGAAATTAATGTGACTGGAAGCCATTTCTGCCTTAGGCAGCAGTGGCTTCCAGTCATGTTAACTTCAAAATATTCAACAGAATATATACGATGCATCAGAAAGAAATGACTTTTTCAAGGATTTGTCAATGCAAGTGTTAATGGTAAATATTGATAAAGAAAATCTGAGTTTTTGCTTGATGATTGTCTATTTGCAGATGACGAGGTTATTTTGTGACCACGTGAATGACTGGCTCAGTTATCTAGCCAGTCGTAAATTTTCAGAAATAATCATGTCTTACCCTGCAAATGAACCGCAGATGTTGCTTTTGGCTGATTTGATTATATTAAAGAGTAAATTTTCCGTGTTCAGTGACAGAATTAGAGTGCTGCTGGATTCTTGGCATATTTGGTGATTGAATTTTTGTTGAAAAGCTGACTATGATATCCGCATATTGTTGTCAGAGTTATTGTCTATGAAAGACTTTGATCATGTTAGAATGCTTGTGTTTGTGCACTATTGCTGTAGTCAAATTAGTTTCAAAATATTCAACAGAATGCTTATTAAATTGTAAAAACAACTCGTACAACTGACAGACTATGCCAGGTTCATGACGAAGTATATCTGTTAATTATGATTGTGACGTCAGCCTATGTGACGTAATTGATTATGCTGTTATATAGTTGGCGGACAGATCGGATTCATCCTTTGTAATCAAATCTAGCTGGAACAATTCTAGTATTGTAGTTTTCAGAATGCCTATGCAGATATTTAACACTTAACCGCTTTTCTGTTCTTAATCCACTCTACCTCGAATGACCCTAGTATGGCAGACTTCAGCACTTCTGTGCAGAAATTTAATTGGCCAATTTTAATTAACCTTGTCTGGAATGACCATTGGTTGGTGGTTCCCGATTTCAGAACATCTAGATAGAAATTTAATTGGTCAATTCTTTCCGTGACCATATTTGATTTCTGAAAAATGTCCAAGAAATTGTTTAAGACAGTACTTATCATTAAACACTGGATCAACTTCAAGCAAACTTGATTGGATTAAATGTATCTTGGTGGGCTTCAGAACCTTCATACAGCGATTTGATTGGAAAATTCCTTCTCCGGTTATCTAGGATTTCTGATCAACTTCCAAGAAATTGTTTCAAATATGGTGTCATTGGTCGTAGTTGCATATATCACAATCATTCAACACCACAAAAATATAACAAACATTGACCATTTCAACACTAAGAACTGATACAACAACCTTTGTGAGTTTATACATATATGAAATTAATTTCAATGGAAGCCGTTGTTTCAGAAACATTCAACAGCTCTCCTGTATGATGTGTGGAAACTGAGATAAATTTCAAGGTATTAGTGAACTTGTTAGGATATATATTTGCATAGCAGGTATGTGTAGATGTTTCTCACTTGAGTTGGAGATCAGAAATGCTACATGCGAATATAGTCATTTCTTAAGTAGAGAGTTATACGGTTGTTATTGTATTTTAACCTTTAACACTCAAAATTACCAAAACAGATTCTGCAGTGGTCTTGAGAAATCTCCGTTTGCGGACGACTAAATATGTAGTAATACATTTTGTTCAGGTATTGATTCTAAAGTATTTATTATTGAAGCACACAAGAAATTGAAAAGCCTGAAATATACTCTCCACATATAAATCTTGAAATCTGTATACATGTTTAAATCTAACTATGGATTCTAATTTAGCACCGCTGTTTGCCAAGGAAAACTTTTGGCCACCTAAAATCCTAGACTACAGTTGGGAAAATCTATTTTTGAAAACTCTAATATGACTGACTCTTTAACCATGTTGAAATTTGTCAAGAAAATCGAAAATATTCTTAAGAAATGTCCATAAATTTGCACGCCAAGAGAATACTATTTTTGAAAATGACGAGGCAGTCATTCCATGGGTCAAATTGCAAAAATAGCATTCTCTTGGTCTACAAATGGGCACTTCTCAGGGCATCTGTAAAAAGGCAGGTTTTAGCTCGCTTGACCATTCAAGGGGTAAAGAGTCAGTCATATAGTGAAAAGTTGTCCAAAAAAACCAATTTCCATTTTCTAAGCACACGTGACTCATTTAATGGGCATTATCTCTGTTTCAGCCCAAAGCGCCGACATTCACGATCGCGGTCGAGATCTCCGCGCCCACGAGCTGCGCTTCGACCCGTTTCAAGATCACCGCCGCCAAGACATAAGCACAAGCATAAAAAGAAACGCCGCGATTAGGATGTTAATTAATTATTTAATAATTATCAAAGTAATTAAAACTTAAAACATGGGGTGAGATGGAGGTGGCGAGAGTGGGGGTGTATGTACATTAAGCATGTTAAGGATTGCTCATCGTGATTTACATTTTCAATCTAGTACATAAGAGTTGCCGGTTTTGAGACACCCACACCCATCCCACCTCTCGTTCTAAATGAAAATGTTTCAACATTTTATTTTTTTACACAAAGCGCAAATTACCACTCTACTGTTTAACCATTTAACACTCATCAGTCAAAAGCTACTTCTGCAGTGGTCTTGAGAAATGTCCATTTGCAGTCCAAGGGAAGAGTATTTTTGAAATTTTACCACTGGAATGCCTGGCTCGATAATCGAGCCAGACATTCCAGTGGTACATTTTCAAAAGTAGTCTTCTGACCTGGAGCTTGATATTCAATAAACAAATATTTACATTTTCTCGACCAAATTCGACTAATAAAGGGTTAAGTAGTGCACAGTACTGTACACCCACCCCTCCCCTCGCTATCGCTTCTCGTCTTCATACAGAAATGTTGAACATGTCAATGAACACCTTACATGTAACACAGCGTTTAACCCTTAGAAATCTAATGTCAAAATTTTAATTTTTCAAATTAAATTAAAAGATGAACTGGTGTTCATTTTTCAACAAATTTGGTGGGAGATGGTGCTGTCGTAGACAGCAACATCTTCCACCAAAATTGTTGAAATATGTACACCAGTTTCTTTGCTATTGACACAGTAAAAGATAGAATATTGTCATCAGAGTGGTAAGGGTTAAGTGTTACAGCTTATAAGGGTTGGATTGTTTCTATGTGATTGTGACAAAGGGCATTATTGAGCATTGTCGAACTGGGTAGTATCTGGGATCTTGTAGTATCGCCTTTGACTAATAAACTAACATGTTAAGAATTCTCACTTCACAGAAATAATAAGTTACATGAAGAATACAGGGTTGGAACTTGTCATAAGACTTCAAGAAAGTCATGGAATTTGACAACTTAATCATTTATTTAACAGTCAAATTTGGTTAAAAAAAATCTCAGAAAGTGGTTCATTTTCACACAAAGAGAAAAATTTTTGAAAATTTTATCACATGAATAACTGACTCAGTTAACAAGCCATTAATTCCAGTGGTATATTTTCAAAAAGTATTTTTCACTTGGCGTGCAAATGGGCATTTCTCAAGACCACTGCAAATGACAGTTTTTGGTGGGTTGACCAATAAAGGGTTCTATCACATGATGCATGCAACATCCGGAGACCGTACAGGGTGGGTGTTTTGTAACTAATTTGAATGGAAGCTGTTGCAACAACTTTCAGTCAAATTGTTTTCAAAATATTTAGCACGTCCAGAGTTATAATCCTTGGAATATGTCATCTGCAAAAACTTGGCATTCAGATGGTTGAAGCGTTAACAAATAATGGATCTGACAGAACAAAAACAACTAAAAGTTGTTACGGTTTAATTAATACCATGTTGACTATTTTGAAATTAATTGTACTTTTAGTGGCATCCTGTCATATTAGTCCAAAAATAGTAAACCAATTTGAGGTATGGTTGTTCTGAAATTGAATCTTTCGAATACCAGGGATGAAAAAGTAAGAATCAAGATCACAAAATTGTAGGCCCTCATCCTCCCCTCGCCTGCTCCTTTTCTCTACTAAGATAAAGAAACAACCAAAGTTGTGGAATCCTCGTATATGGTGACAACCCTTCTTGGCAAGCTTGTGTTGCAATTTGTGCCGAATCAGACCATTTGATTCCGAGATATCAGTCGATCCAGAATTTGAGCCAATCTATATCCAGGTCTTTAACTCTCTAAGCCAGCCAAAAATGCCTTCTGCAGTGCTCTTGGAAAATGTTCATTTGCAGACAAAAAGAATATTTTGGAAAAGTTACTACAGGAATAACTGGCTCGAAAACCAAAGCCAGTCATTCAAGTTGTAGATTTTCACAAATGCTCTTCTCTTAGTCTACAAATGAACATTTTAGAGAAAATTAAAATTTTCTTGAAGAAATTTGAAGGTTAAAAGGTTAAATCCAGATTGTGGCCGAAGTTTGGAAATCCTCTTTGATGGTACCATCCCTTATTGTGTTAAAACTTGAAACAAATCAGATTGAACAGTGGTTTATGAGATACAGTGGCAGATAGACAGACAGACAGACCTGAATATAATAACCTTCTAATGGACCTTTCCAATTTTAGCTATGCCCCGTCCATCTTTAGCCAAGCTCCGCCCACATATCGTCTGTGTTGGGGTCGATTGATCTCTGAACTCCCTTACTATCAATTTCCAGAAAACTATACGGGCAAGCTATTGAATATTTTGGAACTAATTTGACTGGCGAGCGCCCAGTCAAATTAGTTCCAAAATATTCAACAGTATGTTTATTAAATAGTAGACATACAATTCATGCTACATGGCGGACTATAAAGAGTTAAAGATAGGCCAAATAGAATCATTTAGTCATCCTACACGCCGCTTTTGCTGATTATGACATCATATGATTGATGCTAAACTTGGAAAGGTGAATTATGGGACGAGGGTAATTAGCTTCCATGTTAATACAATCTCTGCCTGGACAGTTTTAATGACTGTCTATAATTCTCATTAAATAATAATTAATTCATTTATTAATTTTGAAATTCATGATATTGCCACATTGCCTATAGAACACGTCGCCGCATATGTTTGCATTACAGTCATACCTGGTCCTATGTGCCATCACAGTTACCACCATAAGAAACTTGTAATATACATGTATATGTTGAATGGACTGATCTATTTCTAGCTAGGCACCGCCCATTTCTAGCTAGGCACCGCCCATTTCTAGCTACGTTCTGCCCACTTCTTTATGTCTGTTTGAATCAATTTATATACGTTGAACCCTGAATTCCCAGGAATCTACATTTCAAGGTTTCAGAACTATAATACAGGTAAGCTGTTAAATATTTTGAAGCTAATTTGACTATGGTGCTCCAAGTTAAATCAGTTTCAAAATATTCTACAAAATGCTTATTAAATAGTAAATTTATCTATGACATACGATTTGTACACTAGTGACATACTTTTCTATTCCCATGATGGAGCTATAGGTCATGAGGATTGTGACATCAGCTAACTAGTGACAAAGTGGATGAATCCAGTTTTAGTTATGACCCGGCCATTCCTGGCTAAGCTCTGTCTACCATTTGTCCGTGTTGGGATCAGTCAAAACCTGCACTCATTGAATCTCAATCTCCAGAAAACTATACAGGTAGGCTGTTGAATATTTTGAGATTAATTTGTCTGGAGCACACAGTGAAATTAGTTTTAAAATATTCAACGGAATGGTTATTAAGTAGTGTAGGAATACAATTCCTACAGCTTAATTGACTATTAAGCGTTTATGACAGATATGCCATTCATTACGTATTTGATTGTGATGTCAGCCTACCTGTGGCATAATTGATTATGACGTCATACTTGAGTGACAGACTGGATACCTCTATTGATTATGACATCAGATACTTGAATGACAGACTGGATTCCTATATTGATTATGACATCAGATACTTGAGTGACAGACTGGATTCCTATATTGATTATGACATCAGGTACTTGAGTGACATTACATATCCATACATTGGTGACATACTAACATTAGCATATGAATATTGTACTGTTATGCTAATGAAGAGAATGATTGTCCTGTATATCTTGATATCTTTAAGAGACTCGGTCAAGATAAGTTATGAATTTTGTATATATGTGACTGATAATAATGTGAACCAAATTAAAATATAAAACATTACAGAAACGGTATTAGTGTTGTTATAGTAATGATCTTTGGACCTCAATTTTATTTTGGAGTTTGAAGCCCTACATGAATTGTACAGCGGCTTGGCTTCATAAATCCAAATGCAGGTGCATTCTACTTCGAATAATACTTACCAGATGTACTATTATGATAATGTCTATTATCTAGTCTAGCTCAAAATAAACAATTAAAACTCCACACTCTCCTGGTCCTGCCCATACTGTGTCCGGGAATTACCATAGCCGCAGGTACCGAGTCAATTCCCAATCACAGTCAGATTCGTCTATTTTGCGACTTGAGAAAGTCACGTTTTTGTCAAAGCTCTTAAAATTTTCAATTTTAACTGATTTAAGCGTTGTTGGAGTGCGTTACTGTTGGCATCATGGAAGACAAAGGGAAATCATCACAGGGGCAGGTTGTATCAATCTAGAATTTATACATTCATGCCATAATGACTGTTTGAAATTTCCTTAAATTGGCACATTATTCTAAAATGGTAGCCATAGTTGGAGTCGCCCGGTAACCGTTAGCTTATTAGTGTTAATTCGGGGTGCTCGGTTCTTTCTCTCTGCGACTCGGTTCTTTCTAAGATGGCGGCGCCCATGATGTTTATTCCGCTTGGCTTCGCATGCCTATGCACTCTATTTATGCCGATTTTTAGCTCTCACTTCATTGTCGAGGGTGTTTGTAGCAATCGGTGGTTATTTCCTGGTCGTTTTAACGTCTAGGTTGTGTTTTTAAAAATTTTCACTCAAAAAGGTTTCAAATATTTCCTGCCTGAGGCTTGATTATCATTAATTGAGAGAAAGTTAATGTTTTCCTAGTAATTCAATTTTACTATCAGGTCTATTGTGCATATTGTTCGTCATCAGTCATGTGCAGCGTTTTAATTCTTCTTTGTGTTCGCAGAAAGCCAAGAACCAGGACACTATGTCAGAAGTGCAACAGGTTCATGAAGCGCAAATACTCTGGTCATCACTGTGTAGCTTGCGCGAAGTGTAAAGTGGGAAGCCCATGTGATGTGTGCGCCACGTGGTCATCGGAGATGGTGGCAGAATTTTGATCGGGATCGACGTGCGCGCTTGGAGAGGATCGCAAGGGACAAGGCGGTCAAGCTGGATCAGGCGCCGTTGAGAGGACTGGAAGGTCGTCTGAATATGCGTATGGATTCAGCACTGGGCGTATGGGCAGGCCAGTTCAAGGCAATGTTCGACTCATTGCAGTCCATGGTCCCGTTGATGCAGGCTGGTGCAGGGCAACCTTTAGGTGGTCCGGCTAGTTCTGCGGAGGGACACGCACCTGCCCCTTCTCTGCCCTTGGCTCAAGAGCCGACGGTGGAGAAGGAAGATCTTCTCATGGAAGATTCCGGCATGCCGGATATTTCGCTGACGGCACTGCCCAGTACTTCCCAGGGGTCTCCCTCGGGATTTGTACGGGTTTGCCAGGCGGATGGTGATGTCGACGTTCCGTCGGCCATTTTCCATCCGGGGTTTGTGCAACCTGTGGTGTCGGTGGAGTCGTGTTTTGCGGTTCCTACCGGTATCCCGGTGGCGTTAGGCGCGGCTCCTATCGGATTGCCGTTGCCTGCCGTCGGCAAAGCGGTCGTGGTCCCGCCTCCTTTGTTGGAGCCGATGGACTGCGGGGAATCCGTGTCTGGCGATTCCCTGGACACCGGTGCCGTTGGTGGTCGGGCTATGGATGCACCCTATGTAGCTAGAGGTGCGTCCCATAGCTGACAGCATGGATCGTCGGTGGCCTTCTCATCCGAGGGAAGGTGAGAACGGTAGTTCTTTTATGGACGAATCCGTTTTCTGCACCGAGGCTGAATGGGTGCAGGTCCTTGGCTGGATGTCCGACCGTCTCGGGTTAGCATCTGATCTTGGATCTCAGCGCGATCCGGCGATGGAACGGATGTCAGAGCGAGCGGCTAGCGCTCTGTCAAGTGGCTCTTCTGCCATGCCGACACTCCCGTTGGACACGCAGACTTCCGACATGCTGGAAGTTGCGGCATACCGTCTGGTTCAGCCGGAGTATGCACTGCCCAAAGCCCCCAAGGGGCATCAGTATGCCCGGGTTCCACAGCTTTCCGTCGGGGAGCGAGAGGCGCTGAACATGCCGTTGGCTGGGAAGTCTAAGGGGCGTTCTCGTCCTTTGGTTTCCCAGACCAATAAAGATCCGTTTAATGAGCTTACGCTCATTGAAGATGCGGTGAGGACAGCCATGGCTGCGCTCTCGCATGGATGTACCCTCCTGCAGGGAATGCTGTCCTGCGTGGAGGACGGTGGGCATGTGCCAGAGGCTGTTCCCGGAGTTATTCTGGACACCATGCGCCTGTCTCAAGATTGCCTGGCCAGGGTGATCACCAGGACATTGGCAGAGCGACGGAGAATGGTTCTCGATTGTGTAGAACCAGGACCAGAGATGAGGGCTGCGTTGTCATCTGCGCCTTTCATCGGTCCAGGCTTGTTCGGCGGCTCGGCACGACAGGCTCTCTCCAAGGTCGCGTCAATGGTTGCAGAGCAGGAGGTAGTCGGCAAGTCGTGGAAGTCGACTAAGTGGACACAGCCGCAGCAGTCCTACAGGCAACATCGCCAGGAGCAGCAGAGACAGCGTCCAAGATCGCCCTTCAGGTCGTGATGTCCATCCGGCTCTCAAGGACCTGGCCGTTCATCTTCATACAAATCCTCTAATAAGAGGCCGTATGAAGATGATAGGAAGGGTGGCGGCTCGGGCAGCGGCGGTTACCGTAGGGATAACCGTGGCGGCGGTTCCAGACCGTCATATTCCAAGAAGCCACGGGGCGGCCATGGGGGTCGGTCCTGACAGGTTTCCGGCGGGACCAATTCCGGTGACGTCAGGAATGAAGGGAGTCGAGAATCTTCACCCAAGCGATTTAGCGTCTTCACGTGCAATCTTGACCGCCAGCTGTGTGCAGATTCCTTCCGTCGGAGGCAGACTTCAACTGTTCTTAAGCCAATGGGAACAGGTCGTGCGAGATTGTTTAGTCTGTCAATGGATAAGAAACGGCTACGAACCGGACTGGATCATCCATCAATCGTTAGTTCCGTTAACATCGACTCCAATATGGACTCCTGTTCCAAGGGAATCCGATCGTCTAGATGCCATTTGCTCAGAAATAGAATCACTTCATCAGAAGACTGCGATTCATCTAGTCCGCAATCAGTCATGTCTAGGCTTCTATTCGATGATGTTCCTCGTTCCGAAACGTACCGGAGGTTGGAGACCAATTCTCAACCTCAAACCGTTGAACAAATTTATTCTTTCTCCCAAATTTCAGATGGAAACTGTGGCAGGGGTAATGACAGGGAAAAGGCATGTGGGCAGTGTCGATAGATCTGAAGGATGCTTATTTTCATATTCCAATGTCAATTCCTTTTCAGAAATACCTTCGCTTTGCTTTCCAAGACAATGTTTGGGAATTCAACGCGCTTCCGTTCGGCCTGACCACAGCACCGAGGGTCTTCACCAACGTGGTTCTCGCCATGACTTCTTTCCTTCGCAGGAGAAACATAGCTGTTCATACTTACATAGATGACTGGCTGCTAAAGGCGGGGAACCCAGTCACTCTGCGCAACAATCTGCAGGTAGTCCTAGCCTTATTAAAGGATCTAGGATGGATTGTGAATCTAGAAAAATCAGAATTGACTCCATCCCAGGAGTTTGTTTATCGGGGAATCTTTTTCAATCTCAGGGACGGCGTAGCTTTTCCGGCAGAGAGCAGAGTCAAGAGCCTGATTGCAGTTTTGGAGTCGGTTTCTCTAGGCGCCTATCTGACGGCGCGCCAATTTCTCAGAATACTGGGTTTACTAGTATCTCTGGAGAAGGTGGTTCCATATGCGGCACTCAGGCGCAGGCCAATCCAGATGTATCTAATGTCGTTCTGGTCTCAGAGAACGGATCCGTTATCACTGAGGATACCAGTGAAAGAACCATTGATATTCCACCTTCAGTGGTGGAAATCAGAACAGAATCTCCTGCGAGGTGTTCCTCTACAACCTCCCCAACCTCAGATGTCCATCTTCACAGATGCATCGACGACGGGTTGGGGAGCAGTATTGGACGATCAGTCAGTGTCAGGGGAATGGGATCGGACCAATGTGCAGAAACATATCAATGGTCTCGAACTATTAGCGGTGGTATTGGCACTTCGAAGTTCGAGAGTAATTCAAGACAAGATTGTCCTAATAAGGACAGACAACTCAACAGTGGGGTCTTATTTGAACCGCCGAGGTGGGACGAGATCAGCAGAGTTGTGTATGATGATTTGGAACCTTCTGCTGTGGTGCCAAGAGAGGAATGTTATTCTTCGGGCAGCACACATTCCAGGAAGATTGATCATCCTAGCGGATGCTCTCAGTCGAAGGACGGTTTGTCGTCCGATGGAATGGCAGCTCAACCAGTCGGTAGCGGAGGTTCTATTCAAACATTTGGGCAAGCCAAATGTCGACCTGTTTGCGATGAATCAAAACGCAAAGATGGTCACTTACGTGTCACCGATCCCGGACCAGCTAGCTCTAGCGGTAGACGCACTGGTGATAAGTTGGAAGGGAATGTATGCGTATGCGTATCCTCCAACAATTCTCATCCCAAAAGTTCTGGCAAAGATAAGAGAGGGAGTGTGCCAAGTGCTACTGATCGCCCCTTATTGGCCAGGCCAATTATGGTTTACGGATCTGCTGGACCTTCTGGTCTGCAATCCAATCCCTCTTCCAGACAGAAGAGATCTAATCTCTCAGAACAAGGGTCTGTACCTTCACGACAGACCAGAAATGTTCAAATTGACTGCATGGATGTTATCAAGCAGCGTGCAATTGAGGGTGGCTTTTCTGAGCAAGCAGCGAAGTTTGTTGCTTCAGCCAGAAGAGGTTCAACCACGAAAACATATAATTATAGAATCAACAAATTTGCAGAGTGGTGTAAGGGAAGAGATATCAATCCCTTTTCTGCATCTGTTCAACACGTAGCAGATTTTATCTGTCATTTATACGAAGTTGACAAAATTGTACCTTCAACCCTAGCAGCATATAAGTCTGCATTAGCTTCAGTCATTCCCAGTCTGGCCATTGAAGGAGTGGAGAATGACACCTTGAATGAAGTTATTAAAGGAATGAGCAATCTGCGACCTAGACAGCCAATTCCTATCCCAGCATGGAATCTATCTCTTGTTCTACAGGTTTTAGGGCATGCTCCCTTTGAACCAATTAGATCTATAGACATTAAACTGTTAACTATTAAATCAGTTTTCTTGGTTGCAGCAGCGTTGGCGAGAAGGAGAAGCGAAATACATGCGCTTTCTGCCGAACAAGACCATTTTGTCGTAACAGGTGAAGGTTTAAGACTACTCCCACGTCTTTGTTTCCTGGCAAAGAATCAGTCACTTAAATATCCAGGACAGCCGATCAATTTGCCAAGTTTAACTAGACATGACCCAAACTCTTCTGCTTGGTGTCCTGTCAGATGTCTGAAAATGTATAAGAAACGTACTGAGGAGTGGAGAGATGACCCGAAATCTCTGTGGTTATGTCTCAAAGCTCCTCATTTAGGCGCCTCGAAAGATACTATTTCTCGTTGGATAGTTGACGCTATTCAGATGTCGCACAAAATCGCTACAGGAAAGCAGATTGATTGTGCGAATGCCCATCAGGTCCGAGCACTAGCAGCAGCATCGGCCCTTTATAAGGGGGTGTCATTAGAGGAGGTGATGTCTGTAGCACAATGGCATGCTGAGCCGTCATTCACTGTTTTCTACTTTCGCGACATCTCCAGCGCACTTAATCCGGTAGCCGTCACCAATTTATCGAATCTAAACTAAGCCACATCCGACCACTACTTCGCACACATCACAAAGTCTTCCATTTACACTGAACAATGGCTATGCACATTACTTGAGTACGACCATGGATTGGGCCGAGCTGTGATGAACAAGAAAAGATCAAGCACTCAAAATGGTGAGTGTTTACATTAATTAAGTGACTATAAATATATTTACTTACAGTCGAAATACCAGACTGCTTAGGTAAATAGTCTGGTACAAGAGTATACTTATCCTCTCAAACAGACATTAGACTCATTCTAATTTGAAAATCTAATCGATATACTGATATTTTTTCAAAGTTAGAAGTTGTAGTAGCTTCTTTGCACTCTACTGGACTGCCCTAGCTGAGACTTGGGGCTGACACGGGTCTGGTGGGTGTTGCATCCCCATTGACAGCCCTCTGAATTATGCGGACAAAAGAGGGGGGAGCGCGGTCTAGACCATGGAAGTTTAGCACTCTATGAGTCAGATGGCAGAACCCAAGCGTATGCCAGGGTTCTAGTCTCTTCACAACCTTCTCTGTTGGATGGTAGATGAGTGCTGGTTCGAGCCTCACCTCCTCCCACCGGTATTTCCTGGCTGTCGAAATCCGGAGTTTATCATAAAAGTACAACGGGTAAGTATTATTCGAAGTAGAATAAAAAAAGCATCCGCTTTTGTTTCTACGAGAATTCCTAGTACTTACCAGATGTACTATGGCCCTGCCTCAGCCGCCCCGCTGAGGTGACGCTGAGCTGCTTTCGCTGTTTGTCAAGGCAAATATAAGACGAATCTGACTGTGATTGGGAATTGACTCGGTACCTGCAGCTATAGTAATTCCCGGACACAGTATGGGCAGGACCAGGAGAGTGCGGAGTTTTAATTGTTTATTTTGAGCTAGACTAGATAATAGACATCATAATAGTACATCTGGTAAGTATTAAGAGTTCTCGTAGAAACAAAAGCGGATGCT
Organism: Chaetoderma sp. LZ-2023a; assembly: GCA_034401795.1. Taxonomy (NCBI): domain Eukaryota; kingdom Metazoa; phylum Mollusca; class Caudofoveata; order Chaetodermatida; family Chaetodermatidae; genus Chaetoderma; species Chaetoderma sp. LZ-2023a. The sequence goes on along the minus strand of CM067368.1, from coordinate 17,518,393 downwards.
TTTTTGATGCAGTGTGCCAAAACAAAAACGTGACTTAGTACAATTTTGAAAACAATGTAAGAAATAATAAGAATGTAGAAATTGCTTGAGTGTAGCTTTCGTGACCATCTCCGTCACTTCTTCAGCACTCGCAATTTCTACATCCCGGAGAGATAACTAATTTTTCCTTGTTATGAATCATCCTGGGATTGGGACCAACTTTTTCAGAAATATAATATGAGAAATATTTTGTTGAATATTTTAGGCAGCTGAGAAGTATCCATAAGAGCCGCGTGTTTGTTTTCAGATAAACATTTGAATAATACTAAGACAATGAAAACTACAAGCCTGGTTATTGAACTAATAAGAATAATACAAAATTGTCATGACTAATATAGCTCTACATAGTTGTTTTAATCAAACATGGGTTTGTTTTCTTGATAGCTAAAATTGAATTTTGGTGCTTTATTACCAGTTCTGTTGGCTAACAGCTCTTAACCCTTCGGCTTCTGCAGTGGTCTTGAGAGATGTCCATTTGCAGACCAAGAGAAGACTTTTTGAAAATTTATTACTAGAATAACTGGCTCGAGAACCGAGCCAGGCATTCCAGTGGTAAATTTTCAAAAATGGTCTCAGCCTCCAAATGGGCATTTTCTATGAAAAAATTGAGATTTTTACAAATAAATTTGAAGGTTAACACTCAAATTTGTTCAAGTACTTATAGGGGTGATTTGTATTTTATCACTAAAGCAAATATATGACCATGTCCAAAATGAATTCCCCAGGAAATTTGGCAAAGCGTTCACTACAGTTTTTTCCTGGGGAATTAATTTCGGACACAGTCATATATTTGCTTTAGTACAAATTTATCCAGAAGCTTACATCCCTCATCCGTTTAGTTTAGCGACTACTGGTTGGAGCATAGCCCTGATGGATGAATGGCTCTGCAAGCCTCTGGATAACCACCCGCTGTTCCATTGCAAATGCGCGGCGTCATCCTAATCTCACTGCTGGTTCACTGACCAAAGAAGGTATAGCCTCCCCATCAGGAATTTGTTGAGGGGGATTAATTTCTTCACTGTTTTGGCTCTCGGATGGAGGTGCTATACCTTATTCAATCAGGGGACTCTCTTCATGGACATCTTCAGTTAGTGGAATGAATGATGAAATTGCAGTTGTAATGTCATTCTCATGATCCGTAGTTGGAGGTTCATTGCCAGATGTCACACTCTGATCTCGACCCAGTGCTGCGGATATGCGATCCACTATCTCTAGACTTTGGGTAGTCCGAAGGTGCATCGCATACCACGCTTTCTGAGTCATCTCAGAGTGTGACATATGGTGAGCTAATTCACCTTTCCAGAATATCCATCCATCATCTAACCTCGTATGACGTCATAATCAGCTTAGCGTGTGTATGATGAGGTCACAATCATTACGTCACAAAGGGTTCCATATAGACCGTCATCAAATCTCAAATACTCTGACATGATGTATGAATTGTATGTCTGTAATTCTTTGCTATTTAATAAACATGCTAAGGCAGCAACTGCACCCAGTCAAATTAGTTTCAAAATATTCAACAGCTTACCTGTGTAATTTAAAAAAAATTAATAGTCAGGATGTTTAGAGATCGATCGATCGATCCCAACACGAGTGAGGTTTGGGTGGAGCTTAGCTAGAGATGGGCGGGGCATAGCTAAAACCGGAAAGGTCCATTGTCCTGCTAGCTCAGGATGTTTGTCCAGAACATTCGTGACTATAGTCTTGCGAATGATTGATGGGCTGATTCGCTTACACAAGATTGTCATCAGTGCTCTGCTCAAATATGTAGACATTGGAAGAATCATAGCTCCTGTTCATTGAAAGTTTTGTGAAAACAGTTTCTGCCATGTCAGGATTAGTGTTATAGGGATTTAATGAAATGAATCCTCTTAATTTAGCAACATATATTTAAATAATTAAACAAGGAACTTGATAGTAATAGATTTATGGCACCTGCTTAACTTCTCTTATAGTTTGTGCTGTAAATACACACAAAATTACCTGAAAGAGCCTTTGCAGTTGAAAACTCCTTAATTGCCATATTAACAACAGCCCCGCCCGTTGACCAATTATCAATAATATGTCCATTGTTAAGGTGGCAATGATCTTACTGTAGGGGGAGATGTCATGTTAACCAGCTTCCCTTCTGTCCAGCTTAGTCAAAGTGTCCCTTGCTATCTGGTATGTTTCTGAATTTTCAATTTTTATAATCTCCGCGGTTAAAGCCAAGTTAGGTCAGTGACTGCTTTCTCTGCTCGTCTTACTTAATGACTCATTCCATCCACAGCAGTTGGCAATGAATGATTCACACTCCTCAAGTGGCAAAAACCTGTAGCATTTAACAAAACGTGCGAATCGTTTCAACGTGCTAAGATAGGATCTAATGGTGCCTGGTTGCAGGTCTGAGGCACAGATTGGATTTAGAAAACGAGCTTCAAACTTTTCTTTGTCAAAAATGATCTGAGGTTAAATTTTGTGGTGGTTACCTGTCACATGTAAAGAATGTTGTCACAGTTTGCTTTACCGATTTTTCATTTTTCATTCCACCACTAATTCCCCATAAGTACATTTCGTATTTCGTTATTATATTACGTGCACTTTCCGGTAATTCAATATTCGCATCACGCACATGTACATCAGATTTTGTGTTGTGCTCATTCTGTAATTTTCCATTGTAATATTGGGTCATATAATGATTATATACCTTTCCAATGCACCTATGCGTGAGCATTATGTGCTTATCCACTCGGCTTACCACACTTGCACCCCTCCACCGGACAATTATATAGTATGTGCTTCACACCAGGTCTCAGTGATGCAGTTTCTTTCAGCGAATCATCCTTTGATAAACGGTGTACCATTCGCATATGCCGTGGCACATCCAAGACCACCAAACCACATGTGGGGCACACCTTTCTTGCTCTCCTGTGGATTGATGTTTGTCACCTTTGATCTCGAGTAGTTGAGCGATGATGCCTGCGCTTCATCAGTGAGCGGTGACCCTAAGCAAATGGAAGGTGGGTTGGGTTAGGGTCATGGTTAACGTTGGTGGTGGTGGTGGTGGTAGTGGTAGCAGCATCAATAATAGTAGTAGGAGTAGTGGAAGAAGCTAAGAGGATAAAAATCCTCTCAGCAGACCAGCTTTCAACCACCCATCTCACAACCACACGTTGACTGGAATTTTGATGGTATACATTCCAGATATCTCTACATTTTACCTTTCTGAGATCTATCCTGCTAGTTGTTACTACATTACAACCTACCTCCTTGCATTACTGGAGCTCTTTTCCTTCGAAGGGAAACGGGATGAATTTTTTACAGCCACTGTCCGCTGGGTAAGGTGGTATTGAGTGACTGAAGGCTATCTCGGTCCTCTCCGATGTTGAGATCCATAGTAATTCGCCTGAATGCTATTCTCCATATGTGGCAAGAAGAGGGTTATCACATTACCCATAGTATGCACACAAAGTCATTAAGCACAATGGCAACCTCATTGGCTGATAGATTTATGTCCTTAGCAACAGACAGTTTTCATTTTCATTTTCCTACTCTGAATGGGGAATGAATGCAAAAATTTTTAAGCCAAATTTGAGTTAAAGTTCTGCTGGTGTAAAATTCTTCGAATTTATGATGTCTGACAAGTCCAGGAGGTCATCAAAGATAAGTCTTGCGAATATTGACCTACTAGTATTTAAATGTAATTACTAGTTTCGTGGTATTTGCGTTAACGGTTTTCGTGCCATCACATTTGAGTGGTATTTGAGGCTAGACTTTGGCTCCATCAGTTAAATAATAATTAATTGCTTCTTGCAATTAGAAATAAATATGCTTGAGCGTGATTATGAAATCTAAACATACTCTCAAAAATATCCGAAATTAAGCAATCTTGGAGAAAATGATTGTTTTCTCATTATTTAGCTAATAGATTGCTAGCTGGATCTTTGTGTTTGGCTATGGTCTAAAGAATGAACGAATGCCCTATCAGAATTGTTTTCTGTTTACGAGTTAGATCCGAAAACGTCTCCAAGAAAGATACAAAGAAAGACAACCATTCTGTCAAATGCCCATCGGGTGTATGCCATCGCTTCATCAAGGCAGATTATGCAGGTCATGTGTGCTCGCATTGTGCGACGTGTACTTTTTAAAAACCCTGTAATTTGCGAGGCATGGCCCTTGGCGGCTCGTTTATCTGTCTTCAATAATTATTAGTAAGGTGAGCTGTTGAATATTTTGAAACTAATTTGACTGGGCGCTGGTGCTGCCTATGGCAGCAACAGCACCCAGTCAAATTGGTTTCAAAATATTCGACAGTATGTTCAATAGATTACGTGTATCGTGATTGTAAAAGTAAGATACTGGGATTAAAACGTTCAAATTGATAAAACGCGATAACGCGTTTTGATTTGGGGACCCCTTATCTTTTGTGGTCCCGGGGCTGTAGCCCCGTTAGCCCTTGCCTTAATCCGACTCTGACTAAAGTCCTCATGAATGTCAAGATGCAACTATATGATGCTACGTGTGTTTCCACAATGCTATACACTTACAAACACTGGGCACCTCCAAAATCACACTTGAACAAACTTGATGCAGGTCACCGCAAAACATCTCGTGATCTGCGAACAAATCATCATTGGCCACACAGTCTAATATCAAATTCAGCACTGTGCAAAGTATGTATCCCACAGAGGCACTATCTGTGAGGCGGTGCCGGATTAAAACCTCTATAGAGGCCCTAAGCACTGAAAATATGGTATGCGCGTGTCCATAATACATAATACTGCTGTGAGTGTAGTAGTGATGTTCTATATAGGCTTACGGATAGGTCCTTCGGGTGCCAAAAAATATGCCTGCTCGGAAAGCAGTAAAAGTTTCGTTCACGCCGTAGGTGGCAACATATATCACGCACGCAAAGGACGCCTCAACATCAACTTGCTTTTTGCGAGCATAACCCAAAAGAACGTAATCTAGGACGACTAAAGACGAGAATGGGCATGCGCAATTATTGCGTAGAGTGATCGCGATCGATTATTAAAAAATAATCGTGATTACTCGATTAATCAGCTTGGGTACAAATTACCATGACATAACAACAAAAGAATATCAGTGACGAAAATTGCAATGGTGTTTAGAAAAGTCCATTTGCAGGGACTCGATTCTCGAGCCAAGCACTCCAGTAATACATTTTCAAAAATAGTCTTCTCATGCACTGCAAATGGACATGCAGTCACTAAGCAAAATGTAATTTTCCATGACCGATCGCATTAAAAAGTAATTGAAAGTTGGGTTTTGAAATATTTTATGCAATAGAAAATATTCACGATTATTCGATTATTTAATTTTTAATCATATAAATTCACGATTTAAAACATAATCGTGATTTTCGATTTAATCACGTAATCATGCAAGACTAGACGAGAAAGAACATAAAGGGACTCGCAGTGGAAACACCGCAGTGGAGAAAGGTGACAAAAAACTGATTGCAGATGACAGAAGTTTGCCCACTTCTTCAGCTGCAAAATACCGCCACTCAGCTCCTCCACCACCACCACCACCACCCTCACCACCACTACCATATAATGATATAGCAGAAGGGATAAATGAGGTTGTAAATTATCCTATAGGAATAAATGGTGTCGCCTTGCAATTTATGTTGAGTTTTTCAAGCATAGTCAATCAAAAAGCTTTGACTAGGTATACTGACGACCATCTAGTAGGAAAACTGTTAGTAGAGCAGAAAGCGTTACGGCTGCGCACCTATCAAAGTGGCCAACGTGAAGACCGCACCAAACTACGCCGGGAGCGCAATAACATTCTGTGACACATTGGCAAAGTGGCCAACGTGAAGACCGCACCAAACTACGCCGGGAGCGCAATAACATTCTGTGACACATTGGCAAATGCTTAAAAGATCTTGCTATTCAATAAGCAGAATCACAAGCAGATAAAATAACTCACAGATGACTGTCACAAAATGTTTCGGGCAGCCCGAGCCCTGAGAGTTACTGACTACACACCAACACTTAGTGTACACAACCCTGAAGGACACTTTATCTGGAATAATCAGGGGAAAGCCAAGGCGATTCGAGAATGGTTCAAGGAACAGTTCACTAATCACGATGATGAGCCCTTGCACCCGTTCTCAGGAGACACCAGGTCATTACTAACACCAATTAAAACAGCAGAAGTTGAGAAGGCAATTAAAACCCTGAAGAATGGACGTGCATCTGGACCTGATGGCATGAGCAGTGAACTATTCAAATATGCAAGTGACATTATCTCAAAACCGATCACACACCTAGTTAATTCAGCTTTTATGCACCACCTTCCCATCGATGCTGTAGGCCAATGCACCCTTATCGCACTACCCAAGCAAAAGAAGCCATCTGGCCCCCAGCTGATCTGCGGCCCATTGTACTCCTCAACAGCATACAGAAAATCCTATCCAATGTTACTCTATGCCCCATCCGAGACAAGATCGATGACTTCACCAGATCATGTCAAAGTGGCTTCAAACGTGGATGCAGCTGCGCAGACATTGTATGGGCTCAACATATGCTTGTGTCGGTAGTCATGTCCAAACAGTGGGATTTCCACAAAATGGACATTGACATGCCACAACACAATTAAACACTCAAAGATCCTAGATGTACTACGCCAGGCCAGTTGCAATGAAGATGAGCTACGACTAGTGGGACCACTGCTTGCAGATACCAAGCTGAGAGTATGAGTCAAGTCAGTGAAGTCTGTAGAGTTTGAGACATCAATTGGCTCACCACAGGGAGATGGTCTATCTCTGGTCCTTTTCATCTGTTACCTTGCTGGTGCATTGAAATCCGTGCGGGAAAGTTCCACAAGATCAAACAACCCCCCCCCCCCCCCCCACCCCCAGTGGCAATACTGAGTATGCCGCTAGAGATGGAATATGCTGATGATGTGGACTTCATAGACGAGGAAACGAAACCCCTTGAACTCCTAATAGCTTCAAGCAAACTAAAAATTGAGAATCTCTTTATGAATGAATCTAAAACAGAGTTCACCCACATATACCTATCTACAAAGCATGAAACTAACGATATTGCTGATCCACTTCATGGCGGCAAAACACGGAGGAAAAGTAGAATCCTGTGATCACTGCTTTACAGTACTGCTGACACTGCTTCGTCATGGAGAACAAAGCTTTCCAGTCCTTATTGAAGCTATGGATTCGTAGATCAAAGATGCCCTTGTTCAAAAGGTTATGTTTATACAATGCAACCTGCGTATCCTTGATGCTGTATAATTGTAACAGCTGGGCAACTCCAAAAGCAGCTCTACATAAACTCGTTGCCTGCCACCGCAAACACCTACGCACCATCACTAGACACCGATAGCCAGGCAGCATAATTTCCAATGACGCACTATACAAGATGTGTAATACGTCACCGCTGTCTGTAAAAGTCGCCCAGCAAATATGTTCCATATTTGGCCATGTGCTAAGGATTCCAGAAGACTCACCAGCACGGAGAGCCATGAGATTCGCCCTTACTCGGAGCCAGCAAATACAAAGCCAGGAGAGGACATCATTGCATCAATATGCTAACCATGTTACGAGGTGACCTCAAGAAAGCAGGACTCGGTACACTCAAGTCAAGAATGGACCTGAGGAAACTAAGGATTTCGGCTGAGGACAAGACCCACTGGGAAAAATCGAAGAAGGACTGATTGCAGCTGTAGGATGTTTCTACTACTACAGCCACAGAATACAGTAACCATGCATACGCAACATGACACCTTTGTCACTACCTCCATATGTATCCGGGAGCTATATATGGGTTCTCTGTCGTGGCTTCATTCATAAAGAGAATGTCATTCTAGATCTATTCTGCACAAATCCAGAGGTCATTGAGAGGCTTCTTCCACCCCACCACCCACACCAACACCCCCTCCCCCAACCCCGAGAAAAACTATGAGAATGTGATGCATGATGGCAGAGTTTATTATCGCTCAGATTTCTTTGGAAGACTAGTTAGCACCTGCATACTTAAATAAATGATGTTGTCGAGTCCACATGCACGCCCATTTTTTAGGTGTTGAGTACCTTCTTAATTGCAGCGATTTCCATTGGTGTTTGTAGTGGTCTGGCCTGGTATCACCTACAAAAGTCTATTGCCTCGTCATCTGGATAAGTGAATTGGTCCTTGGACTAAACGATTCTCCACAACTTTCAGATATGGCTGATAAACAAAGAAACCTTCGAGAATCATTTTGGATTAAAGAACTCGAAATACAACTGACCAAAGGGAATAAACTCAGACACATGCTGATCTGATCAACGTGAAAAAAATTCCATTCATTCTGACCTATATTCGGAAAAACGTTGAAATTTCCCAAATTTTGAAAGATGAGTATCAAAATCTACAGGAGAACCTGAAACCCTTCAACAAGCGTCCAGTAATTGCATTTAAGAAAAATATGAACATACATATGAACATCTTGGTAAAACCAAAAATCAAATAGTTTTCCAGAAAATGCATCTCATTTATTGACCATTAACTCTCTCATGACGAAGTAAGCAGTGATCTGTGCAACATACATTTGCGGGCCAGTTTTGGAGTATTTGTGAAAATCTGCCACTGGAATGACTGGTTCATTCCAGTGGTTTGTTCTCGGAGATGACATTTTTTGGGCCGGCAAATGTATATTAAATAAATAAATTAATATTTTGATTTTATTGAACAAACATAGCCATTAAAGGGTTAACATTACTGCCATATGGCTTTTCCCAAACGAAATGATAAATCTCAAGTACTAAGATAAACAAAATTATTTTTTCAGTTATTGAAAATTTTGAGCCAGTGTTGACAATATAAACTGCTGCTGCTGCTGCTGCTGCTGCTGCTGCTGCTGCTGCTGCTGCTGCTGCTGCTGCTGCTGCTGCTGCTGCTGCTGCTTCATAGAACTAATGCTTGACAATAATGAAAACTACATACTTGTGAGTGCCTAGTGATCTAGCAGGATCTCAGCAATGTAAAATGTAGAGATATTGGGAATGTATACCATCAAAACTCCAGTCAATTCGTGTGGTTGAAAGCTGGTCCGGTGAAAGAGGATTTTTGTCCTCTGTCCTCGAAAAACTCCCACTAGTCGGACTTCCGTACATCCAAGGCCTATCAGCACACCTTGGCAGACTCTTCAGACAACACCACATCAAAACTTACCACAAGCCCGTCAACACCTTAAGATCATAATTAGTAAGCCCTAAAGATAAACTGACCACAGATGAACGCTCTGCAGTCATCTACAAGATCGAATGTGACCAATGTGAGGGTACATATATAGACGAAACGAAAAGGCCTCTCAGCACCAGAGTCAAAGAGCATCTTAAAATCAATTCCAACTCAGGTGTGGCAGAGCACACACAATACACTGGCCACGTCATCCTCGCCAGCAGTGTCTCGGTCATCAACATCGCGACCAACATATTTAAACGGAAGGTTAGAGAGGCCATAGAAATCTACAAACATCAACCAACCATGAACCGAGACGAGGGCTACGGTATACCAGCAGTGTACCAGTCCATGCTGTCACGTGACTCCACAAGAACTGACCAGTGTGACGTTGCCAGCGACCGTCAGTTAGTGCTGAAGAAGTGACCGAGATGGTCCCGAAAGAGCTACACTCAAACAATTTCTACATCCCAGAGAGGTAACTAATTTTTCCTTATTATACATTCCAGATGATGAA